>CM075241.1:1207500-2407500 GCA_037678475.1 x Bolboschoenoplectus mariqueter | reverse complement strand
CAAAAATCTAGTTTTGGATCAAAAAAATCAAGAATTGGGTCGCGAAGACAAAAATCTAGTTTTGAATCAAAAAAATCAAGAATTTGGTCGCGAAGACAAAAATCTAGTTTTGGATCAAAAAAATCAAGAAGTGTGTCGCGAATACAAAAAACAAGTTTTGGATCAAGAAAATCAAGAATTTGGTCCCGAATACAAAAAACTAGTTTTGGATCAAGAAAATCAAGAATTTGATCGCGAAGACAAAAATCTAGTTTTGGATTAAGAAAATCAAGAGCTGGGTCCCGAATACAAAAATCTAGTTTTGGATAAAAAAAATCGAGAATTTGGTCGCGAAGACAAAAATCTAGTTTTGGATCAAGAAAATCAAAAAGTTTGTCGAGAATACAAAAAACAAGTTTTGGATCAAGAAAATCAAGAATATGGTCGCGAATATAAAAATCTAGTGGTGGATCAAGAAAATCAAGAATTTGGTCGCGAAAACAAAAATCCAGTTCTGGATCAAGAAAATCCAGAATTTGGTCGCGAATAAAAAAATCTAGTTTTGGATCAAGAAAATCAAGAAGTGTGTCACGAATACAAAAAACAAGTTTGGGATCAAAAAAATCAAGAATTTGGTCCCGAATTCAAAAAACTAGTTTTGGATCAAGAAAATCAAGAATTTGGTCCCGAATACAAAAATCTAGTTTTGGATCAAAAAAATCAAGAATTGGGTCGCGAAGACAAAAATCTAGTTTTGGATCAAAAAAATCAAGAATTTGGTCCCGAATTCAAAAAACTAGTTTTGGATCAAGAAAATCAAGAAGTGTCGCGAATAAAAAAAACAAGTTTGGGATCAAAAAAATCAAGAATTTGGTCCCGATAACAAAAAACTAGTTTTGGATTAAGAAAATCAAGAATTTGGTCGCGAAAACAAAAATCTAGTTCTGGATCAAGAAAATCAAGAGCTGGGTCCCGAATACAAAAATCTAGTTTTGGATAAAAAAAATCGAGAATTTGGTCGCGAAGACAAAAATCTAGTTTTGGATCAAGAAAATCAAAAAGTTTGTCGCGAATACAAAAAAAAAGTTTTGGATCAAGAAAATCAAGAATATGGTCGCGAATATAAAAATCTAGTTGTGGATCAAGAAAATCAAGAATTTGGTCGCGAAAACAAAAATCCAGTTCTGGATCAAGAAAATCCAGAATTTGGTCGCGAATAAAAAAATCTAGTTTTGGATCAAGAAAATCAAGAAGTGTGTCACGAATACAAAAAACAAGTTTGGGATCAAAAAAATCAAGAATTTGGTCCCGAATTAAAAAAACTAGTTTTGGATCAAGAAAATCAAGAATTTGGTCCCGAATACAAAAATCTAGTTTTGGATCAAAAAAATCAAGAATTGGGTCGCGAAGACAAAAATCTAGTTTTGGATCAAAAAAATCAAGAATTTGGTCCCGAATTCAAAAAACTAGTTTCGGATCAAGAAAATCAAGAAGTGTCGCGAATACAAAAAACAAGTTTGGGATCAAAAAAATCAAGAATTTGGTCCCGAATTCAAAAAACTAGTTTTGGATCAAGAAAATCAAGAATTTGGTCCCGAATACAAAAATCTAGTTTTGGATCAAAAAAATCAAGAATTGGGTCGCGAAGACAAAAATCTAGTTTTGAATCAAAAAAATCAAGAATTTGGTCGCGAAGACAAAAATCTAGTTTTGGATCAAAAAAATCAAGAAGTGTGTCGCGAATACAAAAAACAAGTTTTGGATCAAGAAAATCAAGAATTTGGTCCCGAATACAAAAAACTAGTTTTGGATCAAGAAAATCAAGAATTTGATCGCGAAGACAAAAATCTAGTTTTGGATTAAGAAAATCAAGAGCTGGGTCCCGAATACAAAAATCTAGTTTTGGATAAAAAAAATCGAGAATTTGGTCGCGAAGACAAAAATCTAGTTTTGGATCAAGAAAATCAAAAAGTTTGTCGAGAATACAAAAAACAAGTTTTGGATCAAGAAAATCAAGAATATGGTCGCGAATATAAAAATCTAGTGGTGGATCAAGAAAATCAAGAATTTGGTCGCGAAAACAAAAATCCAGTTCTGGATCAAGAAAATCCAGAATTTGGTCGCGAATAAAAAAATCTAGTTTTGGATCAAGAAAATCAAGAAGTGTGTCACGAATACAAAAAACAAGTTTGGGATCAAAAAAATCAAGAATTTGGTCCCGAATTCAAAAAACTAGTTTTGGATCAAGAAAATCAAGAATTTGGTCCCGAATACAAAAATCTAGTTTTGGATCAAAAAAATCAAGAATTGGGTCGCGAAGACAAAAATCTAGTTTTGGATCAAAAAAATCAAGAATTTGGTCCCGAATTCAAAAAACTAGTTTTGGATCAAGAAAATCAAGAAGTGTCGCGAATAAAAAAAACAAGTTTGGGATCAAAAAAATCAAGAATTTGGTCCCGATAACAAAAAACTAGTTTTGGATTAAGAAAATCAAGAATTTGGTCGCGAAAACAAAAATCTAGTTCTGGATCAAGAAAATCAAGAGCTGGGTCCCGAATACAAAAATCTAGTTTTGGATAAAAAAAATCGAGAATTTGGTCGCGAAGACAAAAATCTAGTTTTGGATCAAGAAAATCAAAAAGTTTGTCGCGAATACAAAAAACAAGTTTTGGATCAAGAAAATCAAGAATATGGTCGCGAATATAAAAATCTAGTTGTGGATCAAGAAAATCAAGAATTTGGTCGCGAAAACAAAAATCTAGTTCTGGATCAAGAAAATCCAGAATTTGGTCGCGAATACAAAAATCTAGTTTTGGATTAAGAAAATCAAGAAGTGTGTCACGAATACAAAAAACAAGTTTGGGATCAAAAAAATCAAGAATTTGGTCCCGAATTCAAAAAACTAGTTTTGGATCAAGAAAATCAAGAATTTGGTCCCCAATACAAAAATCTAGTTTTGGATCAAAAAAATCAAGAATTGGGTCGCGAAGACAAAAATCTAGTTTTGGATCAAAAAAATCAAGAATTTGGTCGCGAAGACAAAAATCTAGTTTTGGATCAAGAAAATCAAGAAGTGTGTCGCCTATACAAAAAACAAGTTTTGGATCAAGAAAATCAAGAATTTGGTCCCGAATACAAAAAACTAGTTTTGGATCAAGAAAATCAAGAATTTGATCGCGAAGACAAAAATCTAGTTTTGGATCATGAAAATCAAGAGCTGGGTCCCGAATACAAAAATCTAGTTTTGGATAAAAAAAATCGAGAATTTGGTCGCGAAGACAAAAATCTAGTTTTGGATCAAGAAAATCAAAAAGTTTGTCGCGAATACAAAAAACAAGTTTTGGATCAAGAAAATCAAGAGCTGGGTCCCGAATACAAAAAACTAGTTTTGGATCAAGAAAATCAAGAATATGGTGGCGAATATAAAAATCTAGTTGTGGATCAAGAAAATCAAGAATTTGGTCGCGAAAACAAAAATCTAGTTCTGGATCAAGAAAATCCAGAATTTGGTCGCGAAGACAAAAATCTAGTTTTGGATCAAGAAAATCAAGAAGTGTGTCACGAATACAAAAAACAAGTTTGGGATCAAAAAAATCAAGAATTTGGTCCCGAATACAAAAAACTAGTTTTGGATCAAGGAAATCAAGAATTTGGTCCCGAATACAAAAAACTAGTTTTGGATCAAGAAAATCAAGAATTTGGTCGCGAAGACAAAAATCTAGTTTTGGATCAAGAAAATCAAGAGCTGGGTCCCGAATACAAAAATCTAGTTTTGGATCAAGAAAATCAAGAATTTGGTCGAGAAGACAAAAATCTAGTTTTGGATAAAAAAAATCGAGAATTTAGTCGCGAAGACAAAAATCTAGTTTTGGATCAAGAAAATCAAGAAGTTTGTCGCGAATACAAAAAACAAGTTGGGGATCAAAAAAATCAAGAAGTGTGTCACGAATACAAAAAACAAGTTTGGGATCAAAAAAATCAAGAATTTGGTCCCGAATTCAAAAAACTAGTTTTGGATCAAGAAAATCAAGAATTTGGTCCCCAATACAAAAATCTAGTTTTGGATCAAAAAAATCAAGAATTGGGTCGCGAAGACAAAAATCTAGTTTTGGATCAAAAAAATCAAGAATTTGGTCGCGAAGACAAAAATCTAGTTTTGGATCAAGAAAATCAAGAAGTGTGTCGCCTATACAAAAAACAAGTTTTGGATCAAGAAAATCAAGAATTTGGTCCCGAATACAAAAAACTAGTTTTGGATCAAGAAAATCAAGAATTTGATCGCGAAGACAAAAATCTAGTTTTGGATCAAGAAAATCAAGAGCTGGGTCCCGAATACAAAAATCTAGTTTTGGGTAAAAAAAATCGAGAATTTGGTCGCGAAGACAAAAATCTAGTTTTGGATCAAGAAAATCAAAAAGTTTGTCGCGAATATAAAAAACAAGTTTTGGATCAAGAAAATCAAGAGCTGGGTCCCGAATACAAAAAACTAGTTTTGGATCAAGAAAATCAAGAATATGGTCGCGAATATAAAAATCTAGTTGTGGATCAAGAAAATCAAGAATTTGGTCGCGAAAACAAAAATCTAGTTCTGGATCAAGAAAATCCAGAATTTGGTCGCGAATACAAAAATCAAGTTTTGGATCAAGAAAATCAAGAAGTGTGTCACGAATACAAAAAACAAGTTTGGGATCAAAAAAATCAAGAATTTGGTCCCGAATTCAAAAAACTAGTTTTGGATCAAGAAAATCAAGAATTTGGTCCCGAATACAAAAATCTAGTTTTGGATCAAAAAAATCAAGAATTGGGTCGCGAAGACAAAAATCTAGTTTTGAATCAAAAAAATCAAGAATTTGGTCGCGAAGACAAAAATCTAGTTTTGGATCAAGAAAATCAAGAAGTGTGTCGCGAATACAAAAAACAAGTTTTGGATCAAGAAAATCAAGAATTTGGTCGCGAAAACAAAAATCTAGTTCTGGATCAAGAAAATCAAGAGCTGGGTCCCGAATACAAAAATCTAGTTTTGGATAAAAAAAATCGAGAATTTGGTCGCGAAGACAAAAATCTAGTTTTGGATCAAGAAAATCAAAAAGTTTGTCGCGAATACAAAAAACAAGTTTTGGATCAAGCAAATCAAGAATATGGTCGCGAATATAAAAATCTAGTTGTGGATCAAGAAAATCAAGAATTTGGTCGCGAAAACAAAAATCTAGTTCTGGATCAAGAAAATCCAGAATTTGGTCGCGAATACAAAAATCTAGTTTTGGATTAAGAAAATCAAGAAGTGTGTCACGAATACAAAAAACAAGTTTGGGATCAAAAAAATCAAGAATTTGGTCCCGAATTCAAAAAACTAGTTTTGGATCAAGAAAATCAAGAATTTGGTCCCCAATACAAAAATCTAGTTTTGGATCAAAAAAATCAAGAATTGGGTCGCGAAGACAAAAATCTAGTTTTGGATCAAAAAAATCAAGAATTTGGTCGCGAAGACAAAAATCTAGTTTTGGATCAAGAAAATCAAGAAGTGTGTCGCCTATACAAAAAACAAGTTTTGGATCAAGAAAATCAAGAATTTGGTCCCGAATACAAAAAACTAGTTTTGGATCAAGAAAATCAAGAATTTGATCGCGAAGACAAAAATCTAGTTTTGGATCAAGAAAATCAAGAGCTGGGTCCCGAATACAAAAATCTAGTTTTGGATAAAAAAAATCGAGAATTTGGTCGCGAAGACAAAAATCTAGTTTTGGATCAAGAAAATCAAAAAGTTTGTCGCGAATACAAAAAACAAGTTTTGGATCAAGAAAATCAAGAGCTGGGTCCCGAATACAAAAAACTAGTTTTGGATCAAGAAAATCAAGAATATGGTGGCGAATATAAAAATCTAGTTGTGGATCAAGAAAATCAAGAATTTGGTCGCGAAAACAAAAATCTAGTTCTGGATCAAGAAAATCCAGAATTTGGTCGCGAAGACAAAAATCTAGTTTTGGATCAAGAAAATCAAGAAGTGTGTCACGAATACAAAAAACAAGTTTGGGATCAAAAAAATCAAGAATTTGGTCCCGAATACAAAAAACTAGTTTTGGATCAAGGAAATCAAGAATTTGGTCCCGAATACAAAAAACTAGTTTTGGATCAAGAAAATCAAGAATTTGGTCGCGAAGACAAAAATCTAGTTTTGGATCAAGAAAATCAAGAGCTGGGTCCCGAATACAAAAATCTAGTTTTGGATCAAGAAAATCAAGAATTTGGTCGAGAAGACAAAAATCTAGTTTTGGATAAAAAAAATCGAGAATTTAGTCGCGAAGACAAAAATCTAGTTTTGGATCAAGAAAATCAAGAAGTTTGTCGCGAATACAAAAAACAAGTTGGGGATCAAAAAAATCAAGAAGTGTGTCACGAATACAAAAAACAAGTTTGGGATCAAAAAAATCAAGAATTTGGTCCCGAATTCAAAAAACTAGTTTTGGATCAAGAAAATCAAGAATTTGGTCCCCAATACAAAAATCTAGTTTTGGATCAAAAAAATCAAGAATTGGGTCGCGAAGACAAAAATCTAGTTTTGGATCAAAAAAATCAAGAATTTGGTCGCGAAGACAAAAATCTAGTTTTGGATCAAGAAAATCAAGAAGTGTGTCGCCTATACAAAAAACAAGTTTTGGATCAAGAAAATCAAGAATTTGGTCCCGAATACAAAAAACTAGTTTTGGATCAAGAAAATCAAGAATTTGATCGCGAAGACAAAAATCTAGTTTTGGATCAAGAAAATCAAGAGCTGGGTCCCGAATACAAAAATCTAGTTTTGGGTAAAAAAAATCGAGAATTTGGTCGCGAAGACAAAAATCTAGTTTTGGATCAAGAAAATCAAAAAGTTTGTCGCGAATACAAAAAACAAGTTTTGGATCAAGAAAATCAAGAGCTGGGTCCCGAATACAAAAAACAAGTTTTGGATCAAGAAAATCAAGAATATGGTCGCGAATATAAAAATCTAGTTGTGGATCAAGAAAATCAAGAATTTGGTCGCGAAAACAAAAATCTAGTTCTGGATCAAGAAAATCCAGAATTTGGTCGCGAATACAAAAATCAAGTTTTGGATCAAGAAAATCAAGAAGTGTGTCACGAATACAAAAAACAAGTTTGGGATCAAAAAAATCAAGAATTTGGTCCCGAATTCAAAAAACTAGTTTTGGATCAAGAAAATCAAGAATTTGGTCCCGAATACAAAAATCTAGTTTTGGATCAAAAAAATCAAGAATTGGGTCGCGAAGACAAAAATCTAGTTTTGAATCAAAAAAATCAAGAATTTGGTCGCGAAGACAAAAATCTAGTTTTGGATCAAGAAAATCAAGAAGTGTGTCGCGAATACAAAAAACAAGTTTTGGATCAAGAAAATCAAGAATTTGGTCCCGAATACAAAAAACTAGTTTTGGATCAAGAAAATCAAGAATTTGATCGCGAAGACAAAAATCTAGTTTTGGATCAAGAAAATCAAGAGCTGGGTCCCGAATATAAAAATCTAGTTTTGGATAAAGAAAATCGAGAATTTGGTCGCGAAGACAAAAATCTAGTTTTGGATCAAGAAAATCAAAAAGTTTGTCGCGAATACAAAAAACAAGTTTTGGATCAAGAAAATCAAGAGCTGGGTCGCGAATATAAAAATCTAGTTGTGGATCAAGAAAATCAAGAATTTGGTCGCGAAAACAAAAATCCAGTTCTGGATCAAGAAAATCCAGAATTTGGTCGCGAATACAAAAATCTAGTTTTGGATCAAGAAAATCAAGAAGTGTGTCACGAATACAAAAAACAAGTTTGGGATCAAAAAAATCAAGAATTTGGTCCCGAATTCAAAAAACTAGTTTTGGATCAAGAAAATCAAGAATTTGGTCCCGAATACAAAAATCTAGTTTTGGATCAAAAAAATCAAGAATTGGGTCGCGAAGACAAAAATCTAGTTTTGGATCAAAAAAATCAAGAATTTGGTCCCGAATTCAAAAAACTAGTTTTGGATCAAGAAAATCAAGAAGTGTCGCGAATACAAAAAACAAGTTTGGGATCAAAAAAATCAAGAATTTGGTCCCGAATACAAAAAACTAGTTATGGATTAAGAAAATCAAGAATTTGGTCGCGAAAACAAAAATCTAGTTCTGGATCAAGAAAATCAAGAGCTGGGTCCCGAATACAAAAATCTAGTTTTGGATAAAAAAAATCGAGAATTTGGTCGCGAAGACAAAAATCTAGTTTTGGATCAAGAAAATCAAAAAGTTTGTCGCGAATACAAAAAACAAGTTTTGGATCATGAAAATCAAGAGCTGGGTCGCGAATATAAAAATCTAGTTGTGGATCAAGAAAATCAAGAATTTGGTCGCGAAAACAAAAATCCAGTTCTGGATCAAGAAAATCCAGAATTTGGTCGCGAATACAAAAATCTAGTTTTGGATCAAGAAAATCAAGAAGTGTGTCACGAATACAAAAAACAAGTTTGGGATCAAAAAAATCAAGAATTTGGTCCCGAATTCAAAAAACTAGTTTTGGATCAAGAAAATCAAGAATTTGGTCCCGAATACAAAAATCTAGTTTTGGATCAAAAAAATCAAGAATTGGGTCGCGAAGACAAAAATCTAGTTTTGGATCAAAAAAATCAAGAATTTGGTCCCGAATTCAAAAAACTAGTTTTGGATCAAGAAAATCAAGAAGTGTCGCGAATACAAAAAACAAGTTTGGGATCAAAAAAATCAAGAATTTGGTCCCGAATACAAAAAACTAGTTTTGGATTAAGAAAATCAAGAATTTGGTCGCGAAAACAAAAATCTAGTTCTGGATCAAGAAAATCAAGAGCTGGGTCCCGAATACAAAAATCTAGTTTTGGATAAAAAAAATCGAGAATTTGGTCGCGAAGACAAAAATCTAGTTTTGGATCAAGAAAATCAAAAAGTTTGTCGCGAATACAAAAAACAAGTTTTGGATCAAGAAAATCAAGAATATGGTCGCGAATATAAAAATCTAGTTGTGGATCAAGAAAATCAAGAATTTGGTCGCGAAAACAAAAATCCAGTTCTGGATCAAGAAAATCCAGAATTTGGTCGCGAATACAAAAATCTAGTTTTGGATCAAGAAAATCAAGAAGTGTGTCACGAATACAAAAAACAAGTTTGGGATCAAAAAAATCAAGAATTTGGTCCCGAATTCAAAAAACTAGTTTTGGATCAAGAAAATCAAGAATTTGGTCCCGAATACAAAAATCTAGTTTTGGATCAAAAAAATAAAGAATTGGGTCGCGAAGACAAAAATCTAGTTTTGGATCAAGAAAATCAAGAGCTGGGTCCCGAATACAAAAATCTAGTTTTGGATCAAGAAAATCAAGAATTTGGTCGAGAAGACAAAAATCTAGTTTTGGATAAACAAAATCGAGAATTTAGTCGCGAAGACAAAAATCTAATTTTGGATCAAGAAAATTAAGAAGTTTGTCGCGAATACAAAAAACAAGTTTTGGATCAAGAAAATCAAGAGCTGGGTCCCGAATACAAAAAACTAGTTTTGGATCAAGAAAATCAAGAATATGGTCGCGAATATAAAAATCTAGTTGTGGATCAAGAAAATCAAGAATTTGGTCGCGAAAACAAAAATCTAGTTCTGGATCAAGAAAATCTAGAATTTGGTCGCGAATACAAAAATCTAGTTTTGGATCAAGAAAATCAAGAAGTGTGTCACGAATACAAAAAACAAGTTTGGGATCAAAAAAATCAAGAATTTGGTCCCGAATTCAAAAAACTAGTTTTGGATCAAGAAAATCAAGAATTGGGTCGCGAAGACAAAAATCTAGTTTTGAATCAAAAAAATCAAGAATTTGGTCGCGAAGACAAAAATCTAGTTTTGGATCAAGAAAATCAAGAAGTGTGTCGCGAATACAAAAAACAAGTTTTGGATCATGAAAATCAAGAGCTGGGTCCCGAATACAAAAATCTAGTTTTGGATAAAAAAATCGAGAATCTGGTCGCGAAGACAAAAATCTAGTTTTGGATCAAGAAAATCAAAAAGTTTGTCGCGAATACAAAAAACAAGTTTTGGATCAAGAAAATCAAGAGCTGGGTCCCGAATACAAAAAACTAATTTTGGATCAAGAAAATCAAGAATATGGTCGCGAATATAAAAATCTAGTTGTGGATCAAGAAAATCAAGAATTTGGTCGCGAAAACAAAAATCTAGTTCTGGATCAAGAAAATCCAGAATTTGGTCGCGAAGACAAAAATCTAGTTTTGGATCAAGAAAATCAAGAAGTGTGTCACGAATACAAAAAACAAGTTTGGGATCAAAAAAATCAAGAATTTGGTCCCGAATACAAAAAACTAGTTTTGAATCAAGGAAATCAAGAATTTGGTCCCGAATACAAAAAACGAGTTTTGGATCAAGAAAATCAAGAATTTGGTCGCGAAGACAAAAATCTAGTTTTGGATCAAGAAAATCAAGAGCTGGGTCCCGAATACAAAAATCTAGTTTTGGATCAAGAAAATCAAGAATTTGGTCGAGAAGACAAAAATCTAGTTTTGGATAAAAAAAATCGAGAATTTAGTCGCGAAGACAAAAATCTAGTTTTGGATCAAGAAAATCAAGAAGTTTGTCGCGAATACAAAAAACAAGTTTTGGATCAAGAAAATCAAGAGCTGGGTCCCGAATACAAAAAACTAGTTTTGGATCAAGAAAATCAAGAATATGGTCGCGAATATAAAAATCTAGTTGTGGATCAAGAAAATCAAGAATTTGGTCGCGAAGACAAAAATCTAGTTTTGGATCAAGAAAATCAAAAAGTTTGTCGCGAATACAAAAAACAAGTTTTGGATCAAGAAAATCAAGAGCTGGGTCCCGAATACAAAAAACTAGTTTTGGATCAAGAAAATCAAGAATATGGTCGCGAATATAAAAATCTAGTTGTGGATCAAGAAAATCAAGAATTTGGTCGCGAAAACAAAAATCTAGTTCTGGATCAAGAAAATCCAGAATTTGGTCGCGAAGACAAAAATCTAGTTTTGGATCAAGAAAATCAAGAAGTGTGTCACGAATACAAAAAACAAGTTTGGGATCAAAAAAATCAAGAATTTGGTCCCGAATACAAAAAACTAGTTTTGGATCAAGAAAATCAAGAATTTGGTCGCGAAAACAAAAATCTAGTTCTGGATCAAGAAAATCAAGAATTTGGTCGCGAAGACAAAAATCTAGTTTTGGATCATGAAAATCAAGAGCTGGGTCCCGAATACAAAAATCTAGTTTTGGATAAAAAAATCGAGAATCTGGTCGCGAAGACAAAAATCTAGTTTTGGATCAAGAAAATCAAAAAGTTTGTCGCGAATATAAAAAACAAGTTTTGGATCAAGAAAATCAAGAGCTGGGTCCCGAATACAAAAAACTAGTTTTGGATCAAGAAAATCAAGAATATGGTCGCGAATATAAAAATCTAGTTGTGGATCAAGATAATCAAGAATTTGGTCGCGAAAACAAAAATCTAGTTCTGGATCAAGAAAATCCAGAATTTGGTCGCGAATACAAAAATCTAGTTTTGGATCAAGAAAATCAAGAAGTGTGTCACGAATACAAAAAACAAGTTTGGGATCAAAAAAATCAAGAATTTGGTCCCGAATTCAAAAAACTAGTTTTGGATCAAGAAAATCAAGAATTTGGTCCCGAATACAAAAATCTAGTTTTGGATCAAAAAAATTAAGAATTGGGTCGCGAAGACAAAAATCTAGTTTTGAATCAAAAAAATCAAGAATTTGGTCGCGAAGACAAAAATCTAGTTTTGGATCAAGAAAATCAAGAAGTGTGTCGCGAATACAAAAAACAAGTTTTGGATCAAGAAAATCAAGAATTTGGTCCCGAATACAAAAAACTAGTTTTGGATCAAGAAAATCAAGAATTTGATCGCGAAAACAAAAATCTAGTTTTGGATCAAGAAAATCAAGTGCTGGGTCCCGAATACAAAAATCTAGTTTTGGATAAAAAAAATCGAGAATTTGGACGCGAAGACAAAAATCTAGTTTTGGATCAAGAAAATCTAAAAGTTTGTCGCGAATACAAAAAACAAGTTTTGGATAAAGAAAATCAAGAATATGGTCGCGAATATAAAAATCTAGTTGTGGATCAAGAAAATCAAGAATTTGGTCGCGAAAACAAAAATCCAGTTCTGGATCAAGAAAATCCAGAATTTGGTCGCGAATACAAAAATCTAGTTTTGGATCAAGAAAATCAAGAAGTGTGTCACGAATACAAAAAACAAGTTTGGGATCAAAAAAATCAAGAATTTGGTCCCGAATTCAAAAAACTAGTATTGGATCAAGAAAATCAAGAATTTGGTCCCGAATACAAAAATCTAGTTTTGGATCAAAAAAATCAAGAATTGGGTCGCGAAGACAAAAATCTAGTTTTGGATCAAAAAAATCAAGAATTTGGTCCCGAATTCAAAAAACTAGTTTTGGATCAAGAAAATCAAGAAGTGTCGCGAATACAAAAAACATGTTTGGGATCAAAAAAATCAAGAATTTGGTCCCGAATACAAAAAACTAGTTTTGGATTAAGAAAATCAAGAATTTGGTCGCGAAAACAAAAATCTAGTTGTGGATCAAGAAAATCAAGAAGTGTCGCGAATACAAAAAACAAGTTTGGGATCAAAAAAATCAAGAATTTGGTCCCGAATTAAAAAAACTAGTTTTGGATCAAGAAAATCAAGAATTTGGTCCCGAATACAAAAATCTAGTTTTGGATCAAGAAAATCAAGAATTTGGTCGCGAAAACAAAAATCTAGTTCTGGATCAAGAAAATCAAGAATTTGGTCGCGAAGACAAAAATCTAGTTCTGGATCAAGAAAATCAAGAGCTGGGTCCCGAATACAAAAATCTAGTTTTGGATAAAAAAAATCGAGAATCTGGTCGCGAAGACAAAAATCTAGTTTTGGATCAAGAAAATCAAGAGCTGGGTCCCGAATACAAAAATCTAGTTTTGGATAAAAAAAATCGAGAATTTGGTCGTGAAGACAAAAATCTAGTTTTGGATCAAGAAAATCAAAAAGTTTGTCGCGAATACAAAAAACAAGTTTTAGATCAAGAAAATCAAGAGCTGGGTCCCGAATACAAAAAACTAGTTTTGGATCAAGAAAATCAAGAATATGGTCGCGAATATAAAAATCTAGTTGTGGATCAAGAAAATCAAGAATTTGGTCGCGAAAACAAAAATCTAGTTCTGGATCAAGAAAATCCAGAATTTCGTCGCGAAGACAAAAATCTAGTTTTGGATCAAGAAAATCAAGAAATGTGTCACGAATACAAAAAACAAGTTTGGGATCAAAAAAATCAAAAATTTGGTCCCGAATACAAAAAACTAGTTTTGGATCAAGAAAATCAAGAATTTGGTCGCGAAAACAAAAATCTAGTTCTGGATCAAGAAAATCCAGAATTTGGTCGCGAATACAAAAATCTAGTTTTGGATCAAAAAAATCAAGAATTTGGTCCCGAATTCAAAAAACTAGTTTTGGATCAAGAAAATCAAGAAGTGTGTCGCGAATACAAAAAACAAGTTCTGGATCAAGAAAATCAAGAATTTGGTCCCGAATACAAAAAACTAGTTTTGGATCAAGAAAATCAAGAATTTGGTCGCGAAGACAAAAATCTAGTTTTGGATAAAAAAAATCGAGAATTTGGTCGCGAAGACAAAAATCTAGTTTTGGATCAAGAAAATCAAGAAGTTTGTCGCGAATACAAAAAACATGTTTTGGATCAAGAAAATCAAGAGCTGGGTCCCGAATACAAAAAACTAGTTTTGGATCAAGAAAATCAAGAATATGGTCGTGAATATAAAAATCTATTTGTGGATCAAGAAAATCAAGAATTTGGTCGCGAAAACAAAAATCTAGTTCTGGATCAAGAAAATCCAGAATTTGGTCGCGAATACAAAAATCTAGTTTTGGATCAAGAAAATCAAGAAGTGTGTCACGAATACAAAAAACAAGTTTGGGATCAAAAAAATCAAGAAGTGTGTCGCGAATACAAAAATCTAGTTTGGGATCAAGAAAATCAAGAATTTGGTCCCGAATACAAAAAACTAGTTTTGGATCAAGAAAATCAAGAATTGGGTCGCGAAAACAAAAATCTAGTTCTGGATCAAGAAAATCAAGAATTTGGTCGCGAAGACAAAAATCTAGTTTTGGATCAAGAAAATCAAGCAGTGTGTCGCGAATACAAAAAACAAGTTGGGGATCAAAAAAATCAAGAATTTGGTCCCGAATACAAAAAACTAGTTTTGGATCAAGAAAATCAAGAATTTGGTCGCGAAAACAAAAATCTAGTTCTGGATCAAGAAAATCAAGAATTGGGTCGCGAAGACAAAAATCTAGTTTTGGACCAAGAAAATCAAGAAGTGTGTCGCGAATACAAAAAACAAGTTTGGGATCAAAAAAATCAAGAATTTGGTCCCGAATTCAAAAAACTAGTTTTGGATCAAGAAAATCAAGAATTTGGTCCCGAATACAAAAATCTAGTTTTGGATCAAAAAAATCAAGAATTGGGTCGCGAAGACAAAAATCTAGTTCTGGATCAAGAAAATCAAGAATTTGGTCGCGAAGACAAAAATCTAGTTTTGGATCAAGAAAATCAAGAAGTGTGTCGCGAATACAAAAAACATGTTTTGGATCAAGAAAATAAAGAATTTGGTCCCGAAAACAAAAAACTAGTTTTGGAAAAAGAAAATCAAGAATTTGATCGCGGAGACAAAAATCTAGTTTTGGATCAAGAAAATCAAGAGCTGGGTCCCGAATACAAAAATCTAGTTTTGGATAAAAAAAATCGAGAATTTGGTCGCGAAGACAAAAATCTAGTTTTGGATCAAGAAAATCAAAAAGTTTGTCGCGAATACAAAAAACAAGTTTTGGATCAAGAAAATCAAGAGCTGGGTCCCGAATACAAAAAACTAGTTTTGGATCAAGAAAATCAAGAATATGGTCGCGAATATAAAAATCTAGTTGTGGATCAAGAAAATCAAGAATTTGGTCGCGAAAACAAAAATCTAGTTCTGGATCAAGATAATCCAGAATTTGGGCGCGAAGACAAAAATCTAGTTTTGGATCAAGAAAATCAAGAAGTGTGTCGCGAATACAAAAAACAAGTTTTGGATCAAGAAAATCAAGAATTTGGTCCCGAATACAAAAAAGTAGTTTTGGATCAAGAAAATCAAGAATTTGATCGCGGAGACATAAATCTAGTTTTGGATCAAGAAAATCAAGAGCTGGGTCCCGAATACAAAAATCTAGTTTTGGATAAAAAAAATCGAGAATTTGGTCGCGAAGACAAAAATCTAGTTTTCGATCAAGAAAATAAAAAATTTGGTCCCGAATTCAAAAAACAAGTTTTGGATCAAGAAAATCAAGAAGTTGGTCGCGAATACAAAAATCTAGTTTTGGATCAAAAAAATCAAGAATTTGGTCGCGAAGACAAAAATCTAGTTTTGGATCAAGAAAATCAAGAAGTGTGTCGCGAATACAAAAAACAAGTTTTGGATCAAGAAAATCAAGAATTTGGTCCCGAATACAAAAAAGTAGTTTTGGATCAAGAAAATCAAGAATTTGATCGCGGAGACAAAAATCTAGTTTTGGATCAAGAAAATCAAGAGCTGGGTCCCGAATACAAAAATCTAGTTTTGGATAAAAAAAATCGAGAATTTGGTCGCGAAGACAAAAATCTAGTTTTGGATCAAGAAAATCAAAAAGTTTGTCGCGAATACAAAAAACAAGTTTTGGATCAAGAAAATCAAGAGCTGGGTCCCGAATACAAAAAACTAGTTTTGGATCAAGAAAATCAAGAATATGGTCGCGAATATAAAAATCTAGTTGTGGATCAAGAAAATCAAGAATTTGGTCGCGAAAACAAAAATCTAGTTCTGGATCAAGAAAATCCAGAATTTGGTCGCGAAGACAAAAATCTAGTTTTGGATCAAGAAAATCAAGAAGTGTGTCACGAATACAAAAAACAAGTTTGGGATCAAAAAAAATCAAGAATTGGGTCCCGAATGCAAAAAACTAGTTTTGGATCACGAAAATTAAGAATTTGGTCGCGAATACAAAAATCTAGTTTTGGATCAAGAAAATCAAGAATATGGTCGCGAATACAAAAATCTAGTTTGGGATCAAGAAAATCAAGAAGTGTGTCGCGAATACAACAAACTAGTTTTGGATCAAGAAAATCAAGAATTTGGTCGCGAAAACAAAAATCTAGTTCTGGATCAAGAAAATCCAGAATTTGGTCGCGAAGACAAAAATCTAGTTTTGGATCAAGAAAATCAAGAAGTGTGTCACGAATACAAAAATCAAGTTTGGGATCAAGAAAATCAAGAATTTGGTCCCGAATACAAAAAACTAGTTTTGGACCAAGAAAATCAAGAATTTGGTCGCGAAAACAAAAATCTAGTTCTGGATCAAGAAAATCAAGAATTTGGTCGCGAAAACAAAAATCTAGTTTTGGATCAAGAAAATCAAGAAGTGTGTCGCGAATACAAAAATCTAGTTTGGGATCAAGAAAATCAAGAATTTGGTCCCGAATACAAAAAACTAGTTTTGGATCAAGAAAATCAAGAATTTGGTCGCGAAAACAAAAATCTAGTTCTGGATCAAGAAAATCAAGAATTTGGTCGCGAAAACAAAAATCTAGTTTTGGATCAAGAAAATCAAGAAGTGTGTCGCGAATACAAAAAACAAGTTGGGGATCAAAAAAATCAAGAATTTGGTCCCGAATACAAAAAACTAGTTTTGGATCAAGAAAATCAAGAATTTGGTCGCGAAAACAAAAATCTAGTTCTGGATCAAGAAAATCAAGAATTGGGTCGCGAAGACAAAAATCTAGTTTTGGACCAAGAAAATCAAGAATTTGGTCGCGAAGACAAAAATCTAGTTTTGGATCAAGAAAATCAAGAAGTGTGTCGCGAATACAAAAAACAAGTTTTGGATCAAGAAAATAAAGAATTTGGTCCCGAAAACAAAAAACTAGTTTTGGAACAAGAAAATCAAGAATTTGATCGCGGAGACAAAAATCTAGTTTGGGATCAAGAAAATCAAGAAGTGTGTCGCGAATACAACAAACTAGTTTTGGATCAAGAAAATCAAGAATTTGGTCGCGAAAACAAAAATCTAGTTCTGGATCAAGAAAATCCAGAATTTGGTCGCGAAGACAAAAATCTAGTTTTGGATCAAGAAAATCAAGAAGTGTGTCACGAATACAAAAATCAAGTTTGGGATCAAGAAAATCAAGAATTTGGTCCCGAATACAAAAAACTAGTTTTGGACCAAGAAAATCAAGAATTTGGTCGCGAAAACAAAAATCTAGTTCTGGATCAAGAAAATCAAGAATTTGGTCGCGAAAACAAAAATCTAGTTTTGGATCAAGAAAATCAAGAAGTGTGTCGCGAATACAAAAATCTAGTTTGGGATCAAGAAAATCAAGGATTTGGTCCCGAATACAAAAAACTAGTTTTGGATCAAGAAAATCAAGAATTTGGTCGCGAAAACAAAAATCTAGTTCTGGATCAAGAAAATCAAGAATTTGGTCGCGAAAACAAAAATCTAGTTTTGGATCAAGAAAATCAAGAAGTGTGTCGCGAATACAAAAAACAAGTTGGGGATCAAAAAAATCAAGAATTTGGTCCCGAATACAAAAAACTAGTTTTGGATCAAGAAAATCAAGAATTTGGTCGCGAAAACAAAAATCTAGTTCTGGATCAAGAAAATCAAGAATTGGGTCGCGAAGACAAAAATCTAGTTTTGGACCAAGAAAATCAAGAATTTGGTCGCGAAGACAAAAATCTAGTTTTGGATCAAGAAAATCAAGAAGTGTGTCGCGAATACAAAAAACAAGTTTTGGATCAAGAAAATAAAGAATTTGGTCCCGAAAACAAAAAACTAGTTTTGGAACAAGAAAATCAAGAATTTGATCGCGGAGACAAAAATCTAGTTTTGGATCAAGAAAATCAAGAGCTGGGTCCCGAATACAAAAATCTAGTTTTGGATAAAAAAAATCGAGAATTTGGTCGCGAAGACAAAAATCTAGTTTTGGATCAAGAAAATCAAAAAGTTTGTCGCGAATACAAAAAACAAGTTTTGGATCAAGAAAATCAAGAGCTGGGTCCCGAATACAAAAAACTAGTTTTGGATCAAGAAAATCAAGAATATGGTCGCGAATATAAAAATCTAGTTGTGGATCAAGAAAATCAAGAATTTGGTCGTGAAAACAAAAATCTAGTTCTGGATCAAGATAATCCAGAATTTGGGCGCGAAGACAAAAATCTAGTTTTTGGATCAAGAAAATCAAGAAGTGTGTCGCGAATACAAAAAACAAGTTTTGGATCAAGAAAATCAAGAATTTGGTCCCGAATACAAAAAAGTAGTTTTGGATCAAGAAAATCAAGAATTTGATCGCGGAGACAAAAATCTAGTTTTGGATCAAGAAAATCAAGAGCTGGGTCCCGAATACAAAAATCTAGTTTTGGATAAAAAAAATCGAGAATTTGGTCGCGAAGACAAAAAACTAGTTTTGGATCAAGAAAATCAAAAAGTTTGTCGCGAATACAAAAAACAAGTTTTGGATCAAGAAAATCAAGAGCTGGGTCCCGAATACAAAAAACTAGTTTTGGATCAAGAAAATCAAGAATATGGTCGCGAATATAAAAATCTAGTTGTGGATCAAGAAAATCAAGAATTTGGTCGCGAAAACAAAAATCTAGTTCTGGATCAAGAAAATCCAGAATTTGGTCGCGAAGACAAAAATCTAGTTTTGGATCAAGAAAATCAAGAAGTGTGTCACGAATACAAAAAACAAGTTTGGGATCAAAAAAAATCAAGAATTGGGTCCCGAATGCAAAAAACTAGTTTTGGATCACGAAAATTAAGAATTTGGTCGCGAATACAAAAATCTAGTTTTGGATCAAGAAAATCAAGAATATGGTCGCGAATACAAAAATCTAGTTTGGGATCAAGAAAATCAAGAAGTGTGTCGCGAATACAACAAACTAGTTTTGGATCAAGAAAATCAAGAATTTGGTCGCGAAAACAAAAATCTAGTTCTGGATCAAGAAAATCCAGAATTTGGTCGCGAAGACAAAAATCTAGTTTTGGATCAAGAAAATCAAGAAGTGTGTCACGAATACAAAAATCAAGTTTGGGATCAAGAAAATCAAGAATTTGGTCCCGAATACAAAAAACTAGTTTTGGACCAAGAAAATCAAGAATTTGGTCGCGAAAACAAAAATCTAGTTCTGGATCAAGAAAATCAAGAATTTGGTCGCGAAAACAAAAATCTAGTTTTGGATCAAGAAAATCAAGAAGTGTGTCGCGAATACAAAAATCTAGTTTGGGATCAAGAAAATCAAGAATTTGGTCCCGAATAAAAAAAACTAGTTTTGGATCAAGAAAATCAAGAATTTGGTCGCGAAAACAAAAATCTAGTTCTGGATCAAGAAAATCAAGAATTTGGTCGCGAAAACAAAAATCTAGTTTTGGATCAAGAAAATCAAGAAGTGTGTCGCGAATACAAAAAACAAGTTGGGGATCAAAAAAATCAAGAATTTGGTCCCGAATACAAAAAACTAGTTTTGGATCAAGAAAATCAAGAATTTGGTCGCGAAAACAAAAATCTAGTTCTGGATCAAGAAAATCAAGAATTGGGTCGCGAAGACAAAAATCTAGTTTTGGACCAAGAAAATCAAGAATTTGGTCGCGAAGACAAAAATCTAGTTTTGGATCAAGAAAATCAAGAAGTGTGTCGCGAATACAAAAAACAAGTTTTGGATCAAGAAAATAAAGAATTTGGTCCCGAAAACAAAAAACTAGTTTTGGAACAAGAAAATCAAGAATTTGATCGCGGAGACAAAAATCTAGTTTGGGATCAAGAAAATCAAGAAGTGTGTCGCGAATACAACAAACTAGTTTTGGATCAAGAAAATCAAGAATTTGGTCGCGAAAACAAAAATCTAGTTCTGGATCAAGAAAATCCAGAATTTGGTCGCGAAGACAAAAATCTAGTTTTGGATCAAGAAAATCAAGAAGTGTGTCACGAATACAAAAATCAAGTTTGGGATCAAGAAAATCAAGAATTTGGTCCCGAATACAAAAAACTAGTTTTGGACCAAGAAAATCAAGAATTTGGTCGCGAAAACAAAAATCTAGTTCTGGATCAAGAAAATCAAGAATTTGGTCGCGAAGACAAAAATCTAGTTTTGGATCAAGAAAATCAAGAAGTGTGTCGCAAATACAAAAAACAAGTTTTGGATCAAGAAAATCAAGAATTTGGTCCCGAATACAAAAAAGTAGTTTTGGATCAAGAAAATCAAGAATTTGATCGCAGAGACAAAAATCTAGTTTTGGATCAAGAAAATCAAGAATTTGGTCGCGAAAACAAAAATCTAGTTTTGGATCAAGAAAATCAAGAAGTGTGTCGCGAATACAAAAAACAAGTTGGGGATCAAAAAAATCAAGAATTTGGTCCCGAATACAAAAAACTAGTTTTGGATCAAGAAAATCAAGAATTTGGTCGCGAAAACAAAAATCTAGTTCTGGATCAAGAAAATCAAGAATTGGGTCGCGAAGACAAAAATCTAGTTTTGGACCAAGAAAATCAAGAATTTGGTCGCGAAGACAAAAATCTAGTTTTGGATCAAGAAAATCAAGAAGTGTGTCGCGAATACAAAAAACAAGTTTTGGATCAAGAAAATAAAGAATTTGGTCCCGAAAACAAAAAACTAGTTTTGGAACAAGAAAATCAAGAATTTGATCGCGGAGACAAAAATCTAGTTTTGGATCAAGAAAATCAAGAGCTGGGTCCCGAATACAAAAATCTAGTTTTGGATAAAAAAAATCGAGAATTTGGTCGCGAAGACAAAAATCTAGTTTTGGATCAAGAAAATCAAAAAGTTTGTCGCGAATACAAAAAACAAGTTTTGGATCAAGAAAATCAAGAGCTGGGTCCCGAATACAAAAAACTAGTTTTGGATCAAGAAAATCAAGAATATGGTCGCGAATATAAAAATCTAGTTGTGGATCAAGAAAATCAAGAATTTGGTCGTGAAAACAAAAATCTAGTTCTGGATCAAGATAATCCAGAATTTGGGCGCGAAGACAAAAATCTAGTTTTGGATCAAGAAAATCAAGAAGTGTGTCGCGAATACAAAAATCTAGTTTGGGATCAAGAAAATCAAGGATTTGGTCCCGAATACAAAAAACTAGTTTTGGATCAAGAAAATCAAGAATTTGGTCGCGAAAACAAAAATCTAGTTCTGGATCAAGAAAATCAAGAATTTGGTCGCGAAAACAAAAATCTAGTTTTGGATCAAGAAAATCAAGAAGTGTGTCGCGAATACAAAAAACAAGTTGGGGATCAAAAAAATCAAGAATTTGGTCCCGAATACAAAAAACTAGTTTTGGATCAAGAAAATCAAGAATTTGGTCGCGAAAACAAAAATCTAGTTCTGGATCAAGAAAATCAAGAATTGGGTCGCGAAGACAAAAATCTAGTTTTGGACCAAGAAAATCAAGAATTTGGTCGCGAAGACAAAAATCTAGTTTTGGATCAAGAAAATCAAGAAGTGTGTCGCGAATACAAAAAACAAGTTTTGGATCAAGAAAATAAAGAATTTGGTCCCGAAAACAAAAAACTAGTTTTGGAACAAGAAAATCAAGAATTTGATCGCGGAGACAAAAATCTAGTTTTGGATCAAGAAAATCAAGAGCTGGGTCCCGAATACAAAAATCTAGTTTTGGATAAAAAAAATCGAGAATTTGGTCGCGAAGACAAAAATCTAGTTTTGGATCAAGAAAATCAAAAAGTTTGTCGCGAATACAAAAAACAAGTTTTGGATCAAGAAAATCAAGAGCTGGGTCCCGAATACAAAAAACTAGTTTTGGATCAAGAAAATCAAGAATATGGTCGCGAATATAAAAATCTAGTTGTGGATCAAGAAAATCAAGAATTTGGTCGTGAAAACAAAAATCTAGTTCTGGATCAAGATAATCCAGAATTTGGGCGCGAAGACAAAAATCTAGTTTTTGGATCAAGAAAATCAAGAAGTGTGTCGCGAATACAAAAAACAAGTTTTGGATCAAGAAAATCAAGAATTTGGTCCCGAATACAAAAAAGTAGTTTTGGATCAAGAAAATCAAGAATTTGATCGCGGAGACAAAAATCTAGTTTTGGATCAAGAAAATCAAGAGCTGGGTCCCGAATACAAAAATCTAGTTTTGGATAAAAAAAATCGAGAATTTGGTCGCGAAGACAAAAAACTAGTTTTGGATCAAGAAAATCAAAAAGTTTGTCGCGAATACAAAAAACAAGTTTTGGATCAAGAAAATCAAGAGCTGGGTCCCGAATACAAAAAACTAGTTTTGGATCAAGAAAATCAAGAATATGGTCGCGAATATAAAAATCTAGTTGTGGATCAAGAAAATCAAGAATTTGGTCGCGAAAACAAAAATCTAGTTCTGGATCAAGAAAATCCAGAATTTGGTCGCGAAGACAAAAATCTAGTTTTGGATCAAGAAAATCAAGAAGTGTGTCACGAATACAAAAAACAAGTTTGGGATCAAAAAAAATCAAGAATTGGGTCCCGAATGCAAAAAACTAGTTTTGGATCACGAAAATTAAGAATTTGGTCGCGAATACAAAAATCTAGTTTTGGATCAAGAAAATCAAGAATATGGTCGCGAATACAAAAATCTAGTTTGGGATCAAGAAAATCAAGAAGTGTGTCGCGAATACAACAAACTAGTTTTGGATCAAGAAAATCAAGAATTTGGTCGCGAAAACAAAAATCTAGTTCTGGATCAAGAAAATCCAGAATTTGGTCGCGAAGACAAAAATCTAGTTTTGGATCAAGAAAATCAAGAAGTGTGTCACGAATACAAAAATCAAGTTTGGGATCAAGAAAATCAAGAATTTGGTCCCGAATACAAAAAACTAGTTTTGGACCAAGAAAATCAAGAATTTGGTCGCGAAAACAAAAATCTAGTTCTGGATCAAGAAAATCAAGAATTTGGTCGCGAAAACAAAAATCTAGTTTTGGATCAAGAAAATCAAGAAGTGTGTCGCGAATACAAAAATCTAGTTTGGGATCAAGAAAATCAAGAATTTGGTCCCGAATAAAAAAAACTAGTTTTGGATCAAGAAAATCAAGAATTTGGTCGCGAAAACAAAAATCTAGTTCTGGATCAAGAAAATCAAGAATTTGGTCGCGAAAACAAAAATCTAGTTTTGGATCAAGAAAATCAAGAAGTGTGTCGCGAATACAAAAAACAAGTTGGGGATCAAAAAAATCAAGAATTTGGTCCCGAATACAAAAAACTAGTTTTGGATCAAGAAAATCAAGAATTTGGTCGCGAAAACAAAAATCTAGTTCTGGATCAAGAAAATCAAGAATTGGGTCGCGAAGACAAAAATCTAGTTTTGGACCAAGAAAATCAAGAATTTGGTCGCGAAGACAAAAATCTAGTTTTGGATCAAGAAAATCAAGAAGTGTGTCGCGAATACAAAAAACAAGTTTTGGATCAAGAAAATAAAGAATTTGGTCCCGAAAACAAAAAACTAGTTTTGGAACAAGAAAATCAAGAATTTGATCGCGGAGACAAAAATCTAGTTTGGGATCAAGAAAATCAAGAAGTGTGTCGCGAATACAACAAACTAGTTTTGGATCAAGAAAATCAAGAATTTGGTCGCGAAAACAAAAATCTAGTTCTGGATCAAGAAAATCCAGAATTTGGTCGCGAAGACAAAAATCTAGTTTTGGATCAAGAAAATCAAGAAGTGTGTCACGAATACAAAAATCAAGTTTGGGATCAAGAAAATCAAGAATTTGGTCCCGAATACAAAAAACTAGTTTTGGACCAAGAAAATCAAGAATTTGGTCGCGAAAACAAAAATCTAGTTCTGGATCAAGAAAATCAAGAATTTGGTCGCGAAGACAAAAATCTAGTTTTGGATCAAGAAAATCAAGAAGTGTGTCGCAAATACAAAAAACAAGTTTTGGATCAAGAAAATCAAGAATTTGGTCCCGAATACAAAAAAGTAGTTTTGGATCAAGAAAATCAAGAATTTGATCGCAGAGACAAAAATCTAGTTTTGGATCAAGAAAATCAAGAATTTGGTCGCGAAAACAAAAATCTAGTTTTGGATCAAGAAAATCAAGAAGTGTGTCGCGAATACAAAAAACAAGTTGGGGATCAAAAAAATCAAGAATTTGGTCCCGAATACAAAAAACTAGTTTTGGATCAAGAAAATCAAGAATTTGGTCGCGAAAACAAAAATCTAGTTCTGGATCAAGAAAATCAAGAATTGGGTCGCGAAGACAAAAATCTAGTTTTGGACCAAGAAAATCAAGAATTTGGTCGCGAAGACAAAAATCTAGTTTTGGATCAAGAAAATCAAGAAGTGTGTCGCGAATACAAAAAACAAGTTTTGGATCAAGAAAATAAAGAATTTGGTCCCGAAAACAAAAAACTAGTTTTGGAACAAGAAAATCAAGAATTTGATCGCGGAGACAAAAATCTAGTTTTGGATCAAGAAAATCAAGAGCTGGGTCCCGAATACAAAAATCTAGTTTTGGATAAAAAAAATCGAGAATTTGGTCGCGAAGACAAAAATCTAGTTTTGGATCAAGAAAATCAAAAAGTTTGTCGCGAATACAAAAAACAAGTTTTGGATCAAGAAAATCAAGAGCTGGGTCCCGAATACAAAAAACTAGTTTTGGATCAAGAAAATCAAGAATATGGTCGCGAATATAAAAATCTAGTTGTGGATCAAGAAAATCAAGAATTTGGTCGTGAAAACAAAAATCTAGTTCTGGATCAAGATAATCCAGAATTTGGGCGCGAAGACAAAAATCTAGTTTTGGATCAAGAAAATCAAGAAGTGTGTCGCGAATACAAAAAACAAGTTTTGGATCAAGAAAATCAAGAATTTGGTCCCGAATACAAAAAAGTAGTTTTGGATCAAGAAAATCAAGAATTTGATCGCGGAGACAAAAATCTAGTTTTGGATCAAGAAAATCAAGAGCTGGGTCCCGAATACAAAAATCTAGTTTTGGATAAAAAAAATCGAGAATTTGGTCGCGAAGACAAAAATCTAGTTTTGGATCAAGAAAATCAAAAAGTTTGTCGCGAATACAAAAAACAAGTTTTGGATCAAGAAAATCAAGAGCTGGGTCCCGAATACAAAAAACTAGTTTTGGATCAAGAAAATCAAGAATATGGTCGCGAATATAAAAATCTAGTTGTGGATCAAGAAAATCAAGAATTTGGTCGCGAAAACAAAAATCTAGTTCTGGATCAAGAAAATCCAGAATTTGGTCGCGAAGACAAAAATCTAGTTTTGGATCAAGAAAATCAAGAAGTGTGTCACGAATACAAAAAACAAGTTTGGGATCAAAAAAAATCAAGAATTGGGTCCCGAATGCAAAAAACTAGTTTTGGATCACGAAAATTAAGAATTTGGTCGCGAATACAAAAATCTAGTTTTGGATCAAGAAAATCAAGAATATGGTCGCGAATACAAAAATCTAGTTTGGGATCAAGAAAATCAAGAAGTGTGTCGCGAATACAACAAACTAGTTTTGGATCAAGAAAATCAAGAATTTGGTCGCGAAAACAAAAATCTAGTTCTGGATCAAGAAAATCCAGAATTTGGTCGCGAAGACAAAAATCTAGTTTTGGATCAAGAAAATCAAGAAGTGTGTCACGAATACAAAAATCTAGTTTGGGATCAAGAAAATCAAGAATTTGGTCCCGAATACAAAAAACTAGTTTTGGACCAAGAAAATCAAGAATTTGGTCGCGAAAACAAAAATCTAGTTCTGGATCAAGAAAATCAAGAATTTGGTCGCGAAAACAAAAATCTAGTTTTGGATCAAGAAAATCAAGAAGTGTGTCGCGAATACAAAAATCTAGTTTGGGATCAAGAAAATCAAGAATTTGGTCCCGAATACAAAAAACTAGTTTTGGATCAAGAAAATCAAGAATTTGGTCGCGAAAACAAAAATCTAGTTCTGGATCAAGAAAATCAAGAATTTGGTCGCGAAAACAAAAATCTAGTTTTGGATCAAGAAAATCAAGAAGTGTGTCGCGAATACAAAAAACAAGTTGGGGATCAAAAAAATCAAGAATTTGGTCCCGAATACAAAAAACTAGTTTTGGATCAAGAAAATCAAGAATTTGGTCGCGAAAACAAAAATCTAGTTCTGGATCAAGAAAATCAAGAATTGGGTCGCGAAGACAAAAATCTAGTTTTGGACCAAGAAAATCAAGAATTTGGTCGCGAAGACAAAAATCTAGTTTTGGATCAAGAAAATCAAGAAGTGTGTCGCGAATACAAAAAACAAGTTTTGGATCAAGAAAATAAAGAATTTGGTCCCGAAAACAAAAAACTAGTTTTGGAACAAGAAAATCAAGAATTTGATCGCGGAGACAAAAATCTAGTTTTGGATCAAGAAAATCAAGAGCTGGGTCCCGAATACAAAAATCTAGTTTTGGATAAAAAAAATCGAGAATTTGGTCGCGAAGACAAAAATCTAGTTTTGGATCAAGAAAATCAAAAAGTTTGTCGCGAATACAAAAAACAAGTTTTGGATCAAGAAAATCAAGAGCTGGGTCCCGAATACAAAAAACTAGTTTTGGATCAAGAAAATCAAGAATATGGTCGCGAATATAAAAATCTAGTTGTGGATCAAGAAAATCCAGAATTTGGTCGCGAAGACAAAAATCTAGTTTTGGATCAAGAAAATCAAGAAGTGTGTCACGAATACAAAAAACAAGTTTGGGATCAAAAAAAATCAAGAATTGGGTCCCGAATGCAAAAAACTAGTTTTGGATCACGAAAATTAAGAATTTGGTCGCGAATACAAAAATCTAGTTTTGGATCAAGAAAATCAAGAATATGGTCGCGAAGACAAAAATCTAGTTTTGGATCAAGAAAATCAAGAGCTGGGTCCCGAATACAAAAATCTAGTTTTGGATAAAAAAAATCGAGAATTTGGTCGCGAAGACAAAAATCTAGTTTTCGATCAAGAAAATCAAAAATTTGGTCCCGAATTCAAAAAACAAGTTTTGGATCAAGAAAATCAAGAATTTGGTCGCGAATACAAAAATCTAGTTTTGGATCAAAAAAATCAAGAATTTGGTCGCGAAGACAAAAATCTAGTTTTGGATCAAGAAAATCAAGAAGTGTGTCGCGAATACAAAAAACAAGTTTTGGATCAAGAAAATCAAGAATTTGGTCCCGAATACAAAAAAGTAGTTTTGGATCAAGAAAATCAAGAATTTGATCGCGGAGACAAAAATCTAGTTTTGGATCAAGAAAATCAAGAGCTGGGTCCCGAATACAAAAATCTAGTTTTGGATAAAAAAAATCGAGAATTTGGTCGCGAAGACAAAAATCTAGTTTTGGATCAAGAAAATCAAAAAGTTTGTCGCGAATACAAAAAACAAGTTTTGGATCAAGAAAATCAAGAGCTGGGTCCCGAATACAAAAAACTAGTTTTGGATCAAGAAAATCAAGAATATGGTCGCGAATATAAAAATCTAGTTGTGGATCAAGAAAATCCAGAATTTGGTCGCGAAGACAAAAATCTAGTTTTGGATCAAGAAAATCAAGAAGTGTGTCACGAATACAAAAAACAAGTTTGGGATCAAAAAAAATCAAGAATTGGGTCCCGAATGCAAAAAACTAGTTTTGGATCACGAAAATTAAGAATTTGGTCGCGAATACAAAAATCTAGTTTTGGATCAAGAAAATCAAGAATATGGTCGCGAATACAAAAATCTAGTTTGGGATCAAGAAAATCAAGAAGTGTGTCGCGAATACAACAAACTAGTTTTGGATCAAGAAAATCAAGAATTTGGTCGCGAAAACAAAAATCTAGTTCTGGATCAAGAAAATCCAGAATTTGGTCGCGAAGACAAAAATCTAGTTTTGGATCAAGAAAATCAAGAAGTGTGTCACGAATACAAAAATCTAGTTTGGGATCAAGAAAATCAAGAATTTGGTCCCGAATACAAAAAACTAGTTTTGGACCAAGAAAATCAAGAATTTGGTCGCGAAAACAAAAATCTAGTTCTGGATCAAGAAAATCAAGAATTTGGTCGCGAAAACAAAAATCTAGTTTTGGATCAAGAAAATCAAGAAGTGTGTCGCGAATACAAAAATCTAGTTTGGGATCAAGAAAATCAAGAATTTGGTCCCGAATACAAAAAACTAGTTTTGGATCAAGAAAATCAAGAATTTGGTCGCGAAAACAAAAATCTAGTTCTGGATCAAGAAAATCAAGAATTTGGTCGCGAAAACAAAAATCTAGTTTTGGATCAAGAAAATCAAGAAGTGTGTCGCGAATACAAAAAACAAGTTGGGGATCAAAAAAATCAAGAATTTGGTCCCGAATACAAAAAACTAGTTTTGGACCAAGAAAATCAAGAATTTGGTCGCGAAGACAAAAATCTAGTTTTGGATCAAGAAAATCAAGAAGTGTGTCGCGAATACAAAAAACAAGTTTTGGATCAAGAAAATAAAGAATTTGGTCCCGAAAACAAAAAACTAGTTTTGGAACAAGAAAATCAAGAATTTGATCGCGGAGACAAAAATCTAGTTTTGGATCAAGAAAATCAAGAGCTGGGTCCCGAATACAAAAATCTAGTTTTGGATAAAAAAAATCGAGAATTTGGTCGCGAAGACAAAAATCTAGTTTTGGATCAAGAAAATCAAAAAGTTTGTCGCGAATACAAAAAACAAGTTTTGGATCAAGAAAATCAAGAGCTGGGTCCCGAATACAAAAAACTAGTTTTGGATCAAGAAAATCAAGAATATGGTCGCGAATATAAAAATCTAGTTGTGGATCAAGAAAATCAAGAATTTGGTCGTGAAAACAAAAATCTAGTTCTGGATCAAGATAATCCAGAATTTGGGCGCGAAGACAAAAATCTAGTTTTGGATCAAGAAAATCAAGAAGTGTGTCGCGAATACAAAAAACAAGTTTTGGATCAAAAAAATCAAGAATTTGGTCCCGAATTCAAAAAACTAGTTTTGGATCAAGAAAATCAAGAATTTGGTCGCGAAGACAAAAATCTAGTTTTGGATCAAGAAAATCAAGAATTTGATCGCAGAGACAAAAATCTAGTTTTGGATCAAGAAAATCAAGAGCTGGGTCCCGAATACAAAAATCTAGTTTTGGATAAAAAAAATCGAGAATTTGGTCGCGAAGACAAAAATCTAGTTTTCGATCAAGAAAATCAAAAATTTGGTCCCGAATTCAAAAAACAAGTTTTGGATCAAGAAAATCAAGAATTTGGTCGCGAATACAAAAATCTAGTTTTGGATCAAAAAAATCAAGAATTTGGTCGCGAAGACAAAAATCTAGTTTTGGATCAAGAAAATCAAGAAGTGTGTCGCGAATACAAAAAACAAGTTTTGGATCAAGAAAATCAAGAATTTGGTCCCGAATACAAAAAAGTAGTTTTGGATCAAGAAAATCAAGAATTTGATCGCGGAGACAAAAATCTAGTTTTGGATCAAGAAAATCAAGAGCTGGGTCCCGAATACAAAAATCTAGTTTTGGATAAAAAAAATCGAGAATTTGGTCGCGAAGACAAAAATCTAGTTTTGGATCAAGAAAATCAAAAAGTTTGTCGCGAATACAAAAAACAAGTTTTGGATCAAGAAAATCAAGAGCTGGGTCCCGAATACAAAAAACTAGTTTTGGATCAAGAAAATCAAGAATATGGTCGCGAATATAAAAATCTAGTTGTGGATCAAGAAAATCCAGAATTTGGTCGCGAAGACAAAAATCTAGTTTTGGATCAAGAAAATCAAGAAGTGTGTCACGAATACAAAAAACAAGTTTGGGATCAAAAAAAATCAAGAATTGGGTCCCGAATGCAAAAAACTAGTTTTGGATCACGAAAATTAAGAATTTGGTCGCGAATACAAAAATCTAGTTTTGGATCAAGAAAATCAAGAATATGGTCGCGAATACAAAAATCTAGTTTGGGATCAAGAAAATCAAGAAGTGTGTCGCGAATACAACAAACTAGTTTTGGATCAAGAAAATCAAGAATTTGGTCGCGAAAATAAAAATCTAGTTCTGGATCAAGAAAATCCAGAATTTGGTCGCGAAGACAAAAATCTAGTTTTGGATCAAGAAAATCAAGAAGTGTGTCACGAATACAAAAATCTAGTTTGGGATCAAGAAAATCAAGAATTTGGTCCCGAATACAAAAAACTAGTTTTGGACCAAGAAAATCAAGAATTTGGTCGCGAAAACAAAAATCTAGTTCTGGATCAAGAAAATCAAGAATTTGGTCGCGAAAACAAAAATCTAGTTTTGGATCAAGAAAATCAAGAAGTGTGTCGCGAATACAAAAATCTAGTTTGGGATCAAGAAAATCAAGAATTTGGTCCCGAATACAAAAAACTAGTTTTGGATCAAGAAAATCAAGAATTTGGTCGCGAAAACAAAAATCTAGTTCTGGATCAAGAAAATCAAGAATTTGGTCGCGAAAACAAAAATCTAGTTTTGGATCAAGAAAATCAAGAAGTGTGTCGCGAATACAAAAAACAAGTTGGGGATCAAAAAAATCAAGAATTTGGTCCCGAATACAAAAAACTAGTTTTGGACCAAGAAAATCAAGAATTTGGTCGCGAAGACAAAAATCTAGTTTTGGATCAAGAAAATCAAGAAGTGTGTCGCGAATACAAAAAACAAGTTTTGGATCAAGAAAATAAAGAATTTGGTCCCGAAAACAAAAAACTAGTTTTGGAACAAGAAAATCAAGAATTTGATCGCGGAGACAAAAATCTAGTTTTGGATCAAGAAAATCAAGAGCTGGGTCCCGAATACAAAAATCTAGTTTTGGATAAAAAAAATCGAGAATTTGGTCGCGAAGACAAAAATCTAGTTTTGGATCAAGAAAATCAAAAAGTTTGTCGCGAATACAAAAAACAAGTTTTGGATCAAGAAAATCAAGAGCTGGGTCCCGAATACAAAAAACTAGTTTTGGATCAAGAAAATCAAGAATATGGTCGCGAATATGAAAATCTAGTTGTGGATCAAGAAAATCAAGAATTTGGTCGTGAAAACAAAAATCTAGTTCTGGATCAAGATAATCCAGAATTTGGGCGCGAAGACAAAAATCTAGTTTTGGATCAAGAAAATCAAGAAGTGTGTCGCGAATACAAAAAACAAGTTTTGGATCAAGAAAATCAAGAATTTGGTCCCGAATACAAAAAAGTAGTTTTGGATCAAGAAAATCAAGAATTTGATCGCAGAGACAAAAATCTAGTTTTGGATCAAGAAAATCAAGAGCTGGGTCCCGAATACAAAAATCTAGTTTTGGATAAAAAAAATCGAGAATTTGGTCGCGAAGACAAAAATCTAGTTTTCGATCAAGAAAATCAAAAATTTGGTCCCGAATTCAAAAAACAAGTTTTGGATCAAGAAAATCAAGAATTTGGTCGCGAATACAAAAATCTAGTTTTGGATCAAAAAAATCAAGAATTTGGTCGCGAAGACAAAAATCTAGTTTTGGATCAAGAAAATCAAGAAGTGTGTCGCGAATACAAAAAACAAGTTTTGGATCAAGAAAATCAAGAATTTGGTCCCGAATACAAAAAAGTAGTTTTGGATCAAGAAAATCAAGAATTTGATCGCGGAGACAAAAATCTAGTTTTGGATCAAGAAAATCAAGAGCTGGGTCCCGAATACAAAAATCTAGTTTTGGATAAAAAAAATCGAGAATTTGGTCGCGAAGACAAAAATCTAGTTTTGGATCAAGAAAATCAAAAAGTTTGTCGCGAATACAAAAAACTAGTTTTGGAACAAGAAAATCAAGAATTTGGTCCCGAATACAAAAAACTAGTTTTGGATCAAGAAAATCAAGAATTTGGTCGCGAATACAAAAAACTAGTTTTGGATCAAGAAAATCAAGAATTGGGTCGCGAAGACAAAAATCTAGTTTTGTACCAAGAAAATCAAGAAGTGTGTCGCGAATACAAAAAACAAGTTTGGGATCAAAAAAATCAAGAATTTGGTCCCGAATTCAAAAAACTAGTTTTGGATCAAGAAAATCAGGAATTTGGTCCCGAATACAAAAATCTAGTTTTGGATCAAAAAAATCAAGAATTGGGTCGCGAAGACAAAAATCTAGTTCTGGATCAAGAAAATCAAGAATTTGGTCGCGAAGACAAAAATCTAGTTTTGGATCAAGAAAATCAAGAAGTGTGTCGCGAATACAAAAAACTAGTTTTGGAACAAGAAAATCAAGAATTTGGTCCCGAATACAAAAAACTAGTTTTGGATCAAGAAAATCAAGAATTTGGTCGCGAATACAAAAAACTAGTTTTGGATCAAGAAAATCAAGAATTTGATCGCGGAGACAAAAATCTAGTTTTGGATCAAGAAAATCAAGAGCTGGGTCCCGAATACAAAAAACTAGTTTTGGATCAAGAAAATCAAGAATATGGTCGCGAATATAAAAATCTAGTTGTGGATCAAGAAAATCAAGAATTTGGTCGCGAAAACAAAAATCTAGTTCTGGATCAAGAAAATCCAGAATTTGGTCGCGAAGACAAAAAACTAGTTTTGGATCAAGAAAATCAAGAATTTGGTCGCGAAAACAAAAATCTAGTTCTGGATCAAGAAAATCCAGAATTTGGTCGCGAATACAAAAATCTAGTTTTGGATCAAGAAAATCAAGAAGTGTGTCACGAATACAAAAATCTAGTTTGGGATCAAGAAAATCAAGAATTTGGTCCCGAATACAAAAAACTAGTTTTGGATCAAGAAAATCAAGAATTTGGTCGCGAAAACAAAAATCTAGTTCTGGATCAAGAAAATCAAGAATTGGGTCGCGAAGACAAAAAACTAGTTTTGGATCAAGAAAATCAAGAATTTGGTCGCGAAAACAAAAATCTAGTTCTGGATCAAGAAAATCCAGAATTTGGTCGCGAATACAAAAATCTAGTTCTGGATCAAGAAAATCAAGAATTGGGTCGCGAAGACAAAAAACTAGTTTTGGATCAAGAAAATCAAGAATTTGGTCGCGAAAACAAAAATCTAGTTCTGGATCAAGAAAATCCAGAATTTGGTCGCGAATACAAAAATCTAGTTTTGGATCAAGAAAATCAAGAAGTGTGTCATGAATACAAAAATCTAGTTTGGGATCAAGAAAATCAAGAATTTGGTCCCGAATACAAAAAACTAGTTTTGGATCAAGAAAATCAAGAATTTGGTCGCGAAAACAAAAATCTAGTTCTGGATCAAGAAAATCAAGAATTGGGTCGCGAAGACAAAAATCTAGTTTTGGACCAAGAAAATCAAGAAGTGTGTCGCGAATACAAAAAACATGTTTGGGATCAAAAAAATCAAGAATTTGGTCCCGAATTCAAAAAACTAGTTTTGGATCAAGAAAATCAAGAATTTGGTCCCGAATACAAAAATCTAGTTTTGGATCAAAAAAATCAAGAATTGGGTCGCGAAGACAAAAATCTAGTTCTGGATCAAGAAAATCAAGAATTTGGTCGCGAAGACAAAAATCTAGTTTTGGATCAAGAAAATCAAGAAGTGTGTCGCGAATACAAAAAACTAGTTTTGGAACAAGAAAATCAAGAATTTGGTCCCGAATACAAAAAACTAGTTTTGGATCAAGAAAATCAAGAATTTGGTCGCGAATACAAAAAACTAGTTTTGGATCAAGAAAATCAAGAATTTGGTCCCGAATTCAAAAAACTAGTTTTGGATCAAGAAAATCAAAAATTTGGTCCCGAATACAAAAATCTAGTTTTGGATCAAAAAAATCAAGAATTTGGTCCCGAATTCAAAAAACAAGTTTTGGATCAAGAAAATCAAGAATTTGGTCGCGAATACAAAAATCTAGTTTTGGATCAAAAAAATCAAGAATTGGGTCGCGAAGACAAAAATCTAGTTTTGGACCAAGAAAATCAAGAAGTGTGTCGCGAATACAAAAAACAAGTTTTGGATCAAAAAAATCAAGAATTTGGTCCCGAATTCAAAAAACTAGTTTTGGATTAAGAAAATCAAAAATTTGATCGCGGAGACAAAAATCTAGTTTTGGATCAAGAAAATCAAGAATTGGGTCGCGAATACAAAAATCTAGTTTTGGATCAAGAAAATCAAGAAGTGTGTCGCGCATACAAAAAACAAGTTTGGGATCAAGAAAATCAAGAATTTGGTCCCGAATTCAAAAAACTAGTTTTGGATCAAGAAAATCAAGAATTTGGTCCCGAATACAAAAATCTAGTTTTGGATCAAAAAAATCAAGAATTGGGTCGCGAAGACAAAAATCTAGTTCTGGATCAAGAAAATCAAGAATTTGGTCGCGAAGACAAAAATCTAGTTTTGGATCAAGAAAATCAAGAAGTGTGTCGCGAATACAAAAAACTAGTTTTGGAACAAGAAAATCAAGAATTTGGTCCCGAATACAAAAAACTAGTTTTGGATCAAGAAAATCAAGAATTTGGTCGCGAATACAAAAAACTAGTTTTGGATCAAGAAAATCAAGAATTTGGTCCCGAATTCAAAAAACTAGTTTTGGATCAAGAAAATCAAAAATTTGGTCCCGAATACAAAAATCTAGTTTTGGATCAAAAAAATCAAGAATTTGGTCCCGAATTCAAAAAACAAGTTTTGGATCAAGAAAATCAAGAATTTGGTCGCGAATACAAAAATCTAGTTTTGGATCAAAAAAATCAAGAATTGGGTCGCGAAGACAAAAATCTAGTTTTGGACCAAGAAAATCAAGAAGTGTGTCGCGAATACAAAAAACAAGTTTTGGATCAAAAAAATCAAGAATTTGGTCCCGAATTCAAAAAACTAGTTTTGGATTAAGAAAATCAAGAATTTGATCGCGGAGACAAAAATCTAGTTTTGGATCAAGAAAATCAAGAATTGGGTCGCGAATACAAAAATCTAGTTTTGGATCAAGAAAATCAAGAAGTGTGTCGCGCATACAAAAAACAAGTTTGGGATCAAGAAAATCAAGAATTTGGTCCCGAATACAAAAAACTAGTTTTGGATCAAAAAAATCAAGAATTTTGTCCCGAATACAAAAATCTAGTTTTGGAACAAGAAAATCAAGAATATGGTCGCGAATACAAAAATCTAGTTTTGGATCAAGAAAAACAAGAAGTGTGTCGCGAATACAAAAAACAAGTTTTGGATCAAAAAAATCAAGAATTTGGTCCCGAATACAAAAAACTAGTTTTGGATCAAGAAAATCAAGAATTTGATCGCGGAGACAAAAATCTAGTTTTGGATCAAGAAAATCAAGAGCTGGGTCGCGAATACAAAAATCTAGTTTTGGATAAAAAAAATCGAGAATTTGGTCGCGAAGACAAAAATCTAGTTTTGGATCAAGAAAATCAAGAAGTGTGTCGCGAATACAAAAAACTAGTTTTGGATCAAGAAAATCAAGAATTTGGTCCCGAATACAAAAAACTAGTTTTGGATCAAGAAAATCAAGAATTTGGTCGCGAATACAAAAAACTAGTTTTGGATCAAGAAAATCAAGAATTTGGTCGCGAATACAAAAATCTAGTTTTGGATCAAGAAAATCAAGAATTTGGTCGCGAATACAAAAATCTAGTTTTGGATCAAGAAAATCAAGAAGTGTGTCGCGAATACAAAAAACAAGTTTGGGATCAAAAAAATGAAGAATTTGGTCCCGAATTCAAAAAACTAGTTTTGGATCAAGAAAATCAAGAATTTGGTCCCGAAGACAATAATCTAGTTTTGGACCAAGAAAATCAAGAAGTGTGTCGCGAATACAAAAAACAAGTTTTGGATCAAAAAAATCAAGAATTTGGTCCCGAATTCAAAAAACTAGTTTTGGATCAAGAAAATCAAGAATTTGATCGCGGAGACAAAAATCTAGTTTTGGATCAAGAAAATCAAGAATTGGGTCGCGCATACAAAAATCTAGTTTTGGATCAAGAAAATCAAGAAGTGTGTCGCGAATACAAAAAACAAGTTTGGGATCAAGAAAATCAAGAATTTGGTCCCGAATACAAAAAACTAGTTTTGGATCAAGAAAATCAAGAATTTTGTCCCGAATACAAAAATCTAGTTTTGGAACAAGAAAATCAAGAATATGGTCGCGAATACAAAAATCTAGTTTTGGATCAAGAAAAACAAGAAGTGTCGCGAATACAAAAAACTAGTTTTGGATCAAGAAAATCAAGAATTTGGTCCCGAATACAAAAAACTAGTTTTGGATCAAGAAAATCAAGAATTTGATCGCGGAGACAAAAATCTAGTTTTGGATCAAGAAAATCAAGAGCTGGGTCCCGAATACAAAAATCTAGTTTTGGATAAAAAAAATCAAGAATTTGGTCGCGAAGACAAAAAACTAGTTTTGGATCAAGAAAATCAAGAATTTTGTCCCGAATACAAAAATCTAGTTTTGGAACAAGAAAATCAAGAATATGGTCGCGAATACAAAAATCTAGTTTTGGATCAAGAAAAACAAGAAGTGTGTCGCGAATACAAAAAACAAGTTTTGGATCAAAAAAATCAAGAATTTGGTCCCGAATACAAAAAACTAGTTTTGGATCAAGAAAATCAAGAATTTGGTCGCGAAAACAAAAATCTAGTTCTGGATCAAGAAAATCCAGAATTTGGTCGCGAAGACAAAAATCTAGTTTTGGATCAAGAAAATCAAGAATTTGGTCGCGAAAACAAAAATCTAGTTTTGGATCAAGAAAATCAACAAGTTTGTCGCGAATACAAAAAACAAGTTTTGGATCAAGAAAATCAAGAGCTGGGTCCCGAATACAAAAAACTAGTTTTGGATCAAGAAAATCAAGAATATGGTCGCGAATATAAAAATCTAGTTGTGGATCAAGAAAATCAAGAATTTGGTCGCGAAAACAAAAATCTAGTTCTGGATCAAGAAAATCCAGAATTTGGTCGCGAAAACAAAATTCTAGTTTTGGATCAAGAAAATCAAGAAGTGTGTCACGAATACAAAAAACAAGTTTGGGATCAAAAAAAATCAAGAATTGGGTCCCGATTGCAAAAAACTAGTTTTGGATCACGAAAATTAAGAATTTGGTCGCGAATACAAAAATCTAGTTTTGGATCAAGAAAATCAAGAATATGGTCGCGAATACAAAAATCTAGTTTGGGATCAAGAAAATCAAGAAGTGTGTCGCGAATACAAAAAACTAGTTTTGGATCAAGAAAATCAAGAATTTGGTCGCGAAAACAAAAATCTAGTTCTGGATCAAGAAAATCCAGAATTTGGTCGCGAAGACAAAAATCTAGTTTTGGATCAAGAAAATCAAGAATTTGGTCGCGAAAACAAAAATCTAGTTCGGAATCAAGAAAATCAAGAATTTGGTCGCAAATACAAAAATCTAGTTTTGGATCAAGAAAATCAAGAAGTGTGTCGCGAATACAAAAAACAAGTTTGGGATCAAAAAAATCAAGAATTTGGTCCCGAATACAAAAAACTAGTTTTGGATCAAGAAAATCAAGAATTTGGTCGCGAAAACAAAAATCTAGTTCTGGATCAAGAAAATCAAGAATTGGGTCGCGAAGACAAAAATCTAGTTTTGGACCAAGAAAATCAAGAAGTGTGTCGCGAATACAAAAAACAAGTTTGGGATCAAAAAAATAAAGAATTTGGTCCCGAATACAAAAAACTAGTTTTGGATCAAGAAAATCAAGAATTGGGTCCCGAATACAAAAATCTAGTTTTTGATCAAAAAAATCATGAATTGGGTCGCGAAGACAAAAATCTAGTTTTGGATCAAAAAAATCAAGAATTTGGTCGCGAAGACAAAAATCTAGTTTTGGATCAAGAAAATCAAGAAGTGTGTCGCGAATACAAAAAACTAGTTTTGGATCAAGAAAATCAAGAATTTGGTCCCGAATACAAAAAACTAGTTTTGGATCAAGAAAATCAAGAATTTGTCGCGAATACAAAAAACTAGTTTTGGATCAAGAAAATCAAGAATTTGGTCGCGAATACAAAAATCTAGTTTTGGATCAAGAAAATTAAGAATTTGGTCGCGAATACAAAAATCTAGTTTTGGATCAAGAAAATCAAGAAGTGTGTCGCGAATACAAAAAACAAGTTTGGGATCAAAAAAATGAAGAATTTGGTCCCGAATTCAAAAAACTAGTTTTGGATCAAGAAAATCAAGAATTTGGTCCCGAATACAAAAATCTAGTTTTGGATCAAGAAAATCAAGAATTGGGTCGCGAATACAAAAATCTAGTTTTGGATCAAGAAAATCAAGAATTTGGTCGCGAAGACAAAAATCTAGTTTTGGATCAAGAAAATCAAGAAGTGTGTCGCGAATACAAAAAACAAGTTTGGTATCAAAAAAATCAAGAATTTGGTCCCGAATTCACAAAACTAGTTTTGGAATAAGAAAATCAAGAATTTGGTCCCGAATACAAAAATCTAGTTTTGGATCAAAAAAATCAAGAATTGGGTCGCGAAGACAAAAATCTAGTTTTGGATCAAAAAAATCAAGAATTTGGTCGCGAATACAAAAATCTAGTTTTGGATCAAGAAAATCAAGAATTTGGTCGCGAAGACAAAAATCTAGTTTTGGATCAAGAAAATCTAGTAGTGTGTCGCGAATACAAAAAACTAGTTTTGGATCAAGAAAATCAAGAATTTGGTCGCGAAAACAAAAATCTAGTTCTGGATCAAGAAAATCCAGAATTTGGTCGCGAAGACAAAAATCTAGTTTTGGATCAAGAAAATCAAGAAGTGTGTCACGAATACAAAAATCTAGTTTGGAATCAAGAAAATCAAGAATTTGGTCCCGAATACAAAAAACTAGTTTTGGATCAAGAAAATCAAGAATTTGGTCGCGAAAACAAAAATCTAGTTCTGGATCAAGAAAAAATCAAGAATTGGGTCGCGAAGACAAAAATCTAGTTTTGGACCAAGAAAATCAAGAAGTGTGTCGCGAATACAAAAAACAAGTTTGGGATCAAAAAAATCAAGAATTTGGTCCCGAATTCAAAAAACTAGTTTTGGATCAAGAAAATCAAGAATTTGGTCCCGAATACAAAAATCTTGTTTTGGATCAAAAAAATCAAGAATTGGGTCGCGAAGACAAAAATCTAGTTCTGGATCATGAAAATCAAGAATTTGGTCGCGAAGACAAAAATCTAGTTTTGGATCAAGAAAATCAAGAAGTGTGTCGCGAATACAAAAAACTAGTTTTGGATCAAGAAAATCAAGAATTTGGTCCCGAATACAAAAAACTAGTTTTGGATCAAGAAAATCAAGAATTTGGTCGCGAATACAAAAAACTAGTTTTGGATCAAGAAAATCAAGAATTTGGTCCCGAATTCAAAAAACTAGTTTTGGATCAAGAAAATCAAGAATTTGGTCCCGAATACAAAAATCTAGTTTTGGATCAAAAAAATCAAGAATTTGGTCCCGAATTCAAAAAACAAGTTTTGGATCAAGAAAATCAAGAATTTGGTCGCGAATACAAAAATCTAGTTTTGGATCAAAAAAATCAAGAATTGGGTCGCGAAGACAAAAATCTAGTTTTGGACCAAGAAAATCAAGAAGTGTGTCGCGAATACAAAAAACAAGTTTTGGATCAAAAAAATCAAGAATTTGGTCCCGAATTCAAAAAACTAGTTTTGGATCAAGAAAATCAAGAATTTGATCGCGGAGACAAAAATCTAGTTTTGGATCAAAAAAATCAAGAATTGGGTCGCGAATACAAAAATCTAGTTTTGGATCAAGAAAATCAAGAAGTGTGTCGCGAATACAAAAAACAAGTTTGGGATCAAGAAAATCAAGAATTTGGTCCCGAATACAAAAAACTAGTTTTGGATCAAGAAAATCAAGAATTTTGTCCCGAATACAAAAAACTAGTTTTGGATCAAGAAAATCATGAATTTGGTCGCGAATACAAAAAACTAGTTTTGGATCAAGAAAATCAAGAATTTGGTCGCGAATACAAAAATCTAGTTTTGGATCAAGAAAATCAAGAATTTGGTCGCGAATACAAAAATCTAGTTTTGGATCAAGAAAATCAAGAATTTGATCGCGGAGACAAAAATCTAGTTTTGGATCAAGAAAATCAAGAGCTGGGTCCCGAATACAAAAATCTAGTTTTGGATAAAAAAAATCGAGAATTTGGTCGCGAAGACAAAAATCTAGTTTTGGATCAAGAAAATCAAAAAGTTTGTCGCGAATACAAAAAACAAGTTTTGGATCAGGAAAATCAAGAGCTGGGTCCCGAATACAAAAAACTAGTTTTGGATCAAGAAAATCAAGAATTTGGTCGCGAATACAAAAAACTAGTTTTGGATCAAGAAAATCAAGAATTTGGTCCCGAATTCAAAAAACTAGTTTTGGATCAAGAAAATCAAGAATTTGGTCCCGAATACAAAAATCTAGTTTTGGATCAAAAAAATCAAGAATTTGGTCCCGAATTCAAAAAAAAGTTTTGGATCAAGAAAATCAAGAATTTGGTCGCGAATACAAAAATCTAGTTTTGGATCAAAAAAATCAAGAATTGGGTCGCGAAGACAAAAATCTAGTTTTGGATCAAGAAAATCAAGAAGTGTGTCGCGAATACAAAAAACTAGTTTTGGATCAAGAAAATCAAGAATTTGGTCCCGAATACAAAAAACTAGTTTTGGATCAAGAAAATCAAGAATTTGGTCGTGAATACAAAAAACTAGTTTTGGATCAAGAAAATCAAGAATTTGGTCGCGAATACAAAAATCTAGTTTTGGATCAAGAAAATCAAGAATTTGGTCGCGAATACAAAAATCTAGTTTTGGATCAAGAAAATCAAGAAGTGTGTCGCGAATACAAAAAACAAGTTTGGGATCAAAAAAATGACGAATTTGGTCCCGAATTCAAAAAACTAGTTTTGGATCAAGAAAATCAAGAATTTGGTCCCGAATACAAAAATCTAGTTTTGGATCAAAAAAATCAAGAATTGGGTCGCGAATACAAAAATCTAGTTTTGGATCAAGAAAATCAAGAATTTGGTCGCGAAGACAAAAATCTAGTTTTGGATCAAGAAAATCAAGAAGTGTGTCGCGAATACAAAAAACAAGTTTGGTATCAAAAAAATCAAGAATTTGGTCCCGAATTCACAAAACTAGTTTTGGAATAAGAAAATCAAGAATTTGGTCCCGAATACAAAAATCTAGTTTTGGATCAAAAAAATCAAGAATTGGGTCGCGAAGACAAAAATCTAGTTTTGGATCAAAAAAATCAAGAATTGGGTCGCGAATACAAAAATCTAGTTTTGGATCAAGAAAATCAAGAATTTGGTCGCGAAGACAAAAATCTAGTTTTGGATCAAGAAAATCAAGAAGTGTGTCGCGAATACAAAAAACAAGTTTGGTATCAAAAAAATCAAGAATTTGGTCCCGAATTCAGAAAACTAGTTTTGGAATAAGAAAATCAAGAATTTGGTCCCGAATACAAAAATCTAGTTTTGGATCAAAAAAATCAAGAATTGGGTCGCGAAGACAAAAATCTAGTTTTGGATCAAAAAAATCAAGAATTTGGTCGCGAATACAAAAATCTAGTTTTGGATCAAGAAAATCAAGAATTTGGTCGCGAAGACAAAAATCTAGTTTTGGATCAAGAAAATCAAGAAGTGTGTCGCGAATACAAAAAACTAGTTTTGGATCAAGAAAATCAAGAATTTGGTCGCGAAAACAAAAATCTAGTTCTGGATCAAGAAAATCCAGAATTTGATCGCGAAGACAAAAATGTAGTTTTGGATCAAGAAAATCAAAAGTGTGTCACGAATACAAAAATCTAGTTTGGGATCAAGAAAATCAAGAATTTGGTTTCGAATACAAAAAACTAGTTTTGGATCAAGAAAATCAAGAATTTGGTCGCGAAAACAAAAATCTAGTTCTGGATCAAGAAAATCAAGAATTGGGTCGCGAAGACAAAAATCTAGTTTTGGACCAAGAAAATCAAGAAGTGTGTCGCGAATACAAAAAACAAGTTTGGGATCAAAAAAATCAAGAATTTGGTCCCGAATTCAAAAAACTAGTTTTGGATCAAGAAAATCAAGAATTTGGTCCCGAATACAAAAATCTAGTTTTGGATCAAAAAAATCAAGAATTGGGTCGCGAAGACAAAAATCTAGTTCTGGATCAAGAAAATCAAGAATTTGGTCGCGAAGACAAAAATATAGTTTTGGATCAAGAAAATCAAGAAGTGTGTCGCGAATACAAAAAACTAGTTTTGGATCAAGAAAATCAAGAATTTGGTCCCGAATACAAAAAACTAGTTTTGGATCAAGAAAATCAAGAATTTGGTCGCGAATACAAAAAACTAGTTTTGGATCAAGAAAATCAAGAATTTGGTCCCGAATTCAAAAAACAAGTTTTGGATCAAGAAAATCAAGAATTTGGTCCCGAATACAAAAATCTAGTTTTGGATCAAAAAAATCAAGAATTTGGTCCCGAATTCAAAAAACAAGTTTTGGATCAAGAAAATCAAGAATTTGGTCGCGAATACAAAAATCTAGTTTTGGATCAAAAAAATCAAGAATTGGGTCGCGAAGACAAAAATCTAGTTTTGGACCAAGAAAATCAAGAAGTGTGTCGCGAATACAAAAAACAATTTTTGGATCAAAAAAATCAAGAATTGGGTCGCGAAGACAAAAATCTAGTTTTGGATCAAGAAAATCAAGAAGTGTGTCGCGAATACAAAAAACTAGTTTTAGATCAAGAAAATCAAGAATTTGGTCGCGAATACAAAAATCTAGTTTTGGATCAAGAAAATCAAGAAGTGTGTCGCGAATACAAAAAACAAGTTTGGGATCAAAAAAATGAAGAATTTGGTCCCGAATTCAAAAAACTAGTTTTGGATCAAGAAAATCAAGAATGTGGTCCCGAATACAAAAATCTAGTTTTGGATCAAAAAAATCAAGAATTGGGTCGCGAATACAAAAATCTAGTTTTGGATCAAGAAAATCAAGAATTTGGTCGCGAAGACAAAAATCTAGTTTTGGATCAAGAAAATCAAGAAGTGTGTCGCGAATACAAAAAACAAGTTTGGTATCAAAAAAATCAAGAATTTGGTCCCGAATTCACAAAACTAGTTTTGGAATAAGAAAATCAAGAATTTGGTCCCGAATACAAAAATCTAGTTTTGGATCAAAAAAATCAAGAATTGGGTCGCGAAGACAAAAATCTAGTTTTGGATCAAAAAAATCAAGAATTTGGTCGCGAATACAAAAATCTAGTTTTGGATCAAGAAAATCAAGAATTTGGTCGCGAAGACAAAAATCTAGTTTTGGATCAAGAAAATCAAGAAGTGTGTCGCGAATACAAAAAACTAGTTTTGGATCAAGAAAATCAAGAATTTGGTCGCGAAAACAAAAATCTAGTTCTGGATCAAAAAAATCAAGAATTGGGTCGCGAAGACAAAAATCTAGTTTTGGACCAAGAAAATCAAGAAGTGTGTCGCGAATACAAAAAACAAGTTTGGGATCAAAAAAATCAAGAATTTGGTCCCGAATTCAAAAAACTAGTTTTGGATCAAGAAAATCAAGAATTTGGTCCCGAATACAAAAATCTAGTTTTGGATCAAAAAAATCAAGAATTGGGTCGCGAAGACAAAAATCTAGTTCTGGATCAAGAAAATCAAGAATTTGGTCGCGAAGACAAAAATCTAGTTTTGGATCAAGAAAATCAAGAAGTGTGTCGCGAATACAAAAAACTAGTTTTGGATCAAGAAAATCAAGAATTTGGTCCCGAATACAAAAAACTAGTTTTGGATCAAGAAAATCAAGAATTTGGTCGCGAATACAAAAAACTAGTTTTGGATCAAGAAAATCAAGAATTTGGTCCCGAATTCAAAAAACAAGTTTTGGATCAAGAAAATCAAGAATTTGGTCCCGAATACAAAAATCTAGTTTTGGATCAAAAAAATCAAGAATTTGGTCCCGAATTCAAAAAACAAGTTTTGGATCAAGAAAATCAAGAATTTGGTCGCGAATACAAAAATCTAGTTTTGGATCAAAAAAATCAAGAATTGGGTCGCGAAGACAAAAATCTAGTTTTGGACCAAGAAAATCAAGAAGTGTGTCGCGAATACAAAAAACAATTTTTGGATCAAAAAAATCACGAATTGGGTCGCGAAGACAAAAATCTAGTTTTGGATCAAGAAAATCAAGAAGTGTGTCGCGAATACAAAAAACTAGTTTTGGATCAAGAAAATCAAGAATTTGGTCCCGAATACAAAAAACTAGTTTTGGATCAAGAAATCAAGAATTTGGTCGCGAATACAAAAAACTAGTTTTGGATCAAGAAAATCAAGAATTTGGTCGCGAATACAAAAATCTAGTTTTGGATCAAGAAAATCAAGAATTTGGTCGCGAATACAAAAATCTAGTTTTGGATCAAGAAAATCAAGAAGTGTGTCGCGAATACAAAAAACAAGTTTGGGATCAAAAAAATGAAGAATTTGGTCCCGAATTCAAAAAACTAGTTTTGGATCAAGAAAATCAAGAATTTGGTCCCGAATACAAAAATCTAGTTTTGGATCAAAAAAATCAAGAATTGGGTCGCGAATACAAAAATCTAGTTTTGGATCAAGAAAATCAAGAAGTGTGTCGCGAATACAAAAAACAAGTTTGGGATCAAAAAAATGAAGAATTTGGTCCCGAATTCAAAAAACTAGTTTTGGATCAAGAAAATCAAGAATTTGGTCCCGAATACAAAAATCTAGTTTTGGATCAAAAAAATCAAGAATTGGGTCGCGAATACAAAAATCTAGTTTTGGATCAAGAAAATCAAGAATTTGGTCGCGAAGACAAAAATCTAGTTTTGGATCAAGAAAATCAAGAAGTGTGTCGCGAATACAAAAAACAAGTTTGGTATCAAAAAAATCAAGAATTTGGTCCCGAATTCACAAAACTAGTTTTGGAATAAGAAAATCAAGAATTTGGTCCCGAATACAAAAATCTAGTTTTGGATCAAAAAAATCAAGAATTGGGTCGCGAAGACAAAAATCTAGTTTTGGATCAAAAAAATCAAGAATTTGGTCGCGAATACAAAAATCTAGTTTTGGATCAAGAAAATCAAGAATTTGGTCGCGAAGACAAAAATCTAGTTTTGGATCAAGAAAATCAAGAAGTGTGTCGCGAATACAAAAAACTAGTTTTGGATCAAGAAAATCAAGAATTTGGTCGCGAAAACAAAAATCTAGTTCTGGATCAAAAAAATCAAGAATTGGGTCGCGAAGACAAAAATCAAGTTTTGAACCAAGAAAATCAAGAAGTGTGTCGCGAATACAAAAAACAAGTTTGGGATCAAAAAAATCAAGAATTTGGTCCCGAATTCAAAAAACTAGTTTTGGATCAAGAAAATCAAGAATTTGGTCCCGAATACAAAAATCTAGTTTTGGATCAAAAAAATCAAGAATTGGGTCGCGAAGACAAAAATCTAGTTCTGGATCAAGAAAATCAAGAATTTGGTCGCGAAGACAAAAATCTAGTTTTGGATCAAGAAAATCAAGAAGTGTGTCGCGAATACAAAAAACTAGTTTTGGATCAAGAAAATCAAGAATTTGGTCCCGAATACAAAAAACTAGTTTTGGATCAAGAAAATCAAGAATTTGGTCGCGAATACAAAAAACTAGTTTTGGATCAAGAAAATCAAGAATTTGGTCCCGAATTCAAAAAACAAGTTTTGGATCAAGAAAATCAAGAATTTGGTCCCGAATACAAAAATCTAGTTTTGGATCAAAAAAATCAAGAATTTGGTCCCGAATTCAAAAAACAAGTTTTGGATCAAGAAAATCAAGAATTTGGTCGCGAATACAAAAATCTAGTTTTGGATCAAAAAAATCAAGAATTGGGTCGCGAAGACAAAAATCTAGTTTTGGACCAAGAAAATCAAGAAGTGTGTCGCGAATACAAAAAACAATTTTTGGATCAAAAAAATCAAGAATTGGGTCGCGAAGACAAAAATCTAGTTTTGGATCAAGAAAATCAAGAAGTGTGTCGCGAATACAAAAAACTAGTTTTGGATCAAGAAAATCAAGAATTTGGTCCCGAATACAAAAAACTAGTTTTGGATCAAGAAATCAAGAATTTGGTCGCGAATACAAAAAACTAGTTTTGGATCAAGAAAATCAAGAATTTGGTCGCGAATACAAAAATCTAGTTTTGGATCAAGAAAATCAAGAATTTGGTCGCGAATACAAAAATCTAGTTTTGGATCAAGAAAATCAAGAAGTGTGTCGCGAATACAAAAAACAAGTTTGGGATCAAAAAAATGACGAATTTGGTCCCGAATTCAAAAAACTAGTTTTGGATCAAGAAAATCAAGAATTTGGTCCCGAATACAAAAATCTAGTTTTGGATCAAAAAAATCAAGAATTGGGTCGCGAATACAAAAATCTAGTTTTGGATCAAGAAAATCAAGAATTTGGTCGCGAAGACAAAAATCTAGTTTTGGATCAAGAAAATCAAGAAGTGTGTCGCGAATACAAAAAACAAGTTTGGTATCAAAAAAATCAAGAATTTGGTCCCGAATTCACAAAACTAGTTTTGGAATAAGAAAATCAAGAATTTGGTCCCGAATACAAAAATCTAGTTTTGGATCAAAAAAATCAAGAATTGGGTCGCGAAGACAAAAATCTAGTTTTGGATCAAAAAAATCAAGAATTTGGTCGCGAATACAAAAATCTAGTTTTGGATCAAGAAAATCAAGAATTTGGTCGCGAAGACAAAAATCTAGTTTTGGATCAAGAAAATCAAGAAGTGTGTCGCGAATACAAAAAACTAGTTTTGGATCAAGAAAATCAAGAATTTGGTCGCGAAAACAAAAATCTAGTTCTGGATCAAGAAAATCCAGAATTTGATCGCGAAGACAAAAATCTAGTTTTGGATCAAGAAAATCAAAAGTGTGTCACGAATACAAAAATCTAGTTTGGGATCAAGAAAATCAAGAATTTGGTTTCGAATACAAAAAACTAGTTTTGGATCAAGAAAATCAAGAATTTGGTCGCGAAAACAAAAATCTAGTTCTGGATCAAGAAAATCAAGAATTGGGTCGCGAAGACAAAAATCTAGTTTTGGACCAAGAAAATCAAGAAGTGTGTCGCGAATACAAAAAACAAGTTTGGGATCAAAAAAATCAAGAATTTGGTCCCGAATTCAAAAAACTAGTTTTGGATCAAGAAAATCAAGAATTTGGTCCCGAATACAAAAATCTAGTTGTGGATCAAAAAAATCAAGAATTGGGTCGCGAAGACAAAAATCTAGTTCTGGATCAAGAAAATCAAGAATTTGGTCGCGAAGACAAAAATCTAGTTTTGGATCAAGAAAATCAAGAAGTGTGTCGCGAATACAAAAAACTAGTTTTGGATCAAGAAAATCAAGAATTTGGTCCCGAATACAAAAAACTAGTTTTGGATCAAGAAAATCAAGAATTTGGTCGCGAATACAAAAAACTAGTTTTGGATCAAGAAAATCAAGAATTTGGTCCCGAATTCAAAAAACAAGTTTTGGATCAAGAAAATCAAGAATTTGGTCCCGAATACAAAAATCTAGTTTTGGATCAAAAAAATCAAGAATTTGGTCCCGAATTCAAAAAACAAGTTTTGGATCAAGAAAATCAAGAATTTGGTCGCGAATACAAAAATCTAGTTTTGGATCAAAAAAATCAAGAATTGGGTCGCGAAGACAAAAATCTAGTTTTGGACCAAGAAAATCAAGAAGTGTGTCGCGAATACAAAAAACAATTTTTGGATCAAAAAAATCAAGAATTGGGTCGCGAAGACAAAAATCTAGTTTTGGATCAAGAAAATCAAGAAGTGTGTCGCGAATACAAAAAACTAGTTTTGGATCAAGAAAATCAAGAATTTGGTCGCGAATACAAAAATCTAGTTTTGGATCAAGAAAATCAAGAATTTGGTCGCGAATACAAAAATCTAGTTTTGGATAAAGAAAATCAAGAAGTGTGTCGCGAATACAAAAAACAAGTTTGGGATCAAAAAAATGAAGAATTTGGTCCCGAATTCAAAAAACTAGTTTTGGATCAAGAAAATCAAGAATTTGGTCCCGAATACAAAAATCTAGTTTTGGATCAAAAAAATCAAGAATTGGGTCGCGAATACAAAAATCTAGTTTTGGATCAAGAAAATCAAGAATTTGGTCGCGAAGACAAAAATCTAGTTTTGGATCAAGAAAATCAAGAAGTGTGTCGCGAATACAAAAAACAAGTTTGGTATCAAAAAAATCAAGAATTTGGTCCCGAATTCACAAAACTAGTTTTGCAATAAGAAAATCAAGAATTTGGTCCCGAATACAAAAATCTAGTTTTGGATCAAAAAAATCAAGAATTGGGTCGCGAAGACAAAAATCTAGTTTTGGATCAAAAAAATCAAGAATTTGGTCGCGAATACAAAAATCTAGTTTTGGATCAAGAAAATCAAGAATTTGGTCGCGAAGACAAAAATCTAGTTTTGGATCAAGAAAATCAAGAAGTGTGTCGCGAATACAAAAAACTAGTTTTGGATCAAGAAAATCAAGAATTTGGTCCCGAATACAAAAAACTAGTTTTGGATCAAGAAATCAAGAATTTGGTCGCGAATACAAAAAACTAGTTTTGGATCAAGAAAATCAAGAATTTGGTCGCGAATACAAAAATCTAGTTTTGGATCAAGAAAATCAAGAATTTGGTCGCGAATACAAAAATCTAGTTTTGGATCAAGAAAATCAAGAAGTGTGTCGCGAATACAAAAAACAAGTTTGGGATCAAAAAAATGACGAATTTGGTCCCGAATTCAAAAAACTAGTTTTGGATCAAGAAAATCAAGAATTTGGTCCCGAATACAAAAATCTAGTTTTGGATCAAAAAAATCAAGAATTGGGTCGCGAATACAAAAATCTAGTTTTGGATCAAGAAAATCAAGAATTTGGTCGCGAAGACAAAAATCTAGTTTTGGATCAAGAAAATCAAGAAGTGTGTCGCGAATACAAAAAACAAGTTTGGTATCAAAAAAATCAAGAATTTGGTCCCGAATTCACAAAACTAGTTTTGGAATAAGAAAATCAAGAATTTGGTCCCGAATACAAAAATCTAGTTTTGGATCAAAAAAATCAAGAATTGGGTCGCGAAGACAAAAATCTAGTTTTGGATCAAAAAAATCAAGAATTTGGTCGCGAATACAAAAATCTAGTTTTGGATCAAGAAAATCAAGAATTTGGTCGCGAAGACAAAAATCTAGTTTTGGATCAAGAAAATCAAGAAGTGTGTCGCGAATACAAAAAACTAGTTTTGGATCAAGAAAATCAAGAATTTGGTCGCGAAAACAAAAATCTAGTTCTGGATCAAGAAAATCCAGAATTTGATCGCGAAGACAAAAATCTAGTTTTGGATCAAGAAAATCAAAAGTGTGTCACGAATACAAAAATCTAGTTTGGGATCAAGAAAATCAAGAATTTGGTTTCGAATACAAAAAACTAGTTTTGGATCAAGAAAATCAAGAATTTGGTCGCGAAAACAAAAATCTAGTTCTGGATCAAGAAAATCAAGAATTGGGTCGCGAAGACAAAAATCTAGTTTTGGACCAAGAAAATCAAGAAGTGTGTCGCGAATACAAAAAACAAGTTTGGGATCAAAAAAATCAAGAATTTGGTCCCGAATTCAAAAAACTAGTTTTGGATCAAGAAAATCAAGAATTTGGTCCCGAATACAAAAATCTAGTTTTGGATCAAAAAAATCAAGAATTGGGTCGCGAAGACAAAAATCTAGTTCTGGATCAAGAAAATCATGAATTTGGTCGCGAAGACAAAAATCTAGTTTTGGATCAAGAAAATCAAGAAGTGTGTCGCGAATACAAAAAACTAGTTTTGGATCAAGAAAATCAAGAATTTGGTCCCGAATACAAAAAACTAGTTTTGGATCAAGAAAATCAAGAATTTGGTCGCGAATACAAAAAACTAGTTTTGGATCAAGAAAATCAAGAATTTGGTCCCGAATTCAAAAAACAAGTTTTGGATCAAGAAAATCAAGAATTTGGTCCCGAATACAAAAATCTAGTTTTGGATCAAAAAAATCAAGAATTTGGTCCCGAATTCAAAAAACAAGTTTTGGATCAAGAAAATCAAGAATTTGGTCGCGAATACAAAAATCTAGTTTTGGATCAAAAAAATCAAGAATTGGGTCGCGAAGACAAAAATCTAGTTTTGGACCAAGAAAATCAAGAAGTGTGTCGCGAATACAAAAAACAATTTTTGGATCAAAAAAATCAAGAATTGGGTCGCGAAGACAAAAATCTAGTTTTGGATCAAGAAAATCAAGAAGTGTGTCGCGAATACAAAAAACTAGTTTTGGATCAAGAAAATCAAGAATTTGGTCGCGAATACAAAAATCTAGTTTTGGATCAAGAAAATCAAGAATTTGGTCGCGAATACAAAAATCTAGTTTTGGATCAAGAAAATCAAGAAGTGTGTCGCGAATACAAAAAACAAGTTTGGGATCAAAAAAATGAAGAATTTGGTCCCGAATTCAAAAAACTAGTTTTGGATCAAGAAAATCAAGAATTTGGTCCCGAATACAAAAATCTAGTTTTGGATCAAAAAAATCAAGAATTGGGTCGCGAATACAAAAATCTAGTTTTGGATCAAGAAAATCAAGAATTTGGTCGCGAAGACAAAAATCTAGTTTTGGATCAAGAAAATCAAGAAGTGTGTCGCGAATACAAAAAACAAGTTTGGTATCAAAAAAATCAAGAATTTGGTCCCGAATTCACAAAACTAGTTTTGCAATAAGAAAATCAAGAATTTGGTCCCGAATACAAAAATCTAGTTTTGGATCAAAAAAATCAAGAATTGGGTCGCGAAGACAAAAATCTAGTTTTGGATCAAAAAAATCAAGAATTTGGTCGCGAATACAAAAATCTAGTTTTGGATCAAGAAAATCAAGAATTTGGTCGCGAAGACAAAAATCTAGTTTTGGATCAAGAAAATCAAGAAGTGTGTCGCGAATACAAAAAACTAGTTTTGGATCAAGAAAATCAAGAATTTGGTCGTGAAAACAAAAATCTAGTTCTGGATCAAAAAAATCAAGAATTGGGTCGCGAAAACAAAAATCTAGTTTTGGACCAAGAAAATCAAGAAGTGTGTCGCGAATACAAAAAACAAGTTTGGGATCAAAAAAATCAAGAATTTGGTCCCGAATTCAAAAAACTAGTTTTGGATCAAGAAAATCAAGAATTTGGTCCCGAATACAAAAATCTAGTTTTGGATCAAAAAAATCAAGAATTGGGTCGCGAAGACAAAAATCTAGTTCTGGATCAAGAAAATCAAGAATTTGGTCGCGAAGACAAAAATCTAGTTTTGGATCAAGAAAATCAAGAAGTGTGTCGCGAATACAAAAAACTAGTTTTGGATCAAGAAAATCAAGAATTTGGTCCCGAATACAAAAAACTAGTTTTGGATCAAGAAAATCAAGAATTTGGTCGCGAATACAAAAAACTAGTTTTGGATCAAGAAAATCAAGAATTTGGTCCCGAATTCAAAAAACAAGTTTTGGATCAAGAAAATCAAGAATTTGGTCCCGAATACAAAAATCTAGTTTTGGATCAAAAAAATCAAGAATTTGGTCCCGAATTCAAAAAACAAGTTTTGGATCAAGAAAATCAAGAATTTGGTCGCGAATACAAAAATCTAGTTTTGGATCAAAAAAATCAAGAATTGGGTCGCGAAGACAAAAATCTAGTTTTGGACCAAGAAAATCAAGAAGTGTGTCGCGAATACAAAAAACAATTTTTGGATCAAAAAAATCAAGAATTGGGTCGCGAAGACAAAAATCTAGTTTTGGATCAAGAAAATCAAGAAGTGTGTCGCGAATACAAAAAACTAGTTTTGGATCAAGAAAATCAAGAATTTGGTCCCGAATACAAAAAACTAGTTTTGGATCAAGAAATCAAGAATTTGGTCGCGAATACAAAAAACTAGTTTTGGATCAAGAAAATCAAGAATTTGGTCGCGAATACAAAAATCTAGTTTTGGATCAAGAAAATCAAGAATTTGGTCGCGAATACAAAAATCTAGTTTTGGATCAAGAAAATCAAGAAGTGTGTCGCGAATACAAAAAACAAGTTTGGGATCAAAAAAATGACGAATTTGGTCCCGAATTCAAAAAACTAGTTTTGGATCAAGAAAATCAAGAATTTGGTCCCGAATACAAAAATCTAGTTTTGGATCAAAAAAATCAAGAATTGGGTCGCGAATACAAAAATCTAGTTTTGGATCAAGAAAATCAAGAATTTGGTCGCGAAGACAAAAATCTAGTTTTGGATCAAGAAAATCAAGAAGTGTGTCGCGAATACAAAAAACAAGTTTGGTATCAAAAAAATCAAGAATTTGGTCCCGAATTCACAAAACTAGTTTTGGAATAAGAAAATCAAGAATTTGGTCCCGAATACAAAAATCTAGTTTTGGATCAAAAAAATCAAGAATTTGGTCCCGAATTCAAAAAACAAGTTTTGGATCAAGAAAATCAAGAATTTGGTCGCGAATACAAAAATCTAGTTTTGGATCAAAAAAATCAAGAATTGGGTCGCGAAGACAAAAATCTAGTTTTGGACCAAGAAAATCAAGAAGTGTGTCGCGAATACAAAAAACAATTTTTGGATCAAAAAAATCAAGAATTGGGTCACGAAGACAAAAATCTAGTTTTGGATCAAGAAAATCAAGAAGTGTGTCGCGAATACAAAAATCTAGTTTGGGATCAAGAAAATCAAGAATTTGGTTCCGAATACAAAAAACTAGTTTGGATCAAGAAAATCAAGAATTTGGTCCCGAATACAAAAATCTAGTTTTGGATCAAAAAAATCAAGAATTGGGTCGCGAAGACAAAAATCTAGTTTTGGACCAAGAAAATCAAGAAGTGTGTCGCGAATACAAAAAACAATTTTTGGATCAAAAAAATCAAGAATTGGGTCGCGAAGACAAAAATCTAGTTTTGGATCAAGAAAATCAAGAAGTGTGTCGCGAATACAAAAAACTAGTTTTGGATCAAGAAAATCAAGAATTTGGTCCCGAATACAAAAAACTAGTTTTGGATCAAGAAATCAAGAATTTGGTCGCGAATACAAAAAACTAGTTTTGGATCAAGAAAATCAAGAATTTGGTCGCGAATACAAAAATCTAGTTTTGGATCAAGAAAATCAAGAATTTGGTCGCGAATACAAAAATCTAGTTTTGGATCAAGAAAATCAAGAAGTGTGTCGCGAATACAAAAAACAAGTTTGGGATCAAAAAAATGAAGAATTTGGTCCCGAATTCAAAAAACTAGTTTTGGATCAAGAAAATCAAGAATTTGGTCCCGAATACAAAAATCTAGTTTTGGATCAAAAAAATCAAGAATTGGGTCGCGAATACAAAAATCTAGTTTTGGATCAAGAAAATCAAGAATTTGGTCGCGAAGACAAAAATCTAGTTTTGGATCAAGAAAATCAAGAAGTGTGTCGCGAATACAAAAAACAAGTTTGGTATCAAAAAAATCAAGAATTTGGTCCCGAATTCACAAAACTAGTTTTGGAATAAGAAAATCAAGAATTTGGTCCCGAATACAAAAATCTAGTTTTGGATCAAAAAAATCAAGAATTGGGTCGCGAAGACAAAAATCTAGTTTTGGATCAAAAAAATCAAGAATTTGGTCGCGAATACAAAAATCTAGTTTTGGATCAAGAAAATCAAGAATTTGGTCGCGAAGACAAAAATCTAGTTTTGGATCAAGAAAATCAAGAAGTGTGTCGCGAATACAAAAAACTAGTTTTGGATCAAGAAAATCAAGAATTTGGTCGCGAAAACAAAAATCTAGTTCTGGATCAAGAAAATACAGAATTTGGTCGCGAAGACAAAAATCTAGTTTTGGATCAAGAAAATCAAGAAGTGTGTCACGAATACAAAAATCTAGTTTGGGATCAAGAAAATCAAGAATTTGGTTCCGAATACAAAAAACTAGTTTGGATCAAGAAAATCAAGAATTTGGTCGCGAAAACAAAAATCTAGTTCTGGATCAAGAAAATCAAGAATTGGGTCGCGAAGACAAAAATCTAGTTTTGGACCAAGAAAATCAAGAAGTGTGTCGCGAATACAAAAAACAAGTTTGGGATCAAAAAAATCAAGAATTTGGTCCCGAATTCAAAAAACTAGTTTTGGATCAAGAAAATCAAGAATTTGGTCCCGAATACAAAAATCTAGTTTTGGATCAAAAAAATCAAGAATTGGGTCGCGAAGACAAAAATCTAGTTCTGGATCAAGAAAATCAAGAATTTGGTCGCGAAGACAAAAATCTAGTTTTGGATCAAGAAAATCAAGAAGTGTGTCGCGAATACAAAAAACTAGTTTTGGATCAAGAAAATCAAGAATTTGGTCCCGAATACAAAAAACTAGTTTTGGATCAAGAAAATCAAGAATTTGGTCGCGAATACAAAAAACTAGTTTTGGATCAAGAAAATCAAGAATTTGGTCCCGAATTCAAAAAACTAGTTTTGGATCAAGAAAATCAAGAATTTGGTCCCGAATACAAAAATCTAGTTTTGGATCAAAAAAATCAAGAATTTGGTCCCGAATTCAAAAAACAAGTTTTGGATCAAGAAAATCAAGAATTTGGTCGCGAATACAAAAATCTAGTTTTGGATCAAAAAAATCAAGAATTGGGTCGCGAAGACAAAAATCTAGTTTTGGACCAAGAAAATCAAGAAGTGTGTCGCGAATACAAAAAACAAGTTTTGAATCAAAAAAATCAAGAATTTGGTCCCGAATTCAAAAAACTAGTTTTGGATCAAGAAAATCAAGAATTTGATCGCGGAGACAAAAATCTAGTTTTGGATCAAGAAAATCAAGAATTGGGTCGCGAATACAAAAATCTAGTTTTGGATCAAGAAAATCAAGAAGTGTGTCGCGAATACAAAAAACAAGTTTGGGATCAAGAAAATCAAGAATTTGGTCCCGAATACAAAAAACTAGTTTTGGATCAAGAAAATCAAGAATTTTGTCCCGAATACAAAAATCTAGTTTTGGAACAAGAAAATCAAGAATATGGTCGCGAATACAAAAATCTAGTTTTGGATCAAGAAAAACAAGAAGTGTGTCGCGAATACAAAAAACAAGTTTTGGACCAAAAAAATCAAGAATTTGGTCCCGAATACAAAAAACTAGTTTTGGATCAAGAAAATCAAGAATTTGATCGCGGAGACAAAAATCTAGTTTTGGATCAAGAAAATCAAGAGCTGGGTCCCGAATACAAAAATCTAGTTTTGCATAAAAAAAATCGAGAATTTGGTCGCGAAGACAAAAATCTAGTTTTGGATCAAGAAAATCAAAAAGTTTGTCGCGAATACAAAAAACAAGTTTTGGATCAAGAAAATCAAGAGCTGGGTACCGAATACAAAAAACTAGTTTTGGATCAAGAAAATCAAGAATTTGGTCGCGAATACAAAAAACTAGTTTTGGATCAAGAAAATCAAGAATTTGGTCCCGAATTCAAAAAACTAGTTTTGGATCAAGAAAATCAAGAATTTGGTTCCGAATACAAAAATCTAGTTTTGGATCAAAAAAATCAAGAATTTGGTCCCGAATTCAAAAAACAAGTTTTGGATCAAGAAAATCAAGAATTTGGTCGCGAATACAAAAATCTAGTTTTGGATCAAAAAAATCAAGAATTGGGTCGCGAAGACAAAAATCTAGTTTTGGATCAAGAAAATCAAGAAGTGTGTCGCGAATACAAAAAACTAGTTTTGGATCAAGAAAATCAAGAATTTGGTCCCGAATACAAAAAACTAGTTTTGGATCAAGAAAATCAAGAATTTCGTCGAGAATACAAAAAACTAGTTTTGAATCAAGAAAATCAAGAATTTGGTCGCGAATACAAAAATCTAGTTTTGGATCAAGAAAATCAAGAATTTGGTCGCAAATACAAAAATCTAGTTTTGGATCAAGAAAATCAAGAAGTGTGTCGCGAATACAAAAAACAAGTTTGGGATCAAAAAAATGAAGAATTTGATCCCGAATTCAAAAAACTAGTTTTGGATCAAGAAAATCAAGAATTTGGTCCCGAATACAAAAATCTAGTTTAGGATCAAAAAAATCAAGAATTGGGTCGCGAATACAAAAATCTAGTTTTGGATTAAGAAAATCAAGAATTTGGTCGCGAAGACAAAAATCTAGTTTTGGATCAAGAAAATCAAGAAGTGTGTCGCGAATACAAAAAACAAGTTTGGTATCAAAAAAATCAAGAATTTGGTCCCGAATTCACAAAACTAGTTTTGGAATAAGAAAATCAAGAATTTGGTCCCGAATACAAAAATCTAGTTTTGGATCAAAAAAATCAAGAATTGGGTCGCGAAGACAAAAATCTAGTTTTGGATCAAAAAAATCAAGAATTTGGTCGTGAATACAAAAATCTAGTTTTGGATCAAGAAAATCAAGAATTTGGTCGCGAAGACAAAAATCTAGTTTTGGATCAAGAAAATCAAGAAGTGTGTCGCGAATACAAAAAACTAGTTTTAGATCAAGAAAATCAAGAATTTGGTCGCGAAAACAAAAATCTAGTTCTGGATCAAGAAAATCCAGAATTTGGTCGCGAAGACAAAAATCTAGTTTTGGATCAAGAAAATCAAGAAGTGTGTCACGAATACAAAAATCTAGTTTGGGATCAAGAAAATCAAGAATTTGGTCCCGAATACAAAAAACTAGTTTTGGATCAAGAAAATCAAGAATTTGGTCGCGAAAACAAAAATCTAGTTCTGGATCAAGAAAATCAAGAATTGGGTCGCGAAGACAAAAATCTAGTTTTGGACCAAGAAAATCAAGAAGTGTGTCGCGAATACAAAAAACAAGTTTGGGATCAAAAAAATCAAGAATTTGGTCCCGAATTCAAAAAACTAGTTTTGGATCAAGAAAATCAAGAATTTGGTCCCGAATACAAAAATCTAGTTTTGGATCAAAAAAATCAAGAATTGGGTCGCGAAGACAAAAATCTAGTTCTGGATCAAGAAAATCAAGAATTTGGTCGCGAAGACAAAAATCTAGTTTTGGATCAAGAAAATCAAGAAGTGTGTCGCGAATACAAAAAACTAGTTTTGGATCAAGAAAATCAAGAATTTGGTCCCGAATACAAAAAACTAGTTTTGGATCAAGAAAATCAAGAATTTGGTCGCGAATACAAAAAACTAGTTTTGGATCAAGAAAATCAAGAATTTGGTCCCGAATTCAAAAAACTAGTTTTGGATCAAGAAAATCAAGAATTTGGTCCCGAATACAAAAATCTAGTTTTGGATCAAAAAAATCAAGAATTTGGTCCCGAATTCAAAAAACAAGTTTTGGATCAAGAAAATCAAGAATTTGGTCGCGAATACAAAAATCTAGTTTTGGATCAAAAAAATCAAGAATTGGGTCGCGAAGACAAAAATCTAGTTTTGGACCAAGAAAATCAAGAAGTGTGTCGCGAATACAAAAAACAAGTTTTGGATCAAAAAAATCAAGAATTTGGTCCCGAATTCAAAAAACTAGTTTTGGATCAAGAAAATCAAGAATTTGATCGCGGAGACAAAAATCTAGTTTTGGATCAAGAAAATCAAGAATTGGGTCGCGAAGACAAAAATCTAGTTTTGGATCAAGAAAATCAAGAAGTGTGTCGCGAATACAAAAAACAAGTTTGGGATCAAGAAAATCAAGAATTTGGTCCCGAATACAAAAAACTAGTTTTGGATCAAGAAAATCAAGAATTTTGTCCCGAATACAAAAATCTTGTTTTGGAACAAGAAAATCAAGAATATGGTCGCGAATACAAAAATCTAGTTTTGGATCAAGAAAAACAAGAAGTGTGTCGCGAATACAAAAAACAAGTTTTGGATCAAAAAAATCAAGAATTTGGTCCCGAATACAAAAAACTAGTTTTGGATCAAGAAAATCAAGAATTTGATCGCGGAGACAAAAATCTAGTTTTGGATCAAGAAAATCAAGAGCTGGGTCCCGAATACAAAAATCTAGTTTTGGATAAAAAAAATCGAGAATTTGGTCGCGAAGACAAAAATCTAGTTTTGGATCAAGAAAATCAAAAAGTTTGTCGCGAATACAAAAAATAAGTTTTGGATCAAGAAAATCAAGAGCTGGGTCCCGAATACAAAAAACTAGTTTTGGATCAAGAAAATCAAGAATTTGGTCGCGAATACAAAAAACTAGATTTGGATCAAGAAAATCAAGAATTTGGTTCCGAATTCAAAAAACTAGTTTCGGATCAAGAAAATCAAGAATTTGGTCCCGAATACAAAAATCTAGTTTTGGATCAAAAAAATCAAGAATTTGGTCCCGAATTCAAAAAACAAGTTTTGGATCAAGAAAATCAAGAATTTGGTCGCGAATACAAAAATCTAGTTTTGGATCAAAAAAATCAAGAATTGGGTCGCGAAGACAAAAATCTAGTTTTGGACCAAGAAAATCAAGAAGTGTGTCGCGAATACAAAAAACAAGTTTTGGATCAAAAAAATCAAGAATTTGGTCCCTAATTCAAAAAACTAGTTTTGGATCAAGAAAATCAAGAATTTGATCGCGGAGACAAAAATCTAGTTTTGGATCAAGAAAATCAAGAATTGGGTCGCGAATACAAAAATCTAGTTTTGGATCAAGAAAATCAAGAAGTGTGTCGCGAATACAAAAAACAAGTTTGGGATCAAGAAAATCAAGAATTTGGTCCCGAATACAAAAAACTAGTTTTGGATCAAGAAAATCAAGAATTTTGTCCCGAATACAAAAATCTAGTTTTGGAACAAGAAAATCAAGAATATGGTCGCGAATACAAAAATCTAGTTTTGGATCAAGAAAAACAAGAAGTGTGTCGCGAATACAAAAAACAAGTTTTGGATCAAAAAAATCAAGAATTTGGTCCCGAATACAAAAAACTAGTTTTGGATCAAGAAAATCAAGAATTTGATCGCGGAGACAAAAATCTAGTTTTGGATCAAGAAAATCAAGAGCTGGGTCCCGAATACAAAAATCTAGTTTTGGATAAAAAAAATCAAGAATTTGGTCGCGAAGACAAAAATCTAGTTTTGGATCAAGAAAATCAAAAAGTTTGTCGCGAATACAAAAAACAAGTTTTGGATCAAGAAAATCAAGAGCTGGGTCCCGAATACAAAAAACTAGTTTTGGATCAAGAAAATCAAGAATATGGTCGCGAATATAAAAATCTAGTTGTGGATCAAGAAAATCAAGAATTTGGTCGCGAAAACAAAAATCTAGTTCTGGATCAAGAAAATCCAGAATTTGGTCGCGAAAACAAAATTCTAGTTTTGGATCAAGAAAATCAAGAAGTGTGTCACGAATACAAAAAACAAGTTTGGGATCAAAAAAATCAAGAATTGGGTCCCGAATGCAAAAAACTAGTTTTGGATCACGAAAATTAAGAATTTGGTCGTGAATACAAAAATCTAGTTTTGGATCAAGAAAATCAAGAATATGGTCGCGAATACAAAAATCTAGTTTGGGATCAAGAAAATCAAGAAGTGTGTCGCGAATACAAAAAACAAGTTTGGGATCAAAAAAATCAAGAATTTGGTCCCGAATACAAAAAACTAGTTTTGGATCAAGAAAATCAAGAATTTCGTCGCGAATACAAAAAACTAGTTTTGGATCAAGAAAATCAAGAATTTGGTCGCGAATACAAAAATCTAGTTTTGGATCAAGAAAATCAAGAATTTGGTCGCCAATACAAAAATCTAGTTTTGGATCAAGAAAATCAAGAAGTGTGTCGCGAATACAAAAAACAAGTTTGGGATCAAAAAAATGAAGAATTTGGTCCCGAATTCAAAAAACTAGTTTTGGATCAAGAAAATCAAGAATTTGGTCCCGAATACAAAAATCTAGTTTAGGATCAAAAAAATCAAGAATTGGGTCGCGAATACAAAAATCTAGTTTTGGATTAAGAAAATCAAGAATTTGGTCGCGAAGACAAAAATCTAGTTTTGGATCAAGAAAATCAAGAAGTGTGTCGCGAATACAAAAAACTAGTTTTGGATCAAGAAAATCAAGAATTTGATCGCGGAGACAAAAATCTAGTTTTGGATCAAGAAAATCAAGAGCTGGGTCCCGAATACAAAAATCTAGTTTTGGATAAAAAAAATCGAGAATTTGGTCGCGAAGACAAAAATCTAGTTTTGGATCAAGAAAATCAAAAAGTTTGTCGCGAATACAAAAAACAAGTTTTGGATCAAGAAAATCAAGAGCTGGGTCCCGAATACAAAAAACTAGTTTTGGATCAAGAAAATCAAGAATTTGGTCGCGAATACAAAAAACTAGTTTTGGATCATGAAAATCAAGAATTTGGTCCCGAATTCAAAAAACTAGTTTTGGATCAAGAAAATCAAGAATTTGGTCCCCAATACAAAAATCTAGTTTTGGATCAAAAAAATCAAGAATTTGGTCCCGAATTCAAAAAACAAGTTTTGGATCAAGAAAATCAAGAATTTGGTCGCGAATACAAAAATCTAGTTTTGGATCAAAAAAATCAAGAATTGGGTCGCGAAGACAAAAATCTAGTTTTGGACCAAGAAAATCAAGAAGTGTGTCGCGAATACAAAAAACAAGTTTTGGATCAAAAAAATCAAGAATTTGGTCCCGAATTCAAAAAACTAGTTTTGGATCAAGAAAATCAAGAATTTGATCGCGGAGACAAAAATCTAGTTTTGGATCAAGAAAATCAAGAATTGGGTCGCGAATACAAAAATCTAGTTTTGGATCAAGAAAATCAAGAAGTGTGTCGCGAATACAAAAAACAAGTTTGGGATCAAGAAAATCAAGAATTTGGTCCCGAATACAAAAAACTAGTTTTGGATCAAGAAAATCAAGAATTTTGTCCCGAATACAAAAATCTAGTTTTGGAACAAGAAAATCAAGAATATGGTCGCGAATACAAAAATCTAGTTTTGGATCAAGAAAAACAAGAAGTGTGTCGCGAATACAAAAAACAAGTTTTGGATCAAAAAAATCAAGAATTTGGTCCCGAATACAAAAAACTAGTTTTGGATCAAGAAAATCAAGAATTTGATCGCGGAGACAAAAATCTAGTTTTGGATCAAGAAAATCAAGAGCTGGGTCCCGAATACAAAAATCTAGTTTTGGATAAAAAAAATCAAGAATTTGGTCGCGAAGACAAAAATCTAGTTTTGGATCAAGAAAATCAAAAAGTTTGTCGCGAATACAAAAAACAAGTTTTGGATCAAGAAAATCAATAGCTGGGTCCCGAATACAAAAAACTAGTTTTGGATCAAGAAAATCAAGAATATGGTCGCGAATATAAAAATCTAGTTGTGGATCAAGAAAATCAAGAATTTGGTCGCGAAAACAAAAATCTAGTTCTGGATCAAGAAAATCCAGAATTTGGTCGCGAAAACAAAATTCTAGTTTTGGATCAAGAAAATCAAGAAGTGTGTCACGAATACAAAAAACAAGTTTGGGATCAAAAAAATCAAGAATTGGGTCCCGAATGCAAAAAACTAGTTTTGGATCACGAAAATTAAGAATTTGGTCGTGAATACAAAAATCTAGTTTTGGATCAAGAAAATCAAGAATATGGTCGCGAATACAAAAATCTAGTTTGGGATCAAGAAAATCAAGAAGTGTGTCGCGAATACAAAAAACAAGTTTGGGATCAAAAAAATCAAGAATTTGGTCCCGAATACAAAAAACTAGTTTTGGATCAAGAAAATCAAGAATTTGGTCCCGAATACAAAAAACAAGTTTTGGATCAAGAAAATCAAGAATTTGGTCGCGAATACAAAAATCTAGTTTTGGATCAAAAAAATCAAGAATTGGGTCGCGAAGACAAAAATCTAGTTTTGGACCATGAAAATCAAGAAGTGTGTCGCGAATACAAAAAACAAGTTTTGGATCAAAAAAATCAAGAATTTGGTCCCGAATTCAAAAAACTAGTTTTGGATCAAGAAAATAAAGAATTTGATCGCGGAGACAAAAATCTAGTTTTGGATCAAGAAAATCAAGAATTGGGTCGCGAATAAAAAAATCTAGTTTTGGATCAAGAAAAACAAGAAGTGTGTCGCGAATACAAAAAACAAGTTTTGGATCAAAAAAATCAAGAATTTGGTCCCGAATACAAAAAACTAGTTTTGGATCAAGAAAATCAAGAATTTGATCGCGGAGACAAAAATCTAGTTTTGGATCAAGAAAATCAAGAGCTGGGTCCCGAATACAAAAATCTAGTTTTGGATAAAAAAAATCGAGAATTTGGTCGCGAAGACAAAAATCTAGTTTTGGATCAAGAAAATCAAAAAGTTTGTCGCGAATACAAAAAACAAGTTTTGGATCAAGAAAATCAAGAGCTGGGTCCCGAATACAAAAAACTAGTTTTGGATGAAGAAAATCAAGAATTTGGTCGCGAATACAAAAAACTAGTTTTGGATCAAGAAAATCAAGAATTTGGTCCCGAATTCAAAAAACTAGTTTTGGATCAAGAAAATCAAGAATTTGGTCCCCAATACAAAAATCTAGTTTTGGATCAAAAAAATCAAGAATTTGGTCCCGAATTCAAAAAACAAGTTTTGGATCAAGAAAATCAAGAATTTGGTCGCGAATACAAAAATCTAGTTTTGGATCAAAAAAATCAAGAATTGGGTCGCGAAGACAAAAATCTAGTTTTGGACCAAGAAAATCAAGAAGTGTGTCGCGAATACAAAAAACAAGTTTTGGATCAAAAAAATCAAGAATTTGGTCCCGAATTCAAAAAACTAGTTTTGGATCAAGAAAATCAAGAATTTGATCGCGGAGACAAAAATCTAGTTTTGGATCAAGAAAATCAAGAATTGGGTCGCGAATACAAAAATCTAGTTTTGGATCAAGAAAATCAAGAAGTGTGTCGCGAATACAAAAAACAAGTTTGGGATCAAGAAAATCAAGAATTTGGTCCCGAATACAAAAAACTAGTTTTGGATCAAGAAAATCAAGAATTTTGTCCCGAATACAAAAATCTAGTTTTGGAACAAGAAAATCAAGAATATGGTCGCGAATACAAAAATCTAGTTTTGGATCAAGAAAAACAAGAAGTGTGTCGCGAATACAAAAAACAAGTTTTGGATCAAAAAAATCAAGAATTTGGTCCCGAATACAAAAAACTAGTTTTGGATCAAGAAAATCAAGAATTTGATCGCGGAGACAAAAATCTAGTTTTGGATCAAGAAAATCAAGAGCTGGGTCCCGAATACAAAAATCTAGTTTTGGATTAAAAAAATCGAGAATTTGGTCGCGAAGACAAAAATCTAGTTTTGGATCAAGAAAATCAAAAAGTTTGTCGCGAATACAAAAAACAAGTTTTGGATCAAGAAAATCAAGAGCTGGGTCCCGAATACAAAAAACTAGTTTTGGATCAAGAAAATCAAGAATTTGGTCGCGAATACAAAAAACTAGTTTTGGATCAAGAAAATCAAGAATTTGGTCGCGAATACAAAAATCTAGTTTTGGATCAAAAAAATCAAGAATTGGGTCGCGAAGACAAAAATCTAGTTTTGGACCAAGAAAATCAAGAAGTGTGTCGCGAATACAAAAAATAAGTTTTGGATCAAAAAAATCAAGAATTTGGTCCCGAATTCAAAAAACTAGTTTTGGATCAAGAAAATCAAGAATTTGGTCGCGAAGACAAAAATCTAGTTTTGGATCAAGAAAATCAAAAAGTTTGTCGCGAATACAAAAAACAAGTTTTGGATCAAGAAAATCAAGAGCTGGGTCCCGAATACAAAAAACTAGTTTTGGATCAAGAAAATCAAGAATATGGTCGCGAATATAAAAATCTAGTTGTGGATCAAGAAAATCAAGAATTTGGTCGCGAAAACAAAAATCTAGTTCTGGATCAAGAAAATCCAGAATTTGGTCGCGAAAACAAAATTCTAGTTTTGGATCAAGAAAATCAAGAAGTGTGTCACGAATACAAAAAACAAGTTTGGGATCAAAAAAATCAAGAATTGGGTCCCGAATGCAAAAAACTAGTTTTGGATCACGAAAATTAAGAATTTGGTCGTGAATACAAAAATCTAGTTTTGGATCAAGAAAATCAAGAATATGGTCGCGAATACAAAAATCTAGTTTGGTATCAAGAAAATCAAGAAGTGTGTCGCGAATACAAAAAACAAGTTTGGGATCAAAAAAATCTAGAATTTGGTCCCGAATACAAAAAACTAGTTTTGGATCAAGAAAATCAAGAATTTGGTCCCGAATACAAAAATCTAGTTTTTGATCAAAAAAATCATGAATTGGGTCGCGAAGACAAAAATCTAGTTTTGGATCAAAAAAATCAAGAATTTGGTCGCGAAGACAAAAATCTAGTTTTGGATCAAGAAAATCAAGAAGTGTGTCGCGAATACAAAAAACTAGTTTTGGATCAAGAAAATCAAGAATTTGGTCCCGAATACAAAAAACTAGTTTTGGATCAAGAAAATCAAGAATTTGGTCGCGAATACAAAAAACTAGTTTTGGATCAAGAAAATCAAGAATTTGGTCGCGAATACAAAAATCTAGTTTTGGATCAAGAAAATCAAGAATTTGGTCGCGAATACAAAAATCTAGTTTTGGATCAAGAAAATCAAGAAGTGTGTCGCGAATACAAAAAACAAGTTTGGGATCAAAAAAATGAAGAATTTGGTCCCGAATTCAAAAAACTAGTTTTGGATCAAGAAAATCAAGAATTTGGTCGCGAATACAAAAATCTAGTTTTGGATCAAGAAAATCAAGAATTTGGTCGCAAATACAAAAATCTAGTTTTGGATCAAGAAAATCAAGAAGTGTGTCGCGAATACAAAAAACAAGTTTGGGATCAAAAAAATGAAGAATTTGGTCCCGAATTCAAAAAACTAGTTTTGGATCAAGAAAATCAAGAATTTGGTCCCGAATACAAAAATCTAGTTTAGGATCAAAAAAATCAAGAATTGGGTCGCGAATACAAAAATCTAGTTTTGGATTAAGAAAATCAAGAATTTGGTCGCGAAGACAAAAATCTAGTTTTGGATCAAGAAAATCAAGAAGTGTGTCGCGAATACAAAAAACTAGTTTTGGATCAAGAAAATCAAGAATTTGATCGCGGAGACAAAAATCTAGTTTTGGATCAAGAAAATCAAGAGCTGGGTCCCGAATACAAAAATCTAGTTTTGGATAAAAAAAATCGAGAATTTGGTCGCGAAGACAAAAATCTAGTTTTGGATCAAGAAAATCAAGAGCTGGGTCCCGAATACAAAAAACTAGTTTTGGATCAAGAAAATCAAGAATTTGGTCGCGAATACAAAAAACTAGTTTTGGATCAAGAAAATCAAGAATTTGGTCCCGAATTCAAAAAACTAGTTTTGGATCAAGAAAATCAAGAATTTGGTCCCAAATACAAAAATCTAGTTTTGGATCAAAAAAATCAAGAATTTGGTCCCGAATTCAAAAAACAAGTTTTGGATCAAGAAAATCAAGAATTTGGTCGCGAATACAAAAATCTAGTTTTGGATCAAAAAAATCAAGAATTGGGTCGCGAAGACAAAAATCTAGTTTTGGACCAAGAAAATCAAGAAGTGTGTCGCGAATACAAAAAACAAGTTTTGGATCAAAAAAATCAAGAATTTGGTCCCGAATTCAAAAAACTAGTTTTGGATCAAGAAAATCAAGAATTTGATCGCGGAGACAAAAATCTAGTTTTGGATCAAGAAAATCAAGAATTGGGTCGCGAATACAAAAATCTAGTTTTGGATCAAGAAAATCAAGAAGTGTGTCGCGAATACAAAAAACAAGTTTGGGATCAAGAAAATCAAGAATTTGGTCCCGAATACAAAAAACTAGTTTTGGATCAAGAAAATCAAGAATTTTGTCCCGAATACAAAAATCTAGTTTTGGAACAAGAAAATCAAGAATATGGTCGCGAATACAAAAATCTAGTTTTGGATCAAGAAAAACAAGAAGTGTGTCGCGAATACAAAAAACAAGTTTTGGATCAAAAAAATCAAGAATTTGGTCCCGAATACAAAAAACTAGTTTTGGATCAAGAAAATCAAGAATTTGATCGCGGAGACAAAAATCTAGTTTTGGATCAAGAAAATCAAGAGCTGGGTCCCGAATACAAAAATCTAGTTTTGGATAAAAAAAATCAAGAATTTGGTCGCGAAGACAAAAATCTAGTTTTGGATCAAGAAAATCAAAAAGTTTGTCGCGAATACAAAAAACAAGTTTTGGATCAAGAAAATCAATAGCTGGGTCCCGAATACAAAAAACTAGTTTTGGATCAAGAAAATCAAGAATATGGTCGCGAATATAAAAATCTAGTTGTGGATCAAGAAAATCAAGAATTTGGTCGCGAAAACAAAAATCTAGTTCTGGATCAAGAAAATCCAGAATTTGGTCGCGAAAACAAAATTCTAGTTTTGGATCAAGAAAATCAAGAAGTGTGTCACGAATACAAAAAACAAGTTTGGGATCAAAAAAATCAAGAATTGGGTCCCGAATGCAAAAAACTAGTTTTGGATCACGAAAATTAAGAATTTGGTCGTGAATACAAAAATCTAGTTTTGGATCAAGAAAATCAAGAATATGGTCGCGAATACAAAAATCTAGTTTGGGATCAAGAAAATCAAGAAGTGTGTCGCGAATACAAAAAACAAGTTTGGGATCAAAAAAATCAAGAATTTGGTCCCGAATACAAAAAACTAGTTTTGGATCAAGAAAATCAAGAATTTCGTCGCGAATACAAAAAACTAGTTTTGGATCAAGAAAATCAAGAATTTGGTCGCGAATACAAAAATCTAGTTTTGGATCAAGAAAATCAAGAATTTGGTCGCGAATACAAAAAACTAGATTTGGATCAAGAAAATCAAGAATTTGGTTCCGAATTCAAAAAACTAGTTTCGGATCAAGAAAATCAAGAATTTGGTCCCGAATACAAAAAACTAGTTTTGGATCAAGAAAATCAAGAATTTGGTCCCGAAAACAAAAAACAAGTTTTGGATCAAGAAAATCAAGAATTTGGTCGCGAATACAAAAATCTAGTTTTGGATCAAAAAAATCAAGAATTGGGTCGCGAAGACAAAAATCTAGTTTTGGACCAAGAAAATCAAGAAGTGTGTCGCGAATACAAAAAACAAGTTTTGGATCAAAAAAATCAAGAATTTGGTCCCGAATTCAAAAAACTAGTTTTGGATCAAGAAAATCAAGAATTTGATCGCGGAGACAAAAATCTAGTTTTGGATCAAGAAAATCAAGAATTGGGTCGCGAATACAAAAATCTAGTTTTGGATCAAGAAAATCAAGAAGTGTGTCGCGAATACAAAAAACAAGTTTGGGATCAAGAAAATCAAGAATTTGGTCCCGAATACAAAAAACTAGTTTTGGATCAAGAAAATCAAGAATTTTGTCCCGAATACAAAAATCTAGTTTTGGAACAAGAAAATCAAGAATATGGTCGCGAATACAAAAATCTAGTTTTGGATCAAGAAAAACAAGAAGTGTGTCGCGAATACAAAAAACAAGTTTTGGATCAAAAAAATCAAGAATTTGGTCCCGAATACAAAAAACTAGTTTTGGATCAAGAAAATCAAGAATTTGATCGCGGAGACAAAAATCTAGTTTTGGATCACGAAAATTAAGAATTTGGTCGTGAATACAAAAATCTAGTTTTGGATCAAGAAAATCAAGAATATGGTCGCGAATACAAAAATCTAGTTTGGGATCAAGAAAATCAAGAAGTGTGTCGCGAATACAAAAAACAAGTTTGGGATCAAAAAAATCAAGAATTTGGTCCCGAATACAAAAAACTAGTTTTGGATCAAGAAAATCAAGAATTTCGTCGCGAATACAAAAAACTAGTTTTGGATCAAGAAAATCAAGAATTTGGTCGCGAATACAAAAATCTAGTTTTGGATCAAGAAAATCAAGAATTTGGTCGCGAATACAAAAAACTAGATTGGGATCAAGAAAATCAAGAATTTGGTTCCGAATTCAAAAAACTAGTTTCGGATCAAGAAAATCAAGAATTTGGTCCCGAATACAAAAAACTAGTTTTGGATCAAGAAAATCAAGAATTTGGTCCCGAATACAAAAAACAAGTTTTGGATCAAGAAAATCAAGAATTTGGTCGCGAATACAAAAATCTAGTTTTGGATCAAAAAAATCAAGAATTGGGTCGCGAAGACAAAAATCTAGTTTTGGACCAAGAAAATCAAGAAGTGTGTCGCGAATACAAAAAACAAGTTTTGGATCAAAAAAATCAAGAATTTGGTCCCGAATTCAAAAAACTAGTTTTGGATCAAGAAAATCAAGAATTTGATCGCGGAGACAAAAATCTAGTTTTGGATCAAGAAAATCAAGAATTGGGTCGCGAATAAAAAAATCTAGTTTTGGATCAAGAAAAACAAGAAGTGTGTCGCGAATACAAAAAACAAGTTTTGGATCAAAAAAATCAAGAATTTGGTCCCGAATACAAAAAACTAGTTTTGGATCAAGAAAATCAAGAATTTGATCGCGGAGACAAAAATCTAGTTTTGGATCAAGAAAATCAAGAGCTGGGTCCCGAATACAAAAATCTAGTTTTGGATAAAAAAAATCGAGAATTTGGTCGCGAAGACAAAAATCTAGTTTTGGATCAAGAAAATCAAAAAGTTTGTCGCGAATACAAAAAACAAGTTTTGGATCAAGAAAATCAAGAGCTGGGTCCCGAATACAAAAAACTAGTTTTGGATGAAGAAAATCAAGAATTTGGTCGCGAATACAAAAAACTAGTTTTGGATCAAGAAAATCAAGAATTTGGTCCCGAATTCAAAAAACTAGTTTTGGATCAAGAAAATCAAGAATTTGGTCCCCAATACAAAAATCTAGTTTTGGATCAAAAAAATCAAGAATTTGGTCCCGAATTCAAAAAACAAGTTTTGGATCAAGAAAATCAAGAATATGGTCGCGAATATAAAAATCTAGTTGTGGATCAAGAAAATCAAGAATTTGGTCGCGAAAACAAAAATCTAGTTCTGGATCAAGAAAATCCAGAATTTGGTCGCGAAAACAAAATTCTAGTTTTGGATCAAGAAAATCAAGAAGTGTGTCACGAATACAAAAAACAAGTTTGGGATCAAAAAAATCAAGAATTGGGTCCCGAATGCAAAAAACTAGTTTTGGATCACGAAAATTAAGAATTTGGTCGTGAATACAAAAATCTAGTTTTGGATCAAGAAAATCAAGAATATGGTCGCGAATACAAAAATCTAGTTTGGGATCAAGAAAATCAAGAAGTGTGTCGCGAATACAAAAAACAAGTTTGGGATCAAAAAAATCAAGAATTTGGTCCCGAATACAAAAAACTAGTTTTGGATCAAGAAAATCAAGAATTTCGTCGCGAATACAAAAAACTAGTTTTGGATCAAGAAAATCAAGAATTTGGTCGCGAATACAAAAATCTAGTTTTGGATCAAGAAAATCAAGAATTTGGTCGCGAATACAAAAAACTAGATTTGGATCAAGAAAATCAAGAATTTGGTTCCGAATTCAAAAAACTAGTTTCGGATCAAGAAAATCAAGAATTTGGTCCCGAATACAAAAAACTAGTTTTGGATCAAGAAAATCAAGAATTTGGTCCCGAAAACAAAAAACAAGTTTTGGATCAAGAAAATCAAGAATTTGGTCGCGAATACAAAAATCTAGTTTTGGATCAAAAAAATCAAGAATTGGGTCGCGAAGACAAAAATCTAGTTTTGGACCAAGAAAATCAAGAAGTGTGTCGCGAATACAAAAAACAAGTTTTGGATCAAAAAAATCAAGAATTTGGTCCCGAATTCAAAAAACTAGTTTTGGATCAAGAAAATCAAGAATTTGATCGCGGAGACAAAAATCTAGTTTTGGATCAAGAAAATCAAGAATTGGGTCGCGAATACAAAAATCTAGTTTTGGATCAAGAAAATCAAGAAGTGTGTCGCGAATACAAAAAACAAGTTTGGGATCAAGAAAATCAAGAATTTGGTCCCGAATACAAAAAACTAGTTTTGGATCAAGAAAATCAAGAATTTTGTCCCGAATACAAAAATCTAGTTTTGGAACAAGAAAATCAAGAATATGGTCGCGAATACAAAAATCTAGTTTTGGATCAAGAAAAACAAGAAGTGTGTCGCGAATACAAAAAACAAGTTTTGGATCAAAAAAATCAAGAATTTGGTCCCGAATACAAAAAACTAGTTTTGGATCAAGAAAATCAAGAATTTGATCGCGGAGACAAAAATCTAGTTTTGGATCACGAAAATTAAGAATTTGGTCGTGAATACAAAAATCTAGTTTTGGATCAAGAAAATCAAGAATATGGTCGCGAATACAAAAATCTAGTTTGGGATCAAGAAAATCAAGAAGTGTGTCGCGAATACAAAAAACAAGTTTGGGATCAAAAAAATCAAGAATTTGGTCCCGAATACAAAAAACTAGTTTTGGATCAAGAAAATCAAGAATTTCGTCGCGAATACAAAAAACTAGTTTTGGATCAAGAAAATCAAGAATTTGGTCGCGAATACAAAAATCTAGTTTTGGATCAAGAAAATCAAGAATTTGGTCGCGAATACAAAAAACTAGATTGGGATCAAGAAAATCAAGAATTTGGTTCCGAATTCAAAAAACTAGTTTCGGATCAAGAAAATCAAGAATTTGGTCCCGAATACAAAAAACTAGTTTTGGATCAAGAAAATCAAGAATTTGGTCCCGAATACAAAAAACAAGTTTTGGATCAAGAAAATCAAGAATTTGGTCGCGAATACAAAAATCTAGTTTTGGATCAAAAAAATCAAGAATTGGGTCGCGAAGACAAAAATCTAGTTTTGGACCAAGAAAATCAAGAAGTGTGTCGCGAATACAAAAAACAAGTTTTGGATCAAAAAAATCAAGAATTTGGTCCCGAATTCAAAAAACTAGTTTTGGATCAAGAAAATCAAGAATTTGATCGCGGAGACAAAAATCTAGTTTTGGATCAAGAAAATCAAGAATTGGGTCGCGAATAAAAAAATCTAGTTTTGGATCAAGAAAAACAAGAAGTGTGTCGCGAATACAAAAAACAAGTTTTGGATCAAAAAAATCAAGAATTTGGTCCCGAATACAAAAAACTAGTTTTGGATCAAGAAAATCAAGAATTTGATCGCGGAGACAAAAATCTAGTTTTGGATCAAGAAAATCAAGAGCTGGGTCCCGAATACAAAAATCTAGTTTTGGATAAAAAAAATCGAGAATTTGGTCGCGAAGACAAAAATCTAGTTTTGGATCAAGAAAATCAAAAAGTTTGTCGCGAATACAAAAAACAAGTTTTGGATCAAGAAAATCAAGAGCTGGGTCCCGAATACAAAAAACTAGTTTTGGATGAAGAAAATCAAGAATTTGGTCGCGAATACAAAAAACTAGTTTTGGATCAAGAAAATCAAGAATTTGGTCCCGAATTCAAAAAACTAGTTTTGGATCAAGAAAATCAAGAATTTGGTCCCCAATACAAAAATCTAGTTTTGGATCAAAAAAATCAAGAATTTGGTCCCGAATTCAAAAAACAAGTTTTGGATCAAGAAAATCAAGAATTTGGTCGCGAATACAAAAATCTAGTTTTGGATCAAAAAAATCAAGAATTGGGTCGCGAAGACAAAAATCTAGTTTTGGACCAAGAAAATCAAGAAGTGTGTCGCGAATACAAAAAACAAGTTTTGGATCAAAAAAATCAAGAATTTGGTCCCGAATTCAAAAAACTAGTTTTGGATCAAGAAAATCAAGAATTTGATCGCGGAGACAAAAATCTAGTTTTGGATCAAGAAAATCAAGAATTGGGTCGCGAATACAAAAATCTAGTTTTGGATCAAGAAAATCAAGAAGTGTGTCGCGAATACAAAAAACAAGTTTGGGATCAAGAAAATCAAGAATTTGGTCCCGAATACAAAAAACTAGTTTTGGATCAAGAAAATCAAGAATTTTGTCCCGAATACAAAAATCTAGTTTTGGAACAAGAAAATCAAGAATATGGTCGCGAATACAAAAATCTAGTTTTGGATCAAGAAAAACAAGAAGTGTGTCGCGAATACAAAAAACAAGTTTTGGATCAAAAAAATCAAGAATTTGGTCCCGAATACAAAAAACTAGTTTTGGATCAAGAAAATCAAGAATTTGATCGCGGAGACAAAAATCTAGTTTTGGATCAAGAAAATCAAGAGCTGGGTCCCGAATACAAAAATCTAGTTTTGGATTAAAAAAATCGAGAATTTGGTCGCGAAGACAAAAATCTAGTTTTGGATCAAGAAAATCAAAAAGTTTGTCGCGAATACAAAAAACAAGTTTTGGATCAAGAAAATCAAGAGCTGGGTCCCGAATACAAAAAACTAGTTTTGGATCAAGAAAATCAAGAATTTGGTCGCGAATACAAAAAACTAGTTTTGGATCAAGAAAATCAAGAATTTGGTCCCGAATTCAAAAAACTAGTTTTGGATCAAGAAAATCAAGAATTTGGTCCCGAATACAAAAATCTAGTTTTGGATCAAAAAAATCAAGAATTTGGTCCCGAATTCAAAAAACAAGTTTTGGATCAAGAAAATCAAGAATTTGGTCGCGAATACAAAAATCTAGTTTTGGATCAAAAAAATCAAGAATTGGGTCGCGAAGACAAAAATCTAGTTTTGGACCAAGAAAATCAAGAAGTGTGTCGCGAATACAAAAAACAAGTTTTGGATCAAAAAAATCAAGAATTTGGTCCCGAATTCAAAAAACTAGTTTTGGATCAAGAAAATCAAGAATTTGGTCGCGAAGACAAAAATCTAGTTTTGGATCAAGAAAATCAAAAAGTTTGTCGCGAATACAAAAAACAAGTTTTGGATCAAGAAAATCAAGAGCTGGGTCCCGAATACAAAAAACTAGTTTTGGATCAAGAAAATCAAGAATATGGTCGCGAATATAAAAATCTAGTTGTGGATCAAGAAAATCAAGAATTTGGTCGCGAAAACAAAAATCTAGTTCTGGATCAAGAAAATCCAGAAGTGTGTCACGAATACAAAAAACAAGTTTGGGATCAAAAAAATCAAGAATTGGGTCCCGAATGCAAAAAACTAGTTTTGGATCACGAAAATTAAGAATTTGGTCGTGAATACAAAAATCTAGTTTTGGATCAAGAAAATCAAGAATATGGTCGCGAATACAAAAATCTAGTTTGGTATCAAGAAAATCAAGAAGTGTGTCGCGAATACAAAAAACAAGTTTGGGATCAAAAAAATCTAGAATTTGGTCCCGAATACAAAAAACTAGTTTTGGATCAAGAAAATCAAGAATTTGGTCCCGAATACAAAAATCTAGTTTTTGATCAAAAAAATCATGAATTGGGTCGCGAAGACAAAAATCTAGTTTTGGATCAAAAAAATCAAGAATTTGGTCACGAAGACAAAAATCTAGTTTTGGATCAAGAAAATCAAGAAGTGTGTCGCGAATACAAAAAACAAGTTTGGGTTCAAAAAAATGAAGAATTTGGTCCCGAATTCAAAAAACTAGTTTTGGATCAAGAAAATCAAGAATTTGGTCCCGAATACAAAAATCTAGTTTTGGATCAAGAAAATCAAGAAGTGTGTCGCGAATACAAAAAACTATTTTTGGATCAAGAAAATCAAGAATTTGGTCCCGAATACAAAAAACTAGTTTTGGATCAAGAAAATCAAGAATTTGGTCGCGAATACAAAAAACTAGTTTTGGATCAAGAAAATCAAGAATTTGGTCGCGAATACAAAAATCTAGTTTTGGATCAAGAAAATCAAGAATTTGGTCGCGAATACAAAAATCTAGTTTTGGATCAAGAAAATCAAGAAGTGTGTCGCGAATACAAAAAACAAGTTTGGGTTCAAAAAAATGAAGAATTTGGTCCCGAATTCAAAAAACTAGTTTTGGATCAAGAAAATCAAGAATTTGGTCCCGAATACAAAAATCTAGTTTTGGATCAAAAAAATCAAGAATTGGGTCGCGAATACAAAAATCTAGTTTTGGATCAAGAAAATCAAGAATTTGGTCGCGAAGACAAAAATCTAGTTTTGGATCAAGAAAATCTAGAAGTGTGTCGCGAATACAAAAAACAAGTTTGGTATCAAAAAAATCAAGAATTTGGTCCCGAATTCACAAAACTAGTTTTGGAATAAGAAAATCAAGAATTTGGTCCCGAATACAAAAATCTAGTTTTGGATCAAAAAAATCAAGAATTGGGTCGCGAAGACAAAAATCTAGTTTTGGATCAAAAAAATCAAGAATTTGGTCGCGAATACAAAAATCTAGTTTTGGATCAAGAAAATCAAGAATTTGGTCGCGAAGACAAAAATCTAGTTTTGGATCAAGAAAATCAAGAAGTGTCGCGAATACAAAAAACAAGTTTTGGATCAAGAAAATCAAGAATTTGGTCCCGAATACAAAAAACTAGTTTTGGATCAAGAAAATCAAGAATTTGATCGCGCATACAAAAATCTAGTTTTGGATCAAGAAAATCAAGAATTGGGTCGCGCATACAAAAATCTAGTTTTGGATCAAGAAAATCAAGAAGTGTGTCGCGAATACAAAAAACTAGTTTTGGATCAAGAAAATCAAGAATTTGGTCCCGAATTCAAAAAACTAGTTTTGGATCAAGAAAATCAAGAATTTGGTCCCGAATAAAAAAATCTAGTTTTGGATCAAGAAAATCAAGAATTTGGTCGCGAAGACAAAAATCTAGTTTTGGATCAAGAAAATCAAGAAGTGTGTCGCGAATACAAAAAACAAGTTTTGGATCAAAAAAATCAAGAATTTGGTCCCGAATACAAAAAACTAGTTTTGGATCAAGAAAATCAAGAATTTGATCGCGGAGACAAAAATCTAGTTTTGGATCAAGAAAATCAAGAATATGGTCGCGAATACAAAAATCTAGTTTGGGATCAAGAAAATCAAGAAGTGTGTCGCGAATACAAAAAACTAGTTTTGGATCAAGAAAATCAAGAATTTGGTCGCGAAAACAAAAATCTAGTTCTGGATCAAGAAAATCCAGAATTTGGTCGCGAAGACAAAAATCTAGTTTTGGATCAAGAAAATCAAGAAGTGTGTCACGAATACAAAAATCTAGTTTGGGATCAAGAAAATCAAGAATTTGGTCCCGAATACAAAAAACTAGTTTTGGATCAAGAAAATCAAGAATTTGATCGCGGAGACAAAAATCTAGTTTTGGATCAAGAAAATCAAGAATATGGTCGCGAAGACAAAAATCTAGTTTTGAATCAAGAAAATCAAGAAGTGTGTCACGAATACAAAAATCTAGTTTGGGATCAAGAAAATCAAGAATTGGGTCCCGAATGCAAAAAACTAGTTCTGGATCAAGAAAATCCAGAATTTGGTCGCGAAGACAAAAATCTAGTTTTGGATCAAGAAAATCAAGAATATGGTCGCGAATACAAAAATCTAGTTTGGGATCAAGAAAATCAAGAAGTGTGTCGCGAATACAAAAAACTAGTTTTGGATCAAGAAAATCAAGAATTTGGTCGCGAAAACAAAAATCTAGTTCTGGATCAAGAAAATCCAGAATTTGGTCGCGAAGACAAAAATCTAGTTTTGGATCAAGAAAATCAAGAAGTGTGTCACGAATACAAAAATCTAGTTTGGGATCAAGAAATCAAGAATTTGGTCCCGAATACAAAAAACTAGTTTTGGATCAAGAAAATCAAGAATTTGGTCGCGAAAACAAAAATCTAGTTCTGGATCAAGAAAATCAAGAATTTGGTCGCGAAAACAAAAATCTAGTTTTGGATCAAGAAAATCAAGAAGTGTGTCGCGAATACAAAAAACTAGTTTTGGATCAAGAAAATCAAGAATTTGGTCGCGAAAACAAAAATCTAGTTCTGGATCAAGAAAATCAAGAATTTGGTCGCGAAAACAAAAATCTAGTTTTGGATCAAGAAAATCAAGAAGTGTGTCGCGAATACAAAAAACAAGTTTGGGATCAAAAAAAATCAAGAATTTGGTCCCGAATTCACAAAACTAGTTTTGGATCAAGAAAATCAAGAATTTGGTCCCGAATACAAAAATCTAGTTTTGGATCAAAAAAATCAAGAATTGGGTCGCGAAGACAAAAATCTAGTTTTGGATCAAAAAAATCAAGAATTTGGTCGCGAAGACAAAAATCTAGTTTTGGATCAAGAAAATCAAGAATTTGGTCGCGAAGACAAAAATCTAGTTCTGGATCAAGAAAATCCAGAATTTGGTCGCGAAAACAAAATTCTAGTTTTGGATCAAGAAAATCAAGAAGTGTGTCACGAATACAAAAAACAAGTTTGGGATCAAAAAAATCAAGAATTGGGTCCCGAATGCAAAAAACTAGTTTTGGATCACGAAAATTAAGAATTTGGTCGGGAATACAAAAATCTAGTTTTGGATCAAGAAAATCAAGAATATGGTCGCGAATACAAAAATCTAGTTTGGGATCAAGAAAATCAAGAAGTGTGTCGCGAATACAAAAAACAAGTTTGGGATCAAAAAAATCAAGAATTTGGTCCCGAATACAAAAAACTAGTTTTGGATCAAGAAAATCAAGAATTTGGTCCCGAATACAAAAAACAAGTTTTGGATCAAGAAAATCAAGAATTTGGTCGCGAATACAAAAATCTAGTTTTGGATCAAAAAAATCAAGAATTGGGTCGCGAAGACAAAAATCTAGTTTTGGACCAAGAAAATCAAGAAGTGTGTCGCGAATACAAAAAACAAGTTTTGGATCAAAAAAATCAAGAATTTGGTCCCGAATTCAAAAAACTAGTTTTGGATCAAGAAAATCAAGAATTTGATCGCGGAGACAAAAATCTAGTTTTGGATCAAGAAAATCAAGAATTGGGTCGCGAATAAAAAAATCTAGTTTTGGATCAAGAAAAACAAGAAGTGTGTCGCGAATACAAAAAACAAGTTTTGGATCAAAAAAATCAAGAATTTGGTCCCGAATACAAAAAACTAGTTTTGGATCAAGAAAATCAAGAATTTGATCGCGGAGACAAAAATCTAGTTTTGGATCAAGAAAATCAAGAGCTGGGTCCCGAATACAAAAATCTAGTTTTGGATAAAAAAAATCGAGAATTTGGTCGCGAAGACAAAAATCTAGTTTTGGATCAAGAAAATCAAAAAGTTTGTCGCGAATACAAAAAACAAGTTTTGGATCAAGAAAATCAAGAGCTGGGTCCCGAATACAAAAAACTAGTTTTGGATGAAGAAAATCAAGAATTTGGTCGCGAATACAAAAAACTAGTTTTGGATCAAGAAAATCAAGAATTGGGTCGCGAATACAAAAATCTAGTTTTGGATCAAGAAAATCAAGAAGTGTGTCGCGAATACAAAAAACAAGTTTGGGATCAAGAAAATCAAGAATTTGGTCCCGAATTCAAAAAACTAGTTTTGGATCAAGAAAATCAAGAATTTGGTCCCAAATACAAAAATCTAGTTTTGGATCAAAAAAATCAAGAATTTGGTCCCGAATTCAAAAAACAAGTTTTGGATCAAGAAAATCAAGAATTTGGTCGCGAATACAAAAATCTAGTTTTGGATCAAAAAAATCAAGAATTGGGTCGCGAAGACAAAAATCTAGTTTTGGACCAAGAAAATCAAGAAGTGTGTCGCGAATACAAAAAACAAGTTTTGGATCAAAAAAATCAAGAATTTGGTCCCGAATTCAAAAAACTAGTTTTGGATCAAGAAAATCAAGAATTTGATCGCGGAGACAAAAATCTAGTTTTGGATCAAGAAAATCAAGAATTGGGTCGCGAATACAAAAATCTAGTTTTGGATCAAGAAAATCAAGAAGTGTGTCGCGAATACAAAAAACAAGTTTGGGATCAAGAAAATCAAGAATTTGGTCCCGAATACAAAAAACTAGTTTTGGATCAAGAAAATCAAGAATTTTGTCCCGAATACAAAAATCTAGTTTTGGAACAAGAAAATCAAGAATATGGTCGCGAATACAAAAATCTAGTTTTGGATCAAGAAAAACAAGAAGTGTGTCGCGAATACAAAAAACAAGTTTTGGATCAAAAAAATCAAGAATTTGGTCCCGAATACAAAAAACTAGTTTTGGATCAAGAAAATCAAGAATTTGATCGCGGAGACAAAAATCTAGTTTTGGATCAAGAAAATCAAGAGCTGGGTCCCGAATACAAAAATCTAGTTTTGGATTAAAAAAATCGAGAATTTGGTCGCGAAGACAAAAATCTAGTTTTGAATCAAGAAAATCAAAAAGTTTGTCGCGAATACAAAAAACAAGTTTTGGATCAAGAAAATCAAGAGCTGGGTCCCGAATACAAAAAACTAGTTTTGGATCAAGAAAATCAAGAATTTGGTCGCGAATACAAAAAACTAGTTTTGGATCAAGAAAATCAAGAATTTGGTCCCGAATTCAAAAAACTAGTTTTGGATCAAGAAAATCAAGAATTTGGTCCCGAATACAAAAATCTAGTTTTGAATCAAAAAAAATCAAGAATTTGGTCCCGAATTCAAAAAACAAGTTTTGGATCAAGAAAATCAAGAATTTGGTCGCGAATACAAAAATCTAGTTTTGGATCAAAAAAATCAAGAATTGGGTCGCGAAGACAAAAATCTAGTTTTGGACCAAGAAAATCAAGAAGTGTGTCGCGAATACAAAAAACAAGTTTTGGATCAAAAAAATCAAGAATTTGGTCCCGAATTCAAAAAACTAGTTTTGGATCAAGAAAATCAAGAATTTGGTCGCGAAGACAAAAATCTAGTTTTGGATCAAGAAAATCAAAAAGTTTGTCGCGAATACAAAAAACAAGTTTTGGATCAAGAAAATCAAGAGCTGGGTCCCGAATACAAAAAACTAGTTTTGGATCAAGAAAATCAAGAATATGGTCGCGAATATAAAAATCTAGTTGTGGATCAAGAAAATCAAGAATTTGGTCGCGAAAACAAAAATCTAGTTCTGGATCAAGAAAATCCAGAATTTGGTCGCGAAAACAAAATTCTAGTTTTGGATCAAGAAAATCAAGTAGTGTGTCACGAATACAAAAAACAAGTTTGGGATCAAAAAAATCAAGAATTGGGTCCCGAATGCAAAAAACTAGTTTTGGATCACGAAAATTAAGAATTTGGTCGTGAATACAAAAATCTAGTTTTGGATCAAGAAAATCAAGAATATGGTCGCGAATACAAAAATCTAGTTTGGTATCAAGAAAATCAAGAAGTGTGTCGCGAATACAAAAAACAAGTTTGGGATCAAAAAAATCTAGAATTTGGTCCCGAATACAAAAAACTAGTTTTGGATCAAGAAAATCAAGAATTTGGTCCCGAATACAAAAATCTAGTTTTTGATCAAAAAAATCATGAATTGGGTCGCGAAGACAAAAATCTAGTTTTGGATCAAAAAAATCAAGAATTTGGTCGCGAAGACAAAAATCTAGTTTTGGATCAAGAAAATCAAGAAGTGTGTCGCGAATACAAAAAACTTGTTTTGGATCAAGAAAATCAAGAATTTGGTCCCGAATACAAAAAACTAGTTTTGGATCAAGAAAATCAAGAATTTGGTCGCGAATACAAAAAACTAGTTTTGGATCAAGAAAATCAAGAATTTGGTCGCGAATACAAAAATCTAGTTTTGGATCAAGAAAATCAAGAATTTGGTCGCGAATACAAAAATCTAGTTTTGGATCAAGAAAATCAAGAAGTGTGTCGCGAATACAAAAAACAAGTTTGGGATCAAAAAAATGAAGAATTTGGTCCCGAATTCAAAAAACTAGTTTTGGATCAAGAAAATCAAGAATTTGGTCCCGAATACAAAAATCTAGTTTTGGATCAAAAAAATCAAGAATTGGGTCGCGAATACAAAAATCTAGTTTTGGATCAAGAAAATCAAGAATTTGGTCGCGAAGACAAAAATCTAGTTTTGGATCAAGAAAATCTAGAAGTGTGTCGCGAATACAAAAAACAAGTTTGGTATCAAAAAAATCAAGAATTTGGTCCCGAATTCACAAAACTAGTTTTGGAATAAGAAAATCAAGAATTTGGTCCCGAATACAAAAATCTAGTTTTGGATCAAAAAAATCAAGAATTGGGTCGCGAAGACAAAAATCTAGTTTTGGATCAAAAAAATCAAGAATTTGGTCGCGAATACAAAAATCTAGTTTTGGATCAAGAAAATCAAGAATTTGGTCGCGAAGACAAAAATCTAGTTTTGGATCAAGAAAATCAAGAAGTGTCGCGAATACAAAAAACAAGTTTTGGATCAAGAAAATCAAGAATTTGGTCCCGAATACAAAAAACTAGTTTTGGATCAAGAAAATCAAGAATTTGATCGCGGAGACAAAAATCTAGTTTTGGATCAAGAAAATCAAGAATTGGGTCGCGCATACAAAAATCTAGTTTTGGATCAAGAAAATCAAGAAGTGTGTCGCGAATACAAAAAACTAGTTTTGGATCAAGAAAATCAAGAATTTGGTCCCGAATTCAAAAAACTAGTTTTGGATCAAGAAAATCAAGAATTTGGTCCCGAATAAAAAAATCTAGTTTTGGATCAAGAAAATCAAGAATTTGGTCGCGAAGACAAAAATCTAGTTTTGGATCAAGAAAATCAAGAAGTGTGTCGCGAATACAAAAAACAAGTTTTGGATCAAAAAAATCAAGAATTTGGTCCCGAATACAAAAAACTAGTTTTGGATCAAGAAAATCAAGAATTTGATCGCGGAGACAAAAATCTAGTTTTGGATCAAGAAAATCAAGAATATGGTCGCGAATACAAAAATCTAGTTTGGGATCAAGAAAATCAAGAAGTGTGTCGCGAATACAAAAAACTAGTTTTGGATCAAGAAAATCAAGAATTTGGTCGCGAAAACAAAAATCTAGTTCTGGATCAAGAAAATCCAGAATTTGGTCGCGAAGACAAAAATCTAGTTTTGGATCAAGAAAATCAAGAAGTGTGTCACGAATACAAAAATCTAGTTTGGGATCAAGAAAATCAAGAATTTGGTCCCGAATACAAAAAACTAGTTTTGGATCAAGAAAATCAAGAATTTGATCGCGGAGACAAAAATCTAGTTTTGGATCAAGAAAATCAAGAATATGGTCGCGAAGACAAAAATCTAGTTTTGGATCAAGAAAATCAAGAAGTGTGTCACGAATACAAAAATCTAGTTTGGGATCAAGAAAATCAAGAATTGGGTCCCGAATGCAAAAAACTAGTTCTGGATCAAGAAAATCCAGAATTTGGTCGCGAAGACAAAAATCTAGTTTTGGATCAAGAAAATCAAGAATATGGTCGCGAATACAAAAATCTAGTTTGGGATCAAGAAAATCAAGAAGTGTGTCGCGAATACAAAAAACTAGTTTTGGATCAAGAAAATCAAGAATTTGGTCGCGAAAACAAAAATCTAGTTCTGGATCAAGAAAATCCAGAATTTGGTCGCGAAGACAAAAATCTAGTTTTGGATCAAGAAAATCAAGAAGTGTGTCACGAATACAAAAATCTAGTTTGGGATCAAGAAATCAAGAATTTGGTCCCGAATACAAAAAACTAGTTTTGGATCAAGAAAATCAAGAATTTGGTCGCGAAAACAAAAATCTAGTTCTGGATCAAGAAAATCAAGAATTTGGTCGCGAAAACAAAAATCTAGTTTTGGATCAAGAAAATCAAGAAGTGTGTCGCGAATACAAAAAACTAGTTTTGGATCAAGAAAATCAAGAATTTGGTCGCGAAAACAAAAATCTAGTTCTGGATCAAGAAAATCAAGAATTTGGTCGCGAAAACAAAAATCTAGTTTTGGATCAAGAAAATCAAGAAGTGTGTCGCGAATACAAAAAACAAGTTTGGGATCAAAAAAAATCAAGAATTTGGTCCCGAATTCACAAAACTAGTTTTGGATCAAGAAAATCAAGAATTTGGTCCCGAATACAAAAATCTAGTTTTGGATCAAAAAAATCAAGAATTGGGTCGCGAAGACAAAAATCTAGTTTTGGATCAAAAAAATCAAGAATTTGGTCGCGAAGACAAAAATCTAGTTTTGGATCAAGAAAATCAAGAATTTGGTCGCGAAGACAAAAATCTAGTTCTGGATCAAGAAAATCCAGAATTTGGTCGCGAAAACAAAATTCTAGTTTTGGATCAAGAAAATCAAGAAGTGTGTCACGAATACAAAAAACAAGTTTGGGATCAAAAAAATCAAGAATTGGGTCCCGAATGCAAAAAACTAGTTTTGGATCACGAAAATTAAGAATTTGGTCGGGAATACAAAAATCTAGTTTTGGATCAAGAAAATCAAGAATATGGTCGCGAATACAAAAATCTAGTTTGGGATCAAGAAAATCAAGAAGTGTGTCGCGAATACAAAAAACAAGTTTGGGATCAAAAAAATCAAGAATTTGGTCCCGAATACAAAAAACTAGTTTTGGATCAAGAAAATCAAGAATTTGGTCCCGAATACAAAAAACAAGTTTTGGATCAAGAAAATCAAGAATTTGGTCGCGAATACAAAAATCTAGTTTTGGATCAAAAAAATCAAGAATTGGGTCGCGAAGACAAAAATCTAGTTTTGGACCAAGAAAATCAAGAAGTGTGTCGCGAATACAAAAAACAAGTTTGGGATCAAAAAAATCAAGAATTGGGTCCCGAATTCAAAAAACTAGTTCTGGATCAAGAAAATCCAGAATTTGGTCGCGAAGACAAAAATCTAGTTTTGGATCAAGAAAATCAAGAAGTGTGTCACGAATACAAAAATCTAGTTTGGGATCAAGAAATCAAGAATTTGGTCCCGAATACAAAAAACTAGTTTTGGATCAAGAAAATCAAGAATTTGGTCGCGAAAACAAAAATCTAGTTCTGGATCAAGAAAATCAAGAATTTGGTCGCGAAAACAAAAATCTAGTTTTGGATCAAGAAAATCAAGAAGTGTGTCGCGAATACAAAAAACTAGTTTTGGATCAAGAAAATCAAGAATTTGGTCGCGAAAACAAAAATCTAGTTCTGGATCAAGAAAATCAAGAATTTGGTCGCGAAAACAAAAATCTAGTTTTGGATCAAGAAAATCAAGAAGTGTGTCGCGAATACAAAAAACAAGTTTGGGATCAAAAAAAATCAAGAATTTGGTCCCGAATTCACAAAACTAGTTTTGGATCAAGAAAATCAAGAATTTGGTCCCGAATACAAAAATCTAGTTTTGGATCAAAAAAATCAAGAATTGGGTCGCGAAGACAAAAATCTAGTTTTGGATCAAAAAAATCAAGAATTTGGTCGCGAAGACAAAAATCTAGTTTTGGATCAAGAAAATCAAGAATTTGGTCGCGAAGACAAAAATCTAGTTCTGGATCAAGAAAATCCAGAATTTGGTCGCGAAAACAAAATTCTAGTTTTGGATCAAGAAAATCAAGAAGTGTGTCACGAATACAAAAAACAAGTTTGGGATCAAAAAAATCAAGAATTGGGTCCCGAATGCAAAAAACTAGTTTTGGATCACGAAAATTAAGAATTTGGTCGTGAATACAAAAATCTAGTTTTGGATCAAGAAAATCAAGAATATGGTCGCGAATACAAAAATCTAGTTTGGGATCAAGAAAATCAAGAAGTGTGTCGCGAATACAAAAAACAAGTTTGGGATCAAAAAAATCAAGAATTTGGTCCCGAATACAAAAAACTAGTTTTGGATCAAGAAAATCAAGAATTTGGTCCCGAATACAAAAAACAAGTTTTGGATCAAGAAAATCAAGAATTTGGTCGCGAATACAAAAATCTAGTTTTGGATCAAAAAAATCAAGAATTGGGTCGCGAAGACAAAAATCTAGTTTTGGACCAAGAAAATCAAGAAGTGTGTCGCGAATACAAAAAACAAGTTTTGGATCAAAAAAATCAAGAATTTGGTCCCGAATTCAAAAAACTAGTTTTGGATCAAGAAAATCAAGAATTTGATCGCGGAGACAAAAATCTAGTTTTGGATCAAGAAAATCAAGAATTGGGTCGCGAATAAAAAAATCTAGTTTTGGATCAAGAAAAACAAGAAGTGTGTCGCGAATACAAAAAACAAGTTTTGGATCAAAAAAATCAAGAATTTGGTCCCGAATACAAAAAACTAGTTTTGGATCAAGAAAATCAAGAATTTGATCGCGGAGACAAAAATCTAGTTTTGGATCAAGAAAATCAAGAATATGGTCGCGAATACAAAAATCTAGTTTGGGATCAAGAAAATCAAGAAGTGTGTCGCGAATACAAAAAACTAGTTTTGGATCAAGAAAATCAAGAATTTGGTCGCGAAAACAAAAATCTAGTTCTGGATCAAGAAAATCCAGAATTTGGTCGCGAAGACAAAAATCTAGTTTTGGATCAAGAAAATCAAGAAGTGTGTCACGAATACAAAAATCTAGTTTGGGATCAAGAAATCAAGAATTTGGTCCCGAATACAAAAAACTAGTTTTGGATCAAGAAAATCAAGAATTTGGTCGCGAAAACAAAAATCTAGTTCTGGATCAAGAAAATCAAGAATTTGGTCGCGAAAACAAAAATCTAGTTTTGGATCAAGAAAATCAAGAAGTGTGTCGCGAATACAAAAAACTAGTTTTGGATCAAGAAAATCAAGAATTTGGTCGCGAAAACAAAAATCTAGTTCTGGATCAAGAAAATCAAGAATTTGGTCGCGAAAACAAAAATCTAGTTTTGGATCAAGAAAATCAAGAAGTGTGTCGCGAATACAAAAAACAAGTTTGGGATCAAAAAAAATCAAGAATTTGGTCCCGAATTCACAAAACTAGTTTTGGATCAAGAAAATCAAGAATTTGGTCCCGAATACAAAAATCTAGTTTTGGATCAAAAAAATCAAGAATTGGGTCGCGAAGACAAAAATCTAGTTTTGGATCAAAAAAATCAAGAATTTGGTCGCGAAGACAAAAATCTAGTTTTGGATCAAGAAAATCAAGAATTTGGTCGCGAAGACAAAAATCTAGTTCTGGATCAAGAAAATCCAGAATTTGGTCGCGAAAACAAAATTCTAGTTTTGGATCAAGAAAATCAAGAAGTGTGTCACGAATACAAAAAACAAGTTTGGGATCAAAAAAATCAAGAATTGGGTCCCGAATGCAAAAAACTAGTTTTGGATCACGAAAATTAAGAATTTGGTCGTGAATACAAAAATCTAGTTTTGGATCAAGAAAATCAAGAATATGGTCGCGAATACAAAAATCTAGTTTGGGATCAAGAAAATCAAGAAGTGTGTCGCGAATACAAAAAACAAGTTTGGGATCAAAAAAATCAAGAATTTGGTCCCGAATACAAAAAACTAGTTTTGGATCAAGAAAATCAAGAATTTGGTCCCGAATACAAAAAACAAGTTTTGGATCAAGAAAATCAAGAATTTGGTCCCGAATACAAAAATCTAGTTTTGGATCAAAAAAATCAAGAATTGGGTCGCGAAGACAAAAATCTAGTTTGGGATCAAGAAAATCAAGAATTGGGTCCCGAATGCAAAAAACTAGTTCTGGATCAAGAAAATCCAGAATTTGATCGCGGAGACAAAAATCTAGTTTTGGATCAAGAAAATCAAGAATATGGTCGCGAAGACAAAAATCTAGTTTTGGATCAAGAAAATCAAGAAGTGTGTCACGAATACAAAAATCTAGTTTGGGATCAAGAAAATCAAGAATTGGGTCCCGAATGCAAAAAACTAGTTCTGGATCAAGAAAATCCAGAATTTGGTCGCGAAGACAAAAATCTAGTTTTGGATCAAGAAAATCAAGAATATGGTCGCGAATACAAAAATCTAGTTTGGGATCAAGAAAATCAAGAAGTGTGTCGCGAATACAAAAAACTAGTTTTGGATCAAGAAAATCAAGAATTTGGTCGCGAAAACAAAAATCTAGTTCTGGATCAAGAAAATCCAGAATTTGGTCGCGAAGACAAAAATCTAGTTTTGGATCAAGAAAATCAAGAAGTGTGTCACGAATACAAAAATCTAGTTTGGGATCAAAAAAATCAAGAATTTGGTCCCGAATGCAAAAAACTAGTTTTGGATCACGAAAATTAAGAATTTGGTCGTGAATACAAAAATCTAGTTTTGGATCAAGAAAATCAAGAATATGGTCGCGAATACAAAAATCTAGTTTGGGATCAAGAAAATCAAGAAGTGTGTCGCGAATACAAAAAACAAGTTTGGGATCAAAAAAATCAAGAATTTGGTCCCGAATACAAAAAACTAGTTTTGGATCAAGAAAATCAAGAATTTGGTCCCGAATACAAAAAACAAGTTTTGGATCAAGAAAATCAAGAATTTGGTCCCGAATACAAAAATCTAGTTTTGGATCAAAAAAATCAAGAATTGGGTCGCGAAGACAAAAATCTAGTTTGGGATCAAGAAAATCAAGAATTGGGTCCCGAATGCAAAAAACTAGTTCTGGATCAAGAAAATCCAGAATTTGATCGCGGAGACAAAAATCTAGTTTTGGATCAAGAAAATCAAGAATATGGTCGCGAAGACAAAAATCTAGTTTTGGATCAAGAAAATCAAGAAGTGTGTCACGAATACAAAAATCTAGTTTGGGATCAAGAAAATCAAGAATTGGGTCCCGAATGCAAAAAACTAGTTCTGGATCAAGAAAATCCAGAATTTGGTCGCGAAGACAAAAATCTAGTTTTGGATCAAGAAAATCAAGAATATGGTCGCGAATACAAAAATCTAGTTTGGGATCAAGAAAATCAAGAAGTGTGTCGCGAATACAAAAAACTAGTTTTGGATCAAGAAAATCAAGAATTTGGTCGCGAAAACAAAAATCTAGTTCTGGATCAAGAAAATCCAGAATTTGGTCGCGAAGACAAAAATCTAGTTTTGGATCAAGAAAATCAAGAAGTGTGTCACGAATACAAAAATCTAGTTTGGGATCAAGAAATCAAGAATTTGGTCCCGAATACAAAAAACTAGTTTTGGATCAAGAAAATCAAGAATTTGGTCGCGAAAACAAAAATCTAGTTCTGGATCAAGAAAATCAAGAATTTGGTCGCGAAAACAAAAATCTAGTTTTGGATCAAGAAAATCAAGAAGTGTGTCGCGAATACAAAAAACTAGTTTTGGATCAAAAAAATCAAGAATTTGGTCCCGAATTCACAAAACTAGTTTTGGATCAAGAAAATCAAGAATTTGGTCCCGAATACAAAAATCTAGTTTTGGATCAAAAAAATCAAGAATTGGGTCGCGAAGACAAAAATCTAGTTTTGGATCAAAAAAATCAAGAATTTGGTCGCGAAGACAAAAATCTAGTTTTGGATCAAGAAAATCAAGAATTTGGTCGCGAAGACAAAAATCTAGTTCTGGATCAAGAAAATCCAGAATTTGGTCGCGAAAACAAAATTCTAGTTTTGGATCAAGAAAATCAAGAAGTGTGTCACGAATACAAAAAACAAGTTTGGGATCAAAAAAATCAAGAATTGGGTCCCGAATGCAAAAAACTAGTTTTGGATCACGAAAATTAAGAATTTGGTCGTGAATACAAAAATCTAGTTTTGGATCAAGAAAATCAAGAATATGGTCGCGAATACAAAAATCTAGTTTGGGATCAAGAAAATCAAGAAGTGTGTCGCGAATACAAAAAACAAGTTTGGGATCAAAAAAATCAAGAATTTGGTCCCGAATACAAAAAACTAGTTTTGGATCAAGAAAATCAAGAATTTGGTCCCGAATACAAAAAACAAGTTTTGGATCAAGAAAATCAAGAATTTGGTCCCGAATACAAAAATCTAGTTTTGGATCAAAAAAATCAAGAATTGGGTCGCGAAGACAAAAATCTAGTTTGGGATCAAGAAAATCAAGAATTGGGTCCCGAATGCAAAAAACTAGTTCTGGATCAAGAAAATCCAGAATTTGATCGCGGAGACAAAAATCTAGTTTTGGATCAAGAAAATCAAGAATATGGTCGCGAAGACAAAAATCTAGTTTTGGATCAAGAAAATCAAGAAGTGTGTCACGAATACAAAAATCTAGTTTGGGATCAAGAAAATCAAGAATTGGGTCCCGAATGCAAAAAACTAGTTCTGGATCAAGAAAATCCAGAATTTGGTCGCGAAGACAAAAATCTAGTTTTGGATCAAGAAAATCAAGAATATGGTCGCGAATACAAAAATCTAGTTTGGGATCAAGAAAATCAAGAAGTGTGTCGCGAATACAAAAAACTAGTTTTGGATCAAGAAAATCAAGAATTTGGTCGCGAAAACAAAAATCTAGTTCTGGATCAAGAAAATCCAGAATTTGGTCGCGAAGACAAAAATCTAGTTTTGGATCAAGAAAATCAAGAAGTGTGTCACGAATACAAAAATCTAGTTTGGGATCAAAAAAATCAAGAATTTGGTCCCGAATGCAAAAAACTAGTTTTGGATCACGAAAATTAAGAATTTGGTCGTGAATACAAAAATCTAGTTTTGGATCAAGAAAATCAAGAATATGGTCGCGAATACAAAAATCTAGTTTGGGATCAAGAAAATCAAGAAGTGTGTCGCGAATACAAAAAACAAGTTTGGGATCAAAAAAATCAAGAATTTGGTCCCGAATACAAAAAACTAGTTTTGGATCAAGAAAATCAAGAATTTGGTCCCGAATACAAAAAACAAGTTTTGGATCAAGAAAATCAAGAATTTGGTCCCGAATACAAAAATCTAGTTTTGGATCAAAAAAATCAAGAATTGGGTCGCGAAGACAAAAATCTAGTTTGGGATCAAGAAAATCAAGAATTGGGTCCCGAATGCAAAAAACTAGTTCTGGATCAAGAAAATCCAGAATTTGATCGCGGAGACAAAAATCTAGTTTTGGATCAAGAAAATCAAGAATATGGTCGCGAAGACAAAAATCTAGTTTTGGATCAAGAAAATCAAGAAGTGTGTCACGAATACAAAAATCTAGTTTGGGATCAAGAAAATCAAGAATTGGGTCCCGAATGCAAAAAACTAGTTCTGGATCAAGAAAATCCAGAATTTGGTCGCGAAGACAAAAATCTAGTTTTGGATCAAGAAAATCAAGAATATGGTCGCGAATACAAAAATCTAGTTTGGGATCAAGAAAATCAAGAAGTGTGTCGCGAATACAAAAAACTAGTTTTGGATCAAGAAAATCAAGAATTTGGTCGCGAAAACAAAAATCTAGTTCTGGATCAAGAAAATCCAGAATTTGGTCGCGAAGACAAAAATCTAGTTTTGGATCAAGAAAATCAAGAAGTGTGTCACGAATACAAAAATCTAGTTTGGGATCAAGAAATCAAGAATTTGGTCCCGAATACAAAAAACTAGTTTTGGATCAAGAAAATCAAGAATTTGGTCGCGAAAACAAAAATCTAGTTCTGGATCAAGAAAATCAAGAATTTGGTCGCGAAAACAAAAATCTAGTTTTGGATCAAGAAAATCAAGAAGTGTGTCGCGAATACAAAAAACTAGTTTTGGATCAAGAAAATCAAGAATTTGGTCCCGAATACAAAAATCTAGTTTTGGATCAAAAAAATCAAGAATTGGGTCGCGAAGACAAAAATCTAGTTTGGGATCAAGAAAATCAAGAATTGGGTCCCGAATGCAAAAAACTAGTTCTGGATCAAGAAAATCCAGAATTTGATCGCGGAGACAAAAATCTAGTTTTGGATCAAGAAAATCAAGAATATGGTCGCGAAGACAAAAATCTAGTTTTGGATCAAGAAAATCAAGAAGTGTGTCACGAATACAAAAATCTAGTTTGGGATCAAGAAAATCAAGAATTGGGTCCCGAATGCAAAAAACTAGTTCTGGATCAAGAAAATCCAGAATTTGGTCGCGAAGACAAAAATCTAGTTTTGGATCAAGAAAATCAAGAATATGGTCGCGAATACAAAAATCTAGTTTGGGATCAAGAAAATCAAGAAGTGTGTCGCGAATACAAAAAACTAGTTTTGGATCAAGAAAATCAAGAATTTGGTCGCGAAAACAAAAATCTAGTTCTGGATCAAGAAAATCCAGAATTTGGTCGCGAAGACAAAAATCTAGTTTTGGATCAAGAAAATCAAGAAGTGTGTCACGAATACAAAAATCTAGTTTGGGATCAAGAAATCAAGAATTTGGTCCCGAATACAAAAAACTAGTTTTGGATCAAGAAAATCAAGAATTTGGTCGCGAAAACAAAAATCTAGTTCTGGATCAAGAAAATCAAGAATTTGGTCGCGAAAACAAAAATCTAGTTTTGGATCAAGAAAATCAAGAAGTGTGTCGCGAATACAAAAAACTAGTTTTGGATCAAGAAAATCAAGAATTTGGTCGCGAAAACAAAAATCTAGTTCTGGATCAAGAAAATCAAGAATTTGGTCGCGAAAACAAAAATCTAGTTTTGGATCAAGAAAATCAAGAAGTGTGTCGCGAATACAAAAAACAAGTTTGGGATCAAAAAAAATCAAGAATTTGGTCCCGAATTCACAAAACTAGTTTTGGATCAAGAAAATTAAGAATTTGGTCCCGAATACAAAAATCTAGTTTTGGATAAAAAAAATTAAGAATTGGGTCGCGAAGACAAAAATCTAGTTTTGGATCAAAAAAATCAAGAATTTGGTCACGAAGACAAAAATCTAGTTTTGGATCAAGAAAATCAAGAATTTGGTCGCGAAGACAAAAATCTAGTTCTGGATCAAGAAAATCCAGAATTTGGTCGCGAAAACAAAATTCTAGTTTTGGATCAAGAAAATCAAGAAGTGTGTCACGAATACAAAAAACAAGTTTGGGATCAAAAAAATCAAGAATTGGGTCCCGAATGCAAAAAACTAGTTTTGGATCACGAAAATTAAGAATTTGGTCGTGAATACAAAAATCTAGTTTTGGATCAAGAAAATCAAGAATATGGTCGCGAATACAAAAATCTAGTTTGGGATCAAGAAAATCAAGAAGTGTGTCGCGAATACAAAAAACAAGTTTGGGATCAAAAAAATCAAGAATTTGGTCCCGAATACAAAAAACTAGTTTTGGATCAAGAAAATCAAGAATTTGGTCCCGAATACAAAAAACAAGTTTTGGATCAAGAAAATCAAGAATTTGGTCGCGAATACAAAAATCTAGTTTTGGATCAAAAAAATCAAGAATTGGGTCGCGAAGACAAAAATCTAGTTTTGGACCAAGAAAATCAAGAAGTGTGTCGCGAATACAAAAAACAAGTTTTGGATCAAAAAAATCAAGAATTTGGTCCCGAATTCAAAAAACTAGTTTTGGATCAAGAAAATCAAGAATTTGATCGCGGAGACAAAAATCTAGTTTTGGATCAAGAAAATCAAGAATTGGGTCGCGAATAAAAAAATCTAGTTTTGGATCAAGAAAAACAAGAAGTGTGTCGCGAATACAAAAAACAAGTTTTGGATCAAAAAAATCAAGAATTTGGTCCCGAATACAAAAAACTAGTTTTGGATCAAGAAAATCAAGAATTTGATCGCGGAGACAAAAATCTAGTTTTGGATCAAGAAAATGAAGAGCTGGGTCCCGAATACAAAAATCTAGTTTTGGATAAAAAAAATCGAGAATTTGGTCGCGAAGACAAAAATCTAGTTTTGGATCAAGAAAATCAAAAAGTTTGTCGCGAATACAAAAAACAAGTTTTGGATCAAGAAAATCAAGAGCTGGGTCCCGAATACAAAAAACTAGTTTTGGATGAAGAAAATCAAGAATTTGGTCGCGAATACAAAAAACTAGTTTTGGATCAAGAAAATCAAGAATTTGGTCCCGAATTCAAAAAACTAGTTTTGGATCAAGAAAATCAAGAATTTGGTCCCAAATACAAAAATCTAGTTTTGGATCAAAAAAATCAAGAATTTGGTCCCGAATTCAAAAAACAAGTTTTGGATCAAGAAAATCAAGAATTTGGTCGCGAATACAAAAATCTAGTTTTGGATCAAAAAAATCAAGAATTGGGTCGCGAAGACAAAAATCTAGTTTTGGACCAAGAAAATCAAGAAGTGTGTCGCGAATACAAAAAACAAGTTTTGGATCAAAAAAATCAAGAATTTGGTCCCGAATTCAAAAAACTAGTTTTGGATCAAGAAAATCAAGAATTTGATCGCGGAGACAAAAATCTAGTTTTGGATCAAGAAAATCAAGAATTGGGTCGCGAATACAAAAATCTAGTTTTGGATCAAGAAAATCAAGAAGTGTGTCGCGAATACAAAAAACAAGTTTGGGATCAAGAAAATCAAGAATTTGGTCCCGAATACAAAAAACTAGTTTTGGATCAAGAAAATCAAGAATTTTGTCCCGAATACAAAAATCTAGTTTTGGAACAAGAAAATCAAGAATATGGTCGCGAATACAAAAATCTAGTTTTGGATCAAGAAAAACAAGAAGTGTGTCGCGAATACAAAAAACAAGTTTTGGATCAAAAAAATCAAGAATTTGGTCCCGAATACAAAAAACTAGTTTTGGATCAAGAAAATCAAGAATTTGATCGCGGAGACAAAAATCTAGTTTTGGATCAAGAAAATCAAGAGCTGGGTCCCGAATACAAAAATCTAGTTTTGGATTAAAAAAATCGAGAATTTGGTCGCGAAGACAAAAATCTAGTTTTGGATCAAGAAAATCAAAAAGTTTGTCGCGAATACAAAAAACAAGTTTTGGATCAAGAAAATCAAGAGCTGGGTCCCGAATACAAAAAACTAGTTTTGGATCAAGAAAATTAAGAATTTGGTCGCGAATACAAAAAACTAGTTTTGGATCAAGAAAATCAAGAATTTGGTCCCGAATTCAAAAAACTAGTTTTGGATCAAGAAAATCAAGAATTTGGTCCCGAATACAAAAATCTAGTTTTGGATCAAAAAAATCAAGAATTTGGTCCCGAATTCAAAAAACTAGTTTTGGATCAAGAAAATCAAGAATTTGGTCGCGAAGACAAAAATCTAGTTTTGGATCAAGAAAATCAAAAAGTTTGTCGCGAATACAAAAAACAAGTTTTGGATCAAGAAAATCAAGAGCTGGGTCCCGAATACAAAAAACTAGTTTTGGATCAAGAAAATCAAGAATATGGTCGCGAATATAAAAATCTAGTTTTGGATCAAGAAAATCAAGAAGTGTGTCGCGAATACAAAAAACTTGTTTTGGATCAAGAAAATCAAGAATTTGGTCCCGAATACAAAAAACTAGTTTTGGATCAAGAAAATCAAGAATTTGGTCGCGAATACAAAAAACTAGTTTTGGATCAAGAAAATCAAGAATTTGGTCGCGAATACAAAAATCTAGTTTTGGATCAAGAAAATCAAGAATTTGGTCGCGAATACAAAAATCTAGTTTTGGATCAAGAAAATCAAGAAGTGTGTCGCGAATACAAAAAACAAGTTTGGGATCAAAAAAATGAAGAATTTGGTCCCGAATTCAAAAAACTAGTTTTGGATCAAGAAAATCAAGAATTTGGTCCCGAATACAAAAATCTAGTTTTGGATCAAAAAAATCAAGAATTGGGTCGCGAATACAAAAATCTAGTTTTGGATCAAGAAAATCAAGAATTTGGTCGCGAAGACAAAAATCTACTTTTGGATCAAGAAAATCTAGAAGTGTGTCGCGAATACAAAAAACAAGTTTGGTATCAAAAAAATCAAGAATTTGGTCCCGAATTCACAAAACTAGTTTTGGAATAAGAAAATCAAGAATTTGGTCCCGAATACAAAAATCTAGTTTTGGATCAAGAAAATCAAGAATTTGGTCCCGAATACAAAAAACTAGTTTTGGATCAAGAAAATCAAGAATTTGATCGCGGAGACAAAAATCTAGTTTTGGATCAAGAAAATCAAGAATATGGTCGCGAAGACAAAAATCTAGTTTTGGATCAAGAAAATCAAGAAGTGTGTCACGAATACAAAAATCTAGTTTGGGATCAAGAAAATCAAGAAGTGTGTCGCGAATACAAAAAACTAGTTTTGGATCAAGAAAATCAAGAATTTGGTCGCGAAAACAAAAATCTAGTTCTGGATCAAGAAAATCCAGAATTTGGTCGCGAAGACAAAAATCTAGTTTTGGATCAAGAAAATCAAGAAGTGTGTCACGAATACAAAAATCTAGTTTGGGATCAAGAAAATCAAGAATTTGGTCCCGAATACAAAAAACTATTTTTGGATCAAGAAAATCAAGAATTTGATCGCGGAGACAAAAATCTAGTTTTGATCAAGAAAATCAAGAATTTGATCGCGGAGACAAAAATCTAGTTTTGGATCAAGAAAATCAAGAATATGGTCGCGAATACAAAAATCTAGTTTGGGATCAAGAAAATCAAGAAGTGTGTCGCGAATACAAAAAACTAGTTTTGGATCAAGAAAATCAAGAATTTGGTCGCGAAAACAAAAATCTAGTTCTGGATCAAGAAAATCCAGAATTTGGTCGCGAAGACAAAAATCTAGTTTTGGATCAAGAAAATCAAGAAGTGTGTCACGAATACAAAAATCTAGTTTGGGATCAAGAAAATCAAGAATTTGGTCCCGAATACAAAAAACTAGTTTTGGATCAAGAAAATCAAGAATTTGATCGCGGAGACAAAAATCTAGTTTTGGATCAAGAAAATCAAGAATATGGTCGCGAAGACAAAAATCTAGTTTTGGATCAAGAAAATCAAGAAGTGTGTCACGAATACAAAAATCTAGTTTGGGATCAAGAAAATCAAGAATTGGGTCCCGAATGCAAAAAACTAGTTCTGGATCAAGAAAATCCAGAATTTGGTCGCGAAGACAAAAATCTAGTTTTGGATCAAGAAAATCAAGAATATGGTCGCGAATACAAAAATCTAGTTTGGGATCAAGAAAATCAAGAAGTGTGTCGCGAATACAAAAAACTAGTTTTGGATCAAGAAAATCAAGAATTTGGTCGCGAAAACAAAAATCTAGTTCTGGATCAAGAAAATCCAGAATTTGGTCGCGAAGACAAAAATCTAGTTTTGGATCAAGAAAATCAAGAAGTGTGTCACGAATACAAAAATCTAGTTTGGGATCAAGAAATCAAGAATTTGGTCCCGAATACAAAAAACTAGTTTTGGATCAAGAAAATCAAGAATTTGGTCGCGAAAACAAAAATCTAGTTCTGGATCAAGAAAATCAAGAATTTGGTCGCGAAAACAAAAATCTAGTTTTGGATCAAGAAAATCAAGAAGTGTGTCGCGAATACAAAAAACTAGTTTTGGATCAAGAAAATCAAGAATTTGGTCGCGAAAACAAAAATCTAGTTCTGGATCAAGAAAATCAAGAATTTGGTCGCGAAAACAAAAATCTAGTTTTGGATCAAGAAAATCAAGAAGTGTGTCGCGAATACAAAAAACAAGTTTGGGATCAAAAAAATCAAGAATTTGGTCCCGAATTCACAAAACTAGTTTTGGATCAAGAAAATCAAGAATTTGGTCCCGAATTCACAAAACTAGTTTTGGATCAAGAAAATCAAGAATTTGGTCCCGAATACAAAAATCTAGTTTTGGATCAAAAAAATCAAGAATTGGGTCGCGAAGACAAAAATCTAGTTTTGGATCAAAAAAATCAAGAATTTGGTCGCGAAGACAAAAATCTAGTTTTGGATCAAGAAAATCAAGAATTTGGTCGCGAAGACAAAAATCTAGTTTTGGATCATGAAAATCAAGAAGTGTGTCGCGAATACAAAAAACAAGTTTTGGATCAAGAAAATCAAGAATTTGGTCCCGAATACAAAAAACTAGTTTTGGATCAAGAAAATCAAGAATTTGATCGCGGAGACAAAAATCTAGTTTTGGATCAAGAAAATCAAGAATTGGGTCGCGCATACAAAAATCTAGTTTTGGATCAAGAAAATCAAGAAGTGTGTCGCGAATACAAAAAACAAGTTTGGGATCAAAAAAATGAAGAATTTGGTCCCGAATTCAAAAAACTAGTTTTGGATCAAGAAAATCAAGAATTTGGTCCCGAATACAAAAATCTAGTTTTGGATCAAGAAAATCAAGAATTTGGTCGCGAAAACAAAAATCTAGTTCTGGATCAAGAAAATCAAGAATTTGGTCGCGAAAACAAAAATCTAGTTTTGGATCAAGAAAATCAAGAAGTGTGTCGCGAATACAAAAAACTAGTTTTGGATCAAGAAAATCAAGAATTTGGTCGCGAAAACAAAAATCTAGTTCTGGATCAAGAAAATCCAGAATTTGGTCGCAAAGACAAAAATCTAGTTTTGGATCAAGAAAATCAAGAAGTGTGTCACGAATACAAAAATCTAGTTTGGGATCAAGAAAATCAAGAATTGGGTCCCGAATGCAAAAAACTAGTTTTGGATCACGAAAATTAAGAATTTGGTCGCGAAGACAAAAATCTAGTTTTGGATCAAGAAAATCAAGAAGTGTGTCGCGAATACAAAAAACAAGTTTTGGATCAAGAAAATCAAGAATTTGGTCCCGAATACAAAAAACTAGTTTTGGATCAAGAAAATCAAGAATTTGATCGCGGAGACAAAAATCTAGTTTTGGATCAAGAAAATCAAGAATTGGGTCGCGAATACAAAAATCTAGTTTTGGATCAAGAAAATCAAGAAGTGTGTCGCGAATACAAAAAACAAGTTTGGGATCAAAAAAATGAAGAATTTGGTCCCGAATTCAAAAAACTAGTTTTGGATCAAGAAAATCAAGAATTTGGTCCCGAATACAAAAAACTAGTTTTGGATCAAGAAAATCAAGAATTTGATCGCGGAGACAAAAATCTAGTTTTGGATCAAGAAAATCAAGAATATGGTCGCGAAAACAAAAATCTAGTTCTGGATCAAGAAAATCCAGAATTTGGTCGCGAAGACAAAAATCTAGTTTTGGATCAAGAAAATCAAGAAGTGTGTCACGAATACAAAAATCTAGTTTGGGATCAAGAAAATCAAGAATTTGGTCCCGAATACAAAAAACTAGTTTTGGATCAAGAAAATCAAGAATTTGATCGCGGAGACAAAAATCTAGTTTTGGATCAAGAAAATCAAGAATATGGTCGCGAATACGAAAATCTAGTTTGGGATCAAGAAAATCAAGAAGTGTGTCGCGAATACAAAAAACTAGTTTTGGATCAAGAAAATCAAGAATTTGGTCGCGAAAACAAAAATCTAGTTCTGGATCAAGAAAATCCAGAATTTGGTCGCGAAGACAAAAATCTAGTTTTGGATCAAGAAAATCAAGAAGTGTGTCACGAATACAAAAATCTAGTTTGGGATCAAGAAAATCAAGAATTGGGTCCCGAATGCAAAAAACTAGTTTTGGATCACGAAAATTAAGAATTTGGTCGCGAATACAAAAATCTAGTTTTGGATCAAGAAAATCAAGAATATGGTCGCGAATACAAAAATCTAGTTTGGGATCAAGAAAATCAAGAAGTGTGTCGCGAATACAAAAAACTAGTTTTGGATCAAGAAAATCAAGAATTTGGTCGCGAAAACAAAAATCTAGTTCTGGATCAAGAAAATCCAGAATTTGGTCGCGAAGACAAAAATCTAGTTTTGGATCAAGAAAATCAAGAAGTGTGTCACGAATACAAAAATCTAGTTTGGGATCAAGAAATCAAGAATTTGGTCCCGAATACAAAAAACTAGTTTTGGATCAAGAAAATCAAGAATTTGGTCGCGAAAACAAAAATCTAGTTCTGGATCAAGAAAATCAAGAATTTGGTCGCGAAAACAAAAATCTAGTTTTGGATCAAGAAAATCAAGAAGTGTGTCGCGAATACAAAAAACTAGTTTTGGATCAAGAAAATCAAGAATTTGGTCGCGAAAACAAAAATCTAGTTCTGGATCAAGAAAATCAAGAATTTGGTCGCGAAAACAAAAATCTAGTTTTGGATCAAGAAAATCAAGAAGTGTGTCGCGAATACAAAAAACAAGTTTGGGATCAAAAAAATCAAGAATTTGGTCCCGAATTCACAAAACTAGTTTTGGATCAAGAAAATCAAGAATTTGGTCCCGAATTCACAAAACTAGTTTTGGATCAAGAAAATCAAGAATTTGGTCCCGAATACAAAAATCTAGTTTTGGATCAAAAAAATCAAGAATTGGGTCGCGCATACAAAAATCTAGTTTTGGATCAAGAAAATCAAGAAGTGTGTCGCGAATACAAAAAACAAGTTTGGGATCAAAAAAATGAAGAATTTGGTCCCGAATTCAAAAAACTAGTTTTGGATCAAGAAAATCAAGAATTTGGTCCCGAATACAAAAATCTAGTTTTGGATCAAGAAAATCAAGAATTTGGTCGCGAAAACAAAAATCTAGTTCTGGATCAAGAAAATCAAGAATTTGGTCGCGAAAACAAAAATCTAGTTTTGGATCAAGAAAATCAAGAAGTGTGTCGCGAATACAAAAAACTAGTTTTGGATCAAGAAAATCAAGAATTTGGTCGCGAAAACAAAAATCTAGTTCTGGATCAAGAAAATCCAGAATTTGGTCGCAAAGACAAAAATCTAGTTTTGGATCAAGAAAATCAAGAAGTGTGTCACGAATACAAAAATCTAGTTTGGGATCAAGAAAATCAAGAATTGGGTCCCGAATGCAAAAAACTAGTTTTGGATCACGAAAATTAAGAATTTGGTCGCGAAGACAAAAATCTAGTTTTGGATCAAGAAAATCAAGAAGTGTGTCGCGAATACAAAAAACAAGTTTTGGATCAAGAAAATCAAGAATTTGGTCCCGAATACAAAAAACTAGTTTTGGATCAAGAAAATCAAGAATTTGATCGCGGAGACAAAAATCTAGTTTTGGATCAAGAAAATCAAGAATTGGGTCGCGAATACAAAAATCTAGTTTTGGATCAAGAAAATCAAGAAGTGTGTCGCGAATACAAAAAACAAGTTTGGGATCAAAAAAATGAAGAATTTGGTCCCGAATTCAAAAAACTAGTTTTGGATCAAGAAAATCAAGAATTTGGTCCCGAATACAAAAAACTAGTTTTGGATCAAGAAAATCAAGAATTTGATCGCGGAGACAAAAATCTAGTTTTGGATCAAGAAAATCAAGAATATGGTCGCGAAAACAAAAATCTAGTTCTGGATCAAGAAAATCCAGAATTTGGTCGCGAAGACAAAAATCTAGTTTTGGATCAAGAAAATCAAGAAGTGTGTCACGAATACAAAAATCTAGTTTGGGATCAAGAAAATCAAGAATTTGGTCCCGAATACAAAAAACTAGTTTTGGATCAAGAAAATCAAGAATTTGATCGCGGAGACAAAAATCTAGTTTTGGATCAAGAAAATCAAGAATATGGTCGCGAATACGAAAATCTAGTTTGGGATCAAGAAAATCAAGAAGTGTGTCGCGAATACAAAAAACTAGTTTTGGATCAAGAAAATCAAGAATTTGGTCGCGAAAACAAAAATCTAGTTCTGGATCAAGAAAATCCAGAATTTGGTCGCGAAGACAAAAATCTAGTTTTGGATCAAGAAAATCAAGAAGTGTGTCACGAATACAAAAATCTAGTTTGGGATCAAGAAAATCAAGAATTGGGTCCCGAATGCAAAAAACTAGTTTTGGATCACGAAAATTAAGAATTTGGTCGCGAATACAAAAATCTAGTTTTGGATCAAGAAAATCAAGAATATGGTCGCGAATACAAAAATCTAGTTTGGGATCAAGAAAATCAAGAAGTGTGTCGCGAATACAAAAAACTAGTTTTGGATCAAGAAAATCAAGAATTTGGTCGCGAAAACAAAAATCTAGTTCTGGATCAAGAAAATCCAGAATTTGGTCGCGAAGACAAAAATCTAGTTTTGGATCAAGAAAATCAAGAAGTGTGTCACGAATACAAAAATCTAGTTTGGGATCAAGAAATCAAGAATTTGGTCCCGAATACAAAAAACTAGTTTTGGATCAAGAAAATCAAGAATTTGGTCGCGAAAACAAAAATCTAGTTCTGGATCAAGAAAATCAAGAATTTGGTCGCGAAAACAAAAATCTAGTTTTGGATCAAGAAAATCAAGAAGTGTGTCGCGAATACAAAAAACTAGTTTTGGATCAAGAAAATCAAGAATTTGGTCGCGAAAACAAAAATCTAGTTCTGGATCAAGAAAATCAAGAATTTGGTCGCGAAAACAAAAATCTAGTTTTGGATCAAGAAAATCAAGAAGTGTGTCGCGAATACAAAAAACAAGTTTGGGATCAAAAAAATCAAGAATTTGGTCCCGAATTCACAAAACTAGTTTTGGATCAAGAAAATCAAGAATTTGGTCCCGAATTCACAAAACTAGTTTTGGATCAAGAAAATCAAGAATTTGGTCCCGAATACAAAAATCTAGTTTTGGATCAAAAAAATCAAGAATTGGGTCGCGAAGACAAAAATCTAGTTTTGGATCAAAAAAATCAAGAATTTGGTCGCGAAGACAAAAATCTAGTTTTGGATCAAGAAAATCAAGAATTTGGTCGCGAAGACAAAAATCTAGTTTTGGATCATGAAAATCAAGAAGTGTGTCGCGAATACAAAAAACAAGTTTTGGATCAAGAAAATCAAGAATTTGGTCCCGAATACAAAAAACTAGTTTTGGATCAAGAAAATCAAGAATTTGATCGCGGAGACAAAAATCTAGTTTTGGATCAAGAAAATCAAGAATTGGGTCGCGCATACAAAAATCTAGTTTTGGATCAAGAAAATCAAGAAGTGTGTCGCGAATACAAAAAACAAGTTTGGGATCAAAAAAATGAAGAATTTGGTCCCGAATTCAAAAAACTAGTTTTGGATCAAGAAAATCAAGAATTTGGTCCCGAATACAAAAATCTAGTTTTGGATCAAGAAAATCAAGAATTTGGTCGCGAAGACAAAAATCTAGTTTTGGATCAAGAAAATCAAGAAGTGTGTCGCGAATACAAAAAACAAGTTTTGGATCAAAAAAATCAAGAATTTGGTCCCGAATACAAAAAACTAGTTTTGGATCAAGAAAATCAAGAATTTGATCGCGGAGACAAAAAACTAGTTTTGGATCAAGAAAATCAAGAATTTGGTCGCGAATACAAAAATCTAGTTTTGGATCAAAAAAATCAAGAATTGGGTCGCGAAGACAAAAATCTAGTTTTGGATCAAAAAAATCAAGAATTTGGTCGCGAAGACAAAAATCTAGTTTTGGATCAAGAAAATCAAGAATTTGGTCGCGAAGACAAAAATCTAGTTTTGGATCAAGAAAATCAAGAAGTGTGTCGCGAATACAAAAAACAAGTTTTGGATCAAGAAAATCAAGAATTTGGTCCCGAATACAAAAATCTAGTTTTGGATCAAGAAAATCAAGAATTGGGTCGCGAATACAAAAATCTAGTTTTGGATCAAGAAAATCAAGAAGTGTGTCGCGAATACAAAAAACAAGTTTGGGATCAAAAAAATGAAGAATTTGGTCCCGAATTCAAAAAACTAGTTTTGGATCAAGAAAATCAAGAATTTGGTCCCGAATACAAAAATCTAGTTTTGGATCAAGAAAATCAAGAAGTGTGTCGCGAATACAAAAAACAAGTTTTGGATCAAAAAAATCAAGAATTTGGTCGCGAATACAAAAAACTAGTTTTGGATCAAGAAAATCAAGAATTTGATCGCGGAGACAAAAATCTAGTTTTGGATCAAGAAAATCAAGAATATGGTCGCGAATACAAAAATCTAGTTTGGGATCAAGAAAATCAAGAAGTGTGTCACGAATACAAAAAACTAGTTTTGGATCAAGAAAATCAAGAATTTGGTCGCGAAAACAAAAATCTAGTTCTGGATCAAGAAAATCCAGAATTTGGTCGCGAAGACAAAAATCTAGTTTTGGATCAAGAAAATCAAGAAGTGTGTCACGAATACAAAAATCTAGTTTGGGATCAAGAAAATCAAGAATTTGGTCCCGAATACAAAAAACTAGTTTTGGATCAAGAAAATCAAGAATTTGATCGCGGAGACAAAAATCTAGTTTTGGATCAAGAAAATCAAGAATATGGTCGCGAATACGAAAATCTAGTTTGGGATCAAGAAAATCAAGAAGTGTGTCGCGAATACAAAAAACTAGTTTTGGATCAAGAAAATCAAGAATTTGGTCGCGAAAACAAAAATCTAGTTCTGGGATCAAGAAAATCCAGAATTTGGTCGCGAAGACAAAAATCTAGTTTTGGATCAAGAAAATCAAGAAGTGTGTCACGAATACAAAAATCTAGTTTGGGATCAAGAAAATCAAGAATTTGGTCCCGAATACAAAAAACTAGTTTTGGATCAAGAAAATCAAGAATTTGATCGCGGAGACAAAAATCTAGTTTTGGATCAAGAAAATCAAGAATATGGTCGCGAATACGAAAATCTAGTTTGGGATCAAGAAAATCAAGAAGTGTGTCGCGAATACAAAAAACTAGTTTTGGATCAAGAAAATCAAGAATTTGGTCGCGAAAACAAAAATCTAGTTCTGGATCAAGAAAATCCAGAATTTGGTCGCGAAGACAAAAATCTAGTTTTGGATCAAGAAAATCAAGAAGTGTGTCACGAATACAAAAATCTAGTTTGGGATCAAGAAAATCAAGAATTGGGTCCCGAATGCAAAAAACTAGTTTTGGATCACGAAAATTAAGAATTTGGTCGCGAATACAAAAATCTAGTTTTGGATCAAGAAAATCAAGAATATGGTCGCGAATACAAAAATCTAGTTTGGGATCAAGAAAATCAAGAAGTGTGTCGCGAATACAAAAAACTAGTTTTGGATCAAGAAAATCAAGAATTTGGTCGCGAAAACAAAAATCTAGTTCTGGATCAAGAAAATCCAGAATTTGGTCGCGAAGACAAAAATCTAGTTTTGGATCAAGAAAATCAAGAAGTGTGTCACGAATACGAAAATCTAGTTTGGGATCAAGAAATCAAGAATTTGGTCCCGAATACAAAAAACTAGTTTTGGATCAAGAAAATCAAGAATTTGGTCGCGAAAACAAAAATCTAGTTCTGGATCAAGAAAATCAAGAATTTGGTCGCGAAAACAAAAATCTAGTTTTGGATCAAGAAAATCAAGAAGTGTGTCGCGAATACAAAAAACTAGTTTTGGATCAAGAAAATCAAGAATTTGGTCGCGAAAACAAAAATCTAGTTCTGGATCAAGAAAATCAAGAATTTGGTCGCGAAAACAAAAATCTAGTTTTGGATCAAGAAAATCAAGAAGTGTGTCGCGAATACAAAAAACAAGTTTGGGATCAAAAAAATCAAGAATTTGGTCCCGAATTCACAAAACTAGTTTTGGATCAAGAAAATCAAGAATTTGGTCCCGAATTCACAAAACTAGTTTTGGATCAAGAAAATCAAGAATTTGGTCCCGAATACAAAAATCTAGTTTTGGATCAAAAAAATCAAGAATTGGGTCGCGAAGACAAAAATCTAGTTTTGGATCAAAAAAATCAAGAATTTGGTCGCGAAGACAAAAATCTAGTTTTGGATCAAGAAAATCAAGAATTTGGTCGCGAAGACAAAAATCTAGTTTTGGATCATGAAAATCAAGAAGTGTGTCGCGAATACAAAAAACAAGTTTTGGATCAAGAAAATCAAGAATTTGGTCCCGAATACAAAAAACTAGTTTTGGATCAAGAAAATCAAGAATTTGATCGCGGAGACAAAAATCTAGTTTTGGATCAAGAAAATCAAGAATTGGGTCGCGCATACAAAAATCTAGTTTTGGATCAAGAAAATCAAGAAGTGTGTCGCGAATACAAAAAACAAGTTTGGGATCAAAAAAATGAAGAATTTGGTCCCGAATTCAAAAAACTAGTTTTGGATCAAGAAAATCAAGAATTTGGTCCCGAATACAAAAATCTAGTTTTGGATCAAGAAAATCAAGAATTTGGTCGCGAAGACAAAAATCTAGTTTTGGATCAAGAAAATCAAGAAGTGTGTCGCGAATACAAAAAACAAGTTTTGGATCAAAAAAATCAAGAATTTGGTCCCGAATACAAAAAACGAGTTTTGGATCAAGAAAATCAAGAATTTGATCGCGGAGACAAAAATCTAGTTTTGGATCAAGAAAATCAAGAATATGGTCGCGAATACAAAAATCTAGTTTGGGATCAAGAAAATCAAGAAGTGTGTCACGAATACAAAAAACTAGTTTTGGATCAAGAAAATCAAGAATTTGGTCGCGAAAACAAAAATCTAGTTCTGGATCAAGAAAATCCAGAATTTGGTCGCGAAGACAAAAATCTAGTTTTGGATCAAGAAAATCAAGAAGTGTGTCACGAATACAAAAATCTAGTTTGGGATCAAGAAAATCAAGAATTTGGTCCCGAATACAAAAAACTAGTTTTGGATCAAGAAAATCAAGAATTTGATCGCGGAGACAAAAATCTAGTTTTGGATCAAGAAAATCAAGAATATGGTCGCGAATACGAAAATCTAGTTTGGGATCAAGAAAATCAAGAAGTGTGTCGCGAATACAAAAAACTAGTTTTGGATCAAGAAAATCAAGAATTTGGTCGCGAAAACAAAAATCTAGTTCTGGATCAAGAAAATCCAGAATTTGGTCGCGAAGACAAAAATCTAGTTTTGGATCAAGAAAATCAAGAAGTGTGTCACGAATACAAAAATCTAGTTTGGGATCAAGAAAATCAAGAATTGGGTCCCGAATGCAAAAAACTAGTTTTGGATCACGAAAATTAAGAATTTGGTCGCGAATACAAAAATCTAGTTTTGGATCAAGAAAATCAAGAATATGGTCGCGAATACAAAAATCTAGTTTGGGATCAAGAAAATCAAGAAGTGTGTCGCGAATACAAAAAACTAGTTTTGGATCAAGAAAATCAAGAATTTGGTCGCGAAAACAAAAATCTAGTTCTGGATCAAGAAAATCCAGAATTTGGTCGCGAAGACAAAAATCTAGTTTTGGATCAAGAAAATCAAGAAGTGTGTCACGAATACAAAAATCTAGTTTGGGATCAAGAAATCAAGAATTTGGTCCCGAATACAAAAAACTAGTTTTGGATCAAGAAAATCAAGAATTTGGTCGCGAAAACAAAAATCTAGTTCTGGATCAAGAAAATCAAGAATTTGGTCGCGAAAACAAAAATCTAGTTTTGGATCAAGAAAATCAAGAAGTGTGTCGCGAATACAAAAAACTAGTTTTGGATCAAGAAAATCAAGAATTTGGTCGCGAAAACAAAAATCTAGTTCTGGATCAAGAAAATCCAGAATTTGGTCGCGAAGACAAAAATCTAGTTTTGGATCAAGAAAATCAAGAAGTGTGTCACGAATACAAAAATCTAGTTTGGGATCAAGAAAATCAAGAATTGGGTCCCGAATGCAAAAAACTAGTTTTGGATCACGAAAATTAAGAATTTGGTCGCGAAGACAAAAATCTAGTTTTGGATCAAGAAAATCAAGAAGTGTGTCGCGAATACAAAAAACAAGTTTTGGATCAAGAAAATCAAGAATTTGGTCCCGAATACAAAAAACTAGTTTTGGATCAAGAAAATCAAGAATTTGATCGCGGAGACAAAAATCTAGTTTTGGATCAAGAAAATCAAGAATTGGGTCGCGAATACAAAAATCTAGTTTTGGATCAAGAAAATCAAGAAGTGTGTCGCGAATACAAAAAACAAGTTTGGGATCAAAAAAATGAAGAATTTGGTCCCGAATTCAAAAAACTAGTTTTGGATCAAGAAAATCAAGAAATTGGTCTCGAATACAAAAAACTAGTTTTGGATCAAGAAAATCAAGAATTTGATCGCGGAGACAAAAATCTAGTTTTGGATCAAGAAAATCAAGAATATGGTCGCGAAAACAAAAATCTAGTTCTGGATCAAGAAAATCAAGAATTGGGTCGCGAATACAAAAATCTAGTTTTGGATCAAGAAAATCAAGAAGTGTGTCACGAATACAAAAAACTAGTTTTGGATCAAGAAAATCAAGAATTTGGTCGCGAAAACAAAAATCTAGTTCTGGATCAAGAAAATCCAGAATTTGGTCGCGAAGACAAAAATCTAGTTTTGGATCAAGAAAATCAAGAAGTGTGTCACGAATACAAAAATCTAGTTTGGGATCAAGAAAATCAAGAATTTGGTCCCGAATACAAAAAACTAGTTTTGGATCAAGAAAATCAAGAATTTGGTCGCGAAGACAAAAATCTAGTTTTGGATCAAGAAAATCAAGAAGTGTGTCACGAATACAAAAATCTAGTTTGGGATCAAGAAAATCAAGAATTTGGTCCCGAATACAAAAAACTAGTTTTGGATCAAGAAAATCAAGAATTTGATCGCGGAGACAAAAATCTAGTTTTGGATCAAGAAAATCAAGAATATGGTCGCGAATACGAAAATCTAGTTTGGGATCAAGAAAATCAAGAAGTGTGTCGCGAATACAAAAAACTAGTTTTGGATCAAGAAAATCAAGAATTTGGTCGCGAAAACAAAAATCTAGTTCTGGATCAAGAAAATCCAGAATTTGGTCGCGAAGACAAAAATCTAGTTTTGGATCAAGAAAATCAAGAAGTGTGTCACGAATACAAAAATCTAGTTTGGGATCAAGAAAATCAAGAATTGGGTCCCGAATGCAAAAAACTAGTTTTGGATCACGAAAATTAAGAATTTGGTCGCGAATACAAAAATCTAGTTTTGGATCAAGAAAATCAAGAATATGGTCGCGAATACAAAAATCTAGTTTGGGATCAAGAAAATCAAGAAGTGTGTCGCGAATACAAAAAACTAGTTTTGGATCAAGAAAATCAAGAATTTGGTCGCGAAAACAAAAATCTAGTTCTGGATCAAGAAAATCCAGAATTTGGTCGCGAAGACAAAAATCTAGTTTTGGATCAAGAAAATCAAGAAGTGTGTCACGAATACAAAAATCTAGTTTGGGATCAAGAAATCAAGAATTTGGTCCCGAATACAAAAAACTAGTTTTGGATCAAGAAAATCAAGAATTTGGTCGCGAAAACAAAAATCTAGTTCTGGATCAAGAAAATCAAGAATTTGGTCGCGAAAACAAAAATCTAGTTTTGGATCAAGAAAATCAAGAAGTGTGTCGCGAATACAAAAAACTAGTTTTGGATCAAGAAAATCAAGAATTTGGTCGCGAAAACAAAAATCTAGTTCTGGATCAAGAAAATCAAGAATTTGGTCGCGAAAACAAAAATCTAGTTTTGGATCAAGAAAATCAAGAAGTGTGTCGCGAATACAAAAAACAAGTTTGGGATCAAAAAAATCAAGAATTTGGTCCCGAATTCACAAAACTAGTTTTGGATCAAGAAAATCAAGAATTTGGTCCCGAATTCACAAAACTAGTTTTGGATCAAGAAAATCAAGAATTTGGTCCCGAATACAAAAATCTAGTTTTGGATCAAAAAAATCAAGAATTGGTTCGCGAAGACAAAAATCTAGTTTTGGATCAAAAAAATCAAGAATTTGGTCGCGAAGACAAAAATCTAGTTTTGGATCAAGAAAATCAAGAATTTGGTCGCGAAGACAAAAATCTAGTTTTGGATCATGAAAATCAAGAAGTGTGTCGCGAATACAAAAAACAAGTTTTGGATCAAGAAAATCAAGAATTTGGTCCCGAATACAAAAAACTAGTTTTGGATCAAGAAAATCAAGAATTTGATCGCGGAGACAAAAATCTAGTTTTGGATCAAGAAAATCAAGAATTGGGTCGCGCATACAAAAATCTAGTTTTGGATCAAGAAAATCAAGAAGTGTGTCGCGAATACAAAAAACAAGTTTGGGATCAAAAAAATGAAGAATTTGGTCCCGAATTCAAAAAACTAGTTTTGGATCAAGAAAATCAAGAATTTGGTCCCGAATACAAAAATCTAGTTTTGGATCAAGAAAATCAAGAATTTGGTCGCGAAGACAAAAATCTAGTTTTGGATCAAGAAAATCAAGAAGTGTGTCGCGAATACAAAAAACAAGTTTTGGATCAAAAAAATCAAGAATTTGGTCCCGAATACAAAAAACTAGTTTTGGATCAAGAAAATCAAGAATTTGATCGCGGAGACAAAAAACTAGTTTTGGATCAAGAAAATCAAGAATTTGGTCGCGAATACAAAAATCTAGTTTTGGATCAAAAAAATCAAGAATTGGGTCGCGAAGACAAAAATCTAGTTTTGGATCAAAAAAATCAAGAATTTGGTCGCGAAGACAAAAATCTAGTTTTGGATCAAGAAAATCAAGAATTTGGTCGCGAAGACAAAAATCTAGTTTTGGATCAAGAAAATCAAGAAGTGTGTCGCGAATACAAAAAACAAGTTTTGGATCAAGAAAATCAAGAATTTGGTCCCGAATACAAAAATCTAGTTTTGGATCAAGAAAATCAAGAATTGGGTCGCGAATACAAAAATCTAGTTTTGGATCAAGAAAATCAAGAAGTGTGTCGCGAATACAAAAAACAAGTTTGGGATCAAAAAAATGAAGAATTTGGTCCCGAATTCAAAAAACTAGTTTTGGATCAAGAAAATCAAGAATTTGGTCCCGAATACAAAAATCTAGTTTTGGATCAAGAAAATCAAGAAGTGTGTCGCGAATACAAAAAACAAGTTTTGGATCAAAAAAATCAAGAATTTGGTCCCGAATACAAAAAACTAGTTTTGGATCAAGAAAATCAAGAATTTGATCGCGGAGACAAAAATCTAGTTTTGGATCAAGAAAATCAAGAATATGGTCGCGAATACAAAAATCTAGTTTGGGATCAAGAAAATCAAGAAGTGTGTCACGAATACAAAAAACTAGTTTTGGATCAAGAAAATCAAGAATTTGGTCGCGAAAACAAAAATCTAGTTCTGGATCAAGAAAATCCAGAATTTGGTCGCGAAGACAAAAATCTAGTTTTGGATCAAGAAAATCAAGAAGTGTGTCACGAATACAAAAATCTAGTTTGGGATCAAGAAAATCAAGAATTTGGTCCCGAATACAAAAAACTAGTTTTGGATCAAGAAAATCAAGAATTTGATCGCGGAGACAAAAATCTAGTTTTGGATCAAGAAAATCAAGAATATGGTCGCGAATACGAAAATCTAGTTTGGGATCAAGAAAATCAAGAAGTGTGTCGCGAATACAAAAAACTAGTTTTGGATCAAGAAAATCAAGAATTTGGTCGCGAAAACAAAAATCTAGTTCTGGATCAAGAAAATCCAGAATTTGGTCGCGAAGACAAAAATCTAGTTTTGGATCAAGAAAATCAAGAAGTGTGTCACGAATACAAAAATCTAGTTTGGGATCAAGAAAATCAAGAATTGGGTCCCGAATGCAAAAAACTAGTTTTGGATCACGAAAATTAAGAATTTGGTCGCGAATACAAAAATCTAGTTTTGGATCAAGAAAATCAAGAATATGGTCGCGAATACAAAAATCTAGTTTGGGATCAAGAAAATCAAGAAGTGTGTCGCGAATACAAAAAACTAGTTTTGGATCAAGAAAATCAAGAATTTGGTCGCGAAAACAAAAATCTAGTTCTGGATCAAGAAAATCAAGAATTTGGTCACGAAGACAAAAATCTAGTTTTGGATCAAGGAAATCAAGAAGTGTGTCACGAATACAAAAATCTAGTTTGGGATCAAGAAAATCAAGAAGTGTGTCGCGAATACAAAAAACAAGTTTTGGATCAAGAAAATCAAGAATTTGGTCCCGAATACAAAAAACTAGTTTTGGATCAAGAAAATCAAGAATTTGATCGCGGAGACAAAAATCTAGTTTTGGATCAAGAAAATCAAGAATTGGGTCGCGCATACAAAAATCTAGTTTTGGATCAAGAAAATCAAGAAGTGTGTCGCGAATACAAAAAACAAGTTTGGGATCAAAAAAATGAAGAATTTGGTCCCGAATTCAAAAAACTAGTTTTGGATCAAGAAAATCAAGAATTTGGTCCCGAATACAAAAATCTAGTTTTGGATCAAGAAAATCAAGAATTTGGTCGCGAAGACAAAAATCTAGTTTTGGATCAAGAAAATCAAGAAGTGTGTCGCGAATACAAAAAACAAGTTTTGGATCAAAAAAATCAAGAATTTGGTCCCGAATACAAAAAACTAGTTTTGGATCAAGAAAATCAAGAATTTGATCGCGGAGACAAAAAACTAGTTTTGGATCAAGAAAATCAAGAATTTGGTCGCGAATACAAAAATCTAGTTTTGGATCAAAAAAATCAAGAATTGGGTCGCGAAGACAAAAATCTAGTTTTGGATCAAAAAAATCAAGAATTTGGTCGCAAAGACAAAAATCTAGTTTTGGATCAAGAAAATCAAGAATTTGGTCGCGAAGACAAAAATCTAGTTTTGGATCAAGAAAATCAAGAAGTGTGTCGCGAATACAAAAAACAAGTTTTGGATCAAGAAAATCAAGAATTTGGTCCCGAATACAAAAATCTAGTTTTGGATCAAGAAAATCAAGAATTGGGTCGCGAATACAAAAATCTAGTTTTGGATCAAGAAAATCAAGAAATGTGTCGCGAATACAAAAAACAAGTTTGGGATCAAAAAAATGAAGAATTTGGTCCCGAATTCAAAAAACTAGTTTTGGATCAAGAAAATCAAGAATTTGGTCCCGAATACAAAAATCTAGTTTTGGATCAAGAAAATCAAGAAGTGTGTCGCGAATACAAAAAACAAGTTTTGGATCAAAAAAATCAAGAATTTGGTCCCGAATACAAAAAACTAGTTTTGGATCAAGAAAATCAAGAATTTGATCGCGGAGAGAAAAATCTAGTTTTGGATCAAGAAAATCAAGAATATGGTCGCGAATACAAAAATCTAGTTTGGGATCAAGAAAATCAAGAAGTGTGTCACGAATACAAAAAACTAGTTTTGGATCAAGAAAATCAAGAATTTGGTCGCGAAAACAAAAATCTAGTTCTGGATCAAGAAAATCCAGAATTTGGTCGCGAAGACAAAAATCTAGTTTTGGATCAAGAAAATCAAGAAGTGTGTCACGAATACAAAAATCTAGTTTGGGATCAAGAAAATCAAGAATTTGGTCCCGAATACAAAAAACTAGTTTTGGATCAAGAAAATCAAGAATTTGATCGCGGAGACAAAAATCTAGTTTTGGATCAAGAAAATCAAGAATATGGTCGCGAATACGAAAATCTAGTTTGGGATCAAGAAAATCAAGAAGTGTGTCGCGAATACAAAAAACTAGTTTTGGATCAAGAAAATCAAGAATTTGGTCGCGAAAACAAAAATCTAGTTCTGGATCAAGAAAATCCAGAATTTGGTCGCGAAGACAAAAATCTAGTTTTGGATCAAGAAAATCAAGAAGTGTGTCACGAATACAAAAATCTAGTTTGGGATCAAGAAAATCAAGAATTGGGTCCCGAATGCAAAAAACTAGTTTTGGATCACGAAAATTAAGAATTTGGTCGCGAATACAAAAATCTAGTTTTGGATCAAGAAAATCAAGAATATGGTCGCGAATACAAAAATCTAGTTTGGGATCAAGAAAATCAAGAAGTGTGTCGCGAATACAAAAAACTAGTTTTGGATCAAGAAAATCAAGAATTTGGTCGCGAAAACAAAAATCTAGTTCTGGATCAAGAAAATCAAGAATTTGGTCGCGAAGACAAAAATCTAGTTTTGGATCAAGGAAATCAAGAAGTGTGTCACGAATACAAAAATCTAGTTTGGGATCAAGAAAATCAAGAATTTGGTCCCGAATACAAAAAACTAGTTTTGGATCAAGAAAATCAAGAATTTGGTCGCGAAAACAAAAATCTAGTTCTGGATCAAGAAAATCAAGAATTTGGTCGCGAAAACAAAAATCTAGTTTTGGATCAAGAAAATCAAGAAGTGTGTCGCGCATACAAAAATCTAGTTTTGGATCAAGAAAATCAAGAATTTGGTCGCGAAAACAAAAATCTAGTTCTGGATCAAGAAAATCCAGAATTTGGTCGCGAAGACAAAAATCTAGTTTTGGATCAAGAAAATCAAGAAGTGTGTCACGAATACAAAAATCTAGTTTGGGATCAAGAAAATCAAGAATTGGGTTCCGAATGCAAAAAACTAGTTTTGGATCACGAAAATTAAGAATTTGGTCGCGAAGACAAAAATCTAGTTTTGGATCAAGAAAATCAAGAAGTGTGTCGCGAATACAAAAAACAAGTTTTGGATCAAGAAAATCAAGAATTTGGTCCCGAATACAAAAAACTAGTTTTGGATCAAGAAAATCAAGAATTTGATCGCGGAGACAAAAATCTAGTTTTGGATCAAGAAAATCAAGAATTGGGTCGCGAATACAAAAATCTAGTTTTGGATCAAGAAAATCAAGAAGTGTGTCGCGAATACAAAAAACAAGTTTGGGATCAAAAAAATGAAGAATTTGGTCCCGAATTCAAAAAACTAGTTTTGGATCAAGAAAATCAAGAATTTGGTCCCGAATACATAAAACTAGTTTTGGATCAAGAAAATCAAGAATTTGATCGCGGAGACAAAAATCTAGTTTTGGATCAAGAAAATCAAGAATATGGTCGCGAATACAAAAATCTAGTTTGGGATCAAGAAAATCAAGAAGTGTGTCGCGAATACAAAAAACTAGTTTTGGATCAAGAAAATCAAGAATTTGGTCCCGAATACAAAAATCTAGTTTTGGATCAAAAAAAATCAAGAATTGGGTCGCGAAGACAAAAATCTAGTTTTGGATCAAAAAAATCAAGAATTTGGTCGCGAAGACAAAAATCTAGTTTTGGATCAAGAAAATCAAGAAGTGTGTCGCGAATACAAAAAACTAGTTTTGGATCAAGAAAATCAAGAATTTGGTCCCGAATACAAAAAACTAGTTTTGGATCAAGAAAATCAAGAATTTGGTCGCGAATACAAAAAACTAGTTTTGGATCAAGAAAATCAAGAATTTGGTCGCGAATACAAAAATCTAGTTTTGGATCAAGAAAATCAAGAATTTGGTCGCGAATACAAAAATCTAGTTTTGGATCAAGAAAAATCAAGAAGTGTGTCGCGAATACAAAAAACAAGTTTGGGATCAAAAAAATGAAGAATTTGGTCCCGAATACAAAAAACTAGTTTTGGATCAAGAAAATCAAGAATTTGGTCCCGAATACAAAAAACTAGTTTTGGATCAAGAAAATCAAGAATTTGGTCCCGAATACAAAAATCTAGTTTTGGATCAAAAAAATCAAGAATTGGGTCGCGAATAAAAAAATCTAGTTTTGGATCAAGAAAATCAAGAATTTGGTCGCTAAGACAAAAATCTAGTTTTGGATCAAGAAAATCAAGAAGTGTGTCGCGAATACAAAAAACAAGTTTGGGATCAAAAAAATCAAGAATTTGGTCCCGAAGTCACAAAACTAGTTTTGGATCAAGAAAATCAAGAATTTGGTCCCGAATACAAAAATCTAGTTTTGGATCAAAAAAATCAAGAATTGGGTCGCGAAGACAAAAATCTAGTTTTGGATCAAAAAAATCAAGAATTTGGTCGCGAAGACAAAAATCTAGTTTTGGATCAAGAAAATCAAGAATTTGGTCGCGAAGACAAAAATCTAGTTTTGGATCAAGAAAATCAAGAAGTGTGTCGCGAATACAAAAAACAAGTTTTGGATCAAGAAAATCAAGAATTTGGTCCCGAATACAAAAAACTAGTTCTGGATCAAGAAAATCAAGAATTTGATCGCGGAGACAAAAATCTAGTTTTGGATCAAGAAAATCAATAATTGGGTCGCGAATACAAAAATCTAGTTTTGGATCAAGAAAATCAAGAAGTGTGTGGCGAATACAAAAAACAAGTTTGGGATCAAAAAAATGAAGAATTTGGTCCCGAATTCAAAAAACTAGTTTTGGATCAAGAAAATCAAGAATTTGGTCCCGAATACAAAAATCTAGTTTTGGATCAAGAAAATCAAGAATTTGGTCGCGAAGACAAAAATCTAGTTTTGGATCAAGAAAATCAAGAAGTGTGTCGCGAATACAAAAAACAAGTTTTGGATCAAAAAAATCAAGAATTTGGTCCCGAATACAAAAAACTAGTTTTGGATCAAGAAAATCAAGAATTTGATCGCGGAGACAAAAATCTAGTTTTGGATCAAGAAAATCAAGAATATGGTCGCGAATACAAAAATCTAGTTTGGGATCAAGAAAATCAAGAAGTATGTCGCGAATACAAAAAACTAGTTTTGGATCAAGAAAATCAAGAATTTGGTCGCGAAAACAAAAATCTAGTTCTGGATCAAGAAAATCCAGAATTTGGTCGCGAAGACAAAAATCTAGTTTTGGATCAAGAAAATCAAGAAGTGTGTCACGAATACAAAAATCTAGTTTGGGATCAAGAAAATCAAGAATTTGGTCCCGAATACAAAAAACTAGTTTTGGATCAAGAAAATCAAGAATTTGGTCGCGAAAACAAAAATCTAGTTCTGGATCAAGAAAATCAAGAATTTGGTCGCGAAAACAAAAATCTAGTTTTGGATCAAGAAAATCAAGAAGTGTGTCGCGAATACAAAAATCTAGTTTGGGATCAAGAAAATCAAGAATTTGGTCCCGAATACAAAAAACTAGTTTTGGATCAAGAAAATCAAGAATTTGGTCGCGAAAACAAAAATCTAGTTCTGGATCAAGAAAATGAAGAATTTGGTCGCGAAAACAAAAATCTAGTTTTGGATCAAGAAAATCAAGAAGTGTGTCGCGAATACAAAAAACAAGTTGGGGATCAAAAAAATCAAGAATTTGGTCCCGAATACAAAAAACTAGTTTTGGATCAAGAAAATCAAGAATTTGGTCGCGAAAACAAAAATCTAGTTCTGTATCAAGAAAATCAAGAATTGGGTCGCGAAGACAAAAATCTAGTTTTGGACCAAGAAAATCAAGAAGTGTGTCGCGAATACAAAAAACAAGTTTGGGATCAAAAAAATCAAGAATTTGGTCCCGAATTCAAAAAACTAGTTTTGGATCAAGAAAATCAAGAATTTGGTCCCGAATACAAAAATCTAGTTTTGGATCAAAAAAATCAAGAATTGGGTCGCGAAGACAAAAATCTAGTTCTGGATCAAGAAAATCAAGAATTTGGTCGCGAAGACAAAAATCTAGTTTTGGATCAAGAAAATCAAGAAGTATGTCGCGAATACAAAAAACTAGTTTTGGATCAAGAAAATCAAGAAGTGTGTCACGAATACAAAAATCTAGTTTGGGATCAAGAAAATCAAGAATTTGGTCCCGAAAAAAAAAAAACTAGTTTTGGATCAAGAAAATCAAGAATTGGGTCGCGCATACAAAAATCTAGTTTTGGATCAAGAAAATCAAGAAATGTGTCGCGAATACAAAAAACAAGTTTGGGATCAAAAAAATGAAGAATTTGGTCCCGAATTCAAAAAACTAGTTTTGGATCAAGAAAATCAAGAATTTGGTCCCGAATACAAAAATCTAGTTTTGGATCAAGAAAATCAAGAATTTGGTCGCGAAGACAAAAATCTAGTTTTGGATCAAGAAAATCAAGAAGTGTGTCGCGAATACAAAAAACAAGTTTTGGATCAAAAAAATCAAGAATTTGGTCCCGAATACAAAAAACTAGTTTTGGATCAAGAAAATCAAGAATTTGATCGCGGAGACAAAAAACTAGTTTTGGATCAAGAAAATCAAGAATTTGGTCGCGAATACAAAAATCTAGTTTTGGATCAAAAAAATCAAGAATTGGGTCGCGAAGACAAAAATCTAGTTTTGGATCAAAAAAATCAAGAATTTGGTCGCGAAGACAAAAATCTAGTTTTGGATCAAGAAAATCAAGAATTTGGTCGCGAAGACAAAAATCTAGTTTTGGATCAAGAAAATCAAGAAGTGTGTCGCGAATACAAAAAACAAGTTTTGGATCAAGAAAATCAAGAATTTGGTCCCGAATACAAAAATCTAGTTTTGGATCAAGAAAATCAAGAATTGGGTCGCGAATACAAAAATCTAGTTTTGGATCAAGAAAATCAAGAAGTGTGTCGCGAATACAAAAAACAAGTTTGGGATCAAAAAAATGAAGAATTTGGTCCCGAATTCAAAAAACTAGTTTTGGATCAAGAAAATCAAGAATTTGGTCCCGAATACAAAAATCTAGTTTGGGATCAAGAAAATCAAGAATTGGGTCCCGAATGCAAAAAACTAGTTTTGGATCACGAAAATTAAGAATTTGGTCGCGAATACAAAAATCTAGTTTTGGATCAAGAAAATCAAGAATATGGTCGCGAATACAAAAATCTAGTTTGGGATCAAGAAAATCAAGAAGTGTGTCGCGAATACAAAAAACTAGTTTTGGATCAAGAAAATCAAGAATTTGGTCGCGAAAACAAAAATCTAGTTCTGGATCAAGAAAATCAAGAATTTGGTCGCGAAGACAAAAATCTAGTTTTGGATCAAGGAAATCAAGAAGTGTGTCACGAATACAAAAATCTAGTTTGGGATCAAGAAAATCAAGAATTTGGTCCCGAATACAAAAAACTAGTTTTGGATCAAGAAAATCAAGAATTTGGTCGCGAAAACAAAAATCTAGTTCTGGATCAAGAAAATCAAGAATTTGGTCGCGAAAACAAAAATCTAGTTTTGGATCAAGAAAATCAAGAAGTGTGTCGCGCATACAAAAATCTAGTTTTGGATCAAGAAAATCAAGAATTTGGTCGCGAAAACAAAAATCTAGTTCTGGATCAAGAAAATCCAGAATTTGGTCGCGAAGACAAAAATCTAGTTTTGGATCAAGAAAATCAAGAAGTGTGTCACGAATACAAAAATCTAGTTTGGGATCAAGAAAATCAAGAATTGGGTTCCGAATGCAAAAAACTAGTTTTGGATCACGAAAATTAAGAATTTGGTCGCGAAGACAAAAATCTAGTTTTGGATCAAGAAAATCAAGAAGTGTGTCGCGAATACAAAAAACAAGTTTTGGATCAAGAAAATCAAGAATTTGGTCCCGAATACAAAAAACTAGTTTTGGATCAAGAAAATCAAGAATTTGATCGCGGAGACAAAAATCTAGTTTTGGATCAAGAAAATCAAGAATTGGGTCGCGAATACAAAAATCTAGTTTTGGATCAAGAAAATCAAGAAGTGTGTCGCGAATACAAAAAACAAGTTTGGGATCAAAAAAATGAAGAATTTGGTCCCGAATTCAAAAAACTAGTTTTGGATCAAGAAAATCAAGAATTTGGTCCCGAATACATAAAACTAGTTTTGGATCAAGAAAATCAAGAATTTGATCGCGGAGACAAAAATCTAGTTTTGGATCAAGAAAATCAAGAATATGGTCGCGAATACAAAAATCTAGTTTGGGATCAAGAAAATCAAGAAGTGTGTCGCGAATACAAAAAACTAGTTTTGGATCAAGAAAATCAAGAATTTGGTCCCGAATACAAAAATCTAGTTTTGGATCAAAAAAAATCAAGAATTGGGTCGCGAAGACAAAAATCTAGTTTTGGATCAAAAAAATCAAGAATTTGGTCGCGAAGACAAAAATCTAGTTTTGGATCAAGAAAATCAAGAAGTGTGTCGCGAATACAAAAAACTAGTTTTGGATCAAGAAAATCAAGAATTTGGTCCCGAATACAAAAAACTAGTTTTGGATCAAGAAAATCAAGAATTTGGTCGCGAATACAAAAAACTAGTTTTGGATCAAGAAAATCAAGAATTTGGTCGCGAATACAAAAATCTAGTTTTGGATCAAGAAAATCAAGAATTTGGTCGCGAATACAAAAATCTAGTTTTGGATCAAGAAAAATCAAGAAGTGTGTCGCGAATACAAAAAACAAGTTTGGGATCAAAAAAATGAAGAATTTGGTCCCGAATACAAAAAACTAGTTTTGGATCAAGAAAATCAAGAATTTGGTCCCGAATACAAAAAACTAGTTTTGGATCAAGAAAATCAAGAATTTGGTCCCGAATACAAAAATCTAGTTTTGGATCAAAAAAATCAAGAATTGGGTCGCGAATAAAAAAATCTAGTTTTGGATCAAGAAAATCAAGAATTTGGTCGCTAAGACAAAAATCTAGTTTTGGATCAAGAAAATCAAGAAGTGTGTCGCGAATACAAAAAACAAGTTTGGGATCAAAAAAATCAAGAATTTGGTCCCGAAGTCACAAAACTAGTTTTGGATCAAGAAAATCAAGAATTTGGTCCCGAATACAAAAATCTAGTTTTGGATCAAAAAAATCAAGAATTGGGTCGCGAAGACAAAAATCTAGTTTTGGATCAAAAAAATCAAGAATTTGGTCGCGAAGACAAAAATCTAGTTTTGGATCAAGAAAATCAAGAATTTGGTCGCGAAGACAAAAATCTAGTTTTGGATCAAGAAAATCAAGAAGTGTGTCGCGAATACAAAAAACAAGTTTTGGATCAAGAAAATCAAGAATTTGGTCCCGAATACAAAAAACTAGTTCTGGATCAAGAAAATCAAGAATTTGATCGCGGAGACAAAAATCTAGTTTTGGATCAAGAAAATCAATAATTGGGTCGCGAATACAAAAATCTAGTTTTGGATCAAGAAAATCAAGAAGTGTGTGGCGAATACAAAAAACAAGTTTGGGATCAAAAAAATGAAGAATTTGGTCCCGAATTCAAAAAACTAGTTTTGGATCAAGAAAATCAAGAATTTGGTCCCGAATACAAAAATCTAGTTTTGGATCAAGAAAATCAAGAATTTGGTCGCGAAGACAAAAATCTAGTTTTGGATCAAGAAAATCAAGAAGTGTGTCGCGAATACAAAAAACAAGTTTTGGATCAAAAAAATCAAGAATTTGGTCCCGAATACAAAAAACTAGTTTTGGATCAAGAAAATCAAGAATTTGATCGCGGAGACAAAAATCTAGTTTTGGATCAAGAAAATCAAGAATATGGTCGCGAATACAAAAATCTAGTTTGGGATCAAGAAAATCAAGAAGTATGTCGCGAATACAAAAAACTAGTTTTGGATCAAGAAAATCAAGAATTTGGTCGCGAAAACAAAAATCTAGTTCTGGATCAAGAAAATCCAGAATTTGGTCGCGAAGACAAAAATCTAGTTTTGGATCAAGAAAATCAAGAAGTGTGTCACGAATACAAAAATCTAGTTTGGGATCAAGAAAATCAAGAATTTGGTCCCGAATACAAAAAACTAGTTTTGGATCAAGAAAATCAAGAATTTGGTCGCGAAAACAAAAATCTAGTTCTGGATCAAGAAAATCAAGAATTTGGTCGCGAAAACAAAAATCTAGTTTTGGATCAAGAAAATCAAGAAGTGTGTCGCGAATACAAAAATCTAGTTTGGGATCAAGAAAATCAAGAATTTGGTCCCGAATACAAAAAACTAGTTTTGGATCAAGAAAATCAAGAATTTGGTCGCGAAAACAAAAATCTAGTTCTGGATCAAGAAAATGAAGAATTTGGTCGCGAAAACAAAAATCTAGTTTTGGATCAAGAAAATCAAGAAGTGTGTCGCGAATACAAAAAACAAGTTGGGGATCAAAAAAATCAAGAATTTGGTCCCGAATACAAAAAACTAGTTTTGGATCAAGAAAATCAAGAATTTGGTCGCGAAAACAAAAATCTAGTTCTGTATCAAGAAAATCAAGAATTGGGTCGCGAAGACAAAAATCTAGTTTTGGACCAAGAAAATCAAGAAGTGTGTCGCGAATACAAAAAACAAGTTTGGGATCAAAAAAATCAAGAATTTGGTCCCGAATTCAAAAAACTAGTTTTGGATCAAGAAAATCAAGAATTTGGTCCCGAATACAAAAATCTAGTTTTGGATCAAAAAAATCAAGAATTGGGTCGCGAAGACAAAAATCTAGTTCTGGATCAAGAAAATCAAGAATTTGGTCGCGAAGACAAAAATCTAGTTTTGGATCAAGAAAATCAAGAAGTATGTCGCGAATACAAAAAACTAGTTTTGGATCAAGAAAATCAAGAAGTGTGTCACGAATACAAAAATCTAGTTTGGGATCAAGAAAATCAAGAATTTGGTCCCGAAAAAAAAAAAACTAGTTTTGGATCAAGAAAATCAAGAATTGGGTCGCGCATACAAAAATCTAGTTTTGGATCAAGAAAATCAAGAAATGTGTCGCGAATACAAAAAACAAGTTTGGGATCAAAAAAATGAAGAATTTGGTCCCGAATTCAAAAAACTAGTTTTGGATCAAGAAAATCAAGAATTTGGTCCCGAATACAAAAATCTAGTTTTGGATCAAGAAAATCAAGAATTTGGTCGCGAAGACAAAAATCTAGTTTTGGATCAAGAAAATCAAGAAGTGTGTCGCGAATACAAAAAACAAGTTTTGGATCAAAAAAATCAAGAATTTGGTCCCGAATACAAAAAACTAGTTTTGGATCAAGAAAATCAAGAATTTGATCGCGGAGACAAAAAACTAGTTTTGGATCAAGAAAATCAAGAATTTGGTCGCGAATACAAAAATCTAGTTTTGGATCAAAAAAATCAAGAATTGGGTCGCGAAGACAAAAATCTAGTTTTGGATCAAAAAAATCAAGAATTTGGTCGCGAAGACAAAAATCTAGTTTTGGATCAAGAAAATCAAGAATTTGGTCGCGAAGACAAAAATCTAGTTTTGGATCAAGAAAATCAAGAAGTGTGTCGCGAATACAAAAAACAAGTTTTGGATCAAGAAAATCAAGAATTTGGTCCCGAATACAAAAATCTAGTTTTGGATCAAGAAAATCAAGAATTGGGTCGCGAATACAAAAATCTAGTTTTGGATCAAGAAAATCAAGAAGTGTGTCGCGAATACAAAAAACAAGTTTGGGATCAAAAAAATGAAGAATTTGGTCCCGAATTCAAAAAACTAGTTTTGGATCAAGAAAATCAAGAATTTGGTCCCGAATACAAAAATCTAGTTTTGGATCAAGAAAATCAAGAAGTGTGTCGCGAATACAAAAAACAAGTTTTGGATCAAAAAAATCAAGAATTTGGTCCCGAATACAAAAAACTAGTTTTGGATCAAGAAAATCAAGAATTTGATCGCGGAGACAAAAATCTAGTTTTGGATCAAGAAAATCAAGAATATGGTCGCGAATACAAAAATCTAGTTTGGGATCAAGAAAATCAAGAAGTGTGTCACGAATACAAAAAACTAGTTTTGGATCAAGAAAATCAAGAATTTGGTCGCGAAAACAAAAATCTAGTTCTGGATCAAGAAAATCCAGAATTTGGTCGCGAAGACAAAAATCTAGTTTTGGATCAAGAAAATCAAGAAGTGTGTCACGAATACAAAAATCTAGTTTGGGATCAAGAAAATCAAGAATTTGGTCCCGAATACAAAAAACTAGTTTTGGATCAAGAAAATCAAGAATTTGATCGCGGAGACAAAAATCTAGTTTTGGATCAAGAAAATCAAGAATATGGTCGCGAATACGAAAATCTAGTTTGGGATCAAGAAAATCAAGAAGTGTGTCGCGAATACAAAAAACTAGTTTTGGATCAAGAAAATCAAGAATTTGGTCGCGAAAACAAAAATCTAGTTCTGGATCAAGAAAATCCAGAATTTGGTCGCGAAGACAAAAATCTAGTTTTGGATCAAGAAAATCAAGAAGTGTGTCACGAATACAAAAATCTAGTTTGGGATCAAGAAAATCAAGAATTGGGTCCCGAATGCAAAAAACTAGTTTTGGATCACGAAAATTAAGAATTTGGTCGCGAATACAAAAATCTAGTTTTGGATCAAGAAAATCAAGAATATGGTCGCGAATACAAAAATCTAGTTTGGGATCAAGAAAATCAAGAAGTGTGTCGCGAATACAAAAAACTAGTTTTGGATCAAGAAAATCAAGAATTTGGTCGCGAAAACAAAAATCTAGTTCTGGATCAAGAAAATCAAGAATTTGGTCGCGAAGACAAAAATCTAGTTTTGGATCAAGGAAATCAAGAAGTGTGTCACGAATACAAAAATCTAGTTTGGGATCAAGAAAATCAAGAATTTGGTCCCGAATACAAAAAACTAGTTTTGGATCAAGAAAATCAAGAATTTGGTCGCGAAAACAAAAATCTAGTTCTGGATCAAGAAAATCAAGAATTTGGTCGCGAAAACAAAAATCTAGTTTTGGATCAAGAAAATCAAGAAGTGTGTCGCGCATACAAAAATCTAGTTTTGGATCAAGAAAATCAAGAATTTGGTCGCGAAAACAAAAATCTAGTTCTGGATCAAGAAAATCCAGAATTTGGTCGCGAAGACAAAAATCTAGTTTTGGATCAAGAAAATCAAGAAGTGTGTCACGAATACAAAAATCTAGTTTGGGATCAAGAAAATCAAGAATTGGGTCCCGAATGCAAAAAACTAGTTTTGGATCACGAAAATTAAGAATTTGGTCGCGAAGACAAAAATCTAGTTTTGGATCAAGAAAATCAAGAAGTGTGTCGCGAATACAAAAAACAAGTTTTGGATCAAGAAAATCAAGAATTTGGTCCCGAATACAAAAAACTAGTTTTGGATCAAGAAAATCAAGAATTTGATCGCGGAGACAAAAATCTAGTTTTGGATCAAGAAAATCAAGAATTGGGTCGCGCATACAAAAATCTAGTTTTGGATCAAGAAAATCAAGAAGTGTGTCGCGAATACAAAAAACAAGTTTGGGATCAAAAAAATGAAGAATTTGGTCCCGAATTCAAAAAACTAGTTTTGGATCAAGAAAATCAAGAATTTGGTCCCGAATACAAAAATCTAGTTTTGGATCAAGAAAATCAAGAATTTGGTCGCGAAGACAAAAATCTAGTTTTGGATCAAGAAAATCAAGAAGTGTGTCGCGAATACAAAAAACAAGTTTTGGATCAAAAAAATCAAGAATTTGGTCCCGAATACAAAAAACTAGTTTTGGATCAAGAAAATCAAGAATTTGATCGCGGAGACAAAAATCTAGTTTTGGATCAAGAAAATCAAGAATATGGTCGCGAATACAAAAATCTAGTTTGGGATCAAGAAAATCAAGAAGTGTGTCGCGAATACAAAAAACTAGTTTTGGATCAAGAAAATCAAGAATTTGGTCCCGAATACAAAAATCTAGTTTTGGATCAAAAAAAATCAAGAATTGGGTCGCGAAGACAAAAATCTAGTTTTGGATCAAAAAAATCAAGAATTTGGTCGCGAAGACAAAAATCTAGTTTTGGATCAAGAAAATCAAGAAGTGTGTCGCGAATACAAAAAACTAGTTTTGGATCAAGAAAATCAAGAATTTGGTCCCGAATACAAAAAACTAGTTTTGGATCAAGAAAATCAAGAATTTGGTCGCGAATACAAAAAACTAGTTTTGGATCAAGAAAATCAAGAATTTGGTCGCGAATACAAAAATCTAGTTTTGGATCAAGAAAATCAAGAATTTGGTCGCGAATACAAAAATCTAGTTTTGGATCAAGAAAAATCAAGAAGTGTGTCGCGAACACAAAAAACAAGTTTGGGATCAAAAAAATGAAGAATTTGGTCCCGAATACAAAAAACTAGTTTTGGATCAAGAAAATCAAGAATTTGGTCCCGAATACAAAAAACTAGTTATGGATCAAGAAAATCAAGAATTTGGTCCCGAATACAAAAATCTAGTTTTGGATCAAAAAAATCAAGAATTGGGTCGCGAATAAAAAAATCTAGTTTTGGATCAAGAAAATCAAGAATTTGGTCGCGAAGACAAAAATCTAGTTTTGGATCAAGAAAATCAAGAAGTGTGTCGCGAATACAAAAAACAAGTTTGGGATCAAAAAAATCAAGAATTTGGTCCCGAAGTCACAAAACTAGTTTTGGATCAAGAAAATCAAGAATTTGGTCCCGAATACAAAAATCTAGTTTTGGATCAAAAAAATCAAGAATTGGGTCGCGAAGACAAAAATCTAGTTTTGGATCAAAAAAATCAAGAATTTGGTCGCGAAGACAAAAATCTAGTTTTGGATCAAGAAAATCAAGAATTTGGTCGCGAAGACAAAAATCTAGTTTTGGATCAAGAAAATCAAGAAGTGTGTCGCGAATACAAAAAACAAGTTTTGGATCAAGAAAATCAAGAATTTGGTCCCGAATACAAAAAACTAGTTCTGGATCAAGAAAATCAAGAATTTGATCGCGGAGACAAAAATCTAGTTTTGGATCAAGAAAATCAATAATTGGGTCGCGAATACAAAAATCTAGTTTTGGATCAAGAAAATCAAGAAGTGTGTGGCGAATACAAAAAACAAGTTTGGGATCAAAAAAATGAAGAATTTGGTCCCGAATTCAAAAAACTAGTTTTGGATCAAGAAAATCAAGAATTTGGTCCCGAATACAAAAATCTAGTTTTGGATCAAGAAAATCAAGAATTTGGTCGCGAAGACAAAAATCTAGTTTTGGATCAAGAAAATCAAGAAGTGTGTCGCGAATACAAAAAACAAGTTTTGGATCAAAAAAATCAAGAATTTGGTCCCGAATACAAAAAACTAGTTTTGGATCAAGAAAATCAAGAATTTGATCGCGGAGACAAAAATCTAGTTTTGGATCAAGAAAATCAAGAATATGGTCGCGAATACAAAAATCTAGTTTGGGATCAAGAAAATCAAGAAGTATGTCGCGAATACAAAAAACTAGTTTTGGATCAAGAAAATCAAGAATTTGGTCGCGAAAACAAAAATCTAGTTCTGGATCAAGAAAATCCAGAATTTGGTCGCGAAGACAAAAATCTAGTTTTGGATCAAGAAAATCAAGAAGTGTGTCACGAATACAAAAATCTTGTTTGGGATCAAGAAAATCAAGAATTTGGTCCCGAATACAAAAAACTAGTTTTGGATCAAGAAAATCAAGAATTTGGTCGCGAAAACAAAAATCTAGTTCTGGATCAAGAAAATCAAGAATTTGGTCGCGAAAACAAAAATCTAGTTTTGGATCAAGAAAATCAAGAAGTGTGTCGCGAATACAAAAATCTAGTTTGGGATCAAGAAAATCAAGAATTTGGTCCCGAATACAAAAAACTAGTTTTGGATCAAGAAAATCAAGAATTTGGTCGCGAAAACAAAAATCTAGTTCTGGATCAAGAAAATGAAGAATTTGGTCGCGAAAACAAAAATCTAGTTTTGGATCAAGAAAATCAAGAAGTGTGTCGCGAATACAAAAAACAAGTTGGGGATCAAAAAAATCAAGAATTTGGTCCCGAATACAAAAAACTAGTTTTGGATCAAGAAAATCAAGAATTTGGTCGCGAAAACAAAAATCTAGTTCTGGATCAAGAAAATCAAGAATTGGGTCGCGAAGACAAAAATCTAGTTTTGGACCAAGAAAATCAAGAAGTGTGTCGCGAATACAAAAAACAAGTTTGGGATCAAAAAAATCAAGAATTTGGTCCCGAATTCAAAAAACTAGTTTTGGATCAAGAAAATCAAGAATTTGGTCCCGAATACAAAAATCTAGTTTTGGATCAAAAAAATCAAGAATTGGGTCGCGAAGACAAAAATCTAGTTCTGGATCAAGAAAATCAAGAATTTGGTCGCGAAGACAAAAATCTAGTTTTGGATCAAGAAAATCAAGAAGTATGTCGCGAATACAAAAAACTAGTTTTGGATCAAGAAAATCAAGAAGTGTGTCACGAATACAAAAATCTAGTTTGGGATCAAGAAAATCAAGAATTTGGTCCCGAAAAAAAAAAAACTAGTTTTGGATCAAGAAAATCAAGAATTGGGTCGCGCATACAAAAATCTAGTTTTGGATCAAGAAAATCAAGAAGTGTGTCGCGAATACAAAAAACAAGTTTGGGATCAAAAAAATGAAGAATTTGGTCCCGAATTCAAAAAACTAGTTTTGGATCAAGAAAATCAAGAATTTGGTCCCGAATACAAAAATCTAGTTTTGGATCAAGAAAATCAAGAATTTGGTCGCGAAGACAAAAATCTAGTTTTGGATCAAGAAAATCAAGAAGTGTGTCGCGAATACAAAAAACAAGTTTTGGATCAAAAAAATCAAGAATTTGGTCCCGAATACAAAAAACTAGTTTTGGATCAAGAAAATCAAGAATTTGATCGCGGAGACAAAAAACTAGTTTTGGATCAAGAAAATCAAGAATTTGGTCGCGAATACAAAAATCTAGTTTTGGATCAAAAAAATCAAGAATTGGGTCGCGAAGACAAAAATCTAGTTTTGGATCAAAAAAATCAAGAATTTGGTCGCGAAGACAAAAATCTAGTTTTGGATCAAGAAAATCAAGAATTTGGTCGCGAAGACAAAAATCTAGTTTTGGATCAAGAAAATCAAGAAGTGTGTCGCGAATACAAAAAACAAGTTTTGGATCAAGAAAATCAAGAATTTGGTCCCGAATACAAAAATCTAGTTTTGGATCAAGAAAATCAAGAATTGGGTCGCGAATACAAAAATCTAGTTTTGGATCAAGAAAATCAAGAAGTGTGTCGCGAATACAAAAAACAAGTTTGGGATCAAAAAAATGAAGAATTTGGTCCCGAATTCAAAAAACTAGTTTTGGATCAAGAAAATCAAGAATTTGGTCCCGAATACAAAAATCTAGTTTTGGATCAAGAAAATCAAGAAGTGTGTCGCGAATACAAAAATCTAGTTTGGGATCAAGAAAATCAAGAATTTGGTCCCGAATACAAAAAACTAGTTTTGGATCAAGAAAATCAAGAATTTGATCGCGGAGACAAAAATCTAGTTTTGGATCAAGAAAATCAAGAATATGGTCGCGAATACGAAAATCTAGTTTGGGATCAAGAAAATCAAGAAGTGTGTCGCGAATACAAAAAACTAGTTTTGGATCAAGAAAATCAAGAATTTGGTCGCGAAAACAAAAATCTAGTTCTGGATCAAGAAAATCCAGAATTTGGTCGCGAAGACAAAAATCTAGTTTTGGATCAAGAAAATCAAGAAGTGTGTCACGAATACAAAAATCTAGTTTGGGATCAAGAAAATCAAGAATTGGGTCCCGAATGCAAAAAACTAGTTTTGGATCACGAAAATTAAGAATTTGGTCGCGAATACAAAAATCTAGTTTTGGATCAAGAAAATCAAGAATATGGTCGCGAATACAAAAATCTAGTTTGGGATCAAGAAAATCAAGAAGTGTGTCGCGAATACAAAAAACTAGTTTTGGATCAAGAAAATCAAGAATTTGGTCGCGAAAACAAAAATCTAGTTCTGGATCAAGAAAATCAAGAATTTGGTCGCGAAGACAAAAATCTAGTTTTGGATCAAGGAAATCAAGAAGTGTGTCACGAATACAAAAATCTAGTTTGGGATCAAGAAAATCAAGAATTTGGTCCCGAATACAAAAAACTAGTTTTGGATCAAGAAAATCAAGAATTTGGTCGCGAAAACAAAAATCTAGTTCTGGATCAAGAAAATCAAGAATTTGGTCGCGAAAACAAAAATCTAGTTTTGGATCAAGAAAATCAAGAAGTGTGTCGCGCATACAAAAATCTAGTTTTGGATCAAGAAAATCAAGAATTTGGTCGCGAAAACAAAAATCTAGTTCTGGATCAAGAAAATCCAGAATTTGGTCGCGAAGACAAAAATCTAGTTTTGGATCAAGAAAATCAAGAAGTGTGTCACGAATACAAAAATCTAGTTTGGGATCAAGAAAATCAAGAATTGGGTCCCGAATGCAAAAAACTAGTTTTGGATCACGAAAATTAAGAATTTGGTCGCGAAGACAAAAATCTAGTTTTGGATCAAGAAAATCAAGAAGTGTGTCGCGAATACAAAAAACAAGTTTTGGATCAAGAAAATCAAGAATTTGGTCCCGAATACAAAAAACTAGTTTTGGATCAAGAAAATCAAGAATTTGATCGCGGAGACAAAAATCTAGTTTTGGATCAAGAAAATCAAGAATTGGGTCGCGAATACAAAAATCTAGTTTTGGATCAAGAAAATCAAGAAGTGTGTCGCGAATACAAAAAACAAGTTTGGGATCAAAAAAATGAAGAATTTGGTCCCGAATTCAAAAAACTAGTTTTGGATCAAGAAAATCAAGAATTTGGTCCCGAATACAAAAAACTAGTTTTGGATCAAGAAAATCAAGAATTTGATCGCGGAGACAAAAATCTAGTTTTGGATCAAGAAAATCAAGAATATGGTCGCGAATACAAAAATCTAGTTTGGGATCAAGAAAATCAAGAAGTGTGTCGTGAATACAAAAAACTAGTTTTGGATCAAGAAAATCAAGAATTTGGTCCCGAATACAAAAATCTAGTTTTGGATCAAAAAAAATCAAGAATTGGGTCGCGAAGACAAAAATCTAGTTTTGGATCAAAAAAATCAAGAATTTGGTCGCGAAGACAAAAATCTAGTTTTGGATCAAGAAAATCAAGAAGTGTGTCGCGAATACAAAAAACTAGTTTTGGATCAAGAAAATCAAGAATTTGGTCCCGAATACAAAAAACTAGTTTTGGATCAAGAAAATCAAGAATTTGGTCGCGAATACAAAAAACTAGTTTTGGATCAAGAAAATCAAGAATTTGGTCGCGAATACAAAAATCTAGTTTTGGATCAAGAAAATCAAGAATTTGGTCGCGAATACAAAAATCTAGTTTTGGATCAAGAAAAATCAAGAAGTGTGTCGCGAATACAAAAAACAAGTTTGGGATCAAAAAAATGAAGAATTTGGTCCCGAATACAAAAAACTAGTTTTGGATCAAGAAAATCAAGAATTTGGTCCCGAATACAAAAAACTAGTTTTGGATCAAGAAAATCAAGAATTTGGTCCCGAATACAAAAATCTAGTTTTGGATCAAAAAAATCAAGAATTGGGTCGCGAATAAAAAAATCTAGATTTGGATCAAGAAAATCAAGAATTTGGTCGCGAAGACAAAAATCTAGTTTTGGATCAAGAAAATCAAGAAGTGTGTCGCGAATACAAAAAACAAGTTTGGGATCAAAAAAATCAAGAATTTGGTCCCGAAGTCACAAAACTAGTTTTGGATCAAGAAAATCAAGAATTTGGTCCCGAATACAAAAATCTAGTTTTGGATCAAAAAAATCAAGAATTGGGTCGCGAAGACAAAAATCTAGATTTGGATCAAGAAAATCAAGAATTTGGTCGCGAAGACAAAAATCTAGTTTTGGATCAAGAAAATCAAGAAGTGTGTCGCGAATACAAAAAACAAGTTTGGGATCAAAAAAATCAAGAATTTGGTCCCGAAGTCACAAAACTAGTTTTGGATCAAGAAAATCAAGAATTTGGTCCCGAATACAAAAATCTAGTTTTGGATCAAAAAAATCAAGAATTGGGTCGCGAAGACAAAAATCTAGTTTTGGATCAAAAAAATCAAGAATTTGGTCGCGAAGACAAAAATCTAGTTTTGGATCAAGAAAATCAAGAATTTGGTCGCGAAGACAAAAATCTAGTTTTGGATCAAGAAAATCAAGAAGTGTGTCGCGAATACAAAAAACAAGTTTTGGATCAAGAAAATCAAGAATTTGGTCCCGAATACAAAAAACTAGTTCTGGATCAAGAAAATCAAGAATTTGATCGCGGAGACAAAAATCTAGTTTTGGATCAAGAAAATCAATAATTGGGTCGCGAATACAAAAATCTAGTTTTGGATCAAGAAAATCAAGAAGTGTGTGGCGAATACAAAAAACAAGTTTGGGATCAAAAAAATGAAGAATTTGGTCCCGAATTCAAAAAACTAGTTTTGGATCAAGAAAATCAAGAATTTGGTCCCGAATAAAAAAATCTAGTTTTGGATCAAGAAAATCAAGAATTTGGTCGCGAAGACAAAAATCTAGTTTTGGATCAAGAAAATCAAGAAGTGTGTCGCGAATACAAAAAACAAGTTTTGGATCAAAAAAATCAAGAATTTGGTCCCGAATACAAAAAACTAGTTTTGGATCAAGAAAATCAAGAATTTGATCGCGGAGACAAAAATCTAGTTTTGGATCAAGAAAATCAAGAATATGGTCGCGAATACAAAAATCTAGTTTGGGATCAAGAAAATCAAGAAGTATGTCGCGAATACAAAAAACTAGTTTTGGATCAAGAAAATCAAGAATTTGGTCGCGAAAACAAAAATCTAGTTCTGGATCAAGAAAATCCAGAATTTGGTCGCGAAGACAAAAATCTAGTTTTGGATCAAGAAAATCAAGAAGTGTGTCACGAATACAAAAATCTAGTTTGGGATCAAGAAAATCAAGAATTTGGTCCCGAATACAAAAAACTAGTTTTGGATCAAGAAAATCAAGAATTTGGTCGCGAAAACAAAAATCTAGTTCTGGATCAAGAAAATCAAGAATTTGGTCGCGAAAACAAAAATCTAGTTTTGGATCAAGAAAATCAAGAAGTGTGTCGCGAATACAAAAATCTAGTTTGGGATCAAGAAAATCAAGAATTTGGTCCCGAATACAAAAAACTAGTTTTGGATCAAGAAAATCAAGAATTTGGTCGCGAAAACAAAAATCTAGTTCTGGATCAAGAAAATGAAGAATTTGGTCGCGAAAACAAAAATCTAGTTTTGGATCAAGAAAATCAAGAAGTGTGTCGCGAATACAAAAAACAAGTTGGGGATCAAAAAAATCAAGAATTTGGTCCCGAATACAAAAAACTAGTTTTGGATCAAGAAAATCAAGAATTTGGTCGCGAAAACAAAAATCTAGTTCTGGATCAAGAAAATCAAGAATTGGGTCGCGAAGACAAAAATCTAGTTTTGGACCAAGAAAATCAAGAAGTGTGTCGCGAATACAAAAAACAAGTTTGGGATCAAAAAAATCAAGAATTTGGTCCCGAATTCAAAAAACTAGTTTTGGATCAAGAAAATCAAGAATTTGGTCCCGAATACAAAAATCTAGTTTTGGATCAAAAAAATCAAGAATTGGGTCGCGAAGACAAAAATCTAGTTCTGGATCAAGAAAATCAAGAATTTGGTCGCGAAGACAAAAATCTAGTTTTGGATCAAGAAAATCAAGAAGTATGTCGCGAATACAAAAAACTAGTTTTGGATCAAGAAAATCAAGAAGTGTGTCACGAATACAAAAATCTAGTTTGGGATCAAGAAAATCAAGAATTTGGTCCCGAAAAAAAAAAAACTAGTTTTGGATCAAGAAAATCAAGAATTTGATCGCGGAGACAAAAATCTAGTTTTGGATCAAGAAAATCAAGAATATGGTCGCGAATACGAAAATCTAGTTTGGGATCAAGAAAATCAAGAAGTGTGTCGCGAATACAAAAAACTAGTTTTGGATCAAGAAAATCAAGAATTTGGTCGCGAAAACAAAAATCTAGTTCTGGATCAAGAAAATCCAGAATTTGGTCGCGAAGACAAAAATCTAGTTTTGGATCAAGGAAATCAAGAAGTGTGTCACGAATACAAAAATCTAGTTTGGGATCAAGAAAATCAAGAATTGGGTCCCGAATGCAAAAAACTAGTTTTGGATCACGAAAATTAAGAATTTTGTCGCGAATACAAAAATCTAGTTTTGGATCAAGGAAATCAAGAATATGGTCGCGAATACAAAAATCTAGTTTGGGATCAAGAAAATCAAGAAGTGTGTCGCGAATACAAAAAACTAGTTTTGGATTAAGAAAATCAAGAATTTGGTCGCGAAAACAAAAATCTAGTTCTGGATCAAGAAAATCCAGAATTTGGTCGCGAAAACAAAAATCTAGTTTTGGATCAAGAAAATCAAGAAGTGTGTCACGAATACAAAAATCTAGTTTGGGATCAAGAAAATCAAGAATTTGGTCCCGAATACAAAAAACTAGTTTTGGATCAAGAAAATCAAGAATTTGGTCGCGAAAACAAAAATCTAGTTCTGGATCAAGAAAATCAAGAATTTGGTCGCGAAAACAAAAATCTAGTTTTGGATCAAGAAAATCAAGAAGTGTGTCGCGAATACAAAAAACAAGTTTGGGATCAAAAAAATCAAGAATTTGGTCCCGAATACAAAAAACTAGTTTTGGATCAAGAAAATCAAGAATTTGGTCGCGAAAACAAAAATCTAGTTCTGGATCAAGAAAATCAAGAATTGGGTCGCGAAGACAAAAATCTAGTTTTGGACCAAGAAAATCAAGAATTTGGTCGCGAATACAAAAATCTAGTTTTGGATCAAGAAAAATCAAGAAGTGTGTCGCGAATACAAAAAACAAGTTTGGGATCAAAAAAATGAAGAATTTGGTCCCGAATACAAAAAACTAGTTTTGGATCAAGAAAATCAAGAATTTGGTCCCGAATACAAAAAACTAGTTTTGGATCAAGAAAATCAAGAATTTGGTCCCGAATACAAAAATCTAGTTTTGGATCAAAAAAATCAAGAATTGGGTCGCGAATAAAAAAATCTAGATTTGGATCAAGAAAATCAAGAATTTGGTCGCGAAGACAAAAATCTAGTTTTGGATCAAGAAAATCAAGAAGTGTGTCGCGAATACAAAAAACAAGTTTGGGATCAAAAAAATCAAGAATTTGGTCCCGAAGTCACAAAACTAGTTTTGGATCAAGAAAATCAAGAATTTGGTCCCGAATACAAAAATCTAGTTTTGGATCAAAAAAATCAAGAATTGGGTCGCGAAGACAAAAATCTAGATTTGGATCAAGAAAATCAAGAATTTGGTCGCGAAGACAAAAATCTAGTTTTGGATCAAGAAAATCAAGAAGTGTGTCGCGAATACAAAAAACAAGTTTGGGATCAAAAAAATCAAGAATTTGGTCCCGAAGTCACAAAACTAGTTTTGGATCAAGAAAATCAAGAATTTGGTCCCGAATACAAAAATCTAGTTTTGGATCAAAAAAATCAAGAATTGGGTCGCGAAGACAAAAATCTAGTTTTGGATCAAAAAAATCAAGAATTTGGTCGCGAAGACAAAAATCTAGTTTTGGATCAAGAAAATCAAGAATTTGGTCGCGAAGACAAAAATCTAGTTTTGGATCAAGAAAATCAAGAAGTGTGTCGCGAATACAAAAAACAAGTTTTGGATCAAGAAAATCAAGAATTTGGTCCCGAATACAAAAAACTAGTTCTGGATCAAGAAAATCAAGAATTTGATCGCGGAGACAAAAATCTAGTTTTGGATCAAGAAAATCAATAATTGGGTCGCGAATACAAAAATCTAGTTTTGGATCAAGAAAATCAAGAAGTGTGTGGCGAATACAAAAAACAAGTTTGGGATCAAAAAAATGAAGAATTTGGTCCCGAATTCAAAAAACTAGTTTTGGATCAAGAAAATCAAGAATTTGGTCCCGAATAAAAAAATCTAGTTTTGGATCAAGAAAATCAAGAATTTGGTCGCGAAGACAAAAATCTAGTTTTGGATCAAGAAAATCAAGAAGTGTGTCGCGAATACAAAAAACAAGTTTTGGATCAAAAAAATCAAGAATTTGGTCCCGAATACAAAAAACTAGTTTTGGATCAAGAAAATCAAGAATTTGATCGCGGAGACAAAAATCTAGTTTTGGATCAAGAAAATCAAGAATATGGTCGCGAATACAAAAATCTAGTTTGGGATCAAGAAAATCAAGAAGTATGTCGCGAATACAAAAAACTAGTTTTGGATCAAGAAAATCAAGAATTTGGTCGCGAAAACAAAAATCTAGTTCTGGATCAAGAAAATCCAGAATTTGGTCGCGAAGACAAAAATCTAGTTTTGGATCAAGAAAATCAAGAAGTGTGTCACGAATACAAAAATCTAGTTTGGGATCAAGAAAATCAAGAATTTGGTCCCGAATACAAAAAACTAGTTTTGGATCAAGAAAATCAAGAATTTGGTCGCGAAAACAAAAATCTAGTTCTGGATCAAGAAAATCAAGAATTTGGTCGCGAAAACAAAAATCTAGTTTTGGATCAAGAAAATCAAGAAGTGTGTCGCGAATACAAAAATCTAGTTTGGGATCAAGAAAATCAAGAATTTGGTCCCGAATACAAAAAACTAGTTTTGGATCAAGAAAATCAAGAATTTGGTCGCGAAAACAAAAATCTAGTTCTGGATCAAGAAAATGAAGAATTTGGTCGCGAAAACAAAAATCTAGTTTTGGATCAAGAAAATCAAGAAGTGTGTCGCGAATACAAAAAACAAGTTGGGGATCAAAAAAATCAAGAATTTGGTCCCGAATACAAAAAACTAGTTTTGGATCAAGAAAATCAAGAATTTGGTCGCGAAAACAAAAATCTAGTTCTGGATCAAGAAAATCAAGAATTGGGTCGCGAAGACAAAAATCTAGTGTTGGACCAAGAAAATCAAGAAGTGTGTCGCGAATACAAAAAACAAGTTTGGGATCAAAAAAATCAAGAATTTGGTCCCGAATTCAAAAAACTAGTTTTGGATCAAGAAAATCAAGAATTTGGTCCCGAATACAAAAATCTAGTTTTGGATCAAAAAAATCAAGAATTGGGTCGCGAAGACAAAAATCTAGTTCTGGATCAAGAAAATCAAGAATTTGGTCGCGAAGACAAAAATCTAGTTTTGGATCAAGAAAATCAAGAAGTATGTCGCGAATACAAAAAACTAGTTTTGGATCAAGAAAATCAAGAAGTGTGTCACGAATACAAAAATCTAGTTTGGGATCAAGAAAATCAAGAATTTGGTCCCGAAAAAAAAAAAACTAGTTTTGGATCAAGAAAATCAAGAATTTGATCGCGGAGACAAAAATCTAGTTTTGGATCAAGAAAATCAAGAATATGGTCGCGAATACGAAAATCTAGTTTGGGATCAAGAAAATCAAGAAGTGTGTCGCGAATACAAAAAACTAGTTTTGGATCAAGAAAATCAAGAATTTGGTCGCGAAAACAAAAATCTAGTTCTGGATCAAGAAAATCCAGAATTTGGTCGCGAAGACAAAAATCTAGTTTTGGATCAAGGAAATCAAGAAGTGTGTCACGAATACAAAAATCTAGTTTGGGATCAAGAAAATCAAGAATTGGGTCCCGAATGCAAAAAACTAGTTTTGGATCACGAAAATTAAGAATTTTGTCGCGAATACAAAAATCTAGTTTTGGATCAAGGAAATCAAGAATATGGTCGCGAATACAAAAATCTAGTTTGGGATCAAGAAAATCAAGAAGTGTGTCGCGAATACAAAAAACTAGTTTTGGATTAAGAAAATCAAGAATTTGGTCGCGAAAACAAAAATCTAGTTCTGGATCAAGAAAATCCAGAATTTGGTCGCGAAAACAAAAATCTAGTTTTGGATCAAGAAAATCAAGAAGTGTGTCACGAATACAAAAATCTAGTTTGGGATCAAGAAAATCAAGAATTTGGTCCCGAATACAAAAAACTAGTTTTGGATCAAGAAAATCAAGAATTTGGTCGCGAAAACAAAAATCTAGTTCTGGATCAAGAAAATCAAGAATTTGGTCGCGAAAACAAAAATCTAGTTTTGGATCAAGAAAATCAAGAAGTGTGTCGCGAATACAAAAAACAAGTTTGGGATCAAAAAAATCAAGAATTTGGTCCCGAATACAAAAAACTAGTTTTGGATCAAGAAAATCAAGAATTTGGTCGCGAAAACAAAAATCTAGTTCTGGATCAAGAAAATCAAGAATTGGGTCGCGAAGACAAAAATCTAGTTTTGGACCAAGAAAATCAAGAATTTGGTCGCGAAGACAAAAATCTAGTTTTGGATCAAGAAAATCAAGAAGTGTGTCGCGAATACAAAAAACTAGTTTTGGATCAAGAAAATCAAGAATTTGGTCCCGAATACAAAAAACTAGTTTTGGATCATGAAAATCAAGAATTTGGTCGCGAATACAAAAAACTAGTTTTGGATCAAGAAAATCAAGAATTTGGTCGCGAATACAAAAATCTAGTTTTGGATCAAGAAAATCAAGAATTTGGTCGCGAATACAAAAATCTAGTTTTGGATCAAGAAAATCAAGAATTTGGTCGCGAATACAAAAAACTAGTTTTGGATCAAGAAAATCAAGAAATGTGTCGCGAATACAAAAAACAAGTTTGGGATCAAAAAAATGAAGAATTTGGTCCCGAATTCAAAAAACAAGTTTTGGATCAAGAAAATCAAGAATTTGGTCCCGAATACAAAAATCTAGTTTTGGATCAAAAAAATCAAGAATTGGGTCGCGAATACAAAAATCTAGTTTTGGATCAAGAAAATCAAGAATTTGGTTGCGAAGACAAAAATCTAGTTTTGGATCAAGAAAATCAAGAAGTGTGTCGCGAATACAAAAAACAAGTTTGGGATCAAAAAAATCAAGAATTTGGTCCCGAATTCACAAAACTAGTTTTGGATCAAGAAAATCAAGAATTTGGTCCCGAATACAAAAATCTAGTTTTGGATCAAAAAAATCAAGAATTGGGTCGCGAAGACAAAAATGTAGTTTTGGATCAAAAAAATCAAGAATTTGGTCGCGAAGACAAAAATCTAGTTTTGGATCAAGAAAATCAAGAATTTGGTCGCGAAGACAAAAATGTAGTTTTGGATCAAGAAAATCAAGAAGTGTGTCGCGAATACAAAAAACAAGTTTTGGATCAAGAAAATCAAGAATTTGGTCCCGAATACAAAAAACTAGTTCTGGATCAAGAAAATCAAGAATTTGATCGCGGAGACAAAAATCTAGTTTTGGATCAAGAAAATCAATAATTGGGTCGCGAATACAAAAATCTAGTTTTGGATCAAGAAAATCAAGAAGTGTGTCGCGAATACAAAAAACAAGTTTGGGATCAAAAAAATGAAGAATTTGGTCCCGAATTCAAAAAACTAGTTTTGGATCAAGAAAATCAAGAATTTGGTCCCGAATACAAAAATCTAGTTTTGGATCAAGAAAATCAAGAATTTGGTCGCGAAGACAAAAATCTAGTTTTGGATCAAGAAAATCAAGAAGTGTGTCGCGAATACAAAAAACAAGTTTTGGATCAAAAAAATCAAGAATTTGGTCCCGAATACAAAAAACTATTTTTGGATCAAGAAAATCAAGAATTTGGTCGCGAATACAAAAAACTAGTTTTGGATCAAGAAAATCAAGAATTTGGTCGCGGAGACAAAAATCTAGTTTAGGATCAAGAAAATCAAGAATATGGTCGCGAATACAAAAATCTAGTTTGGGATCAAGAAAATCAAGAAGTGTGTCGCGAATACAAAAAACTAGTTTTGGATCAAGAAAATCAAGAATTTGGTCCCGAATACAAAAAACTAGTTTTGGATCAAGAAAATCAAGAATTTGGTCGCGAATACAAAAAACTAGTTTTGGATCAAGAAAATCAAGAATTTGGTCGCGAATACAAAAATCTAGTTTTGGATCAAGAAAATCAAGAATTTGGTCGCGAATACAAAAATCTAGTTTTGGATCAAGAAAATCAAGAAGTGTGTCGCGAATACAAAAAACAAGTTTGGGATCAAAAAAATGAAGAATTTGGTCCCGAATTCAAAAAACTAGTTTTGGATCAAGAAAAACAAGAATTTGGTCCCGAATACAAAAATCTAGTTTTGGATCAAAAAAATCAAGAATTGGGTCGCGAATACAAAAATCTAGTTTTGGATCAAGAAAATCAAGAATTTGGTCGCGAAGACAAAAATCTAGTTTTGGATCAAGAAAATCAAGAAGTGTGTCGCGAATACAAAAAACAAGTTTGGGATCAAGAAAATCAAGAATTTGGTCCCGAATACAAAAAACTAGTTCTGGATCAAGAAAATCAAGAATTTGATCGCGGAGACAAAAATCTAGTTTTGGATCAAGAAAATCAATAATTGGGTCGCGAATACAAAAATCTAGTTTTGGATCAAGAAAATCAAGAAGTGTGTCGCGAATACAAAAAACAAGTTTGGGATCAAAAAAATGAAGAATTTGGTCCCGAATTCAAAAAACTAGTTTTGGATCAAGAAAATCAAGAATTTGGTCCCGAATACAAAAATCTAGTTTTGGATCAAGAAAATCAAGAATTTGGTCGCGAAGACAAAAATCTAGTTTTGGATCAAGAAAATCAAGAAGTGTGTCGCGAATACAAAAAACAAGTTTTGGATCAAAAAAATCAAGAATTTGGTCCCGAAGACAAAAAACTAGTTTTGGATCAAGAAAATCAAGAATTTGATCGCGGAGACAAAAATCTAGTTTTGGATCAAGAAAATCAAGAATATGGTCGCGAATACAAAAATCTAGTTTGGGATCAAGAAAATCAAGAAGTATGTCGCGAATACAAAAAACTAGTTTTGGATCAAGAAAATTAAGAATTTGGTCGCGAAAACAAAAATCTAGTTCTGGATCAAGAAAATCCAGAATTTGGTCGCGAAGACAAAAATCTAGTTTTGGATCAAGAAAATCAAGAAGTGTCTCACGAATACAAAAATCTAGTTTGGGATCAAGAAAATCAAGAATTTGGTCCCGAATACAAAAAACTAGTTTTGGATCAAGAAAATCAAGAATTTGGTCGCGAAAACAAAAATCTAGTTCTGGATCAAGAAAATCAAGAATTTGGTCGCGAAAAGAAAAATCTAGTTTTGGATCAAGAAAATCAAGAAGTGTGTCGCGAATACAAAAATCTAGTTTGGGATCAAGAAAATCAAGAATTTGGTCCCGAATACAAAAAACTAGTTTTGGATCAAGAAAATCAAAAATTTGGTCGCGAAAACAAAAATCTAGTTCTGGATCAAGAAAATCAAGAATTTGGTCGCGAAAACAAAAATCTAGTTTTGGATCAAGAAAATCAAGAAGTGTGTCGCGAATACAAAAAACAAGTTGGGGATCAAAAAAATCAAGAATTTGGTCCCGAATACAAAAAACTAGTTTTGGATCAAGAAAATCAAGAATTTGGTCGCGAAAACAAAAATCTAGTTCTGGATCAAGAAAATCAAGAATTGGGTCGCGAAGACAAAAATCTAGTTTTGGACCAAGAAAATCAAGAAGTGTGTCGCGAATACAAAAAACAAGTTTGGGATCAAAAAAATCAAGAATTTGGTCCCGAATTCAAAAAACTAGTTTTGTATCAAGAAAATCAAGAATTTGGTCCCGAATAGAAAAATCTAGTTTTGGATCAAAAAAATCAAGAATTGGGTCGCGAAGACAAAAATCTAGTTCTGGATCAAGAAAATCAAGAATTTGGTCGCGAAGACAAAAATCTAGTTTTGGATCAAGAAAATCAAGAAGTGTGTCGCGAATACAAAAAACTAGTTTTGGATCAAGAAAATCAAGAATTTGGTCCCGAATACAAAAAACTAGTTTTGGATCAAGAAAATCAAGAATTTGGTCGCGAATACAAAAAACTAGTTTTGGATCAAGAAAATCAAGAATTTGGTCCCGAATTCAAAAAACTAGTTTTGGATCAAGAAAATCAAGAATTAGGTCCCGAATACAAAAATCTAGTTTTGGATCAAAAAAATCAAGAATTTGGTCCCGAATTCAAAAAACAAGTTTTGGATCAAGAAAATCAAGAATTTGGTCGCGAATACAAAAATCTAGTTTTGGATCAAAAAAATCAAGAATTTGGTCGCGAATACAAAAATCTAGTTTTGGATCAAGAAAATCAAGAATTTGGTCGCGAATACAAAAATCTAGTTTTGGATCAAGAAAATCAAGAAGTGTGTCGCGAATACAAAAAACAAGTTTGGGATCAAAAAAATGAAGAATTTGGTCCCGAATTCAAAAAACTAGTTTTGGATCAAGAAAAACAAGAATTTGGTCCCGAATACAAAAATCTAGTTTTGGATCAAAAAAATCAAGAATTGGGTCGCGAATACAAAAATCTAGTTTTGGATCAAGAAAATCAAGAATTTGGTCGCGAAGACAAAAATCTAGTTTTGGATCAAGAAAATCAAGAAGTGTGTCGCGAATACAAAAAACAAGTTTGGGATCAAGAAAATCAAGAATTTGGTCCCGAATACAAAAAACTAGTTCTGGATCAAGAAAATCAAGAATTTGATCGCGGAGACAAAAATCTAGTTTTGGATCAAGAAAATCAATAATTGGGTCGCGAATACAAAAATCTAGTTTTGGATCAAGAAAATCAAGAAGTGTGTCGCGAATACAAAAAACAAGTTTGGGATCAAAAAAATGAAGAATTTGGTCCCGAATTCAAAAAACTAGTTTTGGATCAAGAAAATCAAGAATTTGGTCCCGAATACAAAAATCTAGTTTTGGATCAAGAAAATCAAGAATTGGGTCGCGAATACAAAAATCTAGTTTTGGATCAAGAAAATCAAGAATTTGGTCGCGAATACAAAAATCTAGTTTTGGATCAAGAAAATCAAGAAGTGTGTCGCGAATACAAAAAACAAGTTTGGGATCAAAAAAATGAAGAATTTGGTCCCGAATTCAAAAAACTAGTTTTGGATCAAGAAAAACAAGAATTTGGTCCCGAATACAAAAATCTAGTTTTGGATCAAAAAAATCAAGAATTGGGTCGCGAATACAAAAATCTAGTTTTGGATCAAGAAAATCAAGAATTTGGTCGCGAAGACAAAAATCTAGTTTTGGATCAAGAAAATCAAGAAGTGTGTCGCGAATACAAAAAACAAGTTTGGGATCAAGAAAATCAAGAATTTGGTCCCGAATACAAAAACTAGTTCTGGATCAAGAAAATCAAGAATTTGATCGCGGAGACAAAAATCTAGTTTTGGATCAAGAAAATCAATAATTGGGTCGCGAATACAAAAATCTAGTTTTGGATCAAGAAAATCAAGAAGTGTGTCGCGAATACAAAAAACAAGTTTGGGATCAAAAAAATGAAGAATTTGGTCCCGAATTCAAAAAACTAGTTTTGGATCAAGAAAATCAAGAATTTGGTCCCGAATACAAAAATCTAGTTTTGGATCAAGAAAATCAAGAATTTGGTCGCGAAGACAAAAATCTAGTTTTGGATCAAGAAAATCAAGAAGTGTGTCGCGAATACAAAAAACAAGTTTTGGATCAAAAAAATCAAGAATTTGGTCCCGAATACAAAAAACTAGTTTTGGATCAAGAAAATCAAGAATTTGATCGCGGAGACAAAAATCTAGTTTTGGATCAAGAAAATCAAGAATATGGTCGCGAATACAAAAATCTAGTTTGGGATCAAGAAAATCAAGAAGTATGTCGCGAATACAAAAAACTAGTTTTGGATCAAGAAAATCAAGAATTTGGTCGCGAAAACAAAAATCTAGTTCTGGATCAAGAAAATCCAGAATTTGGTCGCGAAGACAAAAATCTAGTTTTGGATCAAGAAAATCAAGAAGTGTCTCACGAATACAAAAATCTAGTTTGGGATCAAGAAAATCAAGAATTTGGTCCCGAATACAAAAAACTAGTTTTGGATCAAGAAAATCAAGAATTTGGTCGCGAAAACAAAAATCTAGTTCTGGATCAAGAAAATCAAGAATTTGGTCGCGAAAAGAAAAATCTAGTTTTGGATCAAGAAAATCAAGAAGTGTGTCGCGAATACAAAAATCTAGTTTGGGATCAAGAAAATCAAGAATTTGGTCCCGAATACAAAAAACTAGTTTTGGATCAAGAAAATCAACAATTTGGTCGCGAAAACAAAAATCTAGTTCTGGATCAAGAAAATCAAGAATTTGGTCGCGAAAACAAAAATCTAGTTTTGGATCAAGAAAATCAAGAAGTGTGTCGCGAAAACAAAAAACAAGTTGGGGATCAAAAAAATCAAGAATTTGGTCCCGAATACAAAAAACTAGTTTTGGATCAAGAAAATCAAGAATTTGGTCGCGAAAACAAAAATCTAGTTCTGGATCAAGAAAATCAAGAATTGGGTCGCGAAAACAAAAATCTAGTTTTGGACCAAGAAAATCAAGAAGTGTGTCGCGAATACAAAAAACAAGTTTGGGATCAAAAAAATCAAGAATTTGGTCCCGAATTCAAAAAACTAGTTTTGTATCAAGAAAATCAAGAATTTGGTCCCGAATACAAAAATCTAGTTTTGGATCAAAAAAATCAAGAATTGGGTCGCGAAGACAAAAATCTAGTTCTGGATCAAGAAAATCAAGAATTTGGTCGCGAAGACAAAAATCTAGTTTTGGATCAAGAAAATCAAGAATTGTGTCGCGAATACAAAAAACTAGTTTTGGATCAAGAAAATCAAGAATTTGGTCCCGAATACAAAAAACTAGTTTTGGATCAAGAAAATCAAGAATTTGGTCGCGAATACAAAAAACTAGTTTTGGATCAAGAAAATCAAGAATTTGGTCCCGAATTCAAAAAACTAGTTTTGGATCAAGAAAATCAAGAATTAGGTCCCGAATACAAAAATCTAGTTTTGGATCAAAAAAATCAAGAATTTGGTCCCGAATTCAAAAAACAAGTTTTGGATCAAGAAAATCAAGAATTTGGTCGCGAATACAAAAATCTAGTTTTGGATCAAAAAAATCAAGAATTGGGTCGCGAAGACAAAAATCTAGTTTTGGACCAAGAAAATCAAGAAGTGTGTCGCGAATACAAAAAACAAGTTTCGGATCAAAAAAATCAAGAATTTGGTCCCGAATTCAAAAAACTAGTTTTGGATCAAGAAAATCAAGAATTTGATCGCGGAGACAAAAATCTAGTTTTGGATCAAGAAAATCAAGAATTTGGTCCCGAATTCAAAAAACTAGTTTTGGATCAAGAAAATCAAGAATTTGGTCCCGAATACAAAAATCTAGTTTTGGATCAAGAAAATCAAGAATTGGGTCGCGAATACAAAAATCTAGTTTTGGATCAAGAAAATCAAGAATTTGGTCGCGAATACAAAAATCTAGTTTTGGATCAAGAAAATCAAGAAGTGTGTCGCGAATACAAAAAACAAGTTTGGGATCAAAAAAATGAAGAATTTGGTCCCGAATTCAAAAAACTAGTTTTGGATCAAGAAAAACAAGAATTTGGTCCCGAATACAAAAATCTAGTTTTGGATCAAAAAAATCAAGAATTGGGTCGCGAATACAAAAATCTAGTTTTGGATCAAGAAAATCAAGAATTTGGTCGCGAAGACAAAAATCTAGTTTTGGATCAAGAAAATCAAGAAGTGTGTCGCGAATACAAAAAACAAGTTTGGGATCAAGAAAATCAAGAATTTGGTCCCGAATACAAAAACTAGTTCTGGATCAAGAAAATCAAGAATTTGATCGCGGAGACAAAAATCTAGTTTTGGATCAAGAAAATCAATAATTGGGTCGCGAATACAAAAATCTAGTTTTGGATCAAGAAAATCAAGAAGTGTGTCGCGAATACAAAAAACAAGTTTGGGATCAAAAAAATGAAGAATTTGGTCCCGAATTCAAAAAACTAGTTTTGGATCAAGAAAATCAAGAATTTGGTCCCGAATACAAAAATCTAGTTTTGGATCAAGAAAATCAAGAATTTGGTCGCGAAGACAAAAATCTAGTTTTGGATCAAGAAAATCAAGAAGTGTGTCGCGAATACAAAAAACAAGTTTTGGATCAAAAAAATCAAGAATTTGGTCCCGAATACAAAAAACTAGTTTTGGATCAAGAAAATCAAGAATTTGATCGCGGAGACAAAAATCTAGTTTTGGATCAAGAAAATCAAGAATATGGTCGCGAATACAAAAATCTAGTTTGGGATCAAGAAAATCAAGAAGTATGTCGCGAATACAAAAAACTAGTTTTGGATCAAGAAAATCAAGAATTTGGTCGCGAAAACAAAAATCTAGTTCTGGATCAAGAAAATCCAGAATTTGGTCGCGAAGACAAAAATCTAGTTTTGGATCAAGAAAATCAAGAAGTGTCTCACGAATACAAAAATCTAGTTTGGGATCAAGAAAATCAAGAATTTGGTCCCGAATACAAAAAACTAGTTTTGGATCAAGAAAATCAAGAATTTGGTCGCGAAAACAAAAATCTAGTTCTGGATCAAGAAAATCAAGAATTTGGTCGCGAAAAGAAAAATCTAGTTTTGGATCAAGAAAATCAAGAAGTGTGTCGCGAATACAAAAATCTAGTTTGGGATCAAGAAAATCAAGAATTTGGTCCCGAATACAAAAAACTAGTTTTGGATCAAGAAAATCAACAATTTGGTCGCGAAAACAAAAATCTAGTTCTGGATCAAGAAAATCAAGAATTTGGTCGCGAAAACAAAAATCTAGTTTTGGATCAAGAAAATCAAGAAGTGTGTCGCGAAAACAAAAAACAAGTTGGGGATCAAAAAAATCAAGAATTTGGTCCCGAATACAAAAAACTAGTTTTGGATCAAGAAAATCAAGAATTTGGTCGCGAAAACAAAAATCTAGTTCTGGATCAAGAAAATCAAGAATTGGGTCGCGAAAACAAAAATCTAGTTTTGGACCAAGAAAATCAAGAAGTGTGTCGCGAATACAAAAAACAAGTTTGGGATCAAAAAAATCAAGAATTTGGTCCCGAATTCAAAAAACTAGTTTTGTATCAAGAAAATCAAGAATTTGGTCCCGAATACAAAAATCTAGTTTTGGATCAAAAAAATCAAGAATTGGGTCGCGAAGACAAAAATCTAGTTCTGGATCAAGAAAATCAAGAATTTGGTCGCGAAGACAAAAATCTAGTTTTGGATCAAGAAAATCAAGAATTGTGTCGCGAATACAAAAAACTAGTTTTGGATCAAGAAAATCAAGAATTTGGTCCCGAATACAAAAAACTAGTTTTGGATCAAGAAAATCAAGAATTTGGTCGCGAATACAAAAAACTAGTTTTGGATCAAGAAAATCAAGAATTTGGTCCCGAATTCAAAAAACTAGTTTTGGATCAAGAAAATCAAGAATTAGGTCCCGAATACAAAAATCTAGTTTTGGATCAAAAAAATCAAGAATTTGGTCCCGAATTCAAAAAACAAGTTTTGGATCAAGAAAATCAAGAATTTGGTCGCGAATACAAAAATCTAGTTTTGGATCAAAAAAATCAAGAATTGGGTCGCGAAGACAAAAATCTAGTTTTGGACCAAGAAAATCAAGAAGTGTGTCGCGAATACAAAAAACAAGTTTCGGATCAAAAAAATCAAGAATTTGGTCCCGAATTCAAAAAACTAGTTTTGGATCAAGAAAATCAAGAATTTGATCGCGGAGACAAAAATCTAGTTTTGGATCAAGAAAATCAAGAATTGGGTCGCGAATACAAAAATCTAGTTTTGGATCAAGAAAATCAAGAAGTGTGTCGCGAATACAAAAAACAAGTTTGGGATCAAGAAAATCAAGAATTTGGTCCCGAATACAAAAAACTAGTTTTGGATCAAGAAAATCAAGAATTTTGTCCCGAATACAAAAATCTAGTTTTGGAACAAGAAAATCAAGAATATGGTCGCGAATACAAAAATCTAGTTTTGGATCAAGAAAAACAAGAAGTGTGTCGCGAATACAAAAAACAAGTTTTGGATCAAAAAAATCAAGAATTTGGTCCCGAATACAAAAAACTAGTTTTGGATCAAGAAAATCAAGAATTTGATCGCGGAGACAAAAATCTAGTTTTGGATCAAGAAAATCAAGAGCTGGGTCCCGAATACAAAAATCTAGTTTTGGATAAAAAAAATCGAGAATTTGGTCGCGAAGACAAAAATCTAGTTTTGGATCAAGAAAATCATAAAGTTTGTCGCGAATACAAAAAACAAGTTTTGGATCAAGAAAATCAAGAGCTGGGTCCCGAATACAAAAAACTAGTTTTGGATCAAGAAAATCAAGAATTTGGTCGCGAATACAAAAAACTAGTTTTGGATCAAGAAAATCAAGAATTTGGTCGCGAATACAAAAAACTAGTTTTGGATCAAGAAAATCAAGAATTTGGTCCCGAATTCAAAAAACTAGTTTTGGATCAAGAAAATCAAGAATTTGGTCGCGAATACAAAAATCTAGTTTTGGATCAAAAAAATCAAGAATTTGGTCCCGAATTCAAAAAACAAGTTTTGGATCAAGAAAATCAAGAATTTGGTCGCGAATACAAAAATCTAGTTTTGGATCAAAAAAATCAAGAATTGGGTCGCGAAGACAAAAATCTAGTTTTGGTCCAAGAAAATCAAGAAGTGTGTCGCGAATACAAAAAACAAGTTTTGGATCAAAAAAATCAAGAATTTGGTCCCGAATTCAAAAAACAAGTTTTGGATCAAGAAAATCAAGAGCTGGGTCCCGAATACAAAAAACTAGTTTTGGATCAAGAAAATCAAGAATTTGGTCCCGAATACAAAAAACTAGTTTTGGATCAAGAAAATCAAGAATTTGGTCGCGAAGACAAAAATCTAGTTTTGGATCAAGAAAATCAAGAGCTGGGTCCCGAATACAAAAAACTAGTTTTGGATCAAGAAAATCAAGAATATGGTCGCGAATATAAAAATCTAGTTGTGGATCAAGAAAATCAAGAATTGGGTCGCGAAGACAAAAATCTAGTTTTGGATCAAAAAAATCAAGAATTTGGTCGCGAACACAAAAATCTAGTTTTGGATCAAGAAAATCAAGAATTTGGTCGCGAATACAAAAATCTAGTTTTGGATTAAGAAAATCAAGAATTTGGTCGCGAATACAAAAATCTAGTTTTGGATCAAGAAAATCAAGAAGTGTGTCGCGAATACAAAAAACTAGTTTGGGATCAAAAAAATCAAGAATTTGGTCCCGAATTCAAAAAACTAGTTTTGGATCAAGAAAATCAAGAATTTGGTCGCGAATACAAAAATCTAGTTTTGGATCAAAAAAATCAAGAATTGGGTCGCGAAGACAAAAATCTAGTTTTGGACCAAGAAAATCAAGAAGTGTGTCGCGAATACAAAAAACAAGTTTTGGATCAAAAAAATCAAGAATTTGGTCCCGAATTCAAAAAACTAGTTTTGGATCAAGAAAATCAAGAATTTGATCGCGGAGACAAAAATCTAGTTTTGGATCAAGAAAATCAAGAATTGGGTCGCGAATACAAAAATCTAGTTTTGGATCAAGAAAATCAAGAAGTGTGTCGCGAATACAAAAAACAAGTTTTGGATCAAAAAAATCAAGAATTTGGTCCCGAATTCAAAAAACAAGTTTTGGATCAAGAAAATCAAGAGCTGGGTCCCGAATACAAAAAACTAGTTTTGGATCAAGAAAATCAAGAAGTGTGTCGCGAATACAAAAAACTAGTTTGGGATCAAAAAAATCAAGAATTTGGTCCCGAATACAAAAATCTAGTTTTGGATCAAAAAAATCAAGAATTGGGTCGCGAAGACAAAAATCTAGTTTTGGATCAAAAAAATCAAGAATTTGGTCGCGAAGACAAAAATCTAGTTTTGGATCAAGAAAATCAAGAAGTGTGTCGCGAATACAAAAAACTAGTTTTGGATCAAGAAAATCAAGAATTTGGTCCCGAATACAAAAAACTAGTTTTGGATCAACAAAATCAAGAATTTGGTCGCGAATACAAAAAACTAGTTTTGGATCAAGAAAATCAAGAATTTGGTCGCGAATACAAAAATCTAGTTTTGGATCAAGAAAATCAAGAATTTGGTCGCGAATACAAAAATCTAGTTTTGGATCAAGAAAATCAAGAAGTGTGTCGCGAATACAAAAAACAAGTTTGGGATCAAAAAAATGAAGAATTTGGTCCCGAATTCAAAAAACTAGTTTTGGATCAAGAAAATCAAGAATTTGGTCCCGAATACAAAAATCTAGTTTTGGATCAAAAAAATCAAGAATTGGGTCGCGAATACAAAAATCTAGTTTTGGATCAAGAAAATCAAGAATTTGGTCGCGAATACAAAAATCTAGTTTTGGATTAAGAAAATCAAGAATTTGGACGCGAATACAAAAATCTAGTTTTGGATCAAGAAAATCAAGAAGTGTGTCGCGAATACAAAAAACTAGTTTGGGATCAAAAAAATCAAGAATTTGGTCCCGAATTCAAAAAACTAGTTTTGGATCAAGAAAATCAAGAATTTGGTCGCGAATACAAAAATCTAGTTTTGGATCAAAAAAATCAAGAATTGGGTCGCGAATACAAAAATCTAGTTTTGGATCAAGAAATCAAGAAGTGTGTCGCGAATACAAAAAACAGGTTTTGGATCAAAAAAATCAAGAATTTGGTCCCGAATACAAAAAACTAGTTTTGCATCAAGAAAATCAAGAATTTGATCGCGGATACAAAAATCTAGTTTTGGATCAAGAAAATCAAGAGCTGGGTCCCGAATACAAAAATCTAGTTTTGGATAAAAAAAATCGAGAATTTGGTCGCGAAGACAAAAATCTAGTTTTGGATCAACAAAATCAAGAATTTGGTCCCGAATTCAAAAAACAAGTTTTGGATCAAGAAAATCAAGAATTTGGTCGCGAATACAAAAATCTAGTTTTGGATCAAAAAAATCAAGAATTGGGTCGCGAAGACAAAAATCTAGTTTTGGACCAAGAAAATCAAGAAGTGTGTCGCGAATACAAAAAACAAGTTTTGGATCAAAAAAATCAAGAATTTGGTCCCGAATTCAAAAAACAAGTTTTGGATCAAGAAAATCAAGAGCTGGGTCCCGAATACAAAAAACTAGTTTTGGATCAAGAAAATCAAGAATTTGGTCCCGAATACAAAAAACTAGTTTTGGATCAAGAAAATCAAGAATTTGGTCGCGAAGACAAAAATCTAGTTTTGGATCAAGAAAATCAAGAGCTGGGTCCCGAATACAAAAAACTAGTTTTGGATCAAGAAAATCAAGAATATGGTCGCGAATATAAAAATCTAGTTGTGGATCAAGAAAATCAAGAATTGGGTCGCGAAGACAAAAATCTAGTTTTGGATCAAAAAAATCAAGAATTTGGTCGCGAAGACAAAAATCTAGTTTTGGATCAAGAAAATCAAGAATTTGGTCGCGAATACAAAAATCTAGTTTTGGATTAAGAAAATCAAGAATTTGGTCGCGAATACAAAAATCTAGTTTTGGATCAAGAAAATCAAGAAGTGTGTCGCGAATACAAAAAACTAGTTTGGGATCAAAAAAATCAAGAATTTGGTCCCGAATTCAAAAAACTAGTTTTGGATCAAGAAAATCAAGAATTTGGTCGCGAATACAAAAATCTAGTTTTGGATCAAAAAAATCAAGAATTGGGTCGCGAAGACAAAAATCTAGTTTTGGACCAAGAAAATCAAGAAGTGTGTCGCGAATACAAAAAACAAGTTTTGGATCAAGAAAATCAAGAATTTGGTCCCGAATACAAAAAACTAGTTTTGGATCAAGAAAATCAAGAATTTGATCGCGGAGACAAAAATCTAGTTTTGGATCAAGAAAATCAAGAGCTGGGTCCCGAATACAAAAATCTAGTTTTGGATAAAAAAAATCAAGAATTTGGTCCCGAATTCAAAAAACTAGTTTTGGATCAAAAAAATCAAGAATTTGGTCCCGAATACAAAAATCTAGTTTTGGATCAAAAAAATCAAGAATTTGGTCCCGAATTCAAAAAACAAGTTTTGGATCAAGAAAATCAAGAATTTGGTCGCGAATACAAAAATCTAGTTTTGGATCAAAAAAATCAAGAATTGGGTCGCGAAGACAAAAATCTAGTTTTGGACCAAGAAAATCAAGAAGTGTGTCGCGAATACAAAAAACAAGTTTTGGATCAAAAAAATCAAGAATTTGGTCCCGAATTCAGAAAACAAGTTTTGGATCAAGAAAATGAAGAGCTGGGTCCCGAATACAAAAAACTAGTTTTGGATCAAGAAAATCAAGAATTTGGTCCCGAATACAAAAATCTAGTTTTGGATCAAAAAAATCAAGAATTGGGTCGCGAAGACAAAAATCTAGTTTTGGACCAAGAAAATCAAGAAGTGTGTCGCGAATACAAAAAACAAGTTTTGGATCAAAAAAATCAAGAATTTGGTCCCGAATACAAAAAACTAGTTTTGGATCAAGAAAATCAAGAATTTGATCGCGGAGACAAAAATCTAGTTTTGGATCAAGAAAATCAAGAGCTGGGTCCCGAATACAAAAATCTAGTTTTGGATAAAAAAAATCGAGAATTTGGTCGCGAAGACAAAAATCTAGTTTTGGATCAAGAAAATCAAAAAGTTTGTCGCGAATACAAAAAACAAGTTTTGGATCAAGAAAATCAAGAGCTGGGTCCCGAATACAAAAAACTAGTTTTGGATCAAGAAAATCAAGAATTTGGTCGCGAATACAAAAAACTAGTTTTGGATCAAGAAAATCAAGAATTTGGTCCCGAATTCAAAAAACTAGTTTTGGATCAAAAAAATCAAGAATTTGGTCCCGAATACAAAAATCTAGTTTTGGATCAAAAAAATCAAGAATTTGGTCCCGAATTCAAAAAACAAGTTTTGGATCAAGAAAATCAAGAATTTGGTCGCGAATACAAAAATCTAGTTTTGGATTAAGAAAATCAAGAATTTGGTCGCGAATACAAAAATCTAGTTTTGGATCAAGAAAATCAAGAAGTGTGTCGCGAATACAAAAAACTAGTTTGGGATCAAAAAAATCAAGAATTTGGTCCCGAATACAAAAATCTAGTTTTGGATCATAAAAATCAAGAATTGGGTCGCGAAGACAAAAATCTAGTTTTGGATCAAAAAAATCAAGAATTTGGTCGCGAAGACAAAAATCTAGTTTTGGATCAAGAAAATCAAGAAGTGTGTCGCGAATACAAAAAACTAGTTTTGGATCAAGAAAATCAAGAATTTGGTCCCGAATACAAAAAACTAGTTTTGGATCAACAAAATCAAGAATTTGGTCGCGAATACAAAAAACTAGTTTTGGATCAAGAAAATCAAGAATTTGGTCGCGAATACAAAAATCTAGTTTTGGATCAAGAAAATCAAGAATTTGGTCGCGAATACAAAAATCTAGTTTTGGATCAAGAAAATCAAGAAGTGTGTCGCGAATACAAAAAACAAGTTTGGGATCAAAAAAATGAAGAATTTGGTCCCGAATTCAAAAAACTAGTTTTGGATCAAGAAAATCAAGAATTTGGTCCCGAATACAAAAATCTAGTTTTGGATCAAAAAAATCAAGAATTGGGTCGCGAATACAAAAATATAGTTTTGGATCAAGAAAATCAAGAATTTGGTCGCGAATACAAAAATCTAGTTTTGGATTAAGAAAATCAAGAATTTGGTCGCGAATACAAAAATCTAGTTTTGGATCAAGAAAATCAAGAAGTGTGTCGCGAATACAAAAAACTAGTTTGGGATCAAAAAAATCAAGAATTTGGTCCCGAATTCAAAAAACTAGTTTTGGATCAAGAAAATCAAGAATTTGGTCGCGAATACAAAAATCTAGTTTTGGATCAAAAAAATCAAGAATTGGGTCGCGAATACAAAAATCTAGTTTTGGATCAAGAAATCAAGAAGTGTGTCGCGAATACAAAAAACAGGTTTTGGATCAAAAAAATCAAGAATTTGGTCCCGAATACAAAAAACTAGTTTTGGATCAAGAAAATCAAGAATTTGATCGCGGATACAAAAATCTAGTTTTGGATCAAGAAAATCAAGAGCTGGGTCCCGAATACAAAAATCTAGTTTTGGATAAAAAAAATCGAGAATTTGGTCGCGAAGACAAAAATCTAGTTTTGGATCAAGAAAATCAAAAAGTTTGTCGCGAATACAAAAAACAAGTTTTGGATCAAGAAAATCAAGAGCTGGGTCCCGAATACAAAAAACTAGTTTTGGATCAAGAAAATCAAGAATTTGGTCGCGAATACAAAAAACTAGTTTTGGATCAAGAAAATCAAGAATTTGGTCCCGAATTCAAAAAACTAGTTTTGGATCAAAAAAATCAAGAATTTGGTCCCGAATACAAAAATCTAGTTTTGGATCAAAAAAATCAAGAATTTGGTCCCGAATTCAAAAAACAAGTTTTGGATCAAGAAAATCAAGAATTTGGTCCCGAATACAAAAAACTAGTTTTGGATCAAGAAAATCAAGAATTTGGTCGCGAAGACAAAAATCTAGTTTTGGATCAAGAAAATCAAGATCTGGGTCCCGAATACAAAAAACTAGTTTTGGATCAAGAAAATCAAGAATATGGTCGCGAATATAAAAATCTAGTTGTGGATCAAGAAAATCAAGAATTGGGTCGCGAAGACAAAAATCTAGTTTTGGATCAAAAAAATCAAGAATTTGGTCGCGAAGACAAAAATCTAGTTTTGGATCAAGAAAATCAAGAATTTGGTCGCGAATACAAAAATCTAGTTTTGGATTAAGAAAATCAAGAATTTGGTCGCGAATACAAAAATCTAGTTTTGGATCAAGAAAATCAAGAAGTGTGTCGCGAATACAAAAAACTAGTTTGGGATCAAAAAAATCAAGAATTTGGTCCCGAATTCAAAAAACTAGTTTTGGATCAAGAAAATCAAGAATTTGGTCGCGAATACAAAAATCTAGTTTTGGATCAAAAAAATCAAGAATTGGGTCGCGAAGACAAAAATCTAGTTTTGGACCAAGAAAATCAAGAAGTGTGTCGCGAATACAAAAAACAAGTTTTGGATCAAAAAAATCAAGAATTTGGTCCCGAATTCAAAAAACAAGTTTTGGATCAAGAAAATCAAGAGCTGGGTCCCGAATACAAAAAACTAGTTTTGGATCAAGAAAATCAAGAATTTGGTCCCGAATACAAAAAACTAGTTTTGGATCAAGAAAATCAAGAATTTGGTCGCGAAGACAAAAATCTAGTTTTGGATCAAGAAAATCAAGATCTGGGTCCCGAATACAAAAAACTAGTTTTGGATCAAGAAAATCAAGAATATGGTCGCGAATATAAAAATCTAGTTGTGGATCAAGAAAATCAAGAATTGGGTCGCGAAGACAAAAATCTAGTTTTGGATCAAAAAAATCAAGAATTTGGTCGCGAAGACAAAAATCTAGTTTTGGATCAAGAAAATCAAGAATTTGGTCGCGAATACAAAAATCTAGTTTTGGATTAAGAAAATCAAGAATTTGGTCGCGAATACAAAAATCTAGTTTTGGATCAAGAAAATCAAGAAGTGTGTCGCGAATACAAAAAACTAGTTTGGGATCAAAAAAATCAAGAATTTGGTCCCGAATTCAAAAAACTAGTTTTGGATCAAGAAAATCAAGAATTTGGTCGCGAATACAAAAATCTAGTTTTGGATCAAAAAAATCAAGAATTGGGTCGCGAAGACAAAAATCTAGTTTTGGACCAAGAAAATCAAGAAGTGTGTCGCGAATACAAAAAACAAGTTTTGGATCAAAAAAATCAAGAATTTGGTCCCGAATACAAAAAACTAGTTTTGGATCAAGAAAATCAAGAATTTGATCGCGGAGACAAAAATCTAGTTTTGGATCAAGAAAATCAAGAGCTGGGTCCCGAATACAAAAATCTAGTTTTGGATAAAAAAAATCGAGAATTTGGTCGCGAAGACAAAAATCTAGTTTTGGATCAAGAAAATCAAAAAGTTTGTCGCGAATACAAAAAACAAGTTTTGGATCAAGAAAATCAAGAGCTGGGTCCCGAATACAAAAAACTAGTTTTGGATCAAGAAAATCAAGAATTTGGTCGCGAATACAAAAAACTAGTTTTGGATCAAGAAAATCAAGAATTTGGTCCCGAATTCAAAAAACTAGTTTTGGATCAAAAAAATCAAGAATTTGGTCCCGAATACGAAAATCTAGTTTTGGATCAAAAAAATCAAGAATTTGGTCCCGAATTCAAAAAACAAGTTTTGGATCAAGAAAATCAAGAATTTGGTCGCGAATACAAAAATCTAGTTTTGGATTAAGAAAATCAAGAATTTGGTCGCGAATACAAAAATCTAGTTTTGGATCAAGAAAATCAAGAATTTGGTCGCGAATACAAAAATCTAGTTTTGGATCAAGAAAATCAAGAATTTGGTCGCGAATACAAAAATCTAGTTTTGGATCAAGAAAATCAAGAATTGGGTCGCGAAGACAAAAATCTAGTTTTGGATCAAAAAAATCAAGAATTTGGTCGCGAAGACAAAAATCTAGTTTTGGATCAAGAAAATCAAGAAGTGTGTCGCGAATACAAAAAACTAGTTTTGGATCAAGAAAATCAAGAATTTGGTCCCGAATACAAAAAACTAGTTTTGGATCAACAAAATCAAGAATTTGGTCGCGAATACAAAAAACTAGTTTTGGATCAAGAAAATCAAGAATTTGGTCGCGAATACAAAAATCTAGTTTTGGATCAAGAAAATCAAGAATTTGGTCGCGAATACAAAAATCTAGTTTTGGATCAAGAAAATCAAGAAGTGTGTCGCGAATACAAAAAACAAGTTTGGGATCAAAAAAATGAAGAATTTGGTCCCGAATTCAAAAAACTAGTTTTGGATCAAGAAAATCAAGAATTTGGTCCCGAATACAAAAATCTAGTTTTGGATCAAAAAAATCAAGAATTGGGTCGCGAATACAAAAATCTAGTTTTGGATCAAGAAAATCAAGAATTTGGTCGCGAATACAAAAATCTAGTTTTGGATTAAGAAAATCAAGAATTTGGTCGCGAATACAAAAATCTAGTTTTGGATCAAGAAAATCAAGAAGTGTGTCGCGAATACAAAAAACTAGTTTGGGATCAAAAAAATCAAGAATTTGGTCCCGAATTCAAAAAACTAGTTTTGGATCAAGAAAATCAAGAATTTGGTCGCGAATACAAAAATCTAGTTTTGGATCAAAAAAATCAAGAATTGGGTCGCGAATACAAAAATCTAGTTTTGGATCAAGAAATCAAGAAGTGTGTCGCGAATACAAAAAACAGGTTTTGGATCAAAAAAATCAAGAATTTGGTCCCGAATACAAAAAACTAGTTTTGGATCAAGAAAATCAAGAATTTGATCGCGGATACAAAAATCTAGTTTTGGATCAAGAAAATCAAGAGCTGGGTCCCGAATACAAAAATCTAGTTTTGGATAAAAAAAATCGAGAATTTGGTCGCGAAGACAAAAATCTAGTTTTGGATCAACAAAATCAAGAATTTGGTCCCGAATTCAAAAAACAAGTTTTGGATCAAGAAAATCAAGAATTTGGTCGCGAATACAAAAATCTAGTTTTGGATCAAAAAAATCAAGAATTGGGTCGCGAAGACAAAAATCTAGTTTTGGACCAAGAAAATCAAGAAGTGTGTCGCGAATACAAAAAACAAGTTTTGGATCAAAAAAATCAAGAATTTGGTCCCGAATTCAAAAAACAAGTTTTGGATCAAGAAAATCAAGAGCTGGGTCCCGAATACAAAAAACTAGTTTTGGATCAAGAAAATCAAGAATTTGGTCCCGAATACAAAAAACTAGTTTTGGATCAAGAAAATCAAGAATTTGGTCGCGAAGACAAAAATCTAGTTTTGGATCAAGAAAATCAAGATCTGGGTCCCGAATACAAAAAACTAGTTTTGGATCAAGAAAATCAAGAATATGGTCGCGAATATAAAAATCTAGTTGTGGATCAAGAAAATCAAGAATTGGGTCGCGAAGACAAAAATCTAGTTTTGGATCAAAAAAATCAAGAATTTGGTCGCGAAGACAAAAATCTAGTTTTGGATCAAGAAAATCAAGAATTTGGTCGCGAATACAAAAATCTAGTTTTGGATTAAGAAAATCAAGAATTTGGTCGCGAATACAAAAATCTAGTTTTGGATCAAGAAAATCAAGAAGTGTGTCGCGAATACAAAAAACTAGTTTGGGATCAAAAAAATCAAGAATTTGGTCCCGAATTCAAAAAACTAGTTTTGGATCAAGAAAATCAAGAATTTGGTCGCGAATACAAAAATCTAGTTTTGGATCAAAAAAATCAAGAATTGGGTCGCGAAGACAAAAATCTAGTTTTGGACCAAGAAAATCAAGAAGTGTGTCGCGAATACAAAAAACAAGTTTTGGATCAAAAAAATCAAGAATTTGGTCCCGAATACAAAAAACTAGTTTTGGATCAAGAAAATCAAGAATTTGATCGCGGAGACAAAAATCTAGTTTTGGATCAAGAAAATCAAGAGCTGGGTCCCGAATACAAAAATCTAGTTTTGGATAAAAAAAATCGAGAATTTGGTCGCGAAGACAAAAATCTAGTTTTGGATCAAGAAAATCAAAAAGTTTGTCGCGAATACAAAAAACAAGTTTTGGATCAAGAAAATCAAGAGCTGGGTCCCGAATACAAAAAACTAGTTTTGGATCAAGAAAATCAAGAATTTGGTCGCGAATACAAAAAACTAGTTTTGGATCAAGAAAATCAAGAATTTGGTCCCGAATTCAAAAAACTAGTTTTGGATCAAAAAAATCAAGAATTTGGTCCCGAATACGAAAATCTAGTTTTGGATCAAAAAAATCAAGAATTTGGTCCCGAATTCAAAAAACAAGTTTTGGATCAAGAAAATCAAGAATTTGGTCGCGAATACAAAAATCTAGTTTTGGATTAAGAAAATCAAGAATTTGGTCGCGAATACAAAAATCTAGTTTTGGATCAAGAAAATCAAGAATTTGGTCGCGAATACAAAAATCTAGTTTTGGATCAAGAAAATCAAGAATTTGGTCGCGAATACAAAAATCTAGTTTTGGATCAAGAAAATCAAGAATTGGGTCGCGAAGACAAAAATCTAGTTTTGGATCAAAAAAATCAAGAATTTGGTCGCGAAGACAAAAATCTAGTTTTGGATCAAGAAAATCAAGAAGTGTGTCGCGAATACAAAAAACTAGTTTTGGATCAAGAAAATCAAGAATTTGGTCCCGAATACAAAAAACTAGTTTTGGATCAACAAAATCAAGAATTTGGTCGCGAATACAAAAAACTAGTTTTGGATCAAGAAAATCAAGAATTTGGTCGCGAATACAAAAATCTAGTTTTGGATCAAGAAAATCAAGAATTTGGTCGCGAATACAAAAATCTAGTTTTGGATCAAGAAAATCAAGAAGTGTGTCGCGAATACAAAAAACAAGTTTGGGATCAAAAAAATGAAGAATTTGGTCCCGAATTCAAAAAACTAGTTTTGGATCAAGAAAATCAAGAATTTGGTCCCGAATACAAAAATCTAGTTTTGGATCAAAAAAATCAAGAATTGGGTCGCGAATACAAAAATCTAGTTTTGGATCAAGAAAATCAAGAATTTGGTCGCGAATACAAAAATCTAGTTTTGGATTAAGAAAATCAAGAATTTGGTCGCGAATACAAAAATCTAGTTTTGGATCAAGAAAATCAAGAAGTGTGTCGCGAATACAAAAAACTAGTTTGGGATCAAAAAAATCAAGAATTTGGTCCCGAATTCAAAAAACTAGTTTTGGATCAAGAAAATCAAGAATTTGGTCGCGAATACAAAAATCTAGTTTTGGATCAAAAAAATCAAGAATTGGGTCGCGAATACAAAAAACAGGTTTTGGATCAAAAAAATCAAGAATTTGGTCCCGAATACAAAAAACTAGTTTTGGATCAAGAAAATCAAGAATTTGATCGCGGATACAAAAATCTAGTTTTGGATCAAGAAAATCAAGAGCTGGGTCCCGAATACAAAAATCTAGTTTTGGATAAAAAAAATCGAGAATTTGGTCGCGAAGACAAAAATCTAGTTTTGGATCAAAAAAATCAAGAATTTGGTCCCGAATTCAAAAAACAAGTTTTGGATCAAGAAAATCAAGAATTTGGTCGCGAATACAAAAATCTAGTTTTGGATTAAGAAAATCAAGAATTTGGTCGCGAATACAAAAATCTAGTTTTGGATCAAGAAAATCAAGAAGTGTGTCGCGAATACAAAAAACTAGTTTGGGATCAAAAAAATCAAGAATTTGGTCCCGAATACAAAAATCTAGTTTTGGATCATAAAAATCAAGAATTGGGTCGCGAAGACAAAAATCTAGTTTTGGATCAAAAAAATCAAGAATTTGGTCGCGAAGACAAAAATCTAGTTTTGGATCAAGAAAATCAAGAAGTGTGTCGCGAATACAAAAAACTAGTTTTGGATCAAGAAAATCAAGAATTTGGTCCCGAATACAAAAAACTAGTTTTGGATCAACAAAATCAAGAATTTGGTCGCGAATACAAAAAACTAGTTTTGGATCAAGAAAATCAAGAATTTGGTCGCGAATACAAAAATCTAGTTTTGGATCAAGAAAATCAAGAATTTGGTCGCGAATACAAAAATCTAGTTTTGGATCAAGAAAATCAAGAAGTGTGTCGCGAATACAAAAAACAAGTTTGGGATCAAAAAAATGAAGAATTTGGTCCCGAATTCAAAAAACTAGTTTTGGATCAAGAAAATCAAGAATTTGGTCCCGAATACAAAAATCTAGTTTTGGATCAAAAAAATCAAGAATTGGGTCGCGAATACAAAAATCTAGTTTTGGATCAAGAAAATCAAGAATTTGGTCGCGAATACAAAAATCTAGTTTTGGATTAAGAAAATCAAGAATTTGGTCGCGAATACAAAAATCTAGTTTTGGATCAAGAAAATCAAGAAGTGTGTCGCGAATACAAAAAACTAGTTTGGGATCAAAAAAATCAAGAATTTGGTCCCGAATTCAAAAAACTAGTTTTGGATCAAGAAAATCAAGAATTTGGTCGCGAATACAAAAATCTAGTTTTGGATCAAAAAAATCAAGAATTGGGTCGCGAATACAAAAATCTAGTTTTGGATCAAGAAATCAAGAAGTGTGTCGCGAATACAAAAAACAGGTTTTGGATCAAAAAAATCAAGAATTTGGTCCCGAATACAAAAAACTAGTTTTGGATCAAGAAAATCAAGAATTTGATCGCGGATACAAAAATCTAGTTTTGGATCAAGAAAATCAAGAGCTGGGTCCCGAATACAAAAATCTAGTTTTGGATAAAAAAAATCGAGAATTTGGTCGCGAAGACAAAAATCTAGTTTTGGATCAACAAAATCAAGAATTTGGTCCCGAATTCAAAAAACAAGTTTTGGATCAAGAAAATCAAGAATTTGGTCGCGAATACAAAAATCTAGTTTTGGATCAAAAAAATCAAGAATTGGGTCGCGAAGACAAAAATCTAGTTTTGGACCAAGAAAATCAAGAAGTGTGTCGCGAATACAAAAAACAAGTTTTGGATCAAAAAAATCAAGAATTTGGTCCCGAATTCAAAAAACAAGTTTTGGATCAAGAAAATCAAGAGCTGGGTCCCGAATACAAAAAACTAGTTTTGGATCAAGAAAATCAAGAATTTGGTCCCGAATACAAAAAACTAGTTTTGGATCAAGAAAATCAAGAATTTGGTCGCGAAGACAAAAATCTAGTTTTGGATCAAGAAAATCAAGATCTGGGTCCCGAATACAAAAAACTAGTTTTGGATCAAGAAAATCAAGAATATGGTCGCGAATATAAAAATCTAGTTGTGGATCAAGAAAATCAAGAATTGGGTCGCGAAGACAAAAATCTAGTTTTGGATCAAAAAAATCAAGAATTTGGTCGCGAAGACAAAAATCTAGTTTTGGATCAAGAAAATCAAGAATTTGGTCGCGAATACAAAAATCTAGTTTTGGATTAAGAAAATCAAGAATTTGGTCGCGAATACAAAAATCTAGTTTTGGATCAAGAAAATCAAGAAGTGTGTCGCGAATACAAAAAACTAGTTTGGGATCAAAAAAATCAAGAATTTGGTCCCGAATTCAAAAAACTAGTTTTGGATCAAGAAAATCAAGAATTTGGTCGCGAATACAAAAATCTAGTTTTGGATCAAAAAAATCAAGAATTGGGTCGCGAAGACAAAAATCTAGTTTTGGACCAAGAAAATCAAGAAGTGTGTCGCGAATACAAAAAACAAGTTTTGGATCAAAAAAATCAAGAATTTGGTCCCGAATACAAAAAACTAGTTTTGGATCAAGAAAATCAAGAATTTGATCGCGGAGACAAAAATCTAGTTTTGGATCAAGAAAATCAAGAGCTGGGTCCCGAATACAAAAATCTAGTTTTGGATAAAAAAAATCGAGAATTTGGTCGCGAAGACAAAAATCTAGTTTTGGATCAAGAAAATCAAAAAGTTTGTCGCGAATACAAAAAACAAGTTTTGGATCAAGAAAATCAAGAGCTGGGTCCCGAATACAAAAAACTAGTTTTGGATCAAGAAAATCAAGAATTTGGTCGCGAATACAAAAAACTAGTTTTGGATCAAGAAAATCAAGAATTTGGTCCCGAATTCAAAAAACTAGTTTTGGATCAAAAAAATCAAGAATTTGGTCCCGAATACGAAAATCTAGTTTTGGATCAAAAAAATCAAGAATTTGGTCCCGAATTCAAAAAACAAGTTTTGGATCAAGAAAATCAAGAATTTGGTCGCGAATACAAAAATCTAGTTTTGGATTAAGAAAATCAAGAATTTGGTCGCGAATACAAAAATCTAGTTTTGGATCAAGAAAATCAAGAATTTGGTCGCGAATACAAAAATCTAGTTTTGGATCAAGAAAATCAAGAATTTGGTCGCGAATACAAAAATCTAGTTTTGGATCAAGAAAATCAAGAATTGGGTCGCGAAGACAAAAATCTAGTTTTGGATCAAAAAAATCAAGAATTTGGTCGCGAAGACAAAAATCTAGTTTTGGATCAAGAAAATCAAGAAGTGTGTCGCGAATACAAAAAACTAGTTTTGGATCAAGAAAATCAAGAATTTGGTCCCGAATACAAAAAACTAGTTTTGGATCAACAAAATCAAGAATTTGGTCGCGAATACAAAAAACTAGTTTTGGATCAAGAAAATCAAGAATTTGGTCGCGAATACAAAAATCTAGTTTTGGATCAAGAAAATCAAGAATTTGGTCGCGAATACAAAAATCTAGTTTTGGATCAAGAAAATCAAGAAGTGTGTCGCGAATACAAAAAACAAGTTTGGGATCAAAAAAATGAAGAATTTGGTCCCGAATTCAAAAAACTAGTTTTGGATCAAGAAAATCAAGAATTTGGTCCCGAATACAAAAATCTAGTTTTGGATCAAAAAAATCAAGAATTGGGTCGCGAATACAAAAATCTAGTTTTGGATCAAGAAAATCAAGAATTTGGTCGCGAATACAAAAATCTAGTTTTGGATTAAGAAAATCAAGAATTTGGTCGCGAATACAAAAATCTAGTTTTGGATCAAGAAAATCAAGAAGTGTGTCGCGAATACAAAAAACTAGTTTGGGATCAAAAAAATCAAGAATTTGGTCCCGAATTCAAAAAACTAGTTTTGGATCAAGAAAATCAAGAATTTGGTCGCGAATACAAAAATCTAGTTTTGGATCAAAAAAATCAAGAATTGGGTCGCGAATACAAAAAACAGGTTTTGGATCAAAAAAATCAAGAATTTGGTCCCGAATACAAAAAACTAGTTTTGGATCAAGAAAATCAAGAATTTGATCGCGGATACAAAAATCTAGTTTTGGATCAAGAAAATCAAGAGCTGGGTCCCGAATACAAAAATCTAGTTTTGGATAAAAAAAATCGAGAATTTGGTCGCGAAGACAAAAATCTAGTTTTGGATCAAAAAAATCAAGAATTTGGTCCCGAATTCAAAAAACTAGTTTTGGATCAAGAAAATCAAGAATTTGGTCGCGAATACAAAAATCTAGTTTTGGATCAAAAAAATCAAGAATTGGGTCGCGAATACAAAAATCTAGTTTTGGATCAAGAAATCAAGAAGTGTGTCGCGAATACAAAAAACAGGTTTTGGATCAAAAAAATCAAGAATTTGGTCCCGAATACAAAAAACTAGTTTTGGATCAAGAAAATCAAGAATTTGATCGCGGATACAAAAATCTAGTTTTGGATCAAGAAAATCAAGAGCTGGGTCCCGAATACAAAAATCTAGTTTTGGATAAAAAAAATCGAGAATTTGGTCGCGAAGACAAAAATCTAGTTTTGGATCAACAAAATCAAGAATTTGGTCCCGAATTCAAAAAACAAGTTTTGGATCAAGAAAATCAAGAATTTGGTCGCGAATACAAAAATCTAGTTTTGGATCAAAAAAATCAAGAATTGGGTCGCGAAGACAAAAATCTAGTTTTGGACCAAGAAAATCAAGAAGTGTGTCGCGAATACAAAAAACAAGTTTTGGATCAAAAAAATCACGAATTTGGTCCCGAATTCAGAAAACAAGTTTTGGATCAAGAAAATCAAGAGCTGGGTCCCGAATACAAAAAACTAGTTTTGGATCAAGAAAATCAAGAATTTGGTCCCGAATACAAAAAACTAGTTTTGGATCAAGAAAATCAAGAATTTGGTCGCGAAGACAAAAATCTAGTTTTGGATCAAGAAAATCAAGAGCTGGGTCCCGAATACAAAAAACTAGTTTTGGATCAAGAAAATCAAGAATATGGTCGCGAATATAAAAATCTAGTTGTGGATCAAGAAAATCAAGAATTTGGTCGCGAAGACAAAAATCTAGTTTTGGATCAAAAAAATCAAGAATTTGGTCGCGAAGACAAAAATCTAGTTTTGGATCAAGAAAATCAAGAATTTGGTCGCGAATACAAAAATCTAGTTTTGGATTAAGAAAATCAAGAATTTGGTCGCGAATACAAAAATCTAGTTTTGGATCAAGAAAATCAAGAAGTGTGTCGCGAATACAAAAAACTAGTTTGGGATCAAAAAAATCAAGAATTTGGTCCCGAATTCAAAAAACTAGTTTTGGATCAAGAAAATCAAGAATTTGGTCGCGAATACAAAAATCTAGTTTTGGATCAAAAAAATTAAGAATTGGGTCGCGAATACAAAAATCTAGTTTTGGATCTAGAAAATCAAGAATTTGGTCGCGAAGACAAAAATCTAGTTCTGGATCAAGAAAATCAAGAAGTGTGTCGCGAATACAAAAAACAAGTTTGGGATCAAAAAAATCAAGAATTTGGTCCCGAATTCACAAAACTAGTTTTGGATCAAGAAAATCAAGAATTTGGTCCCGAATACAAAAATCTAGTTTTGGATCAAAAAAATCAAGAATTGGGTCGCGAAGACAAAAATCTAGTTTTGGATCAAAAAAATCAAGAATTTGGTCGCGAAGACAAAAATCTAGTTTTGGATCAAGAAAATCAAGAATTTGGTCGCGAAGACAAAAATCTAGTTTTGGATCAAGAAAATCAAGAAGTGTGTCGCGAATACAAAAAACAAGTTTTGGATCAAGAAAATCAATAATTTGGTCCCGAATACAAAAAACTAGTTTTGGATCAAGAAAATCAAGAATATGGTCGCGAATACAAAAATCTAGTTTGGGATCAAGAAAATCAAGAAGTGTGTCGCGAATACAAAAAACTAGTTTTGGATCAAGAAAATCAAGAATTTGGTCGCGTAGACAAAAATCTAGTTTTGGATCAAGAAAATCAAGAATTTGGTCGCGAATACAAAAATCTAGTTTTGGATTAAGAAAATCAAGAATTTGGTCGCGAATACAAAAATCTAGTTTTGGATCAAGAAAATCAAGAAGTGTGTCGCGAATACAAAAAACTAGTTGGGGATCAAAAAAATCAAGAATTTGGTCCCGAATACAAAAATCTAGTTTTGGATCAAAAAAATCAAGAATTGGGTCGCGAAGACAAAAATCTAGTTTTGGATCAAAAAAATCAAGAATTTGGTCGCGAAGACAAAAATCTAGTTTTGGATCAAGAAAATCAAGAATTTGGTCGCGAAGACAAAAATCTAGTTTTGGATCAAGAAAATCAAGAATTTGGTCGCGAAGACAAAAATCTAGTTTTGGATCAAGAAAATCAAGAAGTGTGTCGCGAATACAAAAAACAAGTTTTGGATCAAGAAAATCAATAATTTGGTCCCGAATACAAAAAACTAGTTTTGGATCAAGAAAATCAAGAATATGGTCGCGAATACAAAAATCTAGTTTGGGATCAAGAAAATCAAGAAGTGTGTCGCGAATACAAAAAACTAGTTTTGGATCAAGAAAATCAAGAATTTGGTCCCGAATACAAAAAACTAGTTTTGGATCAAGAAAATCAAGAATTTGGTCGCGAATACAAAAAACTAGTTTTGGATCAAGAAAATCAAGAATTTGGTCGCGAATACAAAAATCTAGTTTTGGATCAAGAAAATCAAGAATTTGGTCGCGAATACAAAAATCTAGTTTTGGATCAAGAAAATCAAGAAGTGTGTCGCGAATACAAAAAACAAGTTTGGGATCAAAAAAATGAAGAATTTGGTCCCGAATTCAAAAAACTAGTTTTGGATCAAGAAAATCAAGAATTTGGTCCCGAATACAAAAATCAAGTTTTGGATCAAAAAAATCAAGAATGGGGTCGCGAATACAAAAATCTAGTTTTGGATCAATAAAATCAAGAATTTGGTCGCGAAGACAAAAATCTAGTTTTGGATCAAGAAAATTAAGAAGTGTGTCGCGAATACAAAAAACAAGTTTGGGATCAAAAAAATCAAGAATTTGGTCCCGAATTCAAAAAACAAGTTTTGGATCAAGAAAATCAAGAGCTGGGTCCCGAATACAAAAAACTAGTTTTGGATCAAGAAAATCAAGAATTTGGTCCCGAATACAAAAAACTAGTTTTGGATCAAGAAAATCAAGAATTTGGTCGCGAAGACAAAAATCTAGTTTTGGATCAAGAAAATCAAGAGCTGGGTCCCGAATACAAAAAACTAGTTTTGGATCAAGAAAATCAAGAAGTGTGTCGCGAATACAAAAAACAAGTTTTGGATCAAGAAAATCAAGAATTTGGTCCCGAATACAAAAAACTAGTTTTGGATCAAGAAAATCAAGAATATGGTCGCGAATACAAAAATCTAGTTTGGGATCAAGAAAATCAAGAAGTGTGTCGCGAATACAAAAAACTAGTTTTGGATCAAGAAAATCAAGAATTTGGTCGCGAAAACAAAAATCTAGTTCTGGATCAAGAAAATCCAGAATTTGGTCGGGAAGACAAAAATCTAGTTTTGGATCAAGAAAATCAAGAAGTGTGTCACGAATACAAAAATCTAGTTTGGGATCAAGAAAATCAAGAATTTGGTCCCGAATACAAAAAACTAGTTTTGGATCAAGAAAATCAAGAATTTGGTCGCGAATACAAAAAACTAGTTTTGGATCAAGAAAATCAAGAATTTGGTCGCGAATACAAAAATCTAGTTTTGGATCAAGAAAATCAAGAATTTGGTCGCGAATACAAAAATCTAGTTTTGGATCAAGAAAATCAAGAAGTGTGTCGCGAATACAAAAAACAAGTTTGGGATCAAAAAAATGAAGAATTTGGTCCCGAATTGAAAAAAACTAGTTTTGGATCAAGAAAATCAAGAATTTGGTCCCGAATACAAAAATCTAGTTTTGGATCAAAAAAATCAAGAATGGGGTCGCGAATACAAAAATCTAGTTTTGGATCAAGAAAATCAAGAATTTGGTCGCGAAGACAAAAATCTAGTTTTGGATCAAGAAAATTAAGAAGTGTGTCGCGAATACAAAAAACAAGTTTGGGATCAAAAAAATCAAGAATTTGGTCCCGAATTCAAAAAACAAGTTTTGGATCAAGAAAATCAAGAGCTGGGTCCCGAATACAAAAAACTAGTTTTGGATCAAGAAAATCAAGAATTTGGTCCCGAATACAAAAAACTAGTTTTGGATCAAGAAAATCAAGAATTTGGTCGCGAAGACAAAAATCTAGTTTTGGATCAAGAAAATCAAGAGCTGGGTCCCGAATACAAAAAACTAGTTTTGGATCAAGAAAATCAAGAAGTGTGTCGCGAATACAAAAAACAAGTTTTGGATCAAGAAAATCAAGAATTTGGTCCCGAATACAAAAAACTAGTTTTGGATCAAGAAAATCAAGAATATGGTCGCGAATACAAAAATCTAGTTTGGGATCAAGAAAATCAAGAAGTGTGTCGCGAATACAAAAAACTAGTTTTGGATCAAGAAAATCAAGAATTTGGTCGCGAAAACAAAAATCTAGTTCTGGATCAAGAAAATCCAGAATTTGGTCGGGAAGACAAAAATCTAGTTTTGGATCAAGAAAATCAAGAAGTGTGTCACGAATACAAAAATCTAGTTTGGGATCAAGAAAATCAAGAATTTGGTCCCGAATACAAAAAACTAGTTTTGGATCAAGAAAATCAAGAATTTGGTCGCGAAAACAAAAATCTAGTTCTGGATCAAGAAAATCAAGAATTTGGTCGCGAAAACAAAAATCTAGTTTTGGATCAAGAAAATCAAGAAGTGTGTCGCGAATACAAAAAACAAGTTTGGGATCAAAAAAATCAAGAATTTGGTCCCGAATACAAAAAACTAGTTTTGGATCAAGAAAATCAAGAATTTGGTCGCGAAAACAAAAATCTAGTTCTGGATCAAGAAAATCAAGAATTGGGTCGCGAAGACAAAAATCTAGTTTTGGACCAAGAAAATCAAGAAGTGTGTCGCGAATACAAAAATCTAGTTTTGGATCAAGAAAATAAAGAAGTGTGTCGCGAATACAAAAAACTAGTTTTGGATCAAGAAAATCAAGAATTTGGTCCCGAATACAAAAAACTAGTTTTGGATCAAGAAAATCAAGAATTTGGTCGCGAATACAAAAAACTAGTTTTGGATCAAGAAAATCAAGAATTTGGTCGCGAATACAAAAATCTAGTTTTGGATCAAGAAAATCAAGAATTTGGTCGCGAATACAAAAATCTAGTTTTGGATCAAGAAAATCAAGAAGTGTGTCGCGAATACAAAAAACAAGTTTGGGATCAAAAAAATGAAGAATTTGGTCCCGAATTCAAAAAACTAGTTTTGGATCAAGAAAATCAAGAATTTGGTCGCGAATACAAAAATCTAGTTTTGGATTAAGAAAATCAAGAATTTGGTCGCGAATACAAAAATCTAGTTTTGGATCAAGAAAATCAAGAAGTGTGTCGCGAATACAAAAAACTAGTTTGGGATCAAAAAAATCAAGAATTTGGTCCCGAATACAAAAATCTAGTTTTGGATCAAAAAAATCAAGAATTGGGTCGCGAAGACAAAAATCTAGTTTTGGATCAAAAAAATCAAGAATTTGGTCGCGAAGACAAAAATCTAGTTTTGGATCAAGAAAATCAAGAAGTGTGTCGCGAATACAAAAAACTAGTTTTGGATCAAGAAAATCAAGAATTTGGTCCCGAATACAAAAAACTAGTTTTGGATCAAGAAAATCAAGAATTTGGTCGCGAATACAAAAAACTAGTTTTGGATCAAGAAAATCAAGAATTTGGTCGCGAATACAAAAATCTAGTTTTGGATCAAGAAAATCAAGAATTTGGTCGCGAATACAAAAATCTAGTTTTGGATCAAGAAAATCAAGAAGTGTGTCGCGAATACAAAAAACAAGTTTGGGATCAAAAAAATGAAGAATTTGGTCCCGAATTCAAAAAACTAGTTTTGGATCAAGAAAATCAAGAATTTGGTCCCGAATACAAAAATCTAGTTTTGGATCAAAAAAATCAAGAATTGGGTCGCGAATACAAAAATCTAGTTTTGGATCAAGAAAATCAAGAATTTGGTCGCGAAGACAAATATCTAGTTTTGGATCAAGAATATCAAGAAGTGTGTCGCGAATACAAAAAACAAGTTTGGGATCAAAAAAATCAAGAATTTGGTCCCGAATTCACAAAACTAGTTTTGGATCAAGAAAATCAAGAATTTGGTCCCGAATACAAAAATCTAGTTTTGGATCAAAAAAATCAAGAATTGGGTCGCGAAGACAAAAATCTAGTTTTGGATCAAAAAAATCAAGAATTTGGTCGCGAAGACAAAAATCTAGTTTTGGATCAAGAAAATCAAGAATTTGGTCGCGAAGACAAAAATCTAGTTTTGGATCAAGAAAATCAAGAAGTGTGTCGCGAATACAAAAAACAAGTTTTGGATCAAGAAAATCAAGAATTTGGTCCCGAATACAAAAAACTAGTTTTGGATCAAGAAAATCAAGAATTTGGTCCCGAATACAAAAAACTAGTTTTGGATCAAGAAAATCAAGAATATGGTCGCGAATACAAAAATCTAGTTTGGGATCAAGAAAATCAAGAAGTGTGTCGCGAATACAAAAAACTAGTTTTGGATCAAGAAAATCAAGAATTTGGTCGCGAAAACAAAAATCTAGTTCTGGATCAAGAAAATCCAGAATTTGGTCGGGAAGACAAAAATCTAGTTTTGGATCAAGAAAATCAAGAAGTGTGTCACGAATACAAAAATCTAGTTTGGGATCAAGAAAATCAAGAATTTGGTCCCGAATACAAAAAACTAGTTTTGGATCAAGAAAATCAAGAATTTGGTCGCGAAAACAAAAATCTAGTTCTGGATCAAGAAAATCAAGAATTTGGTCGCGAAAACAAAAATCTAGTTTTGGATCAAGAAAATCAAGAAGTGTGTCGCGAATACAAAAAACAAGTTTGGGATCAAAAAAATCAAGAATTTGGTCCCGAATACAAAAAACTAGTTTTGGATCAAGAAAATCAAGAATTTGGTCGCGAAAACAAAAATCTAGTTCTGGATCAAGAAAATCAAGAATTGGGTCGCGAAGACAAAAATCTAGTTTTGGACCAAGAAAATCAAGAAATGTGTCGCTAATACAAAAATCTAGTTTTGGATCATGAAAATAAAGAAGTGTGTCGCGAATACAAAAAACTAGTTTTGGATCAAGAAAATCAAGAATTTGGTCCCGAATACAAAAAACTAGTTTTGGATCAAGAAAATCAAGAATTTGGTCGCGAATACAAAAAACTAGTTTTGGATCAAGAAAATCAAGAATTTGGTCGCGAATACAAAAATCTAGTTTTGGATCAAGAAAATCAAGAATTTGGTCGCGAATACAAAAATCTAGTTTTGGATCAAGAAAATCAAGAAGTGTGTCGCGAATACAAAAAACAAGTTTGGGATCAAAAAAATGAAGAATTTGGTCCCGAATTCAAAAAACTAGTTTTGGATCAAGAAAATCAAGAATTTGGTCCCGAATACAAAAATCTAGTTTTGGATCAAAAAAATCAAGAATTGGGTCGCGAATACAAAAATCTAGTTTTGGATCAAGAAAATCAAGAATTTGGTCGCGAATACAAAAATCTAGTTTTGGATCAAGAAAATCAAGAAGTGTGTCGCGAATACAAAAAACAAGTTTGGGATCAAAAAAATGAAGAATTTGGTCCCGAATTCAAAAAACTAGTTTTGGATCAAGAAAATCAAGAATTTGGTCGCGAATACAAAAATCTAGTTTTGGATTAAGAAAATCAAGAATTTGGTCGCGAATACAAAAATCTAGTTTTGGATCAAGAAAATCAAGAAGTGTGTCGCGAATACAAAAAACTAGTTTGGGATCAAAAAAATCAAGAATTTGGTCCCGAATACAAAAATCTAGTTTTGGATCAAAAAAATCAAGAATTGGGTCGCGAAGACAAAAATCTAGTTTTGGATCAAAAAAATCAAGAATTTGGTCGCGAAGACAAAAATCTAGTTTTGGATCAAGAAAATCAAGAAGTGTGTCGCGAATACAAAAAACTAGTTTTGGATCAAGAAAATCAAGAATTTGGTCCCGAATACAAAAAACTAGTTTTGGATCAAGAAAATCAAGAATTTGGTCGCGAATACAAAAAACTAGTTTTGGATCAAGAAAATCAAGAATTTGGTCGCGAATACAAAAATCTAGTTTTGGATCAAGAAAATCAAGAATTTGGTCGCGAATACAAAAATCTAGTTTTGGATCAAGAAAATCAAGAAGTGTGTCGCGAATACAAAAAACAAGTTTGGGATCAAAAAAATGAAGAATTTGGTCCCGAATTCAAAAAACTAGTTTTGGATCAAGAAAATCAAGAATTTGGTCCCGAATACAAAAATCTAGTTTTGGATCAAAAAAATCAAGAATTGGGTCGCGAATACAAAAATCTAGTTTTGGATCAAGAAAATCAAGAATTTGGTCGCGAAGACAAAAATCTAGTTTTGGATCAAGAATATCAAGAAGTGTGTCGCGAATACAAAAAACAAGTTTGGGATCAAAAAAATCAAGAATTTGGTCCCGAATTCACAAAACTAGTTTTGGATCAAGAAAATCAAGAATTTGGTCCCGAATACAAAAATCTAGTTTTGGATCAAAAAAATCAAGAATTGGGTCGCGAAGACAAAAATCTAGTTTTGGATCAAAAAAATCAAGAATTTGGTCGCGAAGACAAAAATCTAGTTTTGGATCAAGAAAATCAAGAATTTGGTCGCGAAGACAAAAATCTAGTTTTGGATCAAGAAAATCAAGAAGTGTGTCGCGAATACAAAAAAGAAGTTTTGGATCAAGAAAATCAAGAATTTGGTCCCGAATACAAAAAACTAGTTTTGGATCAAGAAAATCAAGAATATGGTCGCGAATACAAAAATCTAGTTTGGGAACAAGAAAATCAAGAAGTGTGTCGCGAATACAAAAAACTAGTTTTGGATCAAGAAAATCAAGAATTTGGTCGCGAAAACAAAAATCTAGTTCTGGATCAAGAAAATCCAGAATTTGGTCGGGAAGACAAAAATCTAGTTTTGGATCAAGAAAATCAAGAAGTGTGTCACGAATACAAAAATCTAGTTTGGGATCAAGAAAATCAAGAATTTGGTCCCGAATACAAAAAACTAGTTTTGGATCAAGAAAATCAAGAATTTGGTCGCGAAAACAAAAATCTAGTTCTGGATCAAGAAAATCAAGAATTTGGTCGCGAAAACAAAAATCTAGTTTTGGATCAAGAAAATCAAGAAGTGTGTCGCGAATACAAAAAACAAGTTTGGGATCAAAAAAATCAAGAATTTGGTCCCGAATACAAAAAACTAGTTTTGGATCAAGAAAATCAAGAATTTGGTCGCGAAAACAAAAATCTAGTTCTGGATCAAGAAAATCAAGAATTGGGTCGCGAAGACAAAAATCTAGTTTTGGACCAAGAAAATCAAGAAATGTGTCGCTAATACAAAAATCTAGTTTTGGATCAAGAAAATAAAGAAGTGTGTCGCGAATACAAAAAACTAGTTTTGGATCAAGAAAATCAAGAATTTGGTCCCGAATACAAAAAACTAGTTTTGGATCAAGAAAATCAAGAATTTGGTCGCGAATACAAAAAACTAGTTTTGGATCAAGAAAATCAAGAATTTGGTCGCGAATACAAAAATCTAGTTTTGGATCAAGAAAATCAAGAATTTGGTCGCGAATACAAAAATCTAGTTTTGGATCAAGAAAATCAAGAAGTGTGTCGCGAATACAAAAAACAAGTTTGGGATCAAAAAAATGAAGAATTTGGTCCCGAATTCAAAAAACTAGTTTTGGATCAAGAAAATCAAGAATTTGGTCCCGAATACAAAAATCTAGTTTTGGATCAAAAAAATCAAGAATTGGGTCGCGAATACAAAAATCTAGTTTTGGATCAAGAAAATCAAGAATTTGGTCGCGAAGACAAAAATCTAGTTTTGGATCAAGAAAATCAAGAAGTGTGTCGCGAATACAAAAAACAAGTTTGGGATCAAAAAAATCAAGAATTTGGTTCCGAATTCACAAAACTAGTTTTGGATCAAGAAAATCAAGAATTTGGTCCCGAATACAAAAATCTAGTTTTGGATCAAAAAAATCAAGAATTGGGTCGCGAAGACAAAAATCTAGTTTTGGATCAAAAAAATCAAGAATTTGGTCGCGAAGACAAAAATCTAGTTTTGGATCAAGAAAATGAAGAAGTGTGTCGCGAATACAAAAAACAAGTTTTGGATCAAGAAAATCAAGAATTTGGTCCCGAATACAAAAAACTAGTTTTGGATCAAGAAAATCAAGAATTTGATCGCGGAGACAAAAATCTAGTTTTGGATCAAGAAAATCAAGAATTGGGTCGCGAATACAAAAATCTAGTTTTGGATCAAGAAAATCAAGAAGTGTGTCGCGAATACAAAAAACAAGTTTGGGATCAAAAAAATGAAGAATTTGGTCCCGAATTCAAAAAACTAGTTTTGGATCAAGAAAATCAAGAATTTGGTCGCGAATACAAAAATCTAGTTTTGGATTAAGAAAATCAAGAATTTGGTCGCGAATACAAAAATCTAGTTTTGGATCAAGAAAATCAAGAATTTGGTCGCGAAAACAAAAATCTAGTTCTGGATCAAGAAAATCAAGAATTTGGTCGCGAAAACAAAAATCTAGTTTTGGATCAAGAAAATCAAGAAGTGTGTCGCGAATACAAAAATCTAGTTTGGATCAAGAAAATCAAGAATTTGGTCCCGAATACAAAAAACTAGTTTTGGATCAAGAAAATCAAGAATTTGATCGCGGAGACAAAAATCTAGTTTTGGATCAAGAAAATCAAGAATTGGGTCGCGAATACAAAAATCTAGTTTTGGATCATGAAAATCAAGAAGTGTGTCGCGAATACAAAAAACAAGTTTTGGATCAAAAAAATGAAGAATTTGGTCCCGAATTCAAAAAACTAGTTTTGGATCAAGAAAATCAAGAATTTGGTCGCGAAAACAAAAATCTAGTTCTGGATCAAGAAAATCAAGAATTGGGTCGCGAAGACAAAAATCTAGTTTTGGACCAAGAAAATCAAGAAGTGTGTCGCGAATACAAAAAACAAGTTTGGGATCAAAAAAATCAAGAATTTGGTCCCGAATTCAAAAAACTAGTTTTGGATCAAGAAAATCAAGAATTTGGTCCCGAATACAAAAATCTAGTTTTGGATCAAAAAAATCAAGAATTGGGTCGCGAAGACAAAAATCTAGTTTTGGATCAAAAAAATCAAGAATTTGGTCCCGAATTCAAAAAACATGTTTTGGATCAAGTAAATCAAGAATTTGGTCGCGAATACAAAAATCTAGTTTTGGATCAAAAAAATCAAGAATTGGGTCGCGAAGACAAAAATCTAGTTTTGGACCAAGAAAATCAAGAAGTGTGTCGCGAATACAAAAAACAAGTTTTGGATCAAAAAAATCAAGAATTTGGTCCCGAATTCAAAAAACTAGTTTTGGATCAAGAAAATCAAGAATTTGGTCGCGAAAACAAAAATCTAGTTCTGGATCAAGAAAATCAAGAATTGGGTCGCGAAAACAAAAATCTAGTTTTGGACCAAGAAAATCAAGAAGTGTGTCGCGAATACAAAAAACAAGTTTGGGATCAAAAAAATCAAGAATTTGGTCCCGAATACAAAAATCTAGTTTTGGATCAAAAAAATCAAGAATTGGGTCGCGAAGACAAAAATCTAGTTTTGGATCAAAAAAATCAAGAATTTGGTCGCGAAGACAAAAATCTAGTTTTGGATCAAGAAAATAAAGAAGTGTGTCGCGAATACAAAAAACTAGTTTTGGATCAAGAAAATCAAGAATTTGGTCCCGAATACAAAAAACTAGTTTTGGATCAAGAAAATCAAGAATTTGGTCGCGAATACAAAAAACTAGTTTTGGATCAAGAAAATCAAGAATTTGGTCGCGAATACAAAAATCTAGTTTTGGATCAAGAAAATCAAGAATTTTGTCGCGAATACAAAAAACTAGTTTTGGATCAAGAAAATCAAGAATTTGGTCGCGAATACAAAAATCTAGTTTTGGATCAAGAAAATCAAGAATTTGGTCCCGAATACAAAAAACTAGTTTTGGATCAAGAAAATCAAGAATTTTGTCGCGAATACAAAAAACTAGTTTTGGATCAAGAAAATCAAGAATTTGGTCGCGAATACAAAAATCTAGTTTTGGATCAAGAAAATCAAGAATTTGGTCGCGAAAACAAAAATCTAGTTCTGGATCAAGAAAATCAAGAATTTGGTCGCGAAAACAAAAATCTAGTTTTGGATCAAGAAAATCAAGAAGTGTGTCGCGAATACAAAAATCTAGTTTTGGATCAAAAAAATCAAGAATTTGGTCCCGAATTCAAAAAACAAGTTTTGGATCAAGTAAATCAAGAATTTGGTCGCGAATACAAAAATCTAGTTTTGGATCAAAAAAATCAAGAATTGGGTCGCGAAGACAAAAATCTAGTTTTGGACCAAGAAAATCAAGAAGTGTGTCGCGAATACAAAAAACAAGTTTTGGATCAAAAAAATCAAGAATTTGGTCCCGAATTCAAAAAACTAGTTTTGGATCAAGAAAATCAAGAATTTGGTCGCGAAAACAAAAATCTAGTTCTGGATCAAGAAAATCAAGAATTGGGTCGCGAAGACAAAAATCTAGTTTTGGACCAAGAAAATCAAGAAGTGTGTCGCGAATACAAAAAACAAGTTTGGGATCAAAAAAATCAAGAATTTGGTCCCGAATACAAAAATCTAGTTTTGGATCAAAAAAATCAAGAATTGGGTCGCGAAGACAAAAATCTAGTTTTGGATCAAAAAAATCAAGAATTTGGTCGCGAAGACAAAAATCTAGTTTTGGATCAAGAAAATAAAGAAGTGTGTCGCGAATACAAAAAACTAGTTTTGGATCAAGAAAATCAAGAATTTGGTCCCGAATACAAAAAACTAGTTTTGGATCAAGAAAATCAAGAATTTGGTCGCGAATACAAAAAACTAGTTTTGGATCAAGAAAATCAAGAATTTGGTCGCGAATACAAAAATCTAGTTTTGGATCAAGAAAATCAAGAATTTTGTCGCGAATACAAAAAACTAGTTTTGGATCAAGAAAATCAAGAATTTGGTCGCGAATACAAAAATCTAGTTTTGGATCAAGAAAATCAAGAATTTGGTCCCGAATACAAAAAACTAGTTTTGGATCAAGAAAATCAAGAATTTTGTCGCGAATACAAAAAACTAGTTTTGGATCAAGAAAATCAAGAATTTGGTCGCGAATACAAAAATCTAGTTTTGGATCAAGAAAATCAAGAATTTGGTCGCGAAAACAAAAATCTAGTTCTGGATCAAGAAAATCAAGAATTTGGTCGCGAAAACAAAAATCTAGTTTTGGATCAAGAAAATCAAGAAGTGTGTCGCGAATACAAAAATCTAGTTTGGATCAAGAAAATCAAGAATTTGGTCCCGAATACAAAAAACTAGTTTTGGATCAAGAAAATCAAGAATTTGATCGCGGAGACAAAAATCTAGTTTTGGATCAAGAAAATCAAGAATTGGGTCGCGAATACAAAAATCTAGTTTTGGATCAAGAAAATCAAGAAGTGTGTCGCGAATACAAAAAACAAGTTTTGGATCAAAAAAATGAAGAATTTGGTCCCGAATTCAAAAAACTAGTTTTGGATCAAGAAAATCAAGAATTTGGTCGCGAAAACAAAAATCTAGTTCTGGATCAAGAAAATCAAGAATTGGGTCGCGAAGACAAAAATCTAGTTTTGGACCAAGAAAATCAAGAAGTGTGTCGCGAATACAAAAAACAAGTTTGGGATCAAAAAAATCAAGAATTTGGTCCCGAATTCAAAAAACTAGTTTTGGATCAAGAAAATCAAGAATTTGGTCCCGAATACAAAAATCTAGTTTTGGATCAAAAAAATCAAGAATTGGGTCGCGAAGACAAAAATCTAGTTTTGGATCAAAAAAATCAAGAATTTGGTCGCGAAGACAAAAATCTAGTTTTGGATCAAGAAAATCAAGAAGTGTGTCGCGAATACAAAAAACTAGTTTTGAATCAAGAAAATCAAGAATTTGGTCCCGAATACAAAAAACTAGTTTTGGATCAAGAAAATCAAGAATTTTGTCGCGAATACAAAAAACTAGTTTTGGATCAAGAAAATCAAGAATTTGGTCGCGAATACAAAAATCTAGTTTTGGATCAAGAAAATCAAGAATTTGGTCGCGAAAACAAAAATCTAGTTCTGGATCAAGAAAATCAAGAATTTGGTCGCGAAAACAAAAATCTAGTTTTGGATCAAGAAAATCAAGAAGTGTGTCGCGAATACAAAAATCTAGTTTGGGATCAAGAAAATCAAGAATTTGGTCCCGAATACAAAAAACTAGTTTTGGATCAAGAAAATCAAGAATTTGGTCGCGAAAACAAAAATCTAGTTCTGGATCAAGAAAATCAAGAATTTGGTCGCGAAAACAAAAATCTAGTTGTGGATCAAGAAAATCAAGAAGTGTGTCGCGAATACAAAAAACAAGTTGGGGATCAAAAAAATCAAGAATTTGGTCCCGAATACAAAAAACTAGTTTTGGATCAAGAAAATCAAGAATTCGGTCGCGAAAACAAAAATCTAGTTCTGGATCAAGAAAATCAAGAATTGGGTCGCGAAGACAAAAATCTAGTTTTGGACCAAGAAAATCAAGAAGTGTGTCGCGAATACAAAAAACAAGTTTGGGATCAAAAAAATCAAGAATTTGGTCCCGAATTCAAAAAACTAGTTTTGGATCAAAAAAATCAAGAATTGGGTCGCGAAGACAAATATCTAGTTCTGGATCAAGAAAATCAAGAATTTGGTCGCGAAGACAAAAATCTAGTTTTGGATCAAGAAAATCAAGAAGTGTGTCGCGAATACAAAAAACTAGTTTTGGATCAAGAAAATCAAGAATTTGGTCCCGAATACAAAAAACTAGTTTTGGATCAAGAAAATCAAGAATTTGGTCGCGAATACAAAAAACTAGTTTTGGATCAAGAAAATCAAGAATTTGGTCCCGAATTCAAAAAACTAGTTTTGGATCAAGAAAATCAAGAATTTGGTCCCGAATACAAAAATCTAGTTTTGGATCAAAAAAATCAAGAATTTGGTCCCGAATTCAAAAAACAAGTTTTGGATCAAGTAAATCAAGAATTTGGTCGCGAATACAAAAATCTAGTTTTGGATCAAAAAAATCAAGAATTGGGTCGCGAAGACAAAAATCTAGTTTTGGACCAAGAAAATCAAGAAGTGTGTCGCGAATACAAAAAACAAGTTTGGGATCAAAAAAATCAAGAATTTGGTCCCGAATACAAAAATCTAGTTTTGGATCAAAAAAATCAAGAATTGGGTCGCGAAGGCAAAAATCTAGTTTTGGATCAAAAAAATCAAGAATTTGGTCGCGAAGACAAAAATCTAGTTTTGGATCAAGAAAATAAAGAAGTGTGTCGCGAATACAAAAAACTAGTTTTGGATCAAGAAAATCAAGAATTTGGTCCCGAATACAAAAAACTAGTTTTGGATCAAGAAAATCAAGAATTTGGTCGCGAATACAAAAAACTAGTTTTGGATCAAGAAAATCAAGAATTTGGTCGCGAATACAAAAATCTAGTTTTGGATCAAGAAAATCAAGAATTTGGTCGCGAATACAAAAATCTAGTTTTGGGACCAAGAAAATCAAGAAGTGTGTCGCGAATACAAAAAACAAGTTTGGGATCAAAAAAATGAAGAATTTGGTCCCGAATTCAAAAAACTAGTTTTGGATCAAGAAAATCAAGAATTTGGTCGCGAAAACAAAAATCTAGTTCTGGATCAAGAAAATCAAGAATTGGGTCGCGAAGACAAAAATCTAGTTTTGGACCAAGAAAATCAAGAAATGTGTCGCGAATACAAAAAACAAGTTTTGGATCAAAAAAATCAAGAATTTGGTCCCGAATTCAAAAAACTAGTTTTGGATCAAGAAAATCAAGAATTTGGTCCCGAATACAAAAATCTAGTTTTGGATCAAAAAAATCAAGAATTGGGTCGCGAAGACAACAATCTAGTTTTGGATCAAAAAAATCAAGAATTTGGTCGCGAAGACAAAAATCTAGTTTTGGATCAAGAAAATCAAGAATTTGGTCGCGAAAACAAAAATCTAGTTCTGGATCAAGAAAATCAAGAATTGGGTCGCGAAGACAAAAATCTAGTTTTGGACCAAGAAAATCAAGAAATGTGTCGCGAATACAAAAAACAAGTTTTGGATCAAAAAAATCAAGAATTTGGTCCCGAATTCAAAAAACTAGTTTTGGATCAAGAAAATCAAGAATTTGGTCGCGAAAACAAAAATCTAGTTCTGGATCAAGAAAATCAAGAATTGGGTCGCGAAGACAAAAATCTAGTTTTGGACCAAGAAAATCAAGAAGTGTGTCGCGAATACAAAAAACAAGTTTGGGATCAAAAAAATTATGAATTTGGTCCCGAATTCAAAAAACTAGTTTTGGATCAAGAAAATCAAGAATTTGGTCCCGAATACAAAAATCTAGTTTTGGATCAAAAAAATCAAGAATTGGGTCGCGAAGACAAAAATCTAGTTTTGGATCAAAAAAATCAAGAATTTGGTCGCGAAGACAAAAATCTAGTTTTGGATCAAGAAAATCAAGAAGTGTGTCGCGAATACAAAAAACTAGTTTTGGATCAAGAAAATCAAGAATTTGGTCGCGAATACAAAAATCTAGTTTTGGATCAAGAAAATCAAGAATTTGGTCGCGATTACAAAAATCTAGTTTTGGATCAAAAAAATCAAGAATTGGGTCGCGAATACAAAAATCTAGTTTTGGATCAAGAAAATCAAGAAGTGTGTCGCGAATACAAAAAACAAGTTTGGGATCAAAAAAATGAAGAATTTGGTCCCGAATTCAAAAAACTAGTTTTGGATCAAGAAAATCAAGAATTTGGTCCCGAATTCAAAAAACTAGTTTTGGATCAAGAAAATCAAGAATTTGGTCCCGAATACAAAAATCTAGTTTTGGATCAAAAAAATCAAGAATTGGGTCGCGAATACAAAAATCTAGTTTTGGATCAAGAAAATCAAGAATTTGGTCGCGAAGACAAAAATCTAGTTTTGGATCAAGAAAATCAAGAAGTGTGTCGCGAATACAAAAAACAAGTTTGGGATTAAAAAAATCAAGAATTTGGTCCCGACTTCACAAAACTAGTTTTGGATCAAGAAAATCCAGAATTTGGTCCCGAATACAAAAATCTAGTTTTGGATCAAAAAAATCAAGAATTGGGTCGCGAAGACAAAAATCTAGTTTTGGATCAAAAAAATCAAGAATTTGGTCGCGAAGACAAAAATCTAGTTTTGGATCAAGAAAATCAAGAAGTGTGTCGCGAATACAAAAAACAAGTTTTGGATCAAGAAAATCAAGAATTTGGTCCCGAATACAAAAAACTAGTTTTGGATCAAGAAAATCAAGAATTTGATCGCGGAGACAAAAATCTAGTTTTGGATCAAGAAAATCAAGAATTGGGTCGCGAATACAAAAATCTAGTTTTGGATCAAGAAAATCAAGAAGTGTGTCGCGAATACAAAAAACAAGTTTGGGATCAAAAAAATGAAGAATTTCGTCCCGAATTCAAAAAACTAGTTTTGGATCAAGAAAATCAAGAATTTGGTCGCGAAAACAAAAATCTTGTTCTGGATCAAGAAAATCAAGAATTGGGTCGCGAAGACAAAAATCTAGTTTTGGACCAAGAAAATCAAGAAGTGTGTCGCGAATACAAAAAACAAGTTTGGGATCAAAAAAATCAAGAATTTGGTCCCGAATTCAAAAAACTAGTTTTGGATCAAGAAAATCAAGAATTTGGTCCCGAATACAAAAATCTAGTTTTGGATCAAAAAAATCAAGAATTGGGTCGCGAAGACAAAAATCTAGTTTTGGATCAAAAAAATCAAGAATTTGGTCGCGAAGACAAAAATCTAGTTTTGGATCAAGAAAATCAAGAAGTGTGTCGCGAATACAAAAAACTAGTTTTGGATCAAGAAAATCAAGAATTTGGTCCCGAATACAAAAAACTAGTTTTGGATCAAGAAAATCAAGAATTTTGTCGCGAATACAAAAAACTAGTTTTGGATCAAGAAAATCAAGAATTTGGTCGCGAATACAAAAATCTAGTTTTGGATCAAGAAAATCAAGAATTTGGTCGCGAAAACAAAAATCTAGTTCTGGATCAAGAAAATCAAGAATTTGGTCGCGAAAACAAAAATCTAGTTTTGGATCAAGAAAAAATCAAGAAGTGTGTCGCGAATACAAAAATCTAGTTTGGGATCAAGAAAATCAAGAATTTGGTCCCCAATACAAAAAACTAGTTTTGGATCAAGAAAATCAAGAATTTGGTCGCGAAAACAAAAATCTAGTTCTGGATCAAGAAAATCAAGAATTTGGTCACGAAAACAAAAATCTAGTTGTGGATCAAGAAAATCAAGAAGTGTGTCGCGAATACAAAAAACAAGTTGGGGATCAAAAAAATCAAGAATTTGGTCCCGAATACAAAAAACTAGTTTTGGATCAAGAAAATCAAGAATTTGGTCGCGAAAACAAAAATCTAGTTCTGGATCAAGAAAATCAAGAATTGGGTCGCGAAGACAAAAATCTAGTTTTGGACCAAGAAAATCAAGAAGTGTGTCGCGAATACAAAAAACAAGTTTGGGATCAAAAAAATCAAGAATTTGGTCCCGAATTCAAAAAACTAGTTTTGGATCAAAAAAATCAAGAATTGGGTCGCGAAGACAAAAATCTAGTTCTGGATCAAGAAAATCAAGAATTTGGTCGCGAAGACAAAAATCTAGTTTTGGATCAAGAAAATCAAGAAGTGTGTCGCGAATACAAAAAACTAGTTTTGGATCAAGAAAATCAAGAATTTGGTCCCGAATACAAAAAACTAGTTTTGGATCAAGAAAATCAAGAATTTGGTCGCGAATACAAAAAACTAGTTTTGGATCAAGAAAATCAAGAATTTGGTCCCGAATTCAAAAAACTAGTTTTGGATCAAGAAAATGAAGAATTTGGTCCCGAATTCAAAAAAACTAGTTTTGGATCAAGAAAATCAAGAATTTGGTCCCGAATACAAAAAACTAGTTTTGGATCAAGAAAATCAAGAATTTGGTCGCGAATACAAAAAACTAGTTTTGGATCAAGAAAATCAAGAATTTGGTCCCGAATTCAAAAAACTAGTTTTGGATCAAGAAAATCAAGAATTTGGTCCCGAATACAAAAATCTAGTTTTGGATCAAAAAAATCAAGAATTTGGTCCCGAATTCAAAAAACAAGTTTTGGATCAAGTAAATCAAGAATTTGGTCGCGAATACAAAAATCTAGTTTTGGATCAAAAAAATCAAGAATTGGGACGCGAAGACAAAAATCTAGTTTTGGACCAAGAAAATCAAGAAGTGTGTCGCGAATACAGAAAACAAGTTTTGGATCAAAAAAATCAAGAATTTGGTCCCGAATTGAAAAAACTAGTTTTGGATCAAGAAAATCAAGAATTTGGTCGCGAAAACAAAAATCTAGTTCTGGATCAAAAAAATCAAGAATTGGGTCGCGAAAACAAAAATCTAGTTTTGGGACCAAGAAAATCAAGAAGTGTGTCGCGAATACAAAAAACAAGTTTGGGATCAAAAAAATGAAGAATTTGGTCCCGAATTCAAAAAACTAGTTTTGGATCAAGAAAATCAAGAATTTGGTCGCGAAAACAAAAATCTAGTTCTGGATCAAGAAAATCAAGAATTGGGTCGCGAAGACAAAAATCTAGTTTTGGACCAAGAAAATCAAGAAATGTGTCGCGAATACAAAAAACAAGTTTTGGATCAAAAAAATCAAGAATTTGGTCCCGAATTCAAAAAACTAGTTTTGGATCAAGAAAATCAAGAATTTGGTCCCGAATACAAAAATCTAGTTTTGGATCAAAAAAATCAAGAATTGGGTCGCGAAGACAACAATCTAGTTTTGGATCAAAAAAATCAAGAATTTGGTCGCGAAGACAAAAATCTAGTTTTGGATCAAGAAAATCAAGAATTTGGTCGCGAAAACAAAAATCTAGTTCTGGATCAAGAAAATCAAGAATTGGGTCGCGAAGACAAAAATCTAGTTTTGGACCAAGAAAATCAAGAAATGTGTCGCGAATACAAAAAACAAGTTTTGGATCAAAAAAATCAAGAATTTGGTCCCGAATTCAAAAAACTAGTTTTGGATCAAGAAAATCAAGAATTTGGTCGCGAAAACAAAAATCTAGTTCTGGATCAAGAAAATCAAGAATTGGGTCGCGAAGACAAAAATCTAGTTTTGGACCAAGAAAATCAAGAAGTGTGTCGCGAATACAAAAAACAAGTTTGGGATCAAAAAAATTATGAATTTGGTCCCGAATTCAAAAAACTAGTTTTGGATCAAGAAAATCAAGAATTTGGTCCCGAATACAAAAATCTAGTTTTGGAACAAGAAAGTCAAGAATATGGTCGCGAATACAAAAATCTAGTTTTGGATCAAGAAAAACAAGCAGTGTGTCGCGAATACAAAAAACAAGTTTTGGATCAAAAAAATCAAGAATTTGGTCCCGAATACAAAAAACTAGTTTTGGATCAAGAAAATCAAGAATTTGGTCGCGAAGACAAAAATCTAGTTTTGGATCAAGAAAATCAAGAGCTGGGTCCTGAATACAAAAAACTAGTTTTGGATCAAGAAAATCAAGAATATGGTCGCGAATATAAAAATCTAGTTGTGGATCAAGAAAATCAAGAATTTGATCGCGAAAACAAAAATCTAGATCTGGATCAAGAAAATCCAGAATTTGGTCGCGAAGACAAAAATCTAGTTTTGGATCAAGAAAATCAAGAATTTGGTCGCGAATACAAAAATCTAGTTTTGGATCAAGAAAATCAAGAAGTGTGTCGCGAATACAAAAAACAACTTTGGGATCAAAAAAATCAAGAATTTGGTCCCGAATTCAAAAAACTAGTTTTGGATCAAGAAAATCAAGAATTGGGTCGCGAAGACAAAAATCTAGTTTTGGATCAAAAAAATCAAGAATTTGGTCGCGAAGACAAAAATCTAGTTTTGGATCAAGAAAATCAAGAAGTGTGTCGCGAATACAAAAAACAAGTTTTGGATCAAGAAAATCAAGAATTGGATCGCGAAGACAAAAATCTAGTTTTGGATCAAAAAAATCAAGAATTTGGTCGCGAAGACAAAAATCTAGTTTTGGATCAAGAAAATCAAGAAGTGTGTCGCGAATACAAAAAACAAGTTTTGGATCAAGAAAATCAAGAATTTGGTCCCGAATACAAAAAACTAGTTTTGGATCAAGAAAATCAAGAATTTGGTCGCGAAGACAAAAATCTAGTTTTGGATCAAGAAAATCAAGAGCTGGGTCCCGAATACAAAAAACTAGTTTTGGATCAAGAAAATCAAGAATATGGTCGCGAATATAAAAATCTAGTTGTGGATCAAGAAAATCAAGAATTTGGTCGCGAAAACAAAAATCTAGTTCTGGATCAAGAAAATCCAGAAGTGTGTCGCGAATACAAAAAACAAGTTTTGGATCAAGAAAATCAAGAATTTGGTCCCGAATACAAAAAACTAGTTTTGGATCAAGAAAATCAAGAATTTGGTCGCGAAGACAAAAATCTAGTTTTGGATCAAGAAAATCAAGAGCTGGGTCCCGAATACAAAAAACTAGTTTTGGATCAAGAAAATCAAGAATATGGTCGCGAATATAAAAATCTAGTTGTGGATCAAGAAAATCAAGAATTTGGTCGCGAAAACAAAAATCTAGTTCTGGATCAAGAAAATCCAGAATTTGGTCGCGAAGACAAAAATCTAGTTCTGGATCAAGAAAATCCAGAATTTGGTCGCGAATACAAAAATCTAGTTTTAGATCAAGAAAATCAAGAAGTGTGTCACGAATACAAAAAACAAGTTTGGGATCAAAAAAATCAAGAATTTGGTCCCGAATTCAAAAAACTAGTTTTGGATCAAGAAAATCAAGAATTTGGTCGCGAATACAAAAATCTAGTTTTGGATCAAGAAAATCAAGAAGTGTGTCGCGAATACAAAAAACATGTTTGGGATCAAAAAAATCAAGAATTTGGTCCCGAATTCAAAAAACTAGTTTTGGATCAAGAAAATCAAGAATTTGGTCCCGAATACAAAAATCTAGTTTTGGAACAAGAAAATCAAGAATATGGTCGCGAATACAAAAATCTAGTTTTGGATCAAGAAAAACAAGAAGTGTGTCGCGAATACAAAAAACAAGTTTTGGATCAAAAAAATCAAGAATTTGGTCCCGAATACAAAAAACTAGTTTTGGATCAAGAAAATCAAGAATTTGGTCGCGAAGACAAAAATCTAGTTTTGGATCAAGAAAATCAAGAGCTGGGTCCCGAATACAAAAAACTAGTTTTGGATCAAGAAAATCAAGAATATGGTCGCGAATATAAAAATCTAGTTGTGGATCAAGAAAATCAAGAATTTGGTCGCGAATACAAAAAACAAGTTTGGGATCAAAAAAATCAAGAATTTGGTCCCGAATTCAAAAAACTAGTTTTGGATCAAGAAAATCAAGAATTTGGTCGCGAAGACAAAAATCTAGTTTTGGATCAAGAAAATCAAGAAGTGTGTCGCGAATACAAAAAACAAGTTTGGGATCAAAAAAATCAAGAATTTGGTCCCGAATTCAAAAAACATGTTTTGGATCAAGAAAATCAAAAATTTGGTCCCGAATACAAAAATCTAGTTTTGGATCAAAAAAATCAAGAATTGGGTCGCGAATACAAAAATCTAGTTTTGGATCAAGAAAAACAAGAAGTGTGTCGCGAATACAAAAAACAAGTTTTGGATCAAAAAAATCAAGAATTTGGTCCCGAATACAAAAAACTAGTTTTGGATCAAGAAAATCAAGAATTTGGTCGCGAAGACAAAAATCTAGTTTTGGATCAAGAAAATCAAGAGCTGGGTCCCGAATACAAAAAACTAGTTTTGTATCAAGAAAATCAAGAATATGGTCGCGAATATAAAAATCTAGTTGTGGATCAAGAAAATCAAGAATTTGGTCGCGAAAACAAAAATCTAGTTCTGGATCAAGAAAATCCAGAATTTGGTCGCGAAGACAAAAATCTAGTTTTGGATCAAGAAAATCAAGAGCTGGGTCCCGAATACAAAAAACTAGTTTTGGATCAAGAAAATCAAGAATATGGTCGCGAATATAAAAATCTAGTTGTGGATCAAGAAAATCATGAATTTGGTCGCGAAAACAAAAATCTAGTTCTGGATCAAGAAAATCCAGAATTTGGTCGCGAAGACAAAAATCTAGTTTTGGATCAAGAAAATCAAGAATTTGGTCGCGAATACAAAAATCTAGTTTTGGATCAAGAAAATCAAGAAGTGTGTCGCGAATACAAAAAACAACTTTGGGATCAAAAAAATCAAGAATTTGGTCCCGAATTCAAAAAACTAGTTTTGGATCAAGAAAATCAAGAATTTGGTCGCGAAAACAAAAATCTAGTTTTGGATCAAGAAAATCAAGAAGTGTGTCGCGAATACAAAAAACAAGTTTGGGATCAAAAAAATCAAGAATTTGGTCCCGAATTCAAAAAACTAGTTTTGGATCAAGAAAATCAAAAATTTGGTCCCGAATACAAAAATCTAGTTTTGGATCAAAAAAATCAAGAATTGGGTCGCGAAGACAAAAATCTAGTTTTCGATCAAAAAAATCTAGAATTTGGTCGCGAAAACAAAAATCTAGTTTTGGATCAAGAAAATCAAGAAGTGTGTCGCGAATACAAAAAACAAGTTTTGGATCAAGAAAATCAAGAATTTGGTCCCGAATACAAAAAACTAGTTTTGGATCAAGAAAATCAAGAATTTGGTCGCGAAGACAAAAATCTAGTTTTGGATCAAGAAAATCAAGAGCTGGGTCCCGAATACAAAAATCTAGTTTTGGATCAAGAAAATCAAGAATTTGGTCGAGAAGACAAAAATCTAGTTTTGGATAAAAAAAATCGAGAATTTAGTCGCGAAGACAAAAATCTAGTTTTGGATCAAGAAAATTAAGAAGTTTGTCGCGAATACAAAAAACAAGTTTTGGATCAAGAAAATCAAGAGCTGGGTCCCGAATACAAAAAACTAGTTTTGGATCAAGAAAATCATGAATATGGTCGCGAATATAAAAATCTAGTTGTGGATCTAGAAAATCAAGAATTTGGTCGCGAAAACAAAAATCTAGTTCTGGATCAAGAAAATCCAGAATTTAGTCGCGAATACAAAAATCTAGTTTTGGATCAAGAAAATCAAGAAGTGTGTCACGAATACAAAAAACAAGTTTGGGATCAAAAAAATCAAGAATTTGGTCCCGAATTGAAAAAACTAGTTTTGGATCAAGAAAATCAAGAATTTGGTCCCGAATACAAAAATCTAGTTTTGGATCAAAAAAATCAAGAATTGGGTCGCGAAAACAAAAATCTAGTTTTGGATCAAAAAAATCAAGAATTTGGTCGCGACGACAAAAATCTAGTTTTGGATCAAGAAAATCAAGAAGTGTGTCGCGAATACAAAAAACTAGTTTTGGATCAAGAAAATCAAGAATTTGGTCCCGAATACAAAAAACTAGTTTTGGATCAAGAAAATCAAGAATTTGGTCGCGAATACAAAAAACTAGTTTTGGATCAAGAAAATCAAGAATTTGGTCGCGAATACAAAAATCTAGTTTTGGATTAAGAAAATCAAGAATTTGGTCGCGAATACAAAAATCTAGTTTTGGATCAAGAAAATCAAGAAGTGTGTCGCGAATACAAAAAACTAGTTTGGGATCAAAAAAATCAAGAATTTTGTCCCGAATTCAAAAAACTAGTTTTGGATCAAGAAAATCAAGAATTTGGTCCCGAATAAAAAAATCTAGTTTTGGATCAAAAAAATCAAGAATTGGGTCGCGAAAACAAAAATCTAGTTTTGGATCAAAAAAATCAAGAATTTGGTCCCGAATTCAAAAAACTAGTTTTGGATCAAGAAAATCAAGAAGTGTGTCGCGAATACAAAAAACTAGTTTTGGATCAAGAAAATCAAGAATTTGGTCGCGAAGACAAAAAACTAGTTTTGGATCAAGAAAATCAAGAAGTGTGTCGCGAAGACAAAAATCTAGTTTTGGATCAAGAAAATCAAGAGCTGGGTCCCGAATACAAAAAACTAGTTTTGGATCAAGAAAATCAAGAATATGGTCGCGAATATAAAAATCTAGTTGTGGATCAAGAAAATCAAGAATTTGGTCGCGAATACAAAAAACAAGTTTGGGATCAAAAAAATCAAGAATTTGGTCCCGAATTCAAAAAACTAGTTTTGGATCAAGAAAATCAAGAATTGGGTCGCGAAGACAAAAATCTAGTTTTGGATCAAAAAAATCAAGAATTTGGTCGCGAAGACAAAAATCTAGTTTTGGATCAAGAAAATCAAGAAGTGTGTCGCGAATACAAAAAACAAGTTTTGGATCAAGAAAATCAAGAATTGGATCGCGAAGACAAAAATCTAGTTTTGGATCAAAAAAATCAAGAATTTGGTCGCGAAGACAAAAATCTAGTTTTGGATCAAGAAAATCAAGAAGTGTGTCGCGAATACAAAAAACAAGTTTTGGATCAAGAAAATCAAGAATTTGGTCCCGAATACAAAAAACTAGTTTTGGATCAAGAAAATCAAGAAGTGTGTCGCGAAGACAAAAATCTAGTTTTGGATCAAGAAAATCAAGAGCTGGGTCCCGAATACAAAAAACTAGTTTTGGATCAAGAAAATCAAGAATATGGTCGCGAATATAAAAATCTAGTTGTGGATCAAGAAAATCAAGAATTTGGTCGCGAATACAAAAAACAAGTTTGGGATCAAAAAAATCAAGAATTTGGTCCCGAATTCAAAAAACTAGTTTTGGATCAAGAAAATCAAGAATTTGGTCGCGAAGACAAAAATCTAGTTTTGGATCAAGAAAATCAAGAAGTGTGTCGCGAATACAAAAAACAAGTTTGGGATCAAAAAAATCAAGAATTTGGTCCCGAATTCAAAAAACATGTTTTGGATCAAGAAAATCAAAAATTTGGTCCCGAATACAAAAATCTAGTTTTGGATCAAAAAAATCAAGAATTGGGTCGCGAAGACAAAAATCTAGTTTTCGATCAAAAAAATCAAGAATTTGGTCGCGAAGACAAAAATCTAGTTTTGGATCAAGAAAATCAAGAAGTGTGTCGCGAATACAAAAAACATGTTTTGGATCAAGAAAATCAAGAATTTGGTCCCGAATACAAAAAACTAGTTTTGGATCAAGAAAATCAAGAATTTGGTCGCGAAGACAAAAATCTAGTTTTGGATCAAGAAAAATCAAGAGCTGGGTCCCGAATACAAAAATCTAGTTTTGGATCAAGAAAATCAAGAATTTGGTCGAGAAGACAAAAATCTAGTTTTGGATAAAAAAAATCGAGAATTTAGTCGCGAAGACAAAAATCTAGTTTTGGATCAAGAAAATGAAGAAGTTTGTCGCGAATACAAAAAACTAGTTTTGGATCAAGAAAATCCAGAGCTGGGTCCCGAATACAAAAAACTAGTTTTGGATCAAGAAAATCAAGAATATGGTCGCGAATATAAATATCTAGTTGTGGATCAAGAAAATTAAGAATTTGGTCGCGAAAACAAAAATCTAGTTCTGGATCAAGAAAATCCAGAATTTGGTCGCGAATACAAAAATCTAGTTTTGGATCAAGAAAATCAAGAAGTGTGTCACGAATACAAAAAACAAGTTTGGGATCAAAAAAATCAAGAATTTGGTCCCGAATTCAAAAAACTAGTTTTGGATCAAGAAAATCAAGAATTTGGTCACGAATACAAAAATCTAGTTTTGGATCAAGAAAATCAAGAAGTGTGTCGCGAATACAAAAAACATGTTTGGGATCAAAAAAATCAAGAATTTGGTCCCGAATTCAAAAAACTAGTTTTGGATCAAGAAAATCAAGAATTTGGTCCCGAATACAAAAATCTAGTTTTGGAACAAGAAAGTCAAGAATATGGTCGCGAATACAAAAATCTAGTTTTGGATCAAGAAAAACAAGAAGTGTGTCGCGAATACAAAAAACAAGTTTTGGATCAAAAAAATCAAGAATTTGGTCCCGAATACAAAAAACTAGTTTTGGATCAAGAAAATCAAGAATTTGGTCGCGAAGACAAAAATCTAGTTTTGGATCAAGAAAATCAAGAGCTGGGTCCCGAATACAAAAAACTAGTTTTGGATCAAGAAAATCAAGAATATGGTCGCGAATATAAAAATCTAGTTGTGGATCAAGAAAATCAAGAATTTGGTCGCGAAAACAAAAATCTAGTTCTGGATCAAGAAAATCCAGAATTTGGTCGCGAAGACAAAAATCTAGTTTTGGATCAAGAAAATCAAGAATTTGGTCGCGAATACAAAAATCTAGTTTTGGATCAAGAAAATCAAGAAGTGTGTCGCGAATACAAAAAACAACTTTGGGATCAAAAAAATCAAGAATTTGGTCCCGAATTCAAAAAACTAGTTTTGGATCAAGAAAATCAAGAATTGGGTCGCGAAGACAAAAATCTAGTTTTGGATCAAAAAAATCAAGAATTTGGTCGCGAAGACAAAAATCTAGTTTTGGATCAAGAAAATCAAGAAGTGTGTCGCGAATACAAAAAACAAGTTTTGGATCAAGAAAATCAAGAATTGGATCGCGAAGACAAAAATCTAGTTTTGGATCAAAAAAATCAAGAATTTGGTCGCGAAGACAAAAATCTAGTTTTGGATCAAGAAAATCAAGAAGTGTGTCGCGAATACAAAAAACAAGTTTTGGATCAAGAAAATCAAGAATTTGGTCCCGAATACAAAAAACTAGTTTTGGATCAAGAAAATCAAGAATTTGGTCGCGAAGACAAAAATCTAGTTTTGGATCAAGAAAATCAAGAGCTGGGTCCCGAATACAAAAAACTAGTTTTGGATCAAGAAAATCAAGAATATGGTCGCGAATATAAAAATCTAGTTGTGGATCAAGAAAATCAAGAATTTGGTCGCGAAAACAAAAATCTAGTTCTGGATCAAGAAAATCCAGAATTTGGTCGCGAAGACAAAAATCTAGTTTTGGATCAAGAAAATCAACAATTTGGTCGCGAATACAAAAATCTAGTTTTGGATCAAGAAAATCAAGAAGTGTGTCGTGAATACAAAAAACAACTTTGGGATCAAAAAAATCAAGAATTTGGTCCCGAATTCAAAAAACTAGTTTTGGATCAAGAAAATCAAGAATTTGGTCGCGAATATAAATATCTAGTTGTGGATCAAGAAAATGAAGAATTTGGTCGCGAAAACAAAAATCTAGTTCTGGATCAAGAAAATCCAGAATTTGGTCGCGAATACAAAAATCTAGTTTTAGATCAAGAAAATCAAGAAGTGTGTCACGAATACAAAAAACAAGTTTGGGATCAAAAAAATCAAGAATTTGGTCCCGAATTCAAAAAACTAGTTTTGGATCAAGAAAATCAAGAATTTGGTCGCGAATACAAAAATCTAGTTTTGGATCAAGAAAATCAAGAAGTGTGTCGCGAATACAAAAAACATGTTTGGGATCAAAAAAATCAAGAATTTGGTCCCGAATTCAAAAAACTAGTTTTGGATCAAGAAAATCAAGAATTTGGTCCCGAATACAAAAATCTAGTTTTGGAACAAGAAAATCAAGAATATGGTCGCGAATACAAAAATCTAGTTTTGGATCAAGAAAAACAAGAAGTGTGTCGCGAATACAAAAAACAAGTTTTGGATCAAAAAAATCAAGAATTTGGTCCCGAATACAAAAAACTAGTTTTGGATCAAGAAAATCAAGAATTTGGTCGCGAAGACAAAAATCTAGTTTTGGATCAAGAAAATCAAGAAGTGTGTCGCGAATACAAAAAACAAGTTTTGGATCAAGAAAATCAAGAATTGGATCGCGAAGACAACAATCTAGTTTTGGATCAAAAAAATCAAGAATTTGGTCGCGAAGACAAAAATCTAGTTTTGGATCAAGAAAATCAAGAAGTGTGTCGCGAATACAAAAAACAAGTTTTGGATCAAGAAAATCAAGAATTGGATCGCGAAGACAAAAATCTAGTTTTGGATCAAAAAAATCAAGAATTTGGTCGCGAAGACAAAAATCTAGTTTTGGATCAAGAAAATCAAGAAGTGTGTCGCGAATACAAAAAACTAGTTTTGGATCAAGAAAATCCAGAGCTGGGTCCCGAATACAAAAAACTAGTTTTGGATCAAGAAAATCAAGAATATGGTCGCGAATATAAATATCTAGTTGTGGATCAAGAAAATTAAGAATTTGGTCGCGAAAACAAAAATCTAGTTCTGGATCAAGAAAATCCAGAATTTGGTCGCGAATACAAAAATCTAGTTTTGGATCAAGAAAATCAAGAAGTGTGTCACGAATACAAAAAACAAGTTTGGGATCAAAAAAATCAAGAATTTGGTCCCGAATTCAAAAAACTAGTTTTGGATCAAGAAAATCAAGAATTTGGTCACGAATACAAAAATCTAGTTTTGGATCAAGAAAATCAAGAAGTGTGTCGCGAATACAAAAAACATGTTTGGGATCAAAAAAATCAAGAATTTGGTCCCGAATTCAAAAAACTAGTTTTGGATCAAGAAAATCAAGAATTTGGTCCCGAATACAAAAATCTAGTTTTGGAACAAGAAAGTCAAGAATATGGTCGCGAATACAAAAATCTAGTTTTGGATCAAGAAAAACAAGAAGTGTGTCGCGAATACAAAAAACAAGTTTTGGATCAAAAAAATCAAGAATTTGGTCCCGAATACAAAAAACTAGTTTTGGATCAAGAAAATCAAGAATTTGGTCGCGAAGACAAAAATCTAGTTTTGGATCAAGAAAATCAAGAGCTGGGTCCCGAATACAAAAAACTAGTTTTGGATCAAGAAAATCAAGAATATGGTCGCGAATATAAAAATCTAGTTGTGGATCAAGAAAATCAAGAATTTGGTCGCGAAAACAAAAATCTAGTTCTGGATCAAGAAAATCCAGAATTTGGTCGCGAAGACAAAAATCTAGTTTTGGATCAAGAAAATCAAGAATTTGGTCGCGAATACAAAAATCTAGTTTTGGATCAAGAAAATCAAGAAGTGTGTCGCGAATACAAAAAACAACTTTGGGATCAAAAAAATCAAGAATTTGGTCCCGAATTCAAAAAACTAGTTTTGGATCAAGAAAATCAAGAATTGGGTCGCGAAGACAAAAATCTAGTTTGGATCAAAAAAATCAAGAATTTGGTCGCGAAGACAAAAATCTAGTTTTGGATCAAGAAAATCAAGAAGTGTGTCGCGAATACAAAAAACAAGTTTTGGATCAAGAAAATCAAGAATTGGATCGCGAAGACAAAAATCTAGTTTTGGATCAAAAAAATCAAGAATTTGGTCGCGAAGACAAAAATCTAGTTTTGGATCAAGAAAATCAAGAAGTGTGTCGCGAATACAAAAAACAAGTTTTGGATCAAGAAAATCAAGAATTTGGTCCCGAATACAAAAAACTAGTTTTGGATCAAGAAAATCAAGAATTTGGTCGCGAAGACAAAAATCTAGTTTTGGATCAAGAAAATCAAGAGCTGGGTCCCGAATACAAAAAACTAGTTTTGGATCAAGAAAATCAAGAATATGGTCGCGAATATAAAAATCTAGTTGTGGATCAAGAAAATCAAGAATTTGGTCGCGAAAACAAAAATCTAGTTCTGGATCAAGAAAATCCAGAATTTGGTCGCGAAGACAAAAATCTAGTTTTGGATCAAGAAAATCAACAATTTGGTCGCGAATACAAAAATCTAGTTTTGGATCAAGAAAATCAAGAAGTGTGTCGTGAATACAAAAAACAACTTTGGGATCAAAAAAATCAAGAATTTGGTCCCGAATTCAAAAAACTAGTTTTGGATCAAGAAAATCAAGAATTTGGTCGCGAATATAAATATCTAGTTGTGGATCAAGAAAATGAAGAATTTGGTCGCGAAAACAAAAATCTAGTTCTGGATCAAGAAAATCCAGAATTTGGTCGCGAATACAAAAATCTAGTTTTAGATCAAGAAAATCAAGAAGTGTGTCACGAATACAAAAAACAAGTTTGGGATCAAAAAAATCAAGAATTTGGTCCCGAATTCAAAAAACTAGTTTTGGATCAAGAAAATCAAGAATTTGGTCGCGAATACAAAAATCTAGTTTTGGATCAAGAAAATCAAGAAGTGTGTCGCGAATACAAAAAACATGTTTGGGATCAAAAAAATCAAGAATTTGGTCCCGAATTCAAAAAACTAGTTTTGGATCAAGAAAATCAAGAATTTGGTCCCGAATACAAAAATCTAGTTTTGGAACAAGAAAATCAAGAATATGGTCGCGAATACAAAAATCTAGTTTTGGATCAAGAAAAACAAGAAGTGTGTCGCGAATACAAAAAACAAGTTTTGGATCAAAAAAATCAAGAATTTGGTCCCGAATACAAAAAACTAGTTTTGGATCAAGAAAATCAAGAATTTGGTCGCGAAGACAAAAATCTAGTTTTGGATGAAGAAAATCAAGAAGTGTGTCGCGAATACAAAAAACAAGTTTTGGATCAAGAAAATCAAGAATTGGATCGCGAAGACAAAAATCTAGTTTTGGATCAAAAAAATCAAGAATTTGGTCGCGAAGACAAAAATCTAGTTTTGGATCAAGAAAATCAAGAAGTGTGTCGCGAATACAAAAAACAAGTTTTGGATCAAGAAAATCAAGAATTTGGTCCCGAATACAAAAAACTAGTTTTGGATCAAGAAAATCAAGAATTTGGTCGCGAAGACAAAAATCTAGTTTTGGATCAAGAAAATCAAGAGCTGGGTCCCGAATACAAAAAACTAGTTTTGGATCAAGAAAATCAAGAATATGGTCGCGAATATAAAAATCTAGTTGTGGATCAAGAAAATCAAGAATTTGGTCGCGAAAACAAAAATCTAGTTTTGGATCAAGAAAATCAAGAATATGGTCGCGAATATAAAAATCTAGTTGTGGATCAAGAAAATCAAGAATTTGGTCGCGAAAACAAAAATCTAGTTCTGGATCAAGAAAATCCAGAATTTGGTCGCGAAGACAAAAATCTAGTTTTGGATCAAGAAAATCAAGAATTTGGTCGCGAATACAAAAATCTAGTTTTGGATCAAGAAAATCAAGAAGTGTGTCGCGAATACAAAAAACAACTTTGGGATCAAAAAAATCAAGAATTTGGTCCCGAATTCAAAAAACTAGTTTTGGATCAAGAAAATCAAGAATTGGGTCGCGAAGACAAAAATCTAGTTTTGGATCAAAAAAATCAAGAATTTGGTCGCGAAGACAAAAATCTAGTTTTGGATCAAGAAAATCAAGAAGTGTGTCGCGAATACAAAAAACAAGTTTTGGATCAAGAAAATCAAGAATTGGATCGCGAAGACAAAAATCTAGTTTTGGATCAAAAAAATCAAGAATTTGGTCGCGAAGACAAAAATCTAGTTTTGGATCAAGAAAATCAAGAAGTGTGTCGCGAATACAAAAAACAAGTTTTGGATCAAGAAAATCAAGAATTTGGTCCCGAATACAAAAAACTAGTTTTGGATCAAGAAAATCAAGAATTTGGTCGCGAAGACAAAAATCTAGTTTTGGATCAAGAAAATCAAGAGCTGGGTCCCGAATACAAAAAACTAGTTTTGGATCAAGAAAATCAAGAATATGGTCGCGAATATAAAAATCTAGTTGTGGATCAAGAAAATCAAGAATTTGGTCGCGAAAACAAAAATCTAGTTCTGGATCAAGAAAATCCAGAATTTGGTCGCGAAGACAAAAATCTAGTTTTGGATCAAGAAAATCAACAATTTGGTCGCGAATACAAAAATCTAGTTTTGGATCAAGAAAATCAAGAAGTGTGTCGTGAATACAAAAAACAACTTTGGGATCAAAAAAATCAAGAATTTGGTCCCGAATTCAAAAAACTAGTTTTGGATCAAGAAAATCAAGAATTTGGTCGCGAATATAAATATCTAGTTGTGGATCAAGAAAATGAAGAATTTGGTCGCGAAAACAAAAATCTAGTTCTGGATCAAGAAAATCCAGAATTTGGTCGCGAATACAAAAATCTAGTTTTAGATCAAGAAAATCAAGAAGTGTGTCACGAATACAAAAAACAAGTTTGGGATCAAAAAAATCAAGAATTTGGTCCCGAATTCAAAAAACTAGTTTTGGATCAAGAAAATCAAGAATTTGGTCGCGAATACAAAAATCTAGTTTTGGATCAAGAAAATCAAGAAGTGTGTCGCGAATACAAAAAACATGTTTGGGATCAAAAAAATCAAGAATTTGGTCCCGAATTCAAAAAACTAGTTTTGGATCAAGAAAATCAAGAATTTGGTCCCGAATACAAAAATCTAGTTTTGGAACAAGAAAATCAAGAATATGGTCGCGAATACAAAAATCTAGTTTTGGATCAAGAAAAACAAGAAGTGTGTCGCGAATACAAAAAACAAGTTTTGGATCAAAAAAATCAAGAATTTGGTCCCGAATACAAAAAACTAGTTTTGGATCAAGAAAATCAAGAATTTGGTCGCGAAGACAAAAATCTAGTTTTGGATCAAGAAAATCAAGAAGTGTGTCGCGAATACAAAAAACAAGTTTTGGATCAAGAAAATCAAGAATTGGATCGCGAAGACAAAAATCTAGTTTTGGATCAAAAAAATCAAGAATTTGGTCGCGAAGACAAAAATCTAGTTTTGGATCAAGAAAATCAAGAAGTGTGTCGCGAATACAAAAAACAAGTTTTGGATCAAGAAAATCAAGAATTTGGTCCCGAATACAAAAAACTAGTTTTGGATCAAGAAAATCAAGAATTTGGTCGCGAAGACAAAAATCTAGTTTTGGATCAAGAAAATCAAGAGCTGGGTCCCGAATACAAAAAACTAGTTTTGGATCAAGAAAATCAAGAATATGGTCGCGAATATAAAAATCTAGTTGTGGATCAAGAAAATCAAGAATTTGGTCGCGAAAACAAAAATCTAGTTCTGGATCAAGAAAATCCAGAATTTGGTCGCGAAGACAAAAATCTAGTTTTGGATCAAGAAAATCAACAATTTGGTCGCGAATACAAAAATCTAGTTTTGGATCAAGAAAATCAAGAAGTGTGTCGCGAATACAAAAAACAACTTTGGGATCAAAAAAATCAAGAATTTGGTCCCGAATTCAAAAAACTAGTTTTGGATCAAGAAAATCAAGAATTTGGTCGCGAATATAAATATCTAGTTGTGGATCAAGAAAATGAAGAATTTGGTCGCGAAAACAAAAATCTAGTTCTGGATCAAGAAAATCCAGAATTTGGTCGCGAATACAAAAATCTAGTTTTAGATCAAGAAAATCAAGAAGTGTGTCACGAATACAAAAAACAAGTTTGGGATCAAAAAAATCAAGAATTTGGTCCCGAATTCAAAAAACTAGTTTTGGATCAAGAAAATCAAGAATTTGGTCGCGAATACAAAAATCTAGTTTTGGATCAAGAAAATCAAGAAGTGTGTCGCGAATACAAAAAACATGTTTGGGATCAAAAAAATCAAGAATTTGGTCCCGAATTCAAAAAACTAGTTTTGGATCAAGAAAATCAAGAATTTGGTCCCGAATACAAAAATCTAGTTTTGGAACAAGAAAATCAATAATATGGTCGCGAATACAAAAATCTAGTTTTGGATCAAGAAAAACAAGAAGTGTGTCGCGAATACAAAAAACAAGTTTTGGATCAAAAAAATCAAGAATTTGGTCCCGAATACAAAAAACTAGTTTTGGATCAAGAAAATCAAGAATTTGGTCGCGAAGACAAAAATCTAGTTTTGGATCAAGAAAATCAAGAGCTGGGTCCCGAATACAAAAAACTAGTTTTGGATCAAGAAAATCAAGAATATGGTCGCGAATATAAAAATCTAGTTGTGGATCAAGAAAATCAAGAATTTGGTCGCGAATACAAAAAACAAGTTTGGGATCAAAAAAATCAAGAATTTGGTCCCGAATTCAAAAAACTAGTTTTGGATCAAGAAAATCAAGAATTTGGTCGTGAAGACAAAAATCTAGTTTTGGATCAAGAAAATCAAGAAGTGTGTCGCGAATACAAAAAACAAGTTTGGGATCAAAAAAATCAAGAATTTGGTCCCGAATTCAAAAAACATGTTTTGGATCAAGAAAATCAAAAATTTGGTCCCGAATACAAAAATCTAGTTTTGGATCAAAAAAATCAAGAATTGGGTCGCGAAGACAAAAATCTAGTTTTCGATCAAAAAAATCAAGAATTTGGTCGCGAAGACAAAAATCTAGTTTTGGATCAAGAAAATCAAGAAGTGTGTCGCGAATACAAAAAACATGTTTTGGATCAAGAAAATCAAGAATTTGGTCCCGAATACAAAAAACTAGTTTTGGATCAAGAAAATCAAGAATTTGGTCGCGAAGACAAAAATCTAGTTTTGGATCAAGAAAAATCAAGAGCTGGGTCCCGAATACAAAAATCTAGTTTTGGATCAAGAAAATCAAGAATTTGGTCGAGAAGACAAAAATCTAGTTTTGGATAAAAAAAATCGAGAATTTAGTCGCGAAGACAAAAATCTAGTTTTGGATCAAGAAAATGAAGAAGTTTGTCGCGAATACAAAAAACTAGTTTTGGATCAAGAAAATCCAGAGCTGGGTCCCGAATACAAAAAACTAGTTTTGGATCAAGAAAATCAAGAATATGGTCGCGAATATAAATATCTAGTTGTGGATCAAGAAAATTAAGAATTTGGTCGCGAAAACAAAAATCTAGTTCTGGATCAAGAAAATCCAGAATTTGGTCGCGAATACAAAAATCTAGTTTTGGATCAAGAAAATCAAGAAGTGTGTCACGAATACAAAAAACAAGTTTGGGATAAAAAAAATCAAGAATTTGGTCCCGAATTCAAAAAACTAGTTTTGGATCAAGAAAATCAAGAATTTGGTCACGAATACAAAAATCTAGTTTTGGATCAAGAAAATCAAGAAGTGTGTCGCGAATACAAAAAACATGTTTGGGATCAAAAAAATCAAGAATTTGGTCCCGAATTCAAAAAACTAGTTTTGGATCAAGAAAATCAAGAATTTGGTCCCGAATACAAAAATCTAGTTTTGGAACAAGAAAGTCAAGAATATGGTCGCGAATACAAAAATCTAGTTTTGGATCAAGAAAAACAAGAAGTGTGTCGCGAATACAAAAAACAAGTTTTGGATCAAAAAAATCAAGAATTTGGTCCCGAATACAAAAAACTAGTTTTGGATCAAGAAAATCAAGAATTTGGTCGCGAAGACAAAAATCTAGTTTTGGATCAAGAAAATCAAGAGCTGGGTCCCGAATACAAAAAACTAGTTTTGGATCAAGAAAATCAAGAATATGGTCGCGAATATAAAAATCTAGTTGTGGATCAAGAAAATCAAGAATTTGGTCGCGAAAACAAAAATCTAGTTCTGGATCAAGAAAATCCAGAATTTGGTCGCGAAGACAAAAATCTAGTTTTGGATCAAGAAAATCAAGAATTTGGTCGCGAATACAAAAATCTAGTTTTGGATCAAGAAAATCAAGAAGTGTGTCGCGAATACAAAAAACAACTTTGGGATCAAAAAAATCAAGAATTTGGTCCCGAATTCAAAAAACTAGTTTTGGATCAAGAAAATCAAGAATTGGGTCGCGAAGACAAAAATCTAGTTTTGGATCAAAAAAATCAAGAATTTGGTCGCGAAGACAAAAATCTAGTTTTGGATCAAGAAAATCAAGAAGTGTGTCGCGAATACAAAAAACAAGTTTTGGATCAAGAAAATCAAGAATTGGATCGCGAAGACAAAAATCTAGTTTTGGATCAAAAAAATCAAGAATTTGGTCGCGAAGACAAAAATCTAGTTTTGGATCAAGAAAATCAAGAAGTGTGTCGCGAATACAAAAAACAAGTTTTGGATCAAGAAAATCAAGAATTTGGTCCCGAATACAAAAAACTAGTTTTGGATCAAGAAAATCAAGAATTTGGTCGCGAAGACAAAAATCTAGTTTTGGATCAAGAAAATCAAGAGCTGGGTCCCGAATACAAAAAACTAGTTTTGGATCAAGAAAATCAAGAATATGGTCGCGAATATAAAAATCTAGTTGTGGATCAAGAAAATCAAGAATTTGGTCGCGAAAACAAAAATCTAGTTCTGGATCAAGAAAATCCAGAATTTGGTCGCGAAGACAAAAATCTAGTTTTGGATCAAGAAAATCAAGAATTTGGTCGCGAATACAAAAATCTAGTTTTGGATCAAGAAAATCAAGAAGTGTGTCGTGAATACAAAAAACAACTTTGGGATCAAAAAAATCAAGAATTTGGTCCCGAATTCAAAAAACTAGTTTTGGATCAAGAAAATCAAGAATTTGGTCGCGAATATAAATATCTAGTTGTGGATCAAGAAAATGAAGAATTTGGTCGCGAAAACAAAAATCTATTTCTGGATCAAGAAAATCCAGAATTTGGTCGCGAATACAAAAATCTAGTTTTAGATCAAGAAAATCAAGAAGTGTGTCACGAATACAAAAAACAAGTTTGGGATCAAAAAAATCAAGAATTTGGTCCCGAATTCAAAAAACTAGTTTTGGATCAAGAAAATCAAGAATTTGGTCGCGAATACAAAAATCTAGTTTTGGATCAAGAAAATCAAGAAGTGTGTCGCGAATACAAAAAACATGTTTGGGATCAAAAAAATCAAGAATTTGGTCCCGAATTCAAAAAACTAGTTTTGGATCAAGAAAATCAAGAATTTGGTCCCGAATACAAAAATCTAGTTTTGGAACAAGAAAATCAAGAATATGGTCGCGAATACAAAAATCTAGTTTTGGATCAAGAAAAACAAGAAGTGTGTCGCGAATACAAAAAACAAGTTTTGGATCAAAAAAATCAAGAATTTGGTCCCGAATACAAAAAACTAGTTTTGGATCAAGAAAATCAAGAATTTGGTCGCGAAGACAAAAATCTAGTTTTGGATCAAGAAAATCAAGAGCTGGGTCCCGAATACAAAAAACTAGTTTTGGATCAAGAAAATCAAGAATATGGTCGCGAATATAAAAATCTAGTTGTGGATCAAGAAAATCAAGAATTTGGTCGCGAAAACAAAAATCTAGTTCTGGATCAAGAAAATCCAGAATTTGGTCGCGAAGACAAAAATCTAGTTTTGGATCAAGAAAATCAAGAATTTGGTCGCGAATACAAAAATCTAGTTTTGGATCAAGAAAATCAAGAAGTGTGTCGCGAATACAAAAAACAACTTTGGGATCAAAAAAATCAAGAATTTGGTCCCGAATTCAAAAAACTAGTTTTGGATCAAGAAAATCAAGAATTGGGTCGCGAAGACAAAAATCTAGTTTTGGATCAAAAAAATCAAGAATTTGGTCGCGAAGACAAAAATCTAGTTTTGGATCAAGAAAATCAAGAAGTGTGTCGCGAATACAAAAAACAAGTTTTGGATCAAGAAAATCAAGAATTGGATCGCGAAGACAAAAATCTAGTTTTGGATCAAAAAAATCAAGAATTTGGTCGCGAAGACAAAAATCTAGTTTTGGATCAAGAAAATCAAGAAGTGTGTCGCGAATACAAAAAACAAGTTTTGGATCAAGAAAATCAAGAATTTGGTCCCGAATACAAAAAACTAGTTTTGGATCAAGAAAATCAAGAATTTGGTCGCGAAAACAAAAATCTAGTTTTGGATCAAGAAAATCAAGAGCTGGGTCCCGAATACAAAAAACTAATTTTGGATCAAGAAAATCAAGAATATGGTCGCGAATATAAAAATCTAGTTGTGGATCAAGAAAATCAAGAATTTGGTCGCGAAAACAAAAATCTAGTTCTGGATCAAGAAAATCCAGAATTTGGTCGCGAAGACAAAAATATAGTTTTGGATCAAGAAAATCAAGAATTTGGTCGCGAATACAAAAATCTAGTTTTGGATCAAGAAAATCAAGAAGTGTGTCGCGAATACAAAAAACAACTTTGGGATCAAAAAAATCAAGAATTTGGTCCCGAATTCAAAAAACTAGTTTTGGATCAAGAAAATCAAGAATTTGGTCGCGAATATAAATATCTAGTTGTGGATCAAGAAAATGAAGAATTTGGTCGCGAAAACAAAAATCTAGTTCTGGATCAAGAAAATCCAGAATTTGGTCGCGAATACAAAAATCTAGTTTTAGATCAAGAAAATCAAGAAGTGTGTCACGAATACAAAAAACAAGTTTGGGATCAAAAAAATCAAGAATTTGGTCCCGAATTCAAAAAACTAGTTTTGGATCAAGAAAATCAAGAATTTGGTCGCGAATACAAAAATCTAGTTTTGGATCAAGAAAATCAAGAAGTGTGTCGCGAATACAAAAAACATGTTTGGGATCAAAAAAATCAAGAATTTGGTCCCGAATTCAAAAAACTAGTTTTGGATCAAGAAAATCAAGAATTTGGTCCCGAATACAAAAATCTAGTTTTGGAACAAGAAAATCAAGAATATGGTCGCGAATACAAAAATCTAGTTTTGGATCAAGAAAAACAAGAAGTGTGTCGCGAATACAAAAAACAAGTTTTGGATCAAAAAAATCAAGAATTTGGTCCCGAATACAAAAAACTAGTTTTGGATCAAGAAAATCAAGAATTTGGTCGCGAAGACAAAAATCTAGTTTTGGATCAAGAAAATCAAGAGCTGGGTCCCGAATACAAAAAACTAGTTTTGGATCAAGAAAATCAAGAATATGGTCGCGAATATAAAAATCTAGTTGTGGATCAAGAAAATCAAGAATTTGGTCGCGAAAACAAAAATCTAGTTCTGGATCAAGAAAATCCAGAATTTGGTCGCGAAGACAAAAATCTAGTTTTGGATCAAGAAAATCAAGAATTTGGTCGCGAATACAAAAATCTAGTTTTGGATCAAGAAAATCAAGAAGTGTGTCGCGAATACAAAAAACAACTTTGGGATCAAAAAAATCAAGAATTTGGTCCCGAATTCAAAAAACTAGTTTTGGATCAAGAAAATCAAGAATTGGGTCGCGAAGACAAAAATCTAGTTTTGGATCAAAAAAATCAAGAATTTGGTCGCGAAGACAAAAATCTAGTTTTGGATCAAGAAAATCAAGAAGTGTGTCGCGAATACAAAAAACAAGTTTTGGATCAAGAAAATCAAGAATTGGATCGCGAAGACAAAAATCTAGTTTTGGATCAAAAAAATCAAGAATTTGGTCGCGAAGACAAAAATCTAGTTTTGGATCAAGAAAATCAAGAAGTGTGTCGCGAATACAAAAAACAAGTTTTGGATCAAGAAAATCAAGAATTTGGTCCCGAATACAAAAAACTAGTTTTGGATCAAGAAAATCAAGAATTTGGTCGCGAAGACAAAAATCTAGTTTTGGATCAAGAAAATCAAGAGCTGGGTCCCGAATACAAAAAACTAATTTTGGATCAAGAAAATCAAGAATATGGTCGCGAATATAAAAATCTAGTTGTGGATCAAGAAAATCAAGAATTTGGTCGCGAAAACAAAAATCTAGTTCTGGATCAAGAAAATCAAGAATTTGGTCGCGAAGTCAAAAATCTAGTTTTGGATCAAGAAAATCAAGAATTTGGTCGCGAATACAACAATCTAGTTTTGGATCAAGAAAATCAAGAATTTGGTCGCGAATACAAAAAACAAGTTTGGGATCAAAAAAATCAAGAATTTGGTCCCGAATTCAAAAAACTAGTTTTGGATCAAGAAAATCAAGAATTTGGTAGCGAAGACAAAAATCTAGTTTTGGATCAAGAAAATCAAGAAGTGTGTCGCGAATACAAAAAACAAGTTTGGGATCAAAAAAATCAAGAATTTGGTCCCGAATTCAAAAAACTTGTTTTGGATCAAGAAAATCAAAAATTTGGTCCCGAATACAAAAATCTAGTTTTGGATCAAAAAAATCAAGAATTGGGTCGCGAAGACAAAAATCTAGTTTTGGATCAAAAAAATCAAGAATTTGGTCGCGAAGACAAAAATCTAGTTTTGGATCAAGAAAATCAAGAAGTGTGTCGCGAATACAAAAAACAAGTTTTGGATCAAGAAAATCAAGAATTTGGTCCCGAATACAAAAAACTAGTTTCGGATCAAGAAAATCAAGAATTTGGTCGCGAAGACAAAAATCTAGTTTTGGATCAAGAAAATCAAGAGCTGGGTCCCGAATACAAAAATCTAGTTTTGGATCAAGAAAATCAAGAATTTGGTCGAGAAGACAAAAATCTAGTTTTGGATCAAGAAAATCAAGAATTTGGTCGCGAATACAAAAATCTAGTTTTGGATCAAGAAAATCAAGAAGTGTGTCGCGAATACAAAAAACAAGTTTTGGATCAAGAAAATCAAGAGCTGGGTCCCGAATACAAAAAACTAGTTTTGGATCAAGAAAATCATGAATATGGTCGCGAATATAAAAATCTAGTTGTGGATCTAGAAAATCAAGAATTTGGTCGCGAAAACAAAAATCTAGTTCTGGATCAAGAAAATCCAGAATTTGGTCGCGAATACAAAAATCTAGTTTTGGATCAAGAAAATCAAGTAGTGTGTCACGAATACAAAAAACAAGTTTGGGATCAAAAAAATCAAGAATTTGGTCCCGAATTCAAAAAACTAGTTTTGGATCAAGAAAATCAAGAATTTGGTCCCGAATACAAAAATCTAGTTTTGGATCAAAAAAATCAAGAATTGGGTCGCGAAGACAAAAATCTAGTTTTGGATCAAAAAAATCAAGAATTTGGTCGCGACGACAAAAATCTAGTTTTGGATCAAGAAAATCAAGAAGTGTGTCGCGAATACAAAAAACTAGTTTTGGATCAAGAAAATCAAGAATTTGGTCCCGAATACAAAAAACTAGTTTTGGATCAAGAAAATCAAGAATTTGGTCGCGAATACAAAAAACTAGTTTTGGATCAAGAAAATCAAGAATTTGGTCGTGAATACAAAAATCTAGTTTTGGATTAAGAAAATCAAGAATTTGGTCGCGAATACAAAAATCTAGTTTTGGATGAAGAAAATTAAGAAGTGTGTCGCGAATACAAAAAACTAGTTTGGGATCAAAAAAATCAATAATTTGGTCCCGAATTCAAAAAACTAGTTTTGGATCAAGAAAATCAAGAATTTGGTCCCGAATAAAAAAATCTAGTTTTGGATCAAAAAAATCAAGAATTGGGTCGCGAAAACAAAAATCTAGTTTTGGATCAAAAAAATCAAGAATTTGGTCCCGAAGACAAAAAACTAGTTTTGGATCAAGAAAATCAAGAAGTGTGTCGCGAAGACAAAAATCTAGTTTTGGATCAAGAAAATCAAGAGCTGGGTCCCGAATACAAAAAACTAGTTTTGGATCAAGAAAATCAAGAATATGGTCGCGAATATAAAAATCTAGTTGTGGATCAAGAAAATCAAGAATTTGGTCGCGAATATAAAAATCTAGTTGTGGATCAAGAAAATCAAGAATTTGGTCGCGAAGACAAAAATCTAGTTTTGGATCAAGAAAATCAAGAATTTGGTCGCGAATACAACAATCTAGTTTTGGATCAAGAAAATCAAGAATTTGGTCGCGAATACAAAAAACAAGTTTGGGATCAAAAAAATCAAGAATTTGGTCCCGAATTCAAAAAACTAGTTTTGGATCAAGAAAATCAAGAATTTGGTAGCGAAGACAAAAATCTAGTTTTGGATCAAGAAAATCAAGAAGTGTGTCGCGAATACAAAAAACAAGTTTGGGATCAAAAAAATCAAGAATTTGGTCCCGAATTCAAAAAACTTGTTTTGGATCAAGAAAATCAAAAATTTGGTCCCTAATACAAAAATCTAGTTTTGGATCAAAAAAATCAAGAATTGGGTCGCGAAGACAAAAATCTAGTTTTCGATCAAAAAAATCAAGAATTTGGTCGCGAAGACAAAAATCTAGTTTTGGATCAAGAAAATCAAGAGCTGGGTCCCGAATACAAAAATCTAGTTTTGGATTAAGAAAATCAAGAATTTGGTCGAGAAGACAAAAATCTAGTTTTGGATAAAAAAAATCGAGAATTTAGTCGCGAAGACAAAAATCTAGTTTTGGATCAAGAAAATGAAGAAGTTTGTCGCGAATACAAAAAACAAGTTTTGGATCAAGAAAATCAAGAGCTGGGTCCCGAATACAAAAAACTAGTTTTGGATCAAGAAAATCAAGAATATGGTCGCGAATATAAATATCTAGTTGTGGATCAAGAAAATTAAGAATTTGGTCGCGAAAACAAAAATCTAGTTCTGGATCAAGAAAATCCAGAATTTGGTCGCGAATACAAAAATCTAGTTTTGGATCAAGAAAATCAAGAAGTGTGTCACGAATACAAAAAACAAGTTTGGGATCAAAAAAATCAAGAATTTGGTCCCGAATTCAAAAAACTAGTTTTGGATCAAGAAAATCAAGAATTTGGTCGCGAATACAAAAATCTAGTTTTGGATCAAGAAAATCAAGAATTTGGTCGCGAATACAAAAATCTAGTTTTGGATCAAGAAAATCAAGAAGTGTGTCACGAATACAAAAAACAAGTTTGGGATCAAAAAAATCAAGAATTTGGTCCCGAATTCAAAAAACTAGTTTTGGATCAAGAAAATCAAGAAGTGTGTCGCGAAGACAAAAATCTAGTTTTGGATCAAGAAAATCAAGAGCTGGGTCCCGAATACAAAAAACTAGTTTTGGATCAAGAAAATCAATAATATGGTCGCGAATATAAAAATCTAGTTGTGGATCAAGAAAATCAAGAATTTGGTCGCGAATATAAAAATCTAGTTGTGGATCAAGAAAATCAAGAATTTGGTCGCGAAGTCAAAAATCTAGTTTTGGATCAAGAAAATCAAGAATTTGGTCGCGAATACAACAATCTAGTTTTGGATCAAGAAAATCAAGAATTTGGTCGCGAATACAAAAAACAAGTTTGGGATCAAAAAAATCAAGAATTTGGTCCCGAATTCAAAAAACTAGTTTTGGATCAAGAAAATCAAGAATTTGGTAGCGAAGACAAAAATCTAGTTTTGGATCAAGAAAATCAAGAAGTGTGTCGCGAATACAAAAAACAAGTTTGGGATCAAAAAAATCAAGAATTTGGTCCCGAATTCAAAAAACTTGTTTTGGATCAAGAAAATCAAAAATTTGGTCCCGAATACAAAAATCTAGTTTTGGATGAAAAAAATCAAGAATTGGGTCGCGAAGACAAAAATCTAGTTTTCGATCAAAAAAATCAAGAATTTGGTCGCGAAGACAAAAATCTAGTTTTGGATCAAGAAAATCAAGAAGTGTGTCGCGAATACAAAAAACAAGTTTTGGATCAAGAAAATCAAGAATTTGGTCCCGAATACAAAAAACTAGTTTCGGATCAAGAAAATCAAGAATTTGGTCGCGAAGACAAAAATCTAGTTTTGGATCAAGAAAATCAAGAGCTGGGTCCCGAATACAAAAATCTAGTTTTGGATCAAGAAAATCAAGAATTTGGTCGAGAAGACAAAAATCTAGTTTTGGATAAAAAAAATCGAGAATTTAGTCGCGAAGACAAAAATATAGTTTTGGATCAAGAAAATGAAGATGTTTGTCGCGAATACAAAAAACAAGTTTTGGATCAAGAAAATCAAGAGCTGGGTCCCGAATACAAAAAACTAGTTTTGGATCAAGAAAATCATGAATATGGTCGCGAATATAAAAATCTAGTTGTGGATCTAGAAAATCAAGAATTTGGTCGCGAAAACAAAAATCTAGTTCTGGATCAAGAAAATCCAGAATTTGGTCGCGAATACAAAAATCTAGTTTTGGATCAAGAAAATCAAGTAGTGTGTCACGAATACAAAAAACAAGTTTGGGATCAAAAAAATCAAGAATTTGGTCCCGAATTCAAAAAACTAGTTTTGGATCAAGAAAATCAAGAATTTGGTCCCGAATACAAAAATCTAGTTTTGGATCAAAAAAATCAAGAATTGGGTCGCGAAGACAAAAATCTAGTTTTGGATCAAAAAAATCAAGAATTTGGTCGCGACGACAAAAATCTAGTTTTGGATCAAGAAAATCAAGAAGTGTGTCGCGAATACAAAAAACTAGTTTTGGATCAAGAAAATCAAGAATTTGGTCCCGAATACAAAAAACTAGTTTTGGATCAAGAAAATCAAGAATTTGGTCGCGAATACAAAAAACTAGTTTTGGATCAAGAAAATCAAGAATTTGGTCGTGAATACAAAAATCTAGTTTTGGATTAAGAAAATCAAGAATTTGGTCGCGAATACAAAAATCTAGTTTTGGATGAAGAAAATTAAGAAGTGTGTCGCGAATACAAAAAACTAGTTTGGGATCAAAAAAATCAATAATTTGGTCCCGAATTCAAAAAACTAGTTTTGGATCAAGAAAATCAAGAATTTGGTCCCGAATAAAAAAATCTAGTTTTGGATCAAAAAAATCAAGAATTGGGTCGCGAAAACAAAAATCTAGTTTTGGATCAAAAAAATCAAGAATTTGGTCCCGAAGACAAAAAACTAGTTTTGGATCAAGAAAATCAAGAAGTGTGTCGCGAAGACAAAAATCTAGTTTTGGATCAAGAAAATCAAGAGCTGGGTCCCGAATACAAAAAACTAGTTTTGGATCAAGAAAATCAAGAATATGGTCGCGAATATAAAAATCTAGTTGTGGATCAAGAAAATCAAGAATTTGGTCGCGAATATAAAAATCTAGTTGTGGATCAAGAAAATCAAGAATTTGGTCGCGAAGACAAAAATCTAGTTTTGGATCAAGAAAATCAAGAATTTGGTCGCGAATACAACAATCTAGTTTTGGATCAAGAAAATCAAGAATTTGGTCGCGAATACAAAAAACAAGTTTGGGATCAAAAAAATCAAGAATTTGGTCCCGAATTCAAAAAACTAGTTTTGGATCAAGAAAATCAAGAATTTGGTAGCGAAGACAAAAATCTAGTTTTGGATCAAGAAAATCAAGAAGTGTGTCGCGAATACAAAAAACAAGTTTGGGATCAAAAAAATCAAGAATTTGGTCCCGAATTCAAAAAACTTGTTTTGGATCAAGAAAATCAAAAATTTGGTCCCTAATACAAAAATCTAGTTTTGGATCAAAAAAATCAAGAATTGGGTCGCGAAGACAAAAATCTAGTTTTCGATCAAAAAAATCAAGAATTTGGTCGCGAAGACAAAAATCTAGTTTTGGATCAAGAAAATCAAGAGCTGGGTCCCGAATACAAAAATCTAGTTTTGGATTAAGAAAATCAAGAATTTGGTCGAGAAGACAAAAATCTAGTTTTGGATAAAAAAAATCGAGAATTTAGTCGCGAAGACAAAAATCTAGTTTTGGATCAAGAAAATGAAGAAGTTTGTCGCGAATACAAAAAACAAGTTTTGGATCAAGAAAATCAAGAGCTGGGTCCCGAATACAAAAAACTAGTTTTGGATCAAGAAAATCAAGAATATGGTCGCGAATATAAATATCTAGTTGTGGATCAAGAAAATTAAGAATTTGGTCGCGAAAACAAAAATCTAGTTCTGGATCAAGAAAATCCAGAATTTGGTCGCGAATACAAAAATCTAGTTTTGGATCAAGAAAATCAAGAAGTGTGTCACGAATACAAAAAACAAGTTTGGGATCAAAAAAATCAAGAATTTGGTCCCGAATTCAAAAAACTAGTTTTGGATCAAGAAAATCAAGAATTTGGTCGCGAATACAAAAATCTAGTTTTGGATCAAGAAAATCAAGAATTTGGTCGCGAATACAAAAATCTAGTTTTGGATCAAGAAAATCAAGAAGTGTGTCACGAATACAAAAAACAAGTTTGGGATCAAAAAAATCAAGAATTTGGTCCCGAATTCAAAAAACTAGTTTTGGATCAAGAAAATCAAGAAGTGTGTCGCGAAGACAAAAATCTAGTTTTGGATCAAGAAAATCAAGAGCTGGGTCCCGAATACAAAAAACTAGTTTTGGATCAAGAAAATCAATAATATGGTCGCGAATATAAAAATCTAGTTGTGGATCAAGAAAATCAAGAATTTGGTCGCGAATATAAAAATCTAGTTGTGGATCAAGAAAATCAAGAATTTGGTCGCGAAGTCAAAAATCTAGTTTTGGATCAAGAAAATCAAGAATTTGGTCGCGAATACAACAATCTAGTTTTGGATCAAGAAAATCAAGAATTTGGTCGCGAATACAAAAAACAAGTTTGGGATCAAAAAAATCAAGAATTTGGTCCCGAATTCAAAAAACTAGTTTTGGATCAAGAAAATCAAGAATTTGGTAGCGAAGACAAAAATCTAGTTTTGGATCAAGAAAATCAAGAAGTGTGTCGCGAATACAAAAAACAAGTTTGGGATCAAAAAAATCAAGAATTTGGTCCCGAATTCAAAAAACTTGTTTTGGATCAAGAAAATCAAAAATTTGGTCCCGAATACAAAAATCTAGTTTTGGATGAAAAAAATCAAGAATTGGGTCGCGAAGACAAAAATCTAGTTTTCGATCAAAAAAATCAAGAATTTGGTCGCGAAGACAAAAATCTAGTTTTGGATCAAGAAAATCAAGAAGTGTGTCGCGAATACAAAAAACAAGTTTTGGATCAAGAAAATCAAGAATTTGGTCCCGAATACAAAAAACTAGTTTCGGATCAAGAAAATCAAGAATTTGGTCGCGAAGACAAAAATCTAGTTTTGGATCAAGAAAATCAAGAGCTGGGTCCCGAATACAAAAATCTAGTTTTGGATCAAGAAAATCAAGAATTTGGTCGAGAAGACAAAAATCTAGTTTTGGATAAAAAAAATCGAGAATTTAGTCGCGAAGACAAAAATATAGTTTTGGATCAAGAAAATGAAGATGTTTGTCGCGAATACAAAAAACAAGTTTTGGATCAAGAAAATCAAGAGCTGGGTCCCGAATACAAAAAACTAGTTTTGGATCAAGAAAATCAAGAATATGGTCGCGAATATAAATATCTAGTTGTGGATCAAGAAAATTAAGAATTTGGTCGCGAAAACAAAAATCTAGTTCTGGATCAAGAAAATCCAGAATTTGGTCGCGAATACAAAAATCTAGTTTTGGATCAAGAAAATCAAGAAGTGTGTCACGAATACAAAAAACAAGTTTGGGATCAAAAAAATCAAGAATTTGGTCCCGAATTCAAAAAACTAGTTTTGGATCAAGAAAATCAAGAATTTGGTCGCGAATACAAAAATCTAGTTTTGGATCAAGAAAATCATGAATTTGGTCGCGAATACAGAAATCTAGTTTTGGATCAAGAAAATCAAGAAGTGTGTCGCGAATACAAAAAACATGTTTGGGATCAAAAAAATCAAGAATTTGGTCCCGAATTCAAAAAACTAGTTTTGGATCAAGAAAATCAAGAATTTGGTCCCGAATACAAAAATCTAGTTTTGGAACAAGAAAATCAAGAATATGGTCGCGAATACAAAAATCTAGTTTTGGATCAAGAAAAACAAGAAGTGTGTCGCGAATACAAAAAACAAGTTTTGGATCAAAAAAATCAAGAATTTGGTCCCGAATACAAAAAACTAGTTTTGGATCAAGAAAATCAAGAATTGGGTCGCGAATACAAAAATCTAGTTTTGGATCAAGAAAATCAAGAATTTGGTCGCGAAAACAAAAAACTAGTTTTGGATCAAGAAAATCAAGAAGTGTGTCGCGAAGACAAAAATCTAGTTTTGGATCAAGAAAATCAAGAGCTGGGTCCCGAATACAAAAAACTAGTTTTGTATCAAGAAAATCAAGAATATGGTCGCGAATATAAAAATCTAGTTGTGGATCAAGAAAATCAAGAATTTGGTCGCGAATATAAAAATCTAGTTGTGGATCAAGAAAATCAAGAATTTGGTCGCGAAGACAAAAATCTAGTTTTGGATCAAGAAAATCAAGAATTTGGTCGCGAATACAACAATCTAGTTTTGGATCAAGAAAATCAAGAATTTGGTCGGGAATACAAAAAACAAATTTGGGATCAAAAAAATCAAGAATTTGGTCCCGAATTCAAAAAACTAGTTTTGGATCAAGAAAATCAAGAATTTGGTAGCGAAGACAAAAATCTAGTTTTGGATCAAGAAAATCAAGAAGTGTGTCGCGAATACAAAAAACAAGTTTGGGATCAAAAAAATCAAGAATTTGGTCCCGAATTCAAAAAACTTGTTTTGGATCAAGAAAATCAAAAATTTGGTCCCGAATACAAAAATCTAGTTTTGGATCAAAAAAATCAAGAATTGGGTCGCGAAGACAAAAATCTAGTTTTCGATCAAAAAAATCAAGAATTTGGTCGCGAAGACAAAAATCTAGTTTTGGATCAAGAAAATCAAGAAGTGTGTCGCGAATACAAAAAACAAGTTTTGGATCAAGAAAATCAAGAATTTGGTCCCGAATACAAAAAACTAGTTTCGGATCAAGAAAATCAAGAATTTGGTCGCGAAGACAAAAATCTAGTTTTGGATCAAGAAAATCAAGAAGTGTGTCGCGAATACAAAAAACAAGTTTTGGATCAAGAAAATCAAGAATTTGGTCCCGAATACAAAAATCTAGTTTTGGATCAAGAAAATCAAGAATTTGGTCGAGAAGACAAAAATCTAGTTTTGGATAAAAAAAATCGAGAATTTAGTCGCGAAGACAAAAATCTAGTTTTGGATCAAGAAAATGAAGAAGTTTGTCGCGAATACAAAAAACAAGTTTTGGATCAAGAAAATCAAGAGCTGGGTCCCGAATACAAAAAACTAGTTTTGGATCAAGAAAATCAAGAATATGGACGCGAATATAAATATCTAGTTGTGGATCAAGAAAATTAAGAATTTGGTCGCGAAAACAAAAATCTAGTTCTGGATCAAGAAAATCCAGAATTTGGTCGCGAATACAAAAATCTAGTTTTGGATCAAGAAAATCAAGAAGTGTGTCACGAATACAAAAAACAAGTTTGGGATCAAAAAAATCAAGAATTTGGTCCCGAATTCAAAAAACTAGTTTTGGATCAAGAAAATCAAGAATTTGGTCGCGAATACAAAAATCTAGTTTTGGATCAAGAAAATCATGAATTTGGTCGCGAATACAGAAATCTAGTTTTGGATCAAGAAAATCAAGAAGTGTGTCGCGAATACAAAAAACATGTTTGGGATCAAAAAAATCAAGAATTTGGTCCCGAATTCAAAAAACTAGTTTTGGATCAAGAAAATCAAGAATTTGGTCCCGAATACAAAAATCTAGTTTTGGAACAAGAAAATCAAGAATATGGTCGCGAATACAAAAATCTAGTTTTGGATCAAGAAAAACAAGAAGTGTGTCACGAATACAAAAAACAAGTTTTGGATCAAAAAAATCAAGAATTTGGTCCCGAATACAAAAAACTAGTTTTGGATCAAGAAAATCAAGAATTTGATCGAGGAGACAAAAATCTAGTTTTGGATCAAGAAAATCAAGAGCTGGGTCCCGAATACAAAAATCTAGTTTTGTATAAAAAAAATCGAGAATTTGGTCGCGAAGACAAAAATCTAATTTTGGATCAAGAAAATCAAAAAGTTTGTCGCGAATACAAAAACCAAGTTTTGGATCAAGAAAATCAAGAGCTGGGTCCCGAATACAAAAAACTAGTTTTGGATCAAGAAAATCAAGAATTTGGTCCCGAATACAAAAAACTAGTTTTGGATCAAGAAAATCAAGAATTTGGTCGCGAAGAAAAAAACTAGTTTTGGATCAAGAAAATCAAGAGCTGGGTCCCGAATACAAAAAACTAGTTTTGGATCAAGAAAATCAAGAATATGGTCGCGAATATAAAAATCTAGTTGTGGATCAAGAAAATCAAGAATTTGGTCGCGAATATAAAAATCTAGTTGTGGATCAAGAAAATCAAGAATTTGGTCGCGAAGACAAAAATCTAGTTTTGGATCAAGAAAATCAAGAATTTGGTCGCGAATACAAAAATCTAGTTTTGGATCAAGAAATCAAGAATTTGGTCGCGAATACAAAAAACAAGTTTTGGATCAAAAAAATCAAGAATTTGGTCCCGAATTCAAAAAACTAGTTTTGGATCAAGAAAATCAAGAATTTGGTCGCGAAGACAAAAATCTAGTTTTGGATCAAGAAAATCAAGAAGTGTGTCGCGAATACAAAAAACAAGTTTGGGATCAAAAAAATCAAGAATTTGGTCCCGAATTCAAAAAACTAGTTTTGGATCAAGAAAATCAAAAATTTGGTCCCGAATACAAAAATCTAGTTTTGGATCAAAAAAATTAAGAATTGGGTCGCGAAGACAAAAATCTAGTTTTCGATCAAAAAAATCAAGAATTTGGTCGCGAAGACAAAAATCTAGTTTTGGATCAAGAAAATCAAGAAGTGTGTCGCGAATACAAAAAACATGTTTTGGATCAAGAAAATCAAGAATTTGTTCGCGAAGACAAAAATCTAGTTTTGGATCAAGAAAATCAAGAATTTGGTCGCGAAGACAAAAATCTAGTTTTGGATCAAGAAAATCAAGAGCTGGGTCCCGAATACAAAAATCTAGTTTTGGATCAAGAAAATCAAGAATTTGGTCGAGAAGAGAAAAATCTAGTTTTGGATAAAAAAAATCGAGAATTTAGTCGCGAAGACAAAAATCTAGTTTTGGATCAAGAAAATTAAGAAGTTTGTCGCGAATACAAAAAACAAGTTTTGGATCAAGAAAATCAAGAGCTGGGTCCCGAATTCAAAAAACTAGTTTTGGATCAAGAAAATCAAGAATATGGTCGCGAATATAAAAATCTAGTTGTGGATCAAGAAAATCAAGAATTTGGTCGCGAATATAAAAATCTAGTTGTGGATCAAGAAAATCAAGAATTTGGTCGCGAAGACAAAAATCTAGTTTTGGAGCAAGAAAATCAAGAATTTGGTCGCGAATACAAAAATCTTGTTTTGGATCAAAAAATCAAGAATTTGGTCGCGAATACAAAAAACAAGTTTTGGATCAAAAAAATCAAGAATTTGGTCCCGAATTCAAAAAACTAGTTTTGGATCAAGAAAATCAAGAATTTGGTCGCGAAGACAAAAATCTAGTTTTGGATCAAGAAAATCAAGAAGTGTGTCGCGAATACAAAAAACAAGTTTGGGATCAAAAAAATCAAGAATTTGGTCCCGAATTCAAAAAACTAGTTTTGGATCAAGAAAATCAAAAATTTGGTCCCGAATACAAAAATCTAGTTTTGGATCAAAAAAATTAAGAATTGGGTCGCGAAGACAAAAATCTAGTTTTCGATCAAAAAAATCAAGAATTTGGTCGCGAAGACAAAAATCTAGTTTTGGATCAAGAAAATCAAGAAGTGTGTCGCGAATACAAAAAACATGTTTTGGATCAAGAAAATCAAGAATTTGTTCGCGAAGACAAAAATCTAGTTTTGGATCAAGAAAATCAAGAATTTGGTCGCGAAGACAAAAATCTAGTTTTGGATCAAGAAAATCAAGAGCTGGGTCCCGAATACAAAAATCTAGTTTTGGATCAAGAAAATCAAGAATTTGGTCGAGAAGAGAAAAATCTAGTTTTGGATAAAAAAAATCGAGAATTTAGTCGCGAAGCCAAAAATCTAGTTTTGGATCAAGAAAATTAAGAAGTTTGTCGCGAATACAAAAAACAAGTTTTGGATCAAGAAAATCAAGAGCTGGGTCCCGAATACAAAAAACTAGTTTTGGATCAAGAAAATCAAGAATATGGTCGCGAATATAAAAATCTAGTTGTGGATCAAGAAAATCAAGAATTTGGTCGCGAATATAAAAATCTAGTTGTGGATCAAGAAAATCAAGAATTTGGTCGCGAAGACAAAAATCTAGTTTTGGATCAAGAAAATCAAGAATTTGGTCGCGAATACAAAAATCTAGTTTTGGATCAAGAAATCAAGAATTTGGTCGCGAATACAAAAAACTAGTTTTGGATCAAGAAAATCAAGAATTTGGTCGCGAAGACAAAAATCTAGTTTTGGATCAAGAAAATCAAGAAGTGTGTCGCGAATACAAAAAACAAGTTTGGGATCAAAAAAATCAAGAATTTGGTCCCGAATTCAAAAAACTAGTTTTGGATCAAGAAAATCAAAAATTTGGTCCCGAATACAAAAATCTAGTTTTGGATCAAAAAAATTAAGAATTGGGTCGCGAAGACAAAAATCTAGTTTTCGATCAAAAAAATCAAGAATTTGGTCGCGAAGACAAAAATCTAGTTTTGGATCAAGAAAATCAAGAAGTGTGTCGCGAATACAAAAAACATGTTTTGGATCAAGAAAATCAAGAATTTGTTCGCGAAGACAAAAATCTAGTTTTGGATCAAGAAAATCAAGAATTTGGTCGCGAAGACAAAAATCTAGTTTTGGATCAAGAAAATCAAGAGCTGGGTCCCGAATACAAAAATCTAGTTTTGGATCAAGAAAATCAAGAATTTGGTCGAGAAGAGAAAAATCTAGTTTTGGATAAAAAAAATCGAGAATTTAGTCGCGAAGACAAAAATCTAGTTTTGGATCAAGAAAATTAAGAAGTTTGTCGCGAATACAAAAAACAAGTTTTGGATCAAGAAAATCAAGAGCTGGGTCCCGAATACAAAAAACTAGTTTTGGATCAAGAAAATCAAGAATATGGTCGCGAATATAAAAATCTAGTTGTGGATCAAGAAAATCAAGAATTTGGTCGCGATAACAAAAATCTAGTTCTGGATCAAGAAAATCCAGAATTTGGTCGCGAATACAAAAATCTAGTTTTGGATCAAGAAAATCAAGAAGTGTGTCGCGAATACAAAAAACAAGTTTGGGATCAAAAAAATCAAGAATTTGGTCCCGAATTCAAAAAACTAGTTTTGGATCAAGAAAATCAAGAATTTGGTCCCGAATACAAAAATCTAGTTTTGGAACAAGAAAATCAAGAATATGGTCGCGAATACAAAAATCTAGTTTTGGATCAAGAAAAACAAGAAGTGTGTCGCGAATACAAAAAACAAGTTTTGGATCAAAAAAATCAAGAATTTGGTCCCGAATTCAAAAAACTAGTTTTGGATCAAGAAAATCAAAAATTTGGTCCCGAATACAAAAATCTAGTTTTGGATCAAAAAAATCAAGAATTGGGTCGCGAAGACAAAAATCTAGTTTTCGATCAAAAAAATCAAGAATTTGGTCGCGAAGACAAAAATCTAGTTTTGGATCAAGAAAATCAAGAAGTGTGTCGCGAATACAAAAAACATGTTTTGGATCAAGAAAATCAAGAATTTGTTCGCGAAGACAAAAATCTAGTTTTGGATCAAGAAAATCAAGAATTTGGTTGCGAAGACAAAAATCTAGTTTTGGATCAAGAAAATCAAGAGCTGGGTCCCGAATACAAAAATCTAGTTTTGGATCAAGAAAATCAAGAATCTGGTCGAGAAGACAAAAATCTAGTTTTGGATAAAAAAAATCGAGAATTTAGTCGCGAAGACAAAAATCTAGTTTTGGATCAAGAAAATTAAGAAGTTTGTCGCGAATACAAAAAACAAGTTTTGGATCAAGAAAATCAAGAGCTGGGTCCCGAATACAAAAAACTAGTTTTGGATCAAGAAAATTAAGAATATGGTCGCGAATATAAAAATCCACTTGTGGATCAAGAAAATCAAGAATTTGGTCGCCATAACAAAAATCTAGTTCTGGATCAAGAAAATCCAGAATTTGGTCGCGAATACAAAAATCTAGTTTTGGATCAAGAAAATCAAGAAGTGTGTCGCGAATACAAAAAACAAGTTTGGGATCAAAAAAATCAAGAATTTGGTCCCGAATTCAAAAAACTAGTTTTGGATCAAGAAAATCAAGAATTTGGTCCCGAATACAAAAATCTAGTTTTGGAACAAGAAAATCAAGAATATGGTCGCGAATACAAAAATCTAGTTTTGGATCAAGAAAAACAAGAAGTGTGTCGCGAATACAAAAAACAAGTTTTGGATCAAAAAAATCAAGAATTTGGTCCCGAATACAAAAAACTAGTTTTGGATCAAGAAAATCAAGAATTTGATCGAGGAGACAAAAATCTAGTTTTGGATCAAGAAAATCAAGAGCTGGGTCCCGAATACAAAAATCTAGTTTTGGATAAAAAAAATCGAGAATTTGGTCGCGAAGACAAAAATCTAGTTTTGGATCAAGAAAATCAAAAAGTTTGTCGCGAATACAAAAAACAAGTTTTGGATCAAGAAAATCAAGAGCTGGGTCCCGAATACAAAAAACTAGTTTTGGATCAAGAAAATTAAGAATATGGTCGCGAATATAAAAATCCAGTTGTGGATCAAGAAAATCAAGAATTTGGTCGCCATAACAAAAATCTAGTTCTGGATCAAGAAAATCCAGAATTTGGTCGCGAATACAAAAATCTAGTTTTGGATCAAGAAAATCAAGAAGTGTGTCGCGAATACAAAAAACAAGTTTGGGATCAAAAAAATCAAGAATTTGGTCCCGAATTCAAAAAACTACTTTTGGATCAAGAAAATCAAGAATTTGGTCCCGAATACAAAAATCTAGTTTTGGAACAAGAAAATCAAGAATATGGTCGCGAATACAAAAATCTAGTTTTGGATCAAGAAAAACAAGAAGTGTGTCGCGAATACAAAAAACAAGTTTTGGATCAAAAAAATCAAGAATTTGGTCCCGAATTCAAAAAACTACTTTTGGATCAAGAAAATCAAGAATTTGGTCCCGAATACAAAAATCTAGTTTTGGAACAAGAAAATCAAGAGCTGGGTCCCGAATACAAAAATCTAGTTTTGGATAAAAAAAATCGAGAATTTGGTCGCGAATACAAAAATCTAGTTTTGGATCAAAAAAATCAAGAATTGGGTCGCGAAGACAAAAATCTAGTTTTCGATCAAAAAAATCAAGAATTTGGTCGCGAAGACAAAAATCTAGTTTTGGATCAAGAAAATCAAGAAGTGTGTCGCGAATACAAAAAACATGTTTTGGATCAAGAAAATCAAGAATTTGTTCGCGAAGACAAAAATCTAGTTTTGGATCAAGAAAATCAAGAATTTGGTCGCGAAGACAAAAATCTAGTTTTGGATCAAGAAAATCAAGAGCTGGGTCCCGAATACAAAAATCTAGTTTTGGATCAAGAAAATCAAGAATTTGGTCGAGAAGAGAAAAATCTAGTTTTGGATAAAAAAAATCGAGAATTTAGTCGCGAAGACAAAAATCTAGTTTTGGATCAAGAAAATTAAGAAGTTTGTCGCGAATACAAAAAACAAGTTTTGGATCAAGAAAATCAAGAGCTGGGTCCCGAATACAAAAAACTAGTTTTGGATCAAGAAAATCAAGAATATGGTCGCGAATATAAAAATCTAGTTGTGGATCAAGAAAATCAAGAATTTGGTCGCGATAACAAAAATCTAGTTCTGGATCAAGAAAATCCAGAATTTGGTCGCGAATACAAAAATCTAGTTTTGGATCAAGAAAATCAAGAAGTGTGTCGCGAATACAAAAAACAAGTTTGGGATCAAAAAAATCAAGAATTTGGTCCCGAATTCAAAAAACTAGTTTTGGATCAAGAAAATCAAGAATTTGGTCCCGAATACAAAAATCTAGTTTTGGAACAAGAAAATCAAGAATATGGTCGCGAATACAAAAATCTAGTTTTGGATCAAGAAAAACAAGAAGTGTGTCGCGAATACAAAAAACAAGTTTTGGATCAAAAAAATCAAGAATTTGGTCCCGAATTCAAAAAACTAGTTTTGGATCAAGAAAATCAAAAATTTGGTCCCGAATACAAAAATCTAGTTTTGGATCAAAAAAATCAAGAATTGGGTCGCGAAGACAAAAATCTAGTTTTCGATCAAAAAAATCAAGAATTTGGTCGCGAAGACAAAAATCTAGTTTTGGATCAAGAAAATCAAGAAGTGTGTCGCGAATACAAAAAACATGTTTTGGATCAAGAAAATCAAGAATTTGTTCGCGAAGACAAAAATCTAGTTTTGGATCAAGAAAATCAAGAATTTGGTTGCGAAGACAAAAATCTAGTTTTGGATCAAGAAAATCAAGAGCTGGGTCCCGAATACAAAAATCTAGTTTTGGATCAAGAAAATCAAGAATCTGGTCGAGAAGACAAAAATCTAGTTTTGGATAAAAAAAATCGAGAATTTAGTCGCGAAGACAAAAATCTAGTTTTGGATCAAGAAAATTAAGAAGTTTGTCGCGAATACAAAAAACAAGTTTTGGATCAAGAAAATCAAGAGCTGGGTCCCGAATACAAAAAACTAGTTTTGGATCAAGAAAATTAAGAATATGGTCGCGAATATAAAAATCCAGTTGTGGATCAAGAAAATCAAGAATTTGGTCGCCATAACAAAAATCTAGTTCTGGATCAAGAAAATCCAGAATTTGGTCGCGAATACAAAAATCTAGTTTTGGATCAAGAAAATCAAGAAGTGTGTCGCGAATACAAAAAACAAGTTTGGGATCAAAAAAATCAAGAATTTGGTCCCGAATTCAAAAAACTAGTTTTGGATCAAGAAAATCAAGAATTTGGTCCCGAATACAAAAATCTAGTTTTGGAACAAGAAAATCAAGAATATGGTCGCGAATACAAAAATCTAGTTTTGGATCAAGAAAAACAAGAAGTGTGTCGCGAATACAAAAAACAAGTTTTGGATCAAAAAAATCAAGAATTTGGTCCCGAATACAAAAAACTAGTTTTGGATCAAGAAAATCAAGAATTTGATCGAGGAGACAAAAATCTAGTTTTGGATCAAGAAAATCAAGAGCTGGGTCCCGAATACAAAAATCTAGTTTTGGATAAAAAAAATCGAGAATTTGGTCGCGAAGACAAAAATCTAGTTTTGGATCAAGAAAATCAAAAAGTTTGTCGCGAATACAAAAAACAAGTTTTGGATCAAGAAAATCAAGAGCTGGGTCCCGAATACAAAAAACTAGTTTTGCATCAATAAATCAAGAATATGGTCGCGAATATAAAAATCTAGTTGTGGATCAAGAAAATCAAGAATTTGGTCGCGAAAACAAAAATCTAGTTCTGGATCAAGAAAATCCCGAATTTGGTCGCGAATACAAAAAACAAGTTTGGGATCAAAAAAATCAAGAATTTGGTCCCGAATTCAAAAAACTAGTTTTGGATCAAGAAAATCAAGAATTTGGTCCCGAATACAAAAATCTAGTTTTGGAACAAGAAAATCAAGAATATGGTCGCGAATACAAAAATCTAGTTTTGGATCAAGAAAAACAAGAAGTGTGTCGCGAATACAAAAAACAAGTTTTGGATCAAAAAAATCAAGAATTTGGTCCCGAATTCAAAAAACTAGTTTTGGATCAAGAAAATCAAGAATTTGGTCGCGAAGACAAAAATCTAGTTTTGGATCAAGAAAATCAAGAAGTGTGTCGCGAATACAAAAAACAAGTTTTGGATCAAAAAAATCAAGAATTTGGTCCCGAATTCAAAAAACTAGTTTTGGATCAAGAAAATCAAAAATTTGGTCCCGAATACAAAAATCTAGTTTTGGATCAAAAAAATTAAGAATTGGGTCGCGAAGACAAAAATCTAGTTTTCGATCAAAAAAATCAAGAATTTGGTCGCGAAGACAAAAATCTAGTTTTGGATCAAGAAAATCAAGAAGTGTGTCGCGAATACAAAAAACATGTTTTGGATCAAGAAAATCAAGAATTTGTTCGCGAAGACAAAAATCTAGTTTTGGATCAAGAAAATCAAGAATTTGGTCGCGAAGACAAAAATCTAGTTTTGGATCAAGAAAATCAAGAGCTGGGTCCCGAATACAAAAATCTAGTTTTGGATCAAGAAAATCAAGAATTTGGTCGAGAAGAGAAAAATCTAGTTTTGGATAAAAAAAATCGAGAATTTAGTCGCGAAGACAAAAATCTAGTTTTGGATCAAGAAAATTAAGAAGTTTGTCGCGAATACAAAAAACAAGTTTTGGATCAAGAAAATCAAGAGCTGGGTCCCGAATTCAAAAAACTAGTTTTGGATCAAGAAAATCAAGAATATGGTCGCGAATATAAAAATCTAGTTGTGGATCAAGAAAATCAAGAATTTGGTCGCGAATATAAAAATCTAGTTGTGGATCAAGAAAATCAAGAATTTGGTCGCGAAGACAAAAATCTAGTTTTGGAGCAAGAAAATCAAGAATTTGGTCGCGAATACAAAAATCTTGTTTTGGATCAAGAAATCAAGAATTTGGTCGCGAATACAAAAAACAAGTTTTGGATCAAAAAAATCAAGAATTTGGTCCCGAATTCAAAAAACTAGTTTTGGATCAAGAAAATCAAGAATTTGGTCGCGAAGACAAAAATCTAGTTTTGGATCAAGAAAATCAAGAAGTGTGTCGCGAATACAAAAAACAAGTTTGGGATCAAAAAAATCAAGAATTTGGTCCCGAATTCAAAAAACTAGTTTTGGATCAAGAAAATCAAAAATTTGGTCCCGAATACAAAAATCTAGTTTTGGATCAAAAAATTTAAGAATTGGGTCGCTAAGACAAAAATCTAGTTTTCGATCAAAAAAATCAAGAATTTGGTCGCGAAGACAAAAATCTAGTTTTGGATCAAGAAAATCAAGAAGTGTGTCGCGAATACAAAAAACATGTTTTGGATCAAGAAAATCAAGAATTTGTTCGCAAAGACAAAAATCTAGTTTTGGATCAAGAAAATCAAGAATTTGGTCGCGAAGACAAAAATCTAGTTTTGGATCAAGAAAATCAAGAGCTGGGTCCCGAATACAAAAATCTAGTTTTGGATCAAGAAAATCAAGAATTTGGTCGAGAAGAGAAAAATCTAGTTTTGGATAAAAAAAATCGAGAATTTAGTCGCGAAGACAAAAATCTAGTTTTGGATCAAGAAAATTAAGAAGTTTGTCGCGAATACAAAAAACAAGTTTTGGATCAAGAAAATCAAGAGCTGGGTCCCGAATTCAAAAAACTAGTTTTGGATCAAGAAAATCAAGAATATGGTCGCGAATATAAAAATCTAGTTGTGGATCAAGAAAATCAAGAATTTGGTCGCGAATATAAAAATCTAGTTGTGGATCAAGAAAATCAAGAATTTGGTCGCGAAGACAAAAATCTAGTTTTGGAGCAAGAAAATCAAGAATTTGGTCGCGAATACAAAAATCTTGTTTTGGATCAAGAAATCAAGAATTTGGTCGCGAATACAAAAAACAAGTTTTGGATCAAAAAAATCAAGAATTTGGTCCCGAATTCAAAAAACTAGTTTTGGATCAAGAAAATCAAGAATTTGGTCGCGAAGACAAAAATCTAGTTTTGGATCAAGAAAATCAAGAAGTGTGTCGCGAATACAAAAAACAAGTTTGGGATCAAAAAAATCAAGAATTTGGTCCCGAATTCAAAAAACTAGTTTTGGATCAAGAAAATCAAAAATTTGGTCCCGAATACAAAAATCTAGTTTTGGATCAAAAAATTTAAGAATTGGGTCGCTAAGACAAAAATCTAGTTTTCGATCAAAAAAATCAAGAATTTGGTCGCGAAGACAAAAATCTAGTTTTGGATCAAGAAAATCAAGAAGTGTGTCGCGAATACAAAAAACATGTTTTGGATCAAGAAAATCAAGAATTTGTTCGCAAAGACAAAAATCTAGTTTTGGATCAAGAAAATCAAGAATTTGGTCGCGAAGACAAAAATCTAGTTTTGGATCAAGAAAATCAAGAGCTGGGTCCCGAATACAAAAATCTAGTTTTGGATCAAGAAAATCAAGAATTTGGTCGAGAAGAGAAAAATCTAGTTTTGGATAAAAAAAATCGAGAATTTAGTCGCGAAGCCAAAAATCTAGTTTTGGATCAAGAAAATTAAGAAGTTTGTCGCGAATACAAAAAACAAGTTTTGGATCAAGAAAATCAAGAGCTGGGTCCCGAATACAAAAAACTAGTTTTGGATCAAGAAAATCAAGAATATGGTCGCGAATATAAAAATCTAGTTGTGGATCAAGAAAATCAAGAATTTGGTCGCGAATATAAAAATCTAGTTGTGGATCAAGAAAATCAAGAATTTGGTCGCGAAGACAAAAATCTAGTTTTGGATCAAGAAAATCAAGAATTTGGTCGCGAATACAAAAATCTAGTTTTGGATCAAGAAATCAAGAATTTGGTCGCGAATACAAAAAACAAGTTTTGGATCAAAAAAATCAAGAATTTGGTCCCGAATTCAAAAAACTAGTTTTGGATCAAGAAAATCAAGAATTTGGTCGCGAAGACAAAAATCTAGTTTTGGATCAAGAAAATCAAGAAGTGTGTCGCGAATACAAAAAACAAGTTTGGGATCAAAAAAATCAAGAATTTGGTCCCGAATTCAAAAAACTAGTTTTGGATCAAGAAAATCAAAAATTTGGTCGCGAATACAAAAATCTAGTTTTGGATCAAAAAAATTAAGAATTGGGTCGCGAAGACAAAAATCTAGTTTTCGATCAAAAAAATCAAGAATTTGGTCGCGAAGACAAAAATCTAGTTTTGGATCAAGAAAATCAAGAAGTGTGTCGCGAATACAAAAAACATGTTTTGGATCAAGAAAATCAAGAATTTGTTCGCGAAGACAAAAATCTAGTTTTGGATCAAGAAAATCAAGAATTTGGTCGCGAAGACAAAAATCTAGTTTTGGATCAAGAAAATCAAGAGCTGGGTCCCGAATACAAAAATCTAGTTTTGGATCAAGAAAATCAAGAATTTGGTCGAGAAGAGAAAAATCTAGTTTTGGATAAAAAAAATCGAGAATTTAGTCGCGAAGACAAAAATCTAGTTTTGGATCAAGAAAATTAAGAAGTTTGTCGCGAATACAAAAAACAAGTTTTGGATCAAGAAAATCAAGAGCTGGGTCCCGAATACAAAAAACTAGTTTTGGATCAAGAAAATCAAGAATATGGTCGCGAATATAAAAATCTAGTTGTGGATCAAGAAAATCAAGAATTTGGTCGCGATAACAAAAATCTAGTTCTGGATCAAGAAAATCCAGAATTTGGTCGCGAATACAAAAATCTAGTTTTGGATCAAGAAAATCAAGAAGTGTGTCGCGAATACAAAAAACAAGTTTGGGATCAAAAAAATCAAGAATTTGGTCCCGAATTCAAAAAACTAGTTTTGGATCAAGAAAATCAAGAATTTGGTCCCGAATACAAAAATCTAGTTTTGGAACAAGAAAATCAAGAATATGGTCGCGAATACAAAAATCTAGTTTTGGATCAAGAAAAACAAGAAGTGTGTCGCGAATACAAAAAACAAGTTTTGGATCAAAAAAATCAAGAATTTGGTCCCGAATTCAAAAAACTAGTTTTGGATCAAGAAAATCAAAAATTTGGTCCCGAATACAAAAATCTAGTTTTGGATCAAAAAAATCAAGAATTGGGTCGCGAAGACAAAAATCTAGTTTTCGATCAAAAAAATCAAGAATTTGGTCGCGAAGACAAAAATCTAGTTTTGGATCAAGAAAATCAAGAAGTGTGTCGCGAATACGAAAAACATGTTTTGGATCAAGAAAATCAAGAATTTGTTCGCGAAGACAAAAATCTAGTTTTGGATCAAGAAAATCAAGAATTTGGTTGCGAAGACAAAAATCTAGTTTTGGATCAAGAAAATCAAGAGCTGGGTCCCGAATACAAAAATCTAGTTTTGGATCAAGAAAATCAAGAATCTGGTCGAGAAGACAAAAATCTAGTTTTGGATAAAAAAAATCGAGAATTTAGTCGCGAAGACAAAAATCTAGTTTTGGATCAAGAAAATTAAGAAGTTTGTCGCGAATACAAAAAACAAGTTTTGGATCAAGAAAATCAAGAGCTGGGTCCCGAATACAAAAAACTAGTTTTGGATCAAGAAAATTAAGAATATGGTCGCGAATATAAAAATCCAGTTGTGGATCAAGAAAATCAAGAATTTGGTCGCCATAACAAAAATCTAGTTCTGGATCAAGAAAATCCAGAATTTGGTCGCGAATACAAAAATCAAGTTTTGGATCAAGAAAATCAAGAATTTGGTCCCGAATACAAAAATCTAGTTTTGGAACAAGAAAATCAAGAATATGGTCGCGAATACAAAAATCTAGTTTTGGATCAAGAAAAACAAGAAGTGTGTCGCGAATACAAAAAACAAGTTTGGGATCAAAAAAATCAAGAATTTGGTCCCGAATTCAAAAAACTAGTTTTGGATCAAGAAAATCAAGAATTTGGTCCCGAATACAAAAATCTAGTTTTGGAACAAGAAAATCAAGAATATGGTCGCGAATACAAAAATCTAGTTTTGGATCAAGAAAAACAAGAAGTGTGTCGCGAATACAAAAAACAAGTTTTGGATCAAAAAAATCAAGAATTTGGTCCCGAATACAAAAAACTAGTTTTGGATCAAGAAAATCAAGAATTTGATCGAGGAGACAAAAATCTAGTTTTGGATCAAGAAAATCAAGAGCTGGGTCCCGAATACAAAAATCTAGTTTTGGATAAAAAAAATCGAGAATTTGGTCGCGAAGACAAAAATCTAGTTTTGGATCAAGAAAATCAAAAAGTTTGTCGCGAATACAAAAAACAAGTGTTGGATCAAGAAAATCAAGAGCTGGGTCCCGAATACAAAAAACTAGTTTTGCATCAATAAATCAAGAATATGGTCGCGAATATAAAAATCTAGTTGTGGATCAAGAAAATCAAGAATTTGGTCGCGAAAACAAAAATCTAGTTCTGGATCAAGAAAATCCCGAATTTGGTCGCGAAGACAAAAATCTAGTTTTGGATCAAGAAAATCAAGAAGTGTGTCACGAATACAAAAAACAAGTTTGGGATCAAAAAAATCAAGAATTTGGTCGCGAAAACAAAATTCTAGTTCTGGATCAAGAAAATCCAGAATTTGGTCGCGAATACAAAAATCTAGTTTTGGATCAAGAAAATCAAGAAGTGTGTCACGAATACAAAAAACAAGTTTGGGATCAAAAAAATCAAGAATTTGGTCCCGAATTCAAAAAACTAGTTTTGGATCAAGAAAATCAAGAATTTGGTCCCGAATACAAAAATCTAGTTTTGGATCAAAAAAATCAAGAATTGGGTCGCGAAGACAAAAATCTAGTTTTGGATCAAAAAAATCAAGAATTTGGTCGCGAAGACAAAAATCTAGTTTTGGATCAAGAAAATCAAGAAGTGTGTCGCGATTACAAAAAACAAGTTTTGAATCAAGAAAATCAAGAATTTGGTCCCGAATACAAAAAACTAGTTTTGGATCAAGAAAATCAAGAATTTGATCGCGAAGACAAAAATCTAGTTTTCGATCAAGAAAATCAAGAGCTGGGTCCCGAATACAAAAATCTAGTTTTGGATAAAAAAAATCGAGAATTTGGTCGCGAAGACAAAAATCTAGTTTTGGATCAAGAAAATCAAAAAGTTTGTCGCGAATACAAAAAACAAGTTTTGGATCAAGAAAATCAAGAGCTGGGTCCCGAATACAAAAAACTAGTTTTGGATCAAGAAAATCAAGAATATGGTCGCGAATATAAAAATCTAGTTGTGGATCAAGAAAATCAAGAATTTGGTCGCGAAAACAAAAATCTAGTTCTGGATCAAGAAAATCCAGAATTTGGTCGCGAAGACAAAAATCTAGTTTTGGATCAAGAAAATCAAGAAGTGTGTCACGAATACAAAAAACAAGTTTGGGATCAAAAAAATCAAGAATTTGGTCCCGAATACAAAAAACTAGTTTTGGATCAAGGAAATCAAGAATTTGGTCCCGAATACAAAAAACTAGTTTTGGATCAAGAAAATCAAGAATTTGGTCGAGAAGACAAAAATCTAGTTTTGGATAAAAAAAATCGAGAATTTAATCCCGAATACAAAAAACTAGTTTTGGATCAAGAAAATCAAGAATTTGGTCGCGAAAACAAAAATCTAGTTCTGGATCAAGAAAATCAAGAGCTGGGTCCCGAATACAAAAATCTAGTTTTGGATCAAGAAAATCAAGAGCTGGGTCCCGAATACAAAAATCTAGTTGTGGATCAAGAAAATCGAGAATTAGGTCGCGAAGACAAAAATCTAGTTTTGGATCAAGAAAATCAAAAAGTTTGTCGCGAATACAAAAAACAAGTTTTGGATCAAGAAAATCAAGAGCTGGGTCCCGAATACAAAAAACTAGTTTTGGATCAAGAAAATCAAGAATATGGTCGCGAATATAAAAATCTAGTTGTGGATCAAGAAAATCAAGAATTTGGTCGCGAAAACAAAAATCTAGTTCTGGATCAAGAAAATCAAGAATTTGGTCGCGAATACAAAAATCTAGTTTTGGATCAAGAAAATCAAGAAGTGTGTCACGAATACAAAAAACAAGTTTTGGATCAAAAAAATCAAGAATTTGGTCCCGAATTCAAAAAACTAGTTTTGGATCAAGAAAATCAAGAATTTGATCGCGAAGACAAAAATCTAGTTTTGGATCAAGAAAATCAAGAGCTGGGTCCCGAATACAAAAATCTAGTTTTGCATAAAAAAAATCGAGAATTTGGTCGCGAAGACAAAAATCTAGTTTTGGATCAAGAAAATCAAAAAGTTTGTCGCGAATACAAAAAACAAGTTTTGGATCAAGAAAATCAAGAATATGGTCGCGAATATAAAAATCTAGTGGTGGATCAAGAAAATCAAGAATTTGGTCGCGAAAACAAAAATCCAGTTCTGGATCAAGAAAATCCAGAATTTGGTCGCGAATAAAAAAATCTAGTTTTGGATCAAGAAAATCAAGAAGTGTGTCACGAATACAAAAAACAAGTTTGGGATCAAAAAAATCAAGAATTTGGTCCCGAATTCAAAAAACTAGTTTTGGATCAAGAAAATCAAGAATTTGGTCCCGAATACAAAAATCTAGTTTTGGATCAAAAAAATCAAGAATTGGGTCGCGAAGACAAAAATCTAGTTTTGAATCAAAAAAATCAAGAATTTGGTCGCGAAGACAAAAATCTAGTTTTGGATCAAAAAAATCAAGAAGTGTGTCGCGAATACAAAAAACAAGTTTTGGATCAAGAAAATCAAGAATTTGGTCCCGAATACAAAAAACTAGTTTTGGATCAAGAAAATCAAGAATTTGATCGCGAAGACAAAAATCTAGTTTTGGATCAAGAAAATCAAGAGCTGGGTCCCGAATACAAAAATCTAGTTTTGCATAAAAAAAATCGAGAATTTGGTCGCGAAGACAAAAATCTAGTTTTGGATCAAGAAAATCAAAAAGTTTGTCGCGAATACAAAAAACAAGTTTTGGATCAAGAAAATCAAGAATATGGTCGCGAATATAAAAATCTAGTGGTGGATCAAGAAAATCAAGAATTTGGTCGCGAAAACAAAAATCCAGTTCTGGATCAAGAAAATCCAGAATTTGGTCGCGAATAAAAAAATCTAGTTTTGGATCAAGAAAATCAAGAAGTGTGTCACGAATACAAAAAACAAGTTTGGGATCAAAAAAATCAAGAATTTGGTCCCGAATTCAAAAAACTAGTTTTGGATCAAGAAAATCAAGAATTTGGTCCCGAATACAAAAATCTAGTTTTGGATCAAAAAAATCAAGAATTGGGTCGCGAAGACAAAAATCTAGTCTTGGATCAAAAAAATCAAGAATTTGGTCCCGAATTCAAAAAACTAGTTTTGGATCAAGAAAATCAAGAAGTGTCGCGAATACAAAAAACAAGTTTGGGATCAAAAAAATCAAGAATTTGGTCCCGAATACAAAAAACTAGTTTTGGATTAAGAAAATCAAGAATTTGGTCGCGAAAACAAAAATCTAGTTCTGGATCAAGAAAATCAAGAGCTGGGTCCCGAATACAAAAATCTAGTTTTGGATAAAAAAAATCGAGAATTTGGTCGCGAAGACAAAAATCTAGTTTTGGATCAAGAAAATCAAAAAGTTTGTCGCGAATACAAAAAACAAGTTTTGGATCAAGAAAATCAAGAATATGGTCGCGAATATAAAAATCTAGTTGTGGATCAAGAAAATCAAGAATTTGGTCGCGAAAACAAAAATCCAGTTCTGGATCAAGAAAATCCAGAATTTGGTCGCGAATAAAAAAATCTAGTTTTGGATCAAGAAAATCAAGAAGTGTGTCACGAATACAAAAAACAAGTTTGGGATCAAAAAAATCAAGAATTTGGTCCCGAATTCAAAAAACTAGTTTTGGATCAAGAAAATCAAGAATTTGGTCCCGAATACAAAAATCTAGTTTTGGATCAAAAAAATCAAGAATTGGGTCGCGAAGACAAAAATCTAGTTTTGGATCAAAAAAATCAAGAATTTGGTCCCGAATTCAAAAAACTAGTTTTGGATCAAGAAAATCAAGAAGTGTCGCGAATACAAAAAACAAGTTTGGGATCAAAAAAATCAAGAATTTGGTCCCGAATACAAAAAACTAGTTTTGGATTAAGAAAATCAAGAATTTGGTCGCGAAAACAAAAATCTAGTTCTGGATCAAGAAAATCAAGAGCTGGGTCCCGAATACAAAAATCTAGTTTTGGATAAAAAAAATCGAGAATTTGGTCGCGAAGACAAAAATCTAGTTTTGGATCAAGAAAATCAAAAAGTTTGTCGCGAATACAAAAAACAAGTTTTGGATCAAGAAAATCAAGAATATGGTCGCGAATATAAAAATCTAGTTGTGGATCAAGAAAATCAAGAATTTGGTCGCGAAAACAAAAATCTAGTTCTGGATCAAGAAAATCCAGAATTTGGTCGCGAATACAAAAATCTAGTTTTGGATTAAGAAAATCAAGAAGTGTGTCACGAATACAAAAAACAAGTTTGGGATCAAAAAAATCAAGAATTTGGTCCCGAATTCAAAAAACTAGTTTTGGATCAAGAAAATCAAGAATTTGGTCCCCAATACAAAAATCTAGTTTTGGATCAAAAAAATCAAGAATTGGGTCGCGAAGACAAAAATCTAGTTTTGGATCAAAAAAATCAAGAATTTGGTCGCGAAGACAAAAATCTAGTTTTGGATCAAGAAAATCAAGAAGTGTGTCGCCTATACAAAAAACAAGTTTTGGATCAAGAAAATCAAGAATTTGGTCCCGAATACAAAAAACTAGTTTTGGATCAAGAAAATCAAGAATTTGATCGCGAAGACAAAAATCTAGTTTTGGATCAAGAAAATCAAGAGCTGGGTCCCGAATACAAAAATCTAGTTTTGGATAAAAAAAATCGAGAATTTGGTCGCGAAGACAAAAATCTAGTTTTGGATCAAGAAAATCAAAAAGTTTGTCGCGAATACAAAAAACAAGTTTTGGATCAAGAAAATCAAGAGCTGGGTCCCGAATACAAAAAACTAGTTTTGGATCAAGAAAATCAAGAATATGGTCGCGAATATAAAAATCTAGTTGTGGATCAAGAAAATCAAGAATTTGGTCGCGAAGACAAAAATCTAGTTCTGGATCAAGAAAATCCAGAAGTGTGTCACGAATACAAAAAACAAGTTTGGGATCAAAAAAATCAAGAATTTGGTCCCGAATACAAAAAACTAGTTTTGGATCAAGGAAATCAAGAATTTGGTCCCGAATACAAAAAACTAGTTTTGGATCAAGAAAATCAAGAATTTGGTCGCGAAGACAAAAATCTAGTTTTGGATCAAGAAAATCAAGAGCTGGGTCCCGAATACAAAAATCTAGTTTTGGATCAAGAAAATCAAGAATTTGGTCGAGAAGACAAAAATCTAGTTTTGGATAAAAAAAATCGAGAATTTAGTCGCGAAGACAAAAATCTAGTTTTGGATCAAGAAAATCAAGAAGTTTGTCGCGAATACAAAAAACAAGTTGGGGATCAAAAAAATCAAGAAGTGTGTCACGAATACAAAAAACAAGTTTGGGATCAAAAAAATCAAGAATTTGGTCCCGAATTCAAAAAACTAGTTTTGGATCAAGAAAATCAAGAATTTGGTCCCCAATACAAAAATCTAGTTTTGGATCAAAAAAATCAAGAATTGGGTCGCGAAGACAAAAATCTAGTTTTGGATCAAAAAAATCAAGAATTTGGTCGCGAAGACAAAAATCTAGTTTTGGATCAAGAAAATCAAGAAGTGTGTCGCCTATACAAAAAACAAGTTTTGGATCAAGAAAATCAAGAATTTGGTCCCGAATACAAAAAACTAGTTTTGGATCAAGAAAATCAAGAATTTGATCGCGAAGACAAAAATCTAGTTTTGGATCAAGAAAATCAAGAGCTGGGTCCCGAATACAAAAATCTAGTTTTGGGTAAAAAAAATCGAGAATTTGGTCGCGAAGACAAAAATCTAGTTTTGGATCAAGAAAATCAAAAAGTTTGTCGCGAATACAAAAAACAAGTTTTGGATCAAGAAAATCAAGAGCTGGGTCCCGAATACAAAAAACTAGTTTTGGATCAAGAAAATCAAGAATATGGTCGCGAATATAAAAATCTAGTTGTGGATCAAGAAAATCAAGAATTTGGTCGCGAAAACAAAAATCTAGTTCTGGATCAAGAAAATCCAGAATTTGGTCGCGAATACAAAAATCAAGTTTTGGATCAAGAAAATAAAGAAGTGTGTCACGAATACAAAAAACAAGTTTGGGATCAAAAAAATCAAGAATTTGGTCCCGAATTCAAAAAACTAGTTTTGGATCAAGAAAATCAAGAATTTGGTCCCGAATACAAAAATCTAGTTTTGGATCAAAAAAATCAAGAATTGGGTCGCGAAGACAAAAATCTAGTTTTGAATCAAAAAAATCAAGAATTTGGTCGCGAAGACAAAAATCTAGTTTTGGATCAAGAAAATCAAGAAGTGTGTCGCGAATACAAAAAACAAGTTTTGGATCAAGAAAATCAAGAATTTGGTCCCGAATACAAAAAACTAGTTTTTGATCAAGAAAATCAAGAATTTGATCGCGAAGACAAAAATCTAGTTTTGGATCAAGAAAATCAAGAGCTGGGTCCCGAATATAAAAATCTAGTTTTGGATAAAGAAAATCGAGAATTTGGTCGCGAAGACAAAAATCTAGTTTTGGATCAAGAAAATCAAAAAGTTTGTCGCGAATACAAAAAACAAGTTTTGGATCAAGAAAATCAAGAATATGGTCGCGAATATAAAAATCTAGTTGTGGATCAAGAAAATCAAGAATTTGGTCGCGAAAACAAAAATCCAGTTCTGGATCAAGAAAATCCAGAATTTGGTCGCGAATACAAAAATCTAGTTTTGGATCAAGAAAATCAAGAAGTGTGTCACGAATACAAAAAACAAGTTTGGGATCAAAAAAATCAAGAATTTGGTCCCGAATTCAAAAAACTAGTTTTGGATCAAGAAAATCAAGAATTTGGTCCCGAATACAAAAATCTAGTTTTGGATCAAAAAAATCAAGAATTGGGTCGCGAAGACAAAAATCTAGTTTTGGATCAAAAAAATCAAGAATTTGGTCCCGAATTCAAAAAACTAGTTTTGGATCAAGAAAATCAAGAAGTGTCGCGAATACAAAAAACAAGTTTGGGATCAAAAAAATCAAGAATTTGGTCCCGAATACAAAAAACTAGTTTTGGATTAAGAAAATCAAGAATTTGGTCGCGAAAACAAAAATCTAGTTCTGGATCAAGAAAATCAAGAGCTGGGTCCCGAATACAAAAATCTAGTTTTGGATAAAAAAAATCGAGAATTTGGTCGCGAAGACAAAAATCTAGTTTTGGATCAAGAAAATCAAAAAGTTTGTCGCGAATACAAAAAACAAGTTTTGGATCATGAAAATCAAGAGCTGGGTCGCGAATATAAAAATCTAGTTGTGGATCAAGAAAATCAAGAATTTGGTCGCGAAAACAAAAATCCAGTTCTGGATCAAGAAAATCCAGAATTTGGTCGCGAATACAAAAATCTAGTTTTGGATCAAGAAAATCAAGAAGTGTGTCACGAATACAAAAAACAAGTTTGGGATCAAAAAAATCAAGAATTTGGTCCCGAATTCAAAAAACTAGTTTTGGATCAAGAAAATCAAGAATTTGGTCCCGAATACAAAAATCTAGTTTTGGATCAAAAAAATCAAGAATTGGGTCGCGAAGACAAAAATCTAGTTTTGGATCAAAAAAATCAAGAATTTGGTCCCGAATTCAAAAAACTAGTTTTGGATCAAGAAAATCAAGAAGTGTCGCGAATACAAAAAACAAGTTTGGGATCAAAAAAATCAAGAATTTGGTCCCGAATACAAAAAACTAGTTTTGGATTAAGAAAATCAAGAATTTGGTCGCGAAAACAAAAATCTAGTTCTGGATCAAGAAAATCAAGAGCTGGGTCCCGAATACAAAAATCTAGTTTTGGATAAAAAAAATCGAGAATTTGGTCGCGAAGACAAAAATCTAGTTTTGGATCAAGAAAATCAAAAAGTTTGTCGCGAATACAAAAAACAAGTTTTGGATCAAGAAAATCAAGAATATGGTCGCGAATATAAAAATCTAGTTGTGGATCAAGAAAATCAAGAATTTGGTCGCGAAAACAAAAATCCAGTTCTGGATCAAGAAAATCCAGAATTTGGTCGCGAATACAAAAATCTAGTTTTGGATCAAGAAAATCAAGAAGTGTGTCACGAATACAAAAAACAAGTTTGGGATCAAAAAAATCAAGAATTTGGTCCCGAATTCAAAAAACTAGTTTTGGATCAAGAAAATCAAGAATTTGGTCCCGAATACAAAAATCTAGTTTTGGATCAAAAAAATCAAGAATTGGGTCGCGAAGACAAAAATCTAGTTTTGGATCAAAAAAATCAAGAATTTGGTCCCGAATTCAAAAAACTAGTTTTGGATCAAGAAAATCAAGAAGTGTCGCGAATACAAAAAACAAGTTTGGGATCAAAAAAATCAAGAATTTGGTCCCGAATACAAAAAACTAGTTTTGGATTAAGAAAATCAAGAATTTGGTCGCGAAAACAAAAATCTAGTTCTGGATCAAGAAAATCAAGAGCTGGGTCCCGAATACAAAAATCTAGTTTTGGATAAAAAAAATCGAGAATTTGGTCGCGAAGACAAAAATCTAGTTTTGGATCAAGAAAATCAAAAAGTTTGTCGCGAATACAAAAAACAAGTTTTGGATCAAGAAAATCAAGAATATGGTCGCGAATATAAAAATCTAGTTGTGGATCAAGAAAATCAAGAATTTGGTCGCGAAAACAAAAATCCAGTTCTGGATCAAGAAAATCCAGAATTTGGTCGCGAATACAAAAATCTAGTTTTGGATCAAGAAAATCAAGAAGTATGTCACGAATACAAAAAACAAGTTTGGGATCAAAAAAATCAAGAATTTGGTCCCGAATTCAAAAAACTAGTTTTGGATCAAGAAAATCAAGAATTTGGTCCCGAATACAAAAATCTAGTTTTGGATCAAAAAAATAAAGAATTGGGTCGCGAAGACAAAAATCTAGTTTTGGATCAAGAAAATCAAGAGCTGGGTCCCGAATACAAAAATCTAGTTTTGGATCAAGAAAATCAAGAATTTGGTCGAGAAGACAAAAATCTAGTTTTGGATAAACAAAATCGAGAATTTAGTCGCGAAGACAAAAATCTAATTTTGGATCAAGAAAATTAAGAAGTTTGTCGCGAATACAAAAAACAAGTTTTGGATCAAGAAAATCAAGAGCTGGGTCCCGAATACAAAAAACTAGTTTTGGATCAAGAAAATCAAGAATATGGTCGCGAATATAAAAATCTAGTTGTGGATCAAGAAAATCAAGAATTTGGTCGCGAAAACAAAAATCTAGTTCTGGATCAAGAAAATCTAGAATTTGGTCGCGAATACAAAAATCTAGTTTTGGATCAAGAAAATCAAGAATTTGGTCGCGAAAACAAAAATCTAGTTCTGGATCAAGATAATCCAGAATTTGGGCGCGAAGACAAAAATCTAGTTTTGGATCAAGAAAATCAAGAAGTGTGTCGCGAATACAAAAAACAAGTTTTGGATCAAGAAAATCAAGAATTTGGTCCCGAATACAAAAAAGTAGTTTTGGATCAAGAAAATCAAGAATTTGATCGCGGAGACATAAATCTAGTTTTGGATCAAGAAAATCAAGAGCTGGGTCCCGAATACAAAAATCTAGTTTTGGATAAAAAAAATCGAGAATTTGGTCGCGAAGACAAAAATCTAGTTTTCGATCAAGAAAATCAAAAATTTGGTCCCGAATTCAAAAAACAAGTTTTGGATCAAGAAAATCAAGAATTTGGTCGCGAATACAAAAATCTAGTTTTGGATCAAAAAAATCAAGAATTTGGTCGCGAAGACAAAAATCTAGTTTTGGATCAAGAAAATCAAGAAGTGTGTCGCGAATACAAAAAACAAGTTTTGGATCAAGAAAATCAAGAATTTGGTCCCGAATACAAAAAAGTAGTTTTGGATCAAGAAAATCAAGAATTTGATCGCGGAGACAAAAATCTAGTTTTGGATCAAGAAAATCAAGAGCTGGGTCCCGAATACAAAAATCTAGTTTTGGATAAAAAAAATCGAGAATTTGGTCGCGAAGACAAAAATCTAGTTTTGGATCAAGAAAATCAAAAAGTTTGTCGCGAATACAAAAAACAAGTTTTGGATCAAGAAAATCAAGAGCTGGGTCCCGAATACAAAAAACTAGTTTTGGATCAAGAAAATCAAGAATATGGTCGCGAATATAAAAATCTAGTTGTGGATCAAGAAAATCAAGAATTTGGTCGCGAAAACAAAAATCTAGTTCTGGATCAAGATAATCCAGAATTTGGGCGCGAAGACAAAAATCTAGTTTTGGATCAAGAAAATCAAGAAGTGTGTCGCGAATACAAAAAACAAGTTTTGGATCAAGAAAATCAAGAATTTGGTCCCGAATACAAAAAAGTAGTTTTGGATCAAGAAAATCAAGAATTTGATCGCGGAGACATAAATCTAGTTTTGGATCAAGAAAATCAAGAGCTGGGTCCCGAATACAAAAATCTAGTTTTGGATAAAAAAAATCGAGAATTTGGTCGCGAAGACAAAAATCTAGTTTTCGATCAAGAAAATCAAAAATTTGGTCCCGAATTCAAAAAACAAGTTTTGGATCAAGAAAATCAAGAATTTGGTCGCGAATACAAAAATCTAGTTTTGGATCAAAAAAATCAAGAATTTGGTCGCGAAGACAAAAATCTAGTTTTGGATCAAGAAAATCAAGAAGTGTGTCGCGAATACAAAAAACAAGTTTTGGATCAAGAAAATCAAGAATTTGGTCCCGAATACAAAAAAGTAGTTTTGGATCAAGAAAATCAAGAATTTGATCGCGGAGACAAAAATCTAGTTTTGGATCAAGAAAATCAAGAGCTGGGTCCCGAATACAAAAATCTAGTTTTGGATAAAAAAAATCGAGAATTTGGTCGCGAAGACAAAAATCTAGTTTTGGATCAAGAAAATCAAAAAGTTTGTCGCGAATACAAAAAACAAGTTTTGGATCAAGAAAATCAAGAGCTGGGTCCCGAATACAAAAAACTAGTTTTGGATCAAGAAAATCAAGAATATGGTCGCGAATATAAAAATCTAGTTGTGGATCAAGAAAATCAAGAATTTGGTCGCGAAAACAAAAATCTAGTTCTGGATCAAGATAATCCAGAATTTGGGCGCGAAGACAAAAATCTAGTTTTGGATCAAGAAAATCAAGAAGTGTGTCGCGAATACAAAAAACAAGTTTTGGATCAAGAAAATCAAGAATTTGGTCCCGAATACAAAAAAGTAGTTTTGGATCATGAAAATCAAGAATTTGATCGCGGAGACATAAATCTAGTTTTGGATCAAGAAAATCAAGAGCTGGGTCCCGAATACAAAAATCTAGTTTTGGATAAAAAAAATCGAGAATTTGGTCGCGAAGACAAAAATCTAGTTTTCGATCAAGAAAATCAAAAATTTGGTCCCGAATTCAAAAAACAAGTTTTGGATCAAGAAAATCAAGAATTTGGTCGCGAATACAAAAATCTAGTTTTGGATCAAAAAAATCAAGAATTTGGTCGCGAAGACAAAAATCTAGTTTTGGATCAAGAAAATCAAGAAGTGTGTCGCGAATACAAAAAACAAGTTTTGGATCAAGAAAATCAAGAATTTGGTCCCGAATACAAAAAAGTAGTTTTGGATCAAGAAAATCAAGAATTTGATCGCGGAGACAAAAATCTAGTTTTGGATCAAGAAAATCAAGAGCTGGGTCCCGAATACAAAAATCTAGTTTTGGATAAAAAAAATCGAGAATTTGGTCGCGAAGACAAAAATCTAGTTTTGGATCAAGAAAATCAAAAAGTTTGTCGCGAATACAAAAAACAAGTTTTGGATCAAGAAAATCAAGAGCTGGGTCCCGAATACAAAAAACTAGTTTTGGATCAAGAAAATCAAGAATATGGTCGCGAATATAAAAATCTAGTTGTGGATCAAGATAATCAAGAATTTGGTCGCGAAAACAAAAATCTAGTTCTGGATCAAGAAAAACCAGAATTTGGTCGCGAATACAAAAATCTAGTTTTGGATCAAGAAAATCAAGAAGTGTGTCACGAATACAAAAAACAAGTTTGGGATCAAAAAAATCAAGAATTTGGTCCCGAATTCAAAAAACTAGTTTTGGATCAAGAAAATCAAGAATTTGGTCCCGAATACAAAAATCTAGTTTTGGATCAAAAAAATTAAGAATTGGGTCGCGAAAACAAAAATCTAGTTTTGAATCAAAAAAATCAAGAATTTGGTCGCGAAGACAAAAATCTAGTTTTGGATCAAGAAAATCAAGAAGTGTGTCGCGAATACAAAAAACAAGTTTTGGATCAAGAAAATCAAGAATTTGGTCCCGAATACAAAAAACTAGTTTTGGATCAAGAAAATCAAGAATTTGATCGCGAAAACAAAAATCTAGTTTTGGATCAAGAAAATCAAGAGCTGGGTCCCGAATACAAAAATCTAGTTTTGGATAAAAAAAATCGAGAATTTGGACGCGAAGACAAAAATCTAGTTTTGGATCAAGAAAATCAAAAAGTTTGTCGCGAATACAAAAAACAAGTTTTGGATAAAGAAAATCAAGAATATGGTCGCGAATATAAAAATCTAGTTGTGGATCAAGAAAATCAAGAATTTGGTCGCGAAAACAAAAATCCAGTTCTGGATCAAGAAAATCCAGAATTTGGTCGCGAATACAAAAATCTAGTTTTGGATCAAGAAAATCAAGAAGTGTGTCACGAATACAAAAAACAAGTTTGGGATCAAAAAAATCAAGAATTTGGTCCCGAATTCAAAAAACTAGTATTGGATCAAGAAAATCAAGAATTTGGTCCCGAATACAAAAATCTAGTTTTGGATCAAAAAAATCAAGAATTGGGTCGCGAAGACAAAAATCTAGTTTTGGATCAAAAAAATCAAGAATTTGGTCCCGAATTCAAAAAACTAGTTTTGGATCAAGAAAATCAAGAAGTGTCGCGAATACAAAAAACATGTTTGGGATCAAAAAAATCAAGAATTTGGTCCCGAATACAAAAAACTAGTTTTGGATTAAGAAAATCAAGAATTTGGTCGCGAAAACAAAAATCTAGTTGTGGATCAAGAAAATCAAGAAGTGTCGCGAATACAAAAAACAAGTTTGGGATCAAAAAAATCAAGAATTTGGTCCCGAATTAAAAAAACTAGTTTTGGATCAAGAAAATCAAGAATTTGGTCCCGAATACAAAAATCTAGTTTTGGATCAAGAAAATCAAGAATTTGGTCGCGAAAACAAAAATCTAGTTCTGGATCAAGAAAATCAAGAATTTGGTCGCGAAGACAAAAATCTAGTTCTGGATCAAGAAAATCAAGAGCTGGGTCCCGAATAAAAAAATCTAGTTTTGGATAAAAAAAATCGAGAATCTGGTCGCGAAGACAAAAATCTAGTTTTGGATCAAGAAAATCAATAGCTGGGTCCCGAATACAAAAATCTAGTTTTGGATAAAAAAAATCGAGAATTTGGTCGTGATGACAAAAATCTAGTTTTGGATCAAGAAAATCAAAAAGTTTGTCGCGAATACAAAAAACAAGTTTTAGATCAAGAAAATCAAGAGCTGGGTCCCGAATACAAAAAACTAGTTTTGGATCAAGAAAATCAAGAATATGGTCGCGAATATAAAAATCTAGTTGTGGATCAAAAAAATCAAGAATTTGGTCGCGAAAACAAAAATCTAGTTCTGGATCAAGAAAATCCAGAATTTCGTCGCGAAGACAAAAATCTAGTTTTGGATCAAGAAAATCAAGAAATGTGTCACGAATACAAAAAACAAGTTTGGGATCAAAAAAATCAAGAATTTGGTCCCGAATTCAAAAAACTAGTTTTGGATCAAGAAAATCAAGAATTTGGTCCCGAATACAAAAATCTAGTTTTGGATCAAAAAAATTAAGAATTGGGTCGCGAAGACAAAAATCTAGTTTTGAATCAAAAAAATCAAGAATTTGGTCGCGAAGACAAAAATCTAGTTTTGGATCAAGAAAATCAAGAAGTGTGTCGCGAATACAAAAAACAAGTTTTGGATCAAGAAAATCAAGAATTTGGTCCCGAATACAAAAAACTAGTTTTGGATCAAGAAAATCAAGAATTTGATCGCGAAAACAAAAATCTAGTTTTGGATCAAGAAAATCAAGAGCTGGGTCCCGAATACAAAAATCTAGTTTTGGATAAAAAAAATCGAGAATTTGGACGCGAAGACAAAAATCTAGTTTTGGATCAAGAAAATCAAAAAGTTTGTCGCGAATACAAAAAACAAGTTTTGGATAAAGAAAATCAAGAATATGGTCGCGAATATAAAAATCTAGTTGTGGATCAAGAAAATCAAGAATTTGGTCGCGAAAACAAAAATCCAGTTCTGGATCAAGAAAATCCAGAATTTGGTCGCGAATACAAAAATCTAGTTTTGGATCAAGAAAATCAAGAAGTGTGTCACGAATACAAAAAACAAGTTTGGGATCAAAAAAATCAAGAATTTGGTCCCGAATTCAAAAAACTAGTATTGGATCAAGAAAATCAAGAATTTGGTCCCGAATACAAAAATCTAGTTTTGGATCAAAAAAATCAAGAATTGGGTCGCGAAGACAAAAATCTAGTTTTGGATCAAAAAAATCAAGAATTTGGTCCCGAATTCAAAAAACTAGTTTTGGATCAAGAAAATCAAGAAGTGTCGCGAATACAAAAAACATGTTTGGGATCAAAAAAATCAAGAATTTGGTCCCGAATACAAAAAACTAGTTTTGGATTAAGAAAATCAAGAATTTGGTCGCGAAAACAAAAATCTAGTTTTGGATCAAGAAAATCAAGAAGTGTCGCGAATACAAAAAACAAGTTTGGGATCAAAAAAATCAAGAATTTGGTCCCGAATTAAAAAAACTAGTTTTGGATCAAGAAAATCAAGAATTTGGTCCCGAATACAAAAATCTAGTTTTGGATCAAGAAAATCAAGAATTTGGTCGCGAAAACAAAAATCTAGTTCTGGATCAAGATAATCCAGAATTTGGGCGCGAAGACAAAAATCTAGTTTTGGATCAAGAAAATCAAGAAGTGTGTCGCGAATACAAAAAACAAGTTTTGGATCAAGAAAATCAAGAATTTGGTCCCGAATACAAAAAAGTAGTTTTGGATCATGAAAATCAAGAATTTGATCGCGGAGACATAAATCTAGTTTTGGATCAAGAAAATCAAGAGCTGGGTCCCGAATACAAAAATCTAGTTTTGGATAAAAAAAATCGAGAATTTGGTCGCGAAGACAAAAATCTAGTTTTCGATCAAGAAAATCAAAAATTTGGTCCCGAATTCAAAAAACAAGTTTTGGATCAAGAAAATCAAGAATTTGGTCGCGAATACAAAAATCTAGTTTTGGATCAAAAAAATCAAGAATTTGGTCGCGAAGACAAAAATCTAGTTTTGGATCAAGAAAATCAAGAAGTGTGTCGCGAATACAAAAAACAAGTTTTGGATCAAGAAAATCAAGAATTTGGTCCCGAATACAAAAAAGTAGTTTTGGATCAAGAAAATCAAGAATTTGATCGCGGAGACAAAAATCTAGTTTTGGATCAAGAAAATCAAGAGCTGGGTCCCGAATACAAAAATCTAGTTTTGGATAAAAAAAATCGAGAATTTGGTCGCGAAGACAAAAATCTAGTTTTGGATCAAGAAAATCAAAAAGTTTGTCGCGAATACAAAAAACAAGTTTTGGATCAAGAAAATCAAGAGCTGGGTCCCGAATACAAAAAACTAGTTTTGGATCAAGAAAATCAAGAATATGGTCGCGAATATAAAAATCTAGTTGTGGATCAAGATAATCAAGAATTTGGTCGCGAAAACAAAAATCTAGTTCTGGATCAAGAAAAACCAGAATTTGGTCGCGAATACAAAAATCTAGTTTTGGATCAAGAAAATCAAGAAGTGTGTCACGAATACAAAAAACAAGTTTGGGATCAAAAAAATCAAGAATTTGGTCCCGAATTCAAAAAACTAGTTTTGGATCAAGAAAATCAAGAATTTGGTCCCGAATACAAAAATCTAGTTTTGGATCAAAAAAATTAAGAATTGGGTCGCGAAAACAAAAATCTAGTTTTGAATCAAAAAAATCAAGAATTTGGTCGCGAAGACAAAAATCTAGTTTTGGATCAAGAAAATCAAGAAGTGTGTCGCGAATACAAAAAACAAGTTTTGGATCAAGAAAATCAAGAATTTGGTCCCGAATACAAAAAACTAGTTTTGGATCAAGAAAATCAAGAATTTGATCGCGAAAACAAAAATCTAGTTTTGGATCAAGAAAATCAAGAGCTGGGTCCCGAATACAAAAATCTAGTTTTGGATAAAAAAAATCGAGAATTTGGACGCGAAGACAAAAATCTAGTTTTGGATCAAGAAAATCAAAAAGTTTGTCGCGAATACAAAAAACAAGTTTTGGATAAAGAAAATCAAGAATATGGTCGCGAATATAAAAATCTAGTTGTGGATCAAGAAAATCAAGAATTTGGTCGCGAAAACAAAAATCCAGTTCTGGATCAAGAAAATCCAGAATTTGGTCGCGAATACAAAAATCTAGTTTTGGATCAAGAAAATCAAGAAGTGTGTCACGAATACAAAAAACAAGTTTGGGATCAAAAAAATCAAGAATTTGGTCCCGAATTCAAAAAACTAGTATTGGATCAAGAAAATCAAGAATTTGGTCCCGAATACAAAAATCTAGTTTTGGATCAAAAAAATCAAGAATTGGGTCGCGAAGACAAAAATCTAGTTTTGGATCAAAAAAATCAAGAATTTGGTCCCGAATTCAAAAAACTAGTTTTGGATCAAGAAAATCAAGAAGTGTCGCGAATACAAAAAACATGTTTGGGATCAAAAAAATCAAGAATTTGGTCCCGAATACAAAAAACTAGTTTTGGATTAAGAAAATCAAGAATTTGGTCGCGAAAACAAAAATCTAGTTGTGGATCAAGAAAATCAAGAAGTGTCGCGAATACAAAAAACAAGTTTGGGATCAAAAAAATCAAGAATTTGGTCCCGAATTAAAAAAACTAGTTTTGGATCAAGAAAATCAAGAATTTGGTCCCGAATACAAAAATCTAGTTTTGGATCAAGAAAATCAAGAATTTGGTCGCGAAAACAAAAATCTAGTTCTGGATCAAGAAAATCAAGAATTTGGTCGCGAAGACAAAAATCTAGTTCTGGATCAAGAAAATCAAGAGCTGGGTCCCGAATAAAAAAATCTAGTTTTGGATAAAAAAAATCGAGAATCTGGTCGCGAAGACAAAAATCTAGTTTTGGATCAAGAAAATCAAGAGCTGGGTCCCGAATACAAAAATCTAGTTTTGGATAAAAAAAATCGAGAATTTGGTCGTGATGACAAAAATCTAGTTTTGGATCAAGAAAATCAAAAAGTTTGTCGCGAATACAAAAAACAAGTTTTAGATCAAGAAAATCAAGAGCTGGGTCCCGAATACAAAAAACTAGTTTTGGATCAAGAAAATCAAGAATATGGTCGCGAATATAAAAATCTAGTTGTGGATCAAAAAAATCAAGAATTTGGTCGCGAAAACAAAAATCTAGTTCTGGATCAAGAAAATCCAGAATTTCGTCGCGAAGACAAAAATCTAGTTTTGGATCAAGAAAATCAAGAAATGTGTCACGAATACAAAAAACAAGTTTGGGATCAAAAAAATCAAGAATTTGGTCCCGAATTCAAAAAACTAGTTTTGGATCAAGAAAATCAAGAATTTGGTCCCGAATACAAAAATCTAGTTTTGGATCAAAAAAATTAAGAATTGGGTCGCGAAGACAAAAATCTAGTTTTGAATCAAAAAAATCAAGAATTTGGTCGCGAAGACAAAAATCTAGTTTTGGATCAAGAAAATCAAGAAGTGTGTCGCGAATACAAAAAACAAGTTTTGGATCAAGAAAATCAAGAATTTGGTCCCGAATACAAAAAACTAGTTTTGGATCAAGAAAATCAAGAATTTGATCGCGAAAACAAAAATCTAGTTTTGGATCAAGAAAATCAAGAGCTGGGTCCCGAATACAAAAATCTAGTTTTGGATAAAAAAAATCGAGAATTTGGACGCGAAGACAAAAATCTAGTTTTGGATCAAGAAAATCAAAAAGTTTGTCGCGAATACAAAAAACAAGTTTTGGATAAAGAAAATCAAGAATATGGTCGCGAATATAAAAATCTAGTTGTGGATCAAGAAAATCAAGAATTTGGTCGCGAAAACAAAAATCCAGTTCTGGATCAAGAAAATCCAGAATTTGGTCGCGAATACAAAAATCTAGTTTTGGATCAAGAAAATCAAGAAGTGTGTCACGAATACAAAAAACAAGTTTGGGATCAAAAAAATCAAGAATTTGGTCCCGAATTCAAAAAACTAGTATTGGATCAAGAAAATCAAGAATTTGGTCCCGAATACAAAAATCTAGTTTTGGATCAAAAAAATCAAGAATTGGGTCGCGAAGACAAAAATCTAGTTTTGGATCAAAAAAATCAAGAATTTGGTCCCGAATTCAAAAAACTAGTTTTGGATCAAGAAAATCAAGAAGTGTCGCGAATACAAAAAACATGTTTGGGATCAAAAAAATCAAGAATTTGGTCCCGAATACAAAAAACTAGTTTTGGATTAAGAAAATCAAGAATTTGGTCGCGAAAACAAAAATCTAGTTGTGGATCAAGAAAATCAAGAAGTGTCGCGAATACAAAAAACAAGTTTGGGATCAAAAAAATCAAGAATTTGGTCCCGAATTAAAAAAACTAGTTTTGGATCAAGAAAATCAAGAATTTGGTCCCGAATACAAAAATCTAGTTTTGGATCAAGAAAATCAAGAATTTGGTCGCGAAAACAAAAATCTAGTTCTGGATCAAGAAAATCAAGAATTTGGTCGCGAAGACAAAAATCTAGTTCTGGATCAAGAAAATCAAGAGCTGGGTCCCGAATAAAAAAATCTAGTTTTGGATAAAAAAAATCGAGAATCTGGTCGCGAAGACAAAAATCTAGTTTTGGATCAAGAAAATCAAGAGCTGGGTCCCGAATACAAAAATCTAGTTTTGGATAAAAAAAATCGAGAATTTGGTCGTGATGACAAAAATCTAGTTTTGGATCAAGAAAATCAAAAAGTTTGTCGCGAATACAAAAAACAAGTTTTAGATCAAGAAAATCAAGAGCTGGGTCCCGAATACAAAAAACTAGTTTTGGATCAAGAAAATCAAGAATATGGTCGCGAATATAAAAATCTAGTTGTGGATCAAAAAAATCAAGAATTTGGTCGCGAAAACAAAAATCTAGTTCTGGATCAAGAAAATCCAGAATTTCGTCGCGAAGACAAAAATCTAGTTTTGGATCAAGAAAATCAAGAAATGTGTCACGAATACAAAAAACAAGTTTGGGATCAAAAAAATCAAGAATTTGGTCCCGAATTCAAAAAACTAGTTTTGGATCAAGAAAATCAAGAATTTGGTCCCGAATACAAAAATCTAGTTTTGGATCAAAAAAATTAAGAATTGGGTCGCGAAGACAAAAATCTAGTTTTGAATCAAAAAAATCAAGAATTTGGTCGCGAAGACAAAAATCTAGTTTTGGATCAAGAAAATCAAGAAGTGTGTCGCGAATACAAAAAACAAGTTTTGGATCAAGAAAATCAAGAATTTGGTCCCGAATACAAAAAACTAGTTTTGGATCAAGAAAATCAAGAATTTGATCGCGAAAACAAAAATCTAGTTTTGGATCAAGAAAATCAAGAGCTGGGTCCCGAATACAAAAATCTAGTTTTGGATAAAAAAAATCGAGAATTTGGACGCGAAGACAAAAATCTAGTTTTGGATCAAGAAAATCAAAAAGTTTGTCGCGAATACAAAAAACAAGTTTTGGATAAAGAAAATCAAGAATATGGTCGCGAATATAAAAATCTAGTTGTGGATCAAGAAAATCAAGAATTTGGTCGCGAAAACAAAAATCCAGTTCTGGATCAAGAAAATCCAGAATTTGGTCGCGAATACAAAAATCTAGTTTTGGATCAAGAAAATCAAGAAGTGTGTCACGAATACAAAAAACAAGTTTGGGATCAAAAAAATCAAGAATTTGGTCCCGAATTCAAAAAACTAGTATTGGATCAAGAAAATCAAGAATTTGGTCCCGAATACAAAAATCTAGTTTTGGATCAAAAAAATCAAGAATTGGGTCGCGAAGACAAAAATCTAGTTTTGGATCAAAAAAATCAAGAATTTGGTCCCGAATTCAAAAAACTAGTTTTGGATCAAGAAAATCAAGAAGTGTCGCGAATACAAAAAACATGTTTGGGATCAAAAAAATCAAGAATTTGGTCCCGAATACAAAAAACTAGTTTTGGATTAAGAAAATCAAGAATTTGGTCGCGAAAACAAAAATCTAGTTTTGGATCAAGAAAATCAAGAAGTGTCGCGAATACAAAAAACAAGTTTGGGATCAAAAAAATCAAGAATTTGGTCCCGAATTAAAAAAACTAGTTTTGGATCAAGAAAATCAAGAATTTGGTCCCGAATACAAAAATCTAGTTTTGGATCAAGAAAATCAAGAATTTGGTCGCGAAAACAAAAATCTAGTTCTGGATCAAGAAAATCAAGAATTTGGTCGCGAAGACAAAAATCTAGTTCTGGATCAAGAAAATCAAGAGCTGGGTCCCGAATACAAAAATCTAGTTTTGGATAAAAAAAATCGAGAATCTGGTCGCGAAGACAAAAATCTAGTTTTGGATCAAGAAAATCAAGAGCTGGGTCCCGAATACAAAAATCTAGTTTTGGATAAAAAAAATCGAGAATTTGGTCGTGAAGACAAAAATCTAGTTTTGGATCAAGAAAATCAAAAAGTTTGTCGCGAATACAAAAAACAAGTTTTAGATCAAGAAAATCAAGAGCTGGGTCCCGAATACAAAAAACTAGTTTTGGATCAAGAAAATCAAGAATATGGTCGCGAATATAAAAATCTAGTTGTGGATCAAAAAAATCAAGAATTTGGTCGCGAAAACAAAAATCTAGTTCTGGATCAAGAAAATCCAGAATTTCGTCGCGAAGACAAAAATCTAGTTTTGGATCAAGAAAATCAAGAAATGTGTCACGAATACAAAAAACAAGTTTGGGATCAAAAAAATCAAAAATTTGGTCCCGAATACAAAAAACTAGTTTTGGATCAAGAAAATCAAGAATTTGGTCGCGAAAACAAAAATCTAGTTCTGGATCAAGAAAATCCAGAATTTGGTCGCGAATACAAAAATCTAGTTTTGGATCAAAAAAATCAAGAATTTGGTCCCGAATTCAAAAAACTAGTTTTGGATCAAGAAAATCAAGAAGTGTGTCGCGAATACAAAAAACAAGTTCTGGATCAAGAAAATCAAGAATTTGGTCCCGAATACAAAAAACTAGTTTTGGATCAAGAAAATCAAGAATTTGGTCGCGAAGACAAAAATCTAGTTTTGGATAAAAAAAATCGAGAATTTGGTCGCGAAGACAAAAATCTAGTTTTGGATCAAGAAAATCAAGAAGTTTGTCGCGAATACAAAAAACATGTTTTGGATCAAGAAAATCAAGAGCTGGGTCCCGAATACAAAAAACTAGTTTTGGATCAAGAAAATCAAGAATATGGTCGTGAATATAAAAATCTATTTGTGGATCAAGAAAATCAAGAATTTGGTCGCGAAAACAAAAATCTAGTTCTGGATCAAGAAAATCCAGAATTTGGTCGCGAATACAAAAATCTAGTTTTGGATCAAGAAAATCAAGAAGTGTGTCACGAATACAAAAAACAAGTTTGGGATCAAAAAAATCAAGAAGTGTGTCGCGAATACAAAAATCTAGTTTGGGATCAAGAAAATCAAGAATTTGGTCCCGAATACAAAAAACTAGTTGTGGATCAAGAAAATCAAGAATTGGGTCGCGAAAACAAAAATCTAGTTCTGGATCAAGAAAATCAAGAATTTGGTCGCGAAGACAAAAATCTAGTTTTGGATCAAGAAAATCAAGCAGTGTGTCGCGAATACAAAAAACAAGTTGGGGATCAAAAAAATCAAGAATTTGGTCCCGAATACAAAAAACTAGTTTTGGATCAAGAAAATCAAGAATTTGGTCGCGAAAACAAAAATCTAGTTCTGGATCAAGAAAATCAAGAATTGGGTCGCGAAGACAAAAATCTAGTTTTGGACCAAGAAAATCAAGAAGTGTGTCGCGAATACAAAAAACAAGTTTGGGATCAAAAAAATCAAGAATTTGGTCCCGAATTCAAAAAACTAGTTTTGGATCAAGAAAATCAAGAATTTGGTCCCGAATACAAAAATCTAGTTTTGGATCAAAAAAATCAAGAATTGGGTCGCGAAGACAAAAATCTAGTTCTGGATCAAGAAAATCAAGAATTTGGTCGCGAAGACAAAAATCTAGTTCTGGATCAAGAAAATCAAGAGCTGGGTCCCGAATACAAAAATCTAGTTTTGGATAAAAAAAATCGAGAATCTGGTCGCGAAGACAAAAATCTAGTTTTGGATCAAGAAAATCAAGAGCTGGGTCCCGAATACAAAAATCTAGTTTTGGATAAAAAAAATCGAGAATTTGGTCGTGAAGACAAAAATCTAGTTTTGGATCAAGAAAATCAAAAAGTTTGTCGCGAATACAAAAAACAAGTTTTAGATCAAGAAAATCAAGAGCTGGGTCCCGAATACAAAAAACTAGTTTTGGATCAAGAAAATCAAGAATATGGTCGCGAATATAAAAATCTAGTTGTGGATCAAAAAAATCAAGAATTTGGTCGCGAAAACAAAAATCTAGTTCTGGATCAAGAAAATCCAGAATTTCGTCGCGAAGACAAAAATCTAGTTTTGGATCAAGAAAATCAAGAAATGTGTCACGAATACAAAAAACAAGTTTGGGATCAAAAAAATCAAAAATTTGGTCCCGAATACAAAAAACTAGTTTTGGATCAAGAAAATCAAGAATTTGGTCGCGAAAACAAAAATCTAGTTCTGGATCAAGAAAATCCAGAATTTGGTCGCGAATACAAAAATCTAGTTTTGGATCAAAAAAATCAAGAATTTGGTCCCGAATTCAAAAAACTAGTTTTGGATCAAGAAAATCAAGAAGTGTGTCGCGAATACAAAAAACAAGTTCTGGATCAAGAAAATCAAGAATTTGGTCCCGAATACAAAAAACTAGTTTTGGATCAAGAAAATCAAGAATTTGGTCGCGAAGACAAAAATCTAGTTTTGGATAAAAAAAATCGAGAATTTGGTCGCGAAGACAAAAATCTAGTTTTGGATCAAGAAAATCAAGAAGTTTGTCGCGAATACAAAAAACATGTTTTGGATCAAGAAAATCAAGAGCTGGGTCCCGAATACAAAAAACTAGTTTTGGATCAAGAAAATCAAGAATATGGTCGTGAATATAAAAATCTATTTGTGGATCAAGAAAATCAAGAATTTGGTCGCGAAAACAAAAATCTAGTTCTGGATCAAGAAAATCCAGAATTTGGTCGCGAATACAAAAATCTAGTTTTGGATCAAGAAAATCAAGAAGTGTGTCACGAATACAAAAAACAAGTTTGGGATCAAAAAAATCAAGAAGTGTGTCGCGAATACAAAAATCTAGTTTGGGATCAAGAAAATCAAGAATTTGGTCCCGAATACAAAAAACTAGTTGTGGATCAAGAAAATCAAGAATTGGGTCGCGAAAACAAAAATCTAGTTCTGGATCAAGAAAATCAAGAATTTGGTCGCGAAGACAAAAATCTAGTTTTGGATCAAGAAAATCAAGCAGTGTGTCGCGAATACAAAAAACAAGTTGGGGATCAAAAAAATCAAGAATTTGGTCCCGAATACAAAAAACTAGTTTTGGATCAAGAAAATCAAGAATTTGGTCGCGAAAACAAAAATCTAGTTCTGGATCAAGAAAATCAAGAATTGGGTCGCGAAGACAAAAATCTAGTTTTGGACCAAGAAAATCAAGAAGTGTGTCGCGAATACAAAAAACAAGTTTGGGATCAAAAAAATCAAGAATTTGGTCCCGAATTCAAAAAACTAGTTTTGGATCAAGAAAATCAAGAATTTGGTCCCGAATACAAAAATCTAGTTTTGGATCAAAAAAATCAAGAATTGGGTCGCGAAGACAAAAATCTAGTTCTGGATCAAGAAAATCAAGAATTTGGTCGCGAAGACAAAAATCTAGTTTTGGATCAAGAAAATCAAGAAGTGTGTCGCGAATACAAAAAACAAGTTTTGGATCAAGAAAATAAAGAATTTGGTCCCGAAAACAAAAAACTAGTTTTGGAACAAGAAAATCAAGAATTTGATCGCGGAGACAAAAATCTAGTTTTGGATCAAGAAAATCAAGAGCTGGGTCCCGAATACAAAAATCTAGTTTTGGATAAAAAAAATCGAGAATTTGGTCGCGAAGACAAAAATCTAGTTTTGGATCAAGAAAATCAAAAAGTTTGTCGCGAATACAAAAAACAAGTTTTGGATCAAGAAAATCAAGAGCTGGGTCCCGAATACAAAAAACTAGTTTTGGATCAAGAAAATCAAGAATATGGTCGCGAATATAAAAATCTAGTTGTGGATCAAGAAAATCAAGAATTTGGTCGCGAAAACAAAAATCTAGTTCTGGATCAAGATAATCCAGAATTTGGGCGCGAAGACGAAAATCTAGTTTTGGATCAAGAAAATCAAGAAGTGTGTCGCGAATACAAAAAACAAGTTTTGGATCAAGAAAATCAAGAATTTGGTCCCGAATACAAAAAAGTAGTTTTGGATCAAGAAAATCAAGAATTTGATCGCGAAGACATAAATCTAGTTTTGGATCAAGAAAATCAAGAGCTGGGTCCCGAATACAAAAATCTAGTTTTGGATAAAAAAAATCGAGAATTTGGTCGCGAAGACAAAAATCTAGTTTTCGATCAAGAAAATCAAAAATTTGGTCCCGAATTCAAAAAACAAGTTTTGGATCAAGAAAATCAAGAATTTGGTCGCGAATACAAAAATCTAGTTTTGGATCAAAAAAATCAAGAATTTGGTCGCGAAGACAAAAATCTAGTTTTGGATCAAGAAAATCAAGAAGTGTGTCGCGAATACAAAAAACAAGTTTTGGATCAAGAAAATCAAGAATTTGGTCCCGAATACAAAAAAGTAGTTTTGGAACAAGAAAATCAAGAATTTGATCGCGGAGACAAAAATCTAGTTTTGGATCAAGAAAATCAAGAGCTGGGTCCCGAATACAAAAATCTAGTTTTGGATAAAAAAAATCGAGAATTTGGTCGCGAAGACAAAAATCTAGTTTTGGATCAAGAAAATCAAAAAGTTTGTCGCGAATACAAAAAACAAGTTTTGGATCAAGAAAATCAAGAGCTGGGTCCCGAATACAAAAAACTAGTTTTGGATCAAGAAAATCAAGAATATGGTCGCGAATATAAAAATCTAGTTGTGGATCAAGAAAATCAAGAATTTGGTCGCGAAAACAAAAATCTAGTTCTGGATCAAGAAAATCCAGAATTTGGTCGCGAAGACAAAAATCTAGTTTTGGATCAAGAAAATCAAGAAGTGTGTCACGAATACAAAAAACAAGTTTGGGATAAAAAAAAATCAAGAATTGGGTCCCGAATGCAAAAAACTAGTTTTGGATCACGAAAATTAAGAATTTGGTCGCGAATACAAAAATCTAGTTTTGGATCAAGAAAATCAAGAATATGGTCGCGAATACAAAAATCTAGTTTGGGATCAAGAAAATCAAGAAGTGTGTCGCGAATACAACAAACTAGTTTTGGATCAAGAAAATCAAGAATTTGGTCGCGAAAACAAAAATCTAGTTCTGGATCAAGAAAATCCAGAATTTGGTCGCGAAGACAAAAATCTAGTTTTGGATCAAGAAAATCAAGAAGTGTGTCACGAATACAAAAATCTAGTTTGGGATCAAGAAAATCAAGAATTTGGTCCCGAATACAAAAAACTAGTTTTGGACCAAGAAAATCAAGAATTTGGTCGCGAAAACAAAAATCTAGTTCTGGATCAAGAAAATCAAGAATTTGGTCGCGAAAACAAAAATCTAGTTTTGGATCAAGAAAATCAAGAAGTGTGTCGCGAATACAAAAATCTAGTTTGGGATCAAGAAAATCAAGAATTTGGTCCCGAATACAAAAAACTAGTTTTGGATCAAGAAAATCATGAATTTGGTCGCGAAAACAAAAATCTAGTTCTGGATCAAGAAAATCAAGAATTTGGTCGCGAAAACAAAAATCTAGTTTTGGATCAAGAAAATCAAGAAGTGTGTCGCGAATACAAAAAACAAGTTGGGGATCAAAAAAATCAAGAATTTGGTCCCGAATACAAAAAACTAGTTTTGGATCAAGAAAATCAAGAATTTGGTCGCGAAAACAAAAATCTAGTTCTGGATCAAGAAAATCAAGAATTGGGTCGCGAAGACAAAAATCTAGTTTTGGACCAAGAAAATCAAGAATTTGGTCGCGAAGACAAAAATCTAGTTTTGGATCAAGAAAATCAAGAAGTGTGTCGCGAATACAAAAAACAAGTTTCGGATCAAGAAAATCAAGAATTTGGTCCCGAATACAAAAAAGTAGTTTTGGATCAAGAAAATCAAGAATTTGATCGCGGAGACAAAAATCTAGTTTTGGATCAAGAAAATCAAGAGCTGGGTCCCGAATACAAAAATCTAGTTTTGGATAAAAAAAATCGAGAATTTGGTCGCGAAGACAAAAATCTAGTTTTGGATAAAGAAAATCAAAAAGTTTGTCGCGAATACAAAAAACAAGTTTTGGATCAAGAAAATCAAGAGCTGGGTCCCGAATACAAAAAACTAGTTTTGGATCAAGAAAATCAAGAATATGGTCGCGAATATAAAAATCTAGTTGTGGATCAAGAAAATAAAGAATTTGGTCGCGAAAACAAAAATCTAGTTCTGGATCAAGAAAATCCAGAATTTGGTCGCGAAGACAAAAATCTAGTTTTGGATCAAGAAAATCAAGAAGTGTGTCACGAATACAAAAAACAAGTTTGGGATCAAAAAAAATCAAGAATTGGGTCCCGAATGCAAAAAACTAGTTTTGGATCACGAAAATTAAGAATTTGGTCGCGAATACAAAAATCTAGTTTTGGATCAAGAAAATCAAGAATTTGGTCGCGAAAACAAAAATCTAGTTCGGAATCAAGAAAATCAAGAATTTGGTCGCAAATACAAAAATCTAGTTTTGGATCAAGAAAATCAAGAATTTGGTCGCGAAAACAAAAATCTAGTTCTGGATCAAGAAAATCCAGAATTTGGTCGCGAAGACAAAAATCTAGTTTTGGATCAAGAAAATCAAGAAGTGTGTCACGAATACAAAAATCTAGTTTGGGATCAAGAAAATCAAGAATTTGGTCCCGAATACAAAAAACTAGTTTTGGATCAAGAAAATCAAGAATTTGGTCGCGAAAACAAAAATCTAGTTCTGGATCAAGAAAATCAAGAATTTGGTCGCGAAAACAAAAATCTAGTTTTGGATCAAGAAAATCAAGAAGTGTGTCGCGAATACAAAAATCTAGTTTGGGATCAAGAAAATCAAGAATTTGGTCCCGAATACAAAAAACTAGTTTTGGATCAAGAAAATCAAGAATTTGGTCGCGAAAACAAAAATCTAGTTCTGGATCAAGAAAATCAAGAATTTGGTCGCGAAAACAAAAATCTAGTTTTGGATCAAGAAAATCAAGAAGTGTGTCGCGAATACAAAAAACAAGTTGGGGATCAAAAAAATCAAGAATTTGGTCCCGAATACAAAAAACTAGTTTTGGATCAAGAAAATCAAGAATTTGGTCACGAAAACAAAAATCTAGTTCTGGATCAAGAAAATCAAGAATTGGGTCGCGAAGACAAAAATCTAGTTTTGGACCAAGAAAATCAAGAATTTGGTCGCGAAGACAAAAATCTAGTTTTGGATCAAGAAAATCAAGAAGTGTGTCGCGAATACAAAAAACAAGTTTTGGATCAAGAAAATAAAGAATTTGGTCCCGAAAACAAAAAACTAGTTTTGGAACAAGAAAATCAAGAATTTGATCGCGGAGACAAAAATCTAGTTTTGGATCAAGAAAATCAAGAGCTGGGTCCCGAATACAAAAATCTAGTTTTGGATAAAAAAAATCGAGAATTTGGTCGCGAAGACAAAAATCTAGTTTTGGATCAAGAAAATCAAAAAGTTTGTCGCGAATACAAAAAACAAGTTTTGGATCAAGAAAATCAAGAGCTGGGTCCCGAATACAAAAAACTAGTTTTGGATCAAGAAAATCAAGAATATGGTCGCGAATATAAAAATCTAGTTGTGGATCAAGAAAATCAAGAATTTGGTCGTGAAAACAAAAATCTAGTTCTGGATCAAGATAATCCAGAATTTGGGCGCGAAGACAAAAATCTAGTTTTGGATCAAGAAAATCAAGAAGTGTGTCGCGAATACAAAAAACAAGTTTTGGATCAAGAAAATCAAGAATTTGGTCCCGAATACAAAAAAGTAGTTTTGGATCAAGAAAATCAAGAATTTGATCGCAGAGACAAAAATCTAGTTTTGGATCAAGAAAATCAAGAGCTGGGTCCCGAATACAAAAATCTAGTTTTGGATAAAAAAAATCGAGAATTTGGTCGCGAAGACAAAAATCTAGTTTTCGATCAAGAAAATCAAAAATTTGGTCCCGAATTCAAAAAACAAGTTTTGGATCAAAAAAATCAAGAATTTGGTCGCGAATACAAAAATCTAGTTTTGGATCAAAAAAATCAAGAATTTGGTCGCGAAGACAAAAATCTAGTTTTGGATCAAGAAAATCAAGAAGTGTGTCGCGAATACAAAAAACAAGTTTTGGATCAAGAAAATCAAGAATTTGGTCCCGAATACAAAAAAGTAGTTTTGGATCAAGAAAATCAAGAATTTGATCGCGGAGACAAAAATCTAGTTTTGGATCAAGAAAATCAAGAGCTGGGTCCCGAATACAAAAATCTAGTTTTGGATAAAAAAAATCGAGAATTTGGTCGCGAAGACAAAAATCTAGTTTTGGATCAAGAAAATCAAAAAGTTTGTCGCGAATACAAAAAACAAGTTTTGGATCAAGAAAATCAAGAGCTGGGTCCCGAATACAAAAAACTAGTTTTGGATCAAGAAAATCAAGAATATGGTCGCGAATATAAAAATCTAGTTGTGGATCAAGAAAATCAAGAATTTGGTCGCGAAAACAAAAATCTAGTTCTGGATCAAGAAAATCCAGAATTTGGTCGCGAAGACAAAAAACTAGTTTTGGATCAAGAAAATCAAGAATTTGGTCGCGAAAACAAAAATCTAGTTCTGGATCAAGAAAATCCAGAATTTGGTCGCGAATACAAAAATCTAGTTTTGGATCAAGAAAATCAAGAAGTGTGTCACGAATACAAAAATCTAGTTTGGGATCAAGAAAACCAAGAATTTGGTCCCGAATACAAAAAACTAGTTTTGGATCAAGAAAATCAAGAATTTGGTCGCGAAAACAAAAATCTAGTTCTGGATCAAGAAAATCAAGAATTGGGTCGCGAAGACAAAAATCTAGTTTTGGACCAAGAAAATCAAGAAGTGTGTCGCGAATACAAAAAACAAGTTTGGGATCAAAAAAATCAAGAATTTGGTCCCGAATTCAAAAAACTAGTTTTGGATCAAGAAAATCAAGAATTTGGTCCCGAATACAAAAATCTAGTTTTGGATCAAAAAAATCAAGAATTGGGTCGCGAAGACAAAAATCTAGTTCTGGATCAAGAAAATCAAGAATTTGGTCGCGAAGACAAAAATCTAGTTTTGGATCAAGAAAATCAAGAAATGTGTCGCGAATACAAAAAACTAGTTTTGGAACAGGAAAATCAAGAATTTGGTCCCGAATACAAAAAACTAGTTTTGGATCAAGAAAATCAAGAATTTGGTCGCGAATACAAAAAACTAGTTTTGGATCAAGAAAATCAAGAATTTGGTCCCGAATTCAAAAAACTAGTTTTGGATCAAGAAAATCAAAAATTTGGTCCCGAATACAAAAATCTAGTTTTGGATCAAAAAAATCAAGAATTTGGTCCCGAATTCAAAAAACAAGTTTTGGATCAAGAAAATCAAGAATTTGGTCGCGAATACAAAAATCTAGTTTTGGATCAAAAAAATCAAGAATTGGGTCGCGAAGACAAAAATCTAGTTTTGGACCAAGAAAATCAAGAAGTGTGTCGCGAATACAAAAAACAAGTTTTGGATCAAAAAAATCAAGAATTTGGTCCCGAATTCAAAAAACTAGTTTTGGATTAAGAAAATCAAGAATTTGATCGCGGAGACAAAAATCTAGTTTTGGATCAAGAAAATCAAGAATTGGGTCGCGAATACAAAAATCTAGTTTTGGATCAAGAAAATCAAGAAGTGTGTCGCGCATACAAAAAACAAGTTTGGGATCAAGAAAATCAAGAATTTGGTCCCGAATACAAAAAACTAGTTTTGGATCAAGAAAATCAAGAATTTTGTCCCGAATACAAAAATCTAGTTTTGGAACAAGAAAATCAAGAATATGGTCGCGAATACAAAAATCTAGTTTTGGATCAAGAAAAACAAGAAGTGTGTCGCGAATACAAAAAACAAGTTTTGGATCAAAAAAATCAAGAATTTGGTCCCGAAAACAAAAAACTAGTTTTGGATCAAGAAAATCAAGAATTTGATCGCGGAGACAAAAATCTAGTTTTGGATCAAGAAAATCAAGAGCTGGGTCCCGAATACAAAAATCTAGTTTTGGATAAAAAAAATCGAGAATTTGGTCGCGAAGACAAAAATCTAGTTTTGGATCAAGAAAATCAAGAAGTGTGTCGCGAATACAAAAAACTAGTTTTGGATCAAGAAAATCAAGAATTTGGTCCCGAATACAAAAAACTAGTTTTGGATCAAGAAAATCAAGAATTTGGTCGCGAATACAAAAAACTAGTTTTGGATCAAGAAAATCAAGAATTTGGTCGCGAATACAAAAATCTAGTTTTGGATCAAGAAAATCAAGAATTTGGTCGCGAATACAAAAATCTAGTTTTGGATCAAGAAAATCAAGAAGTGTGTCGCGAATACAAAAAACAAGTTTGGGATCAAAAAAATGAAGAATTTGGTCCCGAATTCAAAAAACTAGTTTTGGATCAAGAAAATCAAGAATTTGATCCCGAAGACAATAATCTAGTTTTGGACCAAGAAAATCAAGAAGTGTGTCGCGAATACAAAAAACAAGTTTTGGATCAAAAAAATCAAGAATTTGGTCCCGAATTCAAAAAACTAGTTTTGGATCAAGAAAATCAAGAATTTGATCGCGGAGACAAAAATCTAGTTTTGGATCAAGAAAATCAAGAATTGGGTCGCGCATACAAAAATCTAGTTTTGGATCAAGAAAATCAAGAAGTGTGTCGCGAATACAAAAAACAAGTTTGGGATCAAGAAAATCAAGAATTTGGTCCCGAATACAAAAAACTAGTTTTGGATCAAGAAAATCAAGAATTTTGTCCCGAATACAAAAATCTAGTTTTGGAACAAGAAAATCAAGAATATGGTCGCGAATACAAAAATCTAGTTTTGGATCAAGAAAAACAAGAAGTGTCGCGAATACAAAAAACTAGTTTTGGATCAAGAAAATCAAGAATTTGGTCCCGAATACAAAAAACTAGTTTTGGATCAAGAAAATCAAGAATTTGATCGCGGAGACAAAAATCTAGTTTTGGATCAAGAAAATCAAGAGCTGGGTCCCGAATACAAAAATCTAGTTTTGGATAAAAAAAATCAAGAATTTGGTCGCGAAGACAAAAAACTAGTTTTGGATCAAGAAAATCAAGAATTTTGTCCCGAATACAAAAATCTAGTTTTGGAACAAGAAAATCAAGAATATGGTCGCGAATACAAAAATCTAGTTTTGGATCAAGAAAAACAAGAAGTGTGTCGCGAATACAAAAAACAAGTTTTGGATCAAAAAAATCAAGAATTTGGTCCCGAATACAAAAAACTAGTTTTGGATCAAGAAAATCAAGAATTTGGTCGCGAAAACAAAAATCTAGTTCTGGATCAAGAAAATCCAGAATTTGGTCGCGAAGACAAAAATCTAGTTTTGGATCAAGAAAATCAAGAATTTGGTCGCGAAAACAAAAATCTAGTTTTGGATCAAGAAAATCAACAAGTTTGTCGCGAATACAAAAAACAAGTTTTGGATCAAGAAAATCAAGAGCTGGGTCCCGAATACAAAAAACTAGTTTTGGATCAAGAAAATCAAGAATATGGTCGCGAATATAAAAATCTAGTTGTGGATCAAGAAAATCAAGAATTTGGTCGCGAAAACAAAAATCTAGTTCTGGATCAAGAAAATCCAGAATTTGGTCGCGAAAACAAAATTCTAGTTTTGGATCAAGAAAATCAAGAAGTGTGTCACGAATACAAAAAACAAGTTTGGGATCAAAAAAATCAAGAATTGGGTCCCGATTGCAAAAAACTAGTTTTGGATCACGAAAATTAAGAATTTGGTCGCGAATACAAAAATCTAGTTTTGGATCAAGAAAATCAAGAATATGGTCGCGAATACAAAAATCTAGTTTGGGATCAAGAAAATCAAGAAGTGTGTCGCGAATACAAAAAACTAGTTTTGGATCAAGAAAATCAAGAATTTGGTCGCGAAAACAAAAATCTAGTTCTGGATCAAGAAAATCCAGAATTTGGTCGCGAAGACAAAAATCTAGTTTTGGATCAAGAAAATCAAGAATTTGGTCGCGAAAACAAAAATCTAGTTCGGAATCAAGAAAATCAAGAATTTGGTCGCAAATACAAAAATCTAGTTTTGGATCAAGAAAATCAAGAAGTGTGTCGCGAATACAAAAAACAAGTTTGGGATCAAAAAAATCAAGAATTTGGTCCCGAATACAAAAAACTAGTTTTGGATCAAGAAAATCAAGAATTTGGTCGCGAAAACAAAAATCTAGTTCTGGATCAAGAAAATCAAGAATTGGGTCGCGAAGAAAAAAATCTAGTTTTGGACCAAGAAAATCAAGAAGTGTGTCGCGAATACAAAAAACAAGTTTGGGATCAAAAAAATCAAGAATTTGGTCCCGAATACAAAAAACTAGTTTTGGATCAAGAAAATCAAGAATTGGGTCCCGAATACAAAAATCTAGTTTTTGATCAAAAAAATCATGAGTTGGGTCGCGAAGACAAAAATCTAGTTTTGGATCAAAAAAATCAAGAATTTGGTCGCGAAGACAAAAATCTAGTTTTGGATCAAGAAAATCAAGAAGTGTGTCGCGAATACAAAAAACTAGTTTTGGATCAAGAAAATCAAGAATTTGGTCCCGAATACAAAAAACTAGTTTTGGATCAAGAAAATCAAGAATTTGGTCGCGAATACAAAAAACTAGTTTTGGATCAAGAAAATCAAGAATTTGGTCGCGAATACAAAAATCTAGTTTTGGATCAAGAAAATTAAGAATTTGGTCGCGAATACAAAAATCTAGTTTTGGATCAAGAAAATCAAGAAGTGTGTCGCGAATACAAAAAACAAGTTTGGGATCAAAAAAATGAAGAATTTGGTCCCGAATTCAAAAAACTAGTTTTGGATCAAGAAAATCAAGAATTTGGTCCCGAATACAAAAATCTAGTTTTGGATCAAAAAAATCAAGAATTGGGTCGCGAATACAAAAATCTAGTTTTGGATCAAGAAAATCAAGAATTTGGTCGCGAAGACAAAAATCTAGTTTTGGATCAAGAAAATCAAGAAGTGTGTCGCGAATACAAAAAACAAGTTTGGTATCAAAAAAATCAAGAATTTGGTCCCGAATTCACAAAACTAGTTTTGGAATAAGAAAATCAAGAATTTGGTCCCGAATACAAAAATCTAGTTTTGGATCAAAAAAATCAAGAATTGGGTCGCGAAGACAAAAATCTAGTTTTGGATCAAAAAAATCAAGAATTTGGTCGCGAATACAAAAATCTAGTTTTGGATCAAGAAAATCAAGAATTTGGTCGCGAAGACAAAAATCTAGTTTTGGATCAAGAAAATCAAGAAGTGTGTCGCGAATACAAAAAACTAGTTTTGGATCAAGAAAATCAAGAATTTGGTCGCGAAAACAAAAATCTAGTTCTGGATCAAGAAAATCCAGAATTTGGTCGCGAAGACAAAAATCTAGTTTTGGATCAAGAAAATCAAGAAGTTTGTCACGAATACAAAAATCTAGTTTGGGATCAAGAAAATCAAGAATTTGGTCCCGAATACAAAAAACTAGTTTTGGATCAAGAAAATCAAGAATTTGGTCGCGAAAACAAAAATCTAGTTCTGGATCAAGAAAATCAAGAATTGGGTCGCGAAGACAAAAATCTAGTTTTGGACCAAGAAAATCAAGAAGTGTGTCGCGAATACAAAAAACAAGTTTGGGATCAAAAAAATCAAGAATTTGGTCCCGAATTCAAAAAACTAGTTTTGGATCAAGAAAATCAAGAATTTGGTCCCGAATACAAAAATCTAGTTTTGGATCAAAAAAATCAAGAATTGGGTCGCGAAGACAAAAATCTAGTTCTGGATCAAGAAAATCAAGAATTTGGTCGCGAAGACAAAAATCTAGTTTTGGATCAAGAAAATCAAGAAGTGTGTCGCGAATACAAAAAACTAGTTTTGGATTAAGAAAATCAAGAATTTGGTCCCGAATACAAAAAACTAGTTTTGGATCAAGAAAATCAAGAATTTGGTCGCGAATACAAAAAACTAGTTTTGGATCAAGAAAATCAAGAATTTGGTCCCGAATTCAAAAAACTAGTTTTGGATCAAGAAAATCAAGAATTTGGTCCCGAATACAAAAATCTAGTTTTGGATCAAAAAAATCAAGAATTTGGTCCCGAATTCAAAAAACAAGTTTTGGATCAAGAAAATCAAGAATTTGGTCGCGAATACAAAAATCTAGTTTTGGATCAAAAAAATCAAGAATTGGGTCGCGAAGACAAAAATCTAGTTTTGGACCAAGAAAATCAAGAAGTGTGTCGCGAATACAAAAAACAAGTTTTGGATCAAAAAAATCAAGAATTTGGTCCCGAATTCAAAAAACTAGTTTTGGATCAAGAAAATCAAGAATTTGATCGCGGAGACAAAAATCTAGTTTTGGATCAAAAAAATCAAGAATTGGGTCGCGAATACAAAAATCTAGTTTTGGATCAAGAAAATCAAGAAGTGTGTCGCGAATACAAAAAACAAGTTTGGGATCAAGAAAATCAAGAATTTGGTCCCGAATACAAAAAACTAGTTTTGGATCAAGAAAATCAAGAATTTTGTCCCGAATACAAAAAACTAGTTTTGGATCAAGAAAATCAAGAATTTGGTCGCGAATACAAAAAGCTAGTTTTGGATCAAGAAAATCAAGAATTTGGTCGCGAATACAAAAATCTAGTTTTGGATCAAGAAAATCAAGAATTTGGTCGCGAATACAAAAATCTAGTTTTGGATCAAGAAAATCAAGAATTTGATCGCGGAGACAAAAATCTAGTTTTGGATCAAGAAAATCAAGAGCTGGGTCCCGAATACAAAAATCTAGTTTTGGATAAAAAAAATCGAGAATTTGGTCGCGAAGACAAAAATCTAGTTTTGGATCAAGAAAATCAAAAAGTTTGTCGCGAATACAAAAAACAAGTTTTGGATCAAGAAAATCAAGAGCTGGGTCCCGAATACAAAAAACTAGTTTTGGATCAAGAAAATCAAGAATTTGGTCGCGAATACAAAAAACTAGTTTTGGATCAAGAAAATCAAGAATTTGGTCCCGAATTCAAAAAACTAGTTTTGGATCAAGAAAATCAAGAATTTGGTCCCGAATACAAAAATCTAGTTTTGGATCAAAAAAATCAAGAATTTGGTCCCGAATTCAAAAATCTAGTTTTGGATCAAGAAAATCAAGAATTTGGTCGCGAAGACAAAAATCTAGTTTTGGATCAAGAAAATCAAGAAGTGTGTCGCGAATACAAAAAACAAGTTTGGTATCAAAAAAATCAAGAATTTGGTCCCGAATTCACAAAACTAGTTTTGGAATAAGAAAATCAAGAATTTGGTCCCGAATACAAAAATCTAGTTTTGGATCAAAAAAATCAAGAATTGGGTCGCGAAGACAAAAATCTAGTTTTGGATCAAAAAAATCAAGAATTTGGTCGCGAATACAAAAATCTAGTTTTGGATCAAGAAAATCAAGAATTTGGTCGCGAAGACAAAAATCTAGTTTTGGATCAAGAAAATCAAGAAGTGTGTCGCGAATACAAAAAACTAGTTTTGGATCAAGAAAATCAAGAATTTGGTCGCGAAAACAAAAATCTAGTTCTGGATCAAGAAAATCCAGAATTTGATCGCGAAGACAAAAATCTAGTTTTGGATCAAGAAAATCAAAAGTGTGTCACGAATACAAAAATCTAGTTTGGGATCAAGAAAATCAAGAATTTGGTTGCGAATACAAAAAACTAGTTTTGGATCAAGAAAATCAAGAATTTGGTCGCGAAAACAAAAATCTAGTTCTGGATCAAGAAAATCAAGAATTGGGTCGCGAAGACAAAAATCTAGTTTTGGACCAAGAAAATCAAGAAGTGTGTCGCGAATACAAAAAACAAGTTTGGGATCAAAAAAATCAAGAATTTGGTCCCGAATTCAAAAAACTAGTTTTGGATCAAGAAAATCAAGAATTTGGTCCCGAATACAAAAATCTTGTTTTGGATCAAAAAAATCAAGAATTGGGTCGCGAAGACAAAAATCTAGTTCTGGATCAAGAAAATCAAGAATTTGGTCGCGAAGACAAAAATCTAGTTTTGGATCAAGAAAATCAAGAAGTGTGTCGCGAATACAAAAAACTAGTTTTGGATCAAGAAAATCAAGAATTTGGTCCCGAATACAAAAAACTAGTTTTGGATCAAGAAAATCAAGAATTTGGTCGCGAATACAAAAAACTAGTTTTGGATCAAGAAAATCAAGAATTTGGTCCCGAATTCAAAAAACAAGTTTTGGATCAAGAAAATCAAGAATTTGGTCCCGAATACAAAAATCTAGTTTTGGATCAAAAAAATCAAGAATTTGGTCCCGAATTCAAAAAACAAGTTTTGGATCAAGAAAATCAAGAATTTGGTCGCGAATACAAAAATCTAGTTTTGGATCAAAAAAATCAAGAATTGGGTCGCGAAGACAAAAATCTAGTTTTGGACCAAGAAAATCAAGAAGTGTGTCGCGAATACAAAAAACAATTTTTGGATCAAAAAAATCAAGAATTGGGTCGCGAAGACAAAAATCTAGTTTTGGATCAAGAAAATCAAGAAGTGTGTCGCGAATACAAAAAACTAGTTTTGGATCAAGAAAATCAAGAATTTGGTCCCGAATACAAAAAACTAGTTTTGGATCAAGAAATCAAGAATTTGGTCGCGAATACAAAAAACTAGTTTTGGATCAAGAAAATCAAGAATTTGGTCGCGAATACAAAAATCTAGTTTTGGATCAAGAAAATCAAGAATTTGGTCGCGAATACAAAAATCTAGTTTTGGATCAAGAAAATCAAGAAGTGTGTCGCGAATACAAAAAACAAGTTTGGGATCAAAAAAATGAAGAATTTGGTCCCGAATTCAAAAAACTAGTTTTGGATCAAGAAAATCAAGAATTTGGTCCCGAATACAAAAATCTAGTTTTGGATCAAAAAAATCAAGAATTGGGTCGCTAATACAAAAATCTAGTTTTGGATCAAGAAAATCAAGAATTTGGTCGCGAAGACAAAAATCTAGTTTTGGATCAAGAAAATCAAGAAGTGTGTCGCGAATACAAAAAACAAGTTTGGTATCAAAAAAATCAAGAATTTGGTCCCGAATTCACAAAACTAGTTTTGGAATAAGAAAATCAAGAATTTGGTCCCGAATACAAAAATCTAGTTTTGGATCAAAAAAATCAAGAATTGGGTCGCGAAGACAAAAATCTAGTTTTGGATCAAAAAAATCAAGAATTTGGTCGCGAATACAAAAATCTAGTTTTGGATCAAGAAAATCAAGAATTTGGTCGCGAAGACAAAAATCTAGTTTTGGATCAAGAAAATCAAGAAGTGTGTCGCGAATACAAAAAACTAGTTTTGGATCAAGAAAATCAAGAATTTGGTCGCGAAAACAAAAATCTAGTTCTGGATCAAAAAAATCAAGAATTGGGTCGCGAAGACAAAAATCTAGTTTTGGACCAAGAAAATCAAGAAGTGTGTCGCGAATACAAAAAACAAGTTTGGGATCAAAAAAATCAAGAATTTGGTCCCGAATTCAAAAAACTAGTTTTGGATCAAGAAAATCAAGAATTTGGTCCCGAATACAAAAATCTAGTTTTGGATCAAAAAAATCAAGAATTGGGTCGCGAAGACAAAAATCTAGTTCTGGATCAAGAAAATCAAGAATTTGGTCGCGAAGACAAAAATCTAGTTTTGGATCAAGAAAATCAAGAAGTGTGTCGCGAATACAAAAAACTAGTTTTGGATCAAGAAAATCAAGAATTTGGTCCCGAATACAAAAAACTAGTTTTGGATCAAGAAAATCAAGAATTTGGTCGCGAATACAAAAAACTAGTTTTGGATCAAGAAAATCAAGAATTTGGTCCCGAATTCAAAAAACAAGTTTTGGATCAAGAAAATCAAGAATTTGGTCCCGAATACAAAAATCTAGTTTTGGATCAAAAAAATCAAGAATTTGGTCCCGAATTCAAAAAACAAGTTTTGGATCAAGAAAATCAAGAATTTGGTCGCGAATACAAAAATCTAGTTTTGGATCAAAAAAATCAAGAATTGGGTCGCGAAGACAAAAATCTAGTTTTGGACCAAGAAAATCAAGAAGTGTGTCGCGAATACAAAAAACAATTTTTGGATCAAAAAAATCAAGAATTGGGTCGCGAAGACAAAAATCTAGTTTTGGATCAAGAAAATCAAGAAGTGTGTCGCGAATACAAAAAACTAGTTTTGGATCAAGAAAATCAAGAATTTGGTCCCGAATACAAAAAACTAGTTTTGGATCAAGAAATCAAGAATTTGGTCGCGAATACAAAAAACTAGTTTTGGATCAAGAAAATCAAGAATTTGGTCGCGAATACAAAAATCTAGTTTTGGATCAAGAAAATCAAGAATTTGGTCGCGAATACAAAAATCTAGTTTTGGATCAAGAAAATCAAGAAGTGTGTCGCGAATACAAAAAACAAGTTTGGGATCAAAAAAATGAAGAATTTGGTCCCGAATTCAAAAAACTAGTTTTGGATCAAGAAAATCAAGAATTTGGTCCCGAATACAAAAATCTAGTTTTGGATCAAAAAAATCAAGAATTGGGTCGCGAAAACAAAAATCTAGTTCTGGATCAAGAAAATCCAGAATTTGGTCGCGAAGACAAAAATCTAGTTTTGGATCAAGAAAATCAAGAAGTGTGTCACGAATACAAAAAACAAGTTTGGAATCAAAAAAATCAAGAATTTGGTCCCGAATACAAAAAACTAGTTTTGGATCAAGGAAATCAAGAATTTGGTCCCGAATACAAAAAACTAGTTTTGGATCAAGAAAATCAAGAATTTGGTCGAGAAGACAAAAATCTAGTTTTGGATAAAAAAAATCGAGAATTTAGTCCCGAATACAAAAAACTAGTTTTGGATCAAGAAAATCAAGAATTTGGTCGCGAAAACAAAAATCTAGTTCTGGATCAAGAAAATCAAGAGCTGGGTCCCGAATACAAAAATCTAGTTTTGGATCAAGAAAATCAAGAGCTGGGTCCCGAATACAAAAATCTAGTTGTGGATCAAGAAAATCGAGAATTAGGTCGCGAATACAAAAATCTAGTTTTGGATCAAGAAAATCAAAAAGTTTGTCGCGAATACAAAAAACAAGTTTTGGATCAAGAAAATCAAGAGCTGGGTCCCGAATACAAAAAACTAGTTTTGGATCAAGAAAATCAAGAATATGGTCGCGAATATAAAAATCTAGTTGTGGATCAAGAAAATCAAGAATTTGGTCGCGAAAACAAAAATCTAGTTCTGGATCAAGAAAATCCAGAATTTGGTCGCGAATACAAAAATCAAGTTTTGGATCAAGAAAATCAAGAAGTGTGTCACGAATACAAAAAACAAGTTTGGGATCAAAAAAATCAAGAATTTGGTCCCGAATTCAAAAAACTAGTTTTGGATCAAGAAAATCAAGAATTTGGTCCCGAATACAAAAATCTAGTTTTGGATCAAAAAAATCAAGAATTGGGTCGCGAAGACAAAAATCTAGTTTTGAATCAAAAAAATCAAGAATTTGGTCGCGAAGACAAAAATCTAGTTTTGGATCAAAAAAATCAAGAAGTGTGTCGCGAATACAAAAAACAAGTTTTGGATCAAGAAAATCAAGAATTTGGTCCCGAATACAAAAAACTAGTTTTGGATCAAGAAAATCAAGAATTTGATCGCGAAGACAAAAATCTAGTTTTGGATTAAGAAAATCAAGAGCTGGGTCCCGAATACAAAAATCTAGTTTTGGATAAAAAAAATCGAGAATTTGGTCGCGAAGACAAAAATCTAGTTTTGGATCAAGAAAATCAAAAAGTTTGTCGAGAATACAAAAAACAAGTTTTGGATCAAGAAAATCAAGAATATGGTCGCGAATATAAAAATCTAGTGGTGGATCAAGAAAATCAAGAATTTGGTCGCGAAAACAAAAATCCAGTTCTGGATCAAGAAAATCCAGAATTTGGTCGCGAATAAAAAAATCTAGTTTTGGATCAAGAAAATCAAGAAGTGTGTCACGAATACAAAAAACAAGTTTGGGATCAAAAAAATCAAGAATTTGGTCCCGAATTCAAAAAACTAGTTTTGGATCAAGAAAATCAAGAATTTGGTCCCGAATACAAAAATCTAGTTTTGGATCAAAAAAATCAAGAATTGGGTCGCGAAGACAAAAATCTAGTTTTGGATCAAAAAAATCAAGAATTTGGTCCCGAATTCAAAAAACTAGTTTTGGATCAAGAAAATCAAGAAGTGTCGCGAATAAAAAAAACAAGTTTGGGATCAAAAAAATCAAGAATTTGGTCCCGATAACAAAAAACTAGTTTTGGATTAAGAAAATCAAGAATTTGGTCGCGAAAACAAAAATCTAGTTCTGGATCAAGAAAATCAAGAGCTGGGTCCCGAATACAAAAATCTAGTTTTGGATAAAAAAAATCGAGAATTTGGTCGCGAAGACAAAAATCTAGTTTTGGATCAAGAAAATCAAAAAGTTTGTCGCGAATACAAAAAAAAAGTTTTGGATCAAGAAAATCAAGAATATGGTCGCGAATATAAAAATCTAGTTGTGGATCAAGAAAATCAAGAATTTGGTCGCGAAAACAAAAATCCAGTTCTGGATCAAGAAAATCCAGAATTTGGTCGCGAATAAAAAAATCTAGTTTTGGATCAAGAAAATCAAGAAGTGTGTCACGAATACAAAAAACAAGTTTGGGATCAAAAAAATCAAGAATTTGGTCCCGAATTAAAAAAACTAGTTTTGGATCAAGAAAATCAAGAATTTGGTCCCGAATACAAAAATCTAGTTTTGGATCAAAAAAATCAAGAATTGGGTCGCGAAGACAAAAATCTAGTTTTGGATCAAAAAAATCAAGAATTTGGTCCCGAATTCAAAAAACTAGTTTCGGATCAAGAAAATCAAGAAGTGTCGCGAATACAAAAAACAAGTTTGGGATCAAAAAAATCAAGAATTTGGTCCCGAATTCAAAAAACTAGTTTTGGATCAAGAAAATCAAGAATTTGGTCCCGAATACAAAAATCTAGTTTTGGATCAAAAAAATCAAGAATTGGGTCGCGAAGACAAAAATCTAGTTTTGAATCAAAAAAATCAAGAATTTGGTCGCGAAGACAAAAATCTAGTTTTGGATCAAAAAAATCAAGAAGTGTGTCGCGAATACAAAAAACAAGTTTTGGATCAAGAAAATCAAGAATTTGGTCCCGAATACAAAAAACTAGTTTTGGATCAAGAAAATCAAGAATTTGATCGCGAAGACAAAAATCTAGTTTTGGATTAAGAAAATCAAGAGCTGGGTCCCGAATACAAAAATCTAGTTTTGGATAAAAAAAATCGAGAATTTGGTCGCGAAGACAAAAATCTAGTTTTGGATCAAGAAAATCAAAAAGTTTGTCGAGAATACAAAAAACAAGTTTTGGATCAAGAAAATCAAGAATATGGTCGCGAATATAAAAATCTAGTGGTGGATCAAGAAAATCAAGAATTTGGTCGCGAAAACAAAAATCCAGTTCTGGATCAAGAAAATCCAGAATTTGGTCGCGAATAAAAAAATCTAGTTTTGGATCAAGAAAATCAAGAAGTGTGTCACGAATACAAAAAACAAGTTTGGGATCAAAAAAATCAAGAATTTGGTCCCGAATTCAAAAAACTAGTTTTGGATCAAGAAAATCAAGAATTTGGTCCCGAATACAAAAATCTAGTTTTGGATCAAAAAAATCAAGAATTGGGTCGCGAAGACAAAAATCTAGTTTTGGATCAAAAAAATCAAGAATTTGGTCCCGAATTCAAAAAACTAGTTTTGGATCAAGAAAATCAAGAAGTGTCGCGAATAAAAAAAACAAGTTTGGGATCAAAAAAATCAAGAATTTGGTCCCGATAACAAAAAACTAGTTTTGGATTAAGAAAATCAAGAATTTGGTCGCGAAAACAAAAATCTAGTTCTGGATCAAGAAAATCAAGAGCTGGGTCCCGAATACAAAAATCTAGTTTTGGATAAAAAAAATCGAGAATTTGGTCGCGAAGACAAAAATCTAGTTTTGGATCAAGAAAATCAAAAAGTTTGTCGCGAATACAAAAAACAAGTTTTGGATCAAGAAAATCAAGAATATGGTCGCGAATATAAAAATCTAGTTGTGGATCAAGAAAATCAAGAATTTGGTCGCGAAAACAAAAATCTAGTTCTGGATCAAGAAAATCCAGAATTTGGTCGCGAATACAAAAATCTAGTTTTGGATTAAGAAAATCAAGAAGTGTGTCACGAATACAAAAAACAAGTTTGGGATCAAAAAAATCAAGAATTTGGTCCCGAATTCAAAAAACTAGTTTTGGATCAAGAAAATCAAGAATTTGGTCCCCAATACAAAAATCTAGTTTTGGATCAAAAAAATCAAGAATTGGGTCGCGAAGACAAAAATCTAGTTTTGGATCAAAAAAATCAAGAATTTGGTCGCGAAGACAAAAATCTAGTTTTGGATCAAGAAAATCAAGAAGTGTGTCGCCTATACAAAAAACAAGTTTTGGATCAAGAAAATCAAGAATTTGGTCCCGAATACAAAAAACTAGTTTTGGATCAAGAAAATCAAGAATTTGATCGCGAAGACAAAAATCTAGTTTTGGATCATGAAAATCAAGAGCTGGGTCCCGAATACAAAAATCTAGTTTTGGATAAAAAAAATCGAGAATTTGGTCGCGAAGACAAAAATCTAGTTTTGGATCAAGAAAATCAAAAAGTTTGTCGCGAATACAAAAAACAAGTTTTGGATCAAGAAAATCAAGAGCTGGGTCCCGAATACAAAAAACTAGTTTTGGATCAAGAAAATCAAGAATATGGTGGCGAATATAAAAATCTAGTTGTGGATCAAGAAAATCAAGAATTTGGTCGCGAAAACAAAAATCTAGTTCTGGATCAAGAAAATCCAGAATTTGGTCGCGAAGACAAAAATCTAGTTTTGGATCAAGAAAATCAAGAAGTGTGTCACGAATACAAAAAACAAGTTTGGGATCAAAAAAATCAAGAATTTGGTCCCGAATACAAAAAACTAGTTTTGGATCAAGGAAATCAAGAATTTGGTCCCGAATACAAAAAACTAGTTTTGGATCAAGAAAATCAAGAATTTGGTCGCGAAGACAAAAATCTAGTTTTGGATCAAGAAAATCAAGAGCTGGGTCCCGAATACAAAAATCTAGTTTTGGATCAAGAAAATCAAGAATTTGGTCGAGAAGACAAAAATCTAGTTTTGGATAAAAAAAATCGAGAATTTAGTCGCGAAGACAAAAATCTAGTTTTGGATCAAGAAAATCAAGAAGTTTGTCGCGAATACAAAAAACAAGTTGGGGATCAAAAAAATCAAGAAGTGTGTCACGAATACAAAAAACAAGTTTGGGATCAAAAAAATCAAGAATTTGGTCCCGAATTCAAAAAACTAGTTTTGGATCAAGAAAATCAAGAATTTGGTCCCCAATACAAAAATCTAGTTTTGGATCAAAAAAATCAAGAATTGGGTCGCGAAGACAAAAATCTAGTTTTGGATCAAAAAAATCAAGAATTTGGTCGCGAAGACAAAAATCTAGTTTTGGATCAAGAAAATCAAGAAGTGTGTCGCCTATACAAAAAACAAGTTTTGGATCAAGAAAATCAAGAATTTGGTCCCGAATACAAAAAACTAGTTTTGGATCAAGAAAATCAAGAATTTGATCGCGAAGACAAAAATCTAGTTTTGGATCAAGAAAATCAAGAGCTGGGTCCCGAATACAAAAATCTAGTTTTGGGTAAAAAAAATCGAGAATTTGGTCGCGAAGACAAAAATCTAGTTTTGGATCAAGAAAATCAAAAAGTTTGTCGCGAATACAAAAAACAAGTTTTGGATCAAGAAAATCAAGAGCTGGGTCCCGAATACAAAAAACTAGTTTTGGATCAAGAAAATCAAGAATATGGTCGCGAATATAAAAATCTAGTTGTGGATCAAGAAAATCAAGAATTTGGTCGCGAAAACAAAAATCTAGTTCTGGATCAAGAAAATCCAGAATTTGGTCGCGAATACAAAAATCAAGTTTTGGATCAAGAAAATCAAGAAGTGTGTCACGAATACAAAAAACAAGTTTGGGATCAAAAAAATCAAGAATTTGGTCCCGAATTCAAAAAACTAGTTTTGGATCAAGAAAATCAAGAATTTGGTCCCGAATACAAAAATCTAGTTTTGGATCAAAAAAATCAAGAATTGGGTCGCGAAGACAAAAATCTAGTTTTGAATCAAAAAAATCAAGAATTTGGTCGCGAAGACAAAAATCTAGTTTTGGATCAAGAAAATCAAGAAGTGTGTCGCGAATACAAAAAACAAGTTTTGGATCAAGAAAATCAAGAATTTGGTCCCGAATACAAAAAACTAGTTTTGGATCAAGAAAATCAAGAATTTGATCGCGAAGACAAAAATCTAGTTTTGGATCAAGAAAATCAAGAGCTGGGTCCCGAATATAAAAATCTAGTTTTGGATAAAGAAAATCGAGAATTTGGTCGCGAAGACAAAAATCTAGTTTTGGATCAAGAAAATCAAAAAGTTTGTCGCGAATACAAAAAACAAGTTTTGGATCAAGAAAATCAAGAGCTGGGTCGCGAATATAAAAATCTAGTTGTGGATCAAGAAAATCAAGAATTTGGTCGCGAAAACAAAAATCCAGTTCTGGATCAAGAAAATCCAGAATTTGGTCGCGAATACAAAAATCTAGTTTTGGATCAAGAAAATCAAGAAGTGTGTCACGAATACAAAAAACAAGTTTGGGATCAAAAAAATCAAGAATTTGGTCCCGAATTCAAAAAACTAGTTTTGGATCAAGAAAATCAAGAATTTGGTCCCCAATACAAAAATCTAGTTTTGGATCAAAAAAATCAAGAATTGGGTCGCGAAGACAAAAATCTAGTTTTGGATCAAAAAAATCAAGAATTTGGTCGCGAAGACAAAAATCTAGTTTTGGATCAAGAAAATCAAGAAGTGTGTCGCCTATACAAAAAACAAGTTTTGGATCAAGAAAATCAAGAATTTGGTCCCGAATACAAAAAACTAGTTTTGGATCAAGAAAATCAAGAATTTGATCGCGAAGACAAAAATCTAGTTCTGGATCAAGAAAATCAAGAGCTGGGTCCCGAATACAAAAATCTAGTTTTGGATAAAAAAAATCGAGAATTTGGTCGCGAAGACAAAAATCTAGTTTTGGATCAAGAAAATCAAAAAGTTTGTCGCGAATACAAAAAATAAGTTTTGGATCATGAAAATCAAGAGCTGGGTCGCGAATATAAAAATCTAGTTGTGGATCAAGAAAATCAAGAATTTGGTCGCGAAAACAAAAATCCAGTTCTGGATCAAGAAAATCCAGAATTTGGTCGCGAATACAAAAATCTAGTTTTGGATCAAGAAAATCAAGACGTGTGTCACGAATACAAAAAACAAGTTTGGGATCAAAAAAATCAAGAATTTGGTCCCGAATACAAAAAACTAGTTTTGGATTAAGAAAATCAAGAATTTGGTCGCGAAAACAAAAATCTAGTTCTGGATCAAGAAAATCAAGAGCTGGGTCCCGAATACAAAAATCTAGTTTTGGATAAAAAAAATCAAGAATATGGTCGCGAATATAAAAATCTAGTTGTGGATCAAGAAAATCAAGAATTTGGTCGCGAAAACAAAAATCTAGTTCTGGATCAAGAAAATCCAGAATTTGGTCGCGAATACAAAAATCTAGTTTTGGATTAAGAAAATCAAGAAGTGTGTCACGAATACAAAAAACAAGTTTGGGATCAAAAAAATCAAGAATTTGGTCCCGAATTCAAAAAACTAGTTTTGGATCAAGAAAATCAAGAATTTGGTCCCCAATACAAAAATCTAGTTTTGGATCAAAAAAATCAAGAATTGGGTCGCGAAGACAAAAATCTAGTTTTGGATCAAAAAAATCAAGAATTTGGTCGCGAAGACAAAAATCTAGTTTTGGATCAAGAAAATCAAGAAGTGTGTCGCCTATACAAAAAACAAGTTTTGGATCAAGAAAATCAAGAATTTGGTCCCGAATACAAAAAACTAGTTTTGGATCAAGAAAATCAAGAATTTGATCGCGAAGACAAAAATCTAGTTTTGGATCAAGAAAATCAAGAGCTGGGTCCCGAATACAAAAATCTAGTTTTGGATAAAAAAAATCGAGAATTTGGTCGCGAAGACAAAAATCTAGTTTTGGATCAAGAAAATCAAAAAGTTTGTCGCGAATACAAAAAACAAGTTTTGGATCAAGAAAATCAAGAGCTGGGTCCCGAATACAAAAAACTAGTTTTGGATCAAGAAAATCAAGAATATGGTGGCGAATATAAAAATCTAGTTGTGGATCAAGAAAATCAAGAATTTGGTCGCGAAAACAAAAATCTAGTTCTGGATCAAGAAAATCCAGAATTTGGTCGCGAAGACAAAAATCTAGTTTTGGATCAAGAAAATCAAGAAGTGTGTCACGAATACAAAAAACAAGTTTGGGATCAAAAAAATCAAGAATTTGGTCCCGAATACAAAAAACTAGTTTTGGATCAAGGAAATCAAGAATTTGGTCCCGAATACAAAAAACTAGTTTTGGATCAAGAAAATCAAGAATTTGGTCGCGAAGACAAAAATCTAGTTTTGGATCAAGAAAATCAAGAGCTGGGTCCCGAATACAAAAATCTAGTTTTGGATCAAGAAAATCAAGAATTTGGTCGAGAAGACAAAAATCTAGTTTTGGATAAAAAAAATCGAGAATTTAGTCGCGAAGACAAAAATCTAGTTTTGGATCAAGAAAATCAAGAAGTTTGTCGCGAATACAAAAAACAAGTTGGGGATCAAAAAAATCAAGAAGTGTGTCACGAATACAAAAAACAAGTTTGGGATCAAAAAAATCAAGAATTTGGTCCCGAATTCAAAAAACTAGTTTTGGATCAAGAAAATCAAGAATTTGGTCCCCAATACAAAAATCTAGTTTTGGATCAAAAAAATCAAGAATTGGGTCGCGAAGACAAAAATCTAGTTTTGGATCAAAAAAATCAAGAATTTGGTCGCGAAGACAAAAATCTAGTTTTGGATCAAGAAAATCAAGAAGTGTGTCGCCTATACAAAAAACAAGTTTTGGATCAAGAAAATCAAGAATTTGGTCCCGAATACAAAAAACTAGTTTTGGATCAAGAAAATCAAGAATTTGATCGCGAAGACAAAAATCTAGTTTTGGATCAAGAAAATCAAGAGCTGGGTCCCGAATACAAAAATCTAGTTTTGGGTAAAAAAAATCGAGAATTTGGTCGCGAAGACAAAAATCTAGTTTTGGATCAAGAAAATCAAAAAGTTTGTCGCGAATATAAAAAACAAGTTTTGGATCAAGAAAATCAAGAGCTGGGTCCCGAATACAAAAAACTAGTTTTGGATCAAGAAAATCAAGAATATGGTCGCGAATATAAAAATCTAGTTGTGGATCAAGAAAATCAAGAATTTGGTCGCGAAAACAAAAATCTAGTTCTGGATCAAGAAAATCCAGAATTTGGTCGCGAATACAAAAATCAAGTTTTGGATCAAGAAAATCAAGAAGTGTGTCACGAATACAAAAAACAAGTTTGGGATCAAAAAAATCAAGAATTTGGTCCCGAATTCAAAAAACTAGTTTTGGATCAAGAAAATCAAGAATTTGGTCCCGAATACAAAAATCTAGTTTTGGATCAAAAAAATCAAGAATTGGGTCGCGAAGACAAAAATCTAGTTTTGAATCAAAAAAATCAAGAATTTGGTCGCGAAGACAAAAATCTAGTTTTGGATCAAGAAAATCAAGAAGTGTGTCGCGAATACAAAAAACAAGTTTTGGATCAAGAAAATCAAGAATTTGGTCGCGAAAACAAAAATCTAGTTCTGGATCAAGAAAATCAAGAGCTGGGTCCCGAATACAAAAATCTAGTTTTGGATAAAAAAAATCGAGAATTTGGTCGCGAAGACAAAAATCTAGTTTTGGATCAAGAAAATCAAAAAGTTTGTCGCGAATACAAAAAACAAGTTTTGGATCAAGCAAATCAAGAATATGGTCGCGAATATAAAAATCTAGTTGTGGATCAAGAAAATCAAGAATTTGGTCGCGAAAACAAAAATCTAGTTCTGGATCAAGAAAATCCAGAATTTGGTCGCGAATACAAAAATCTAGTTTTGGATTAAGAAAATCAAGAAGTGTGTCACGAATACAAAAAACAAGTTTGGGATCAAAAAAATCAAGAATTTGGTCCCGAATTCAAAAAACTAGTTTTGGATCAAGAAAATCAAGAATTTGGTCCCCAATACAAAAATCTAGTTTTGGATCAAAAAAATCAAGAATTGGGTCGCGAAGACAAAAATCTAGTTTTGGATCAAAAAAATCAAGAATTTGGTCGCGAAGACAAAAATCTAGTTTTGGATCAAGAAAATCAAGAAGTGTGTCGCCTATACAAAAAACAAGTTTTGGATCAAGAAAATCAAGAATTTGGTCCCGAATACAAAAAACTAGTTTTGGATCAAGAAAATCAAGAATTTGATCGCGAAGACAAAAATCTAGTTTTGGATCAAGAAAATCAAGAGCTGGGTCCCGAATACAAAAATCTAGTTTTGGATAAAAAAAATCGAGAATTTGGTCGCGAAGACAAAAATCTAGTTTTGGATCAAGAAAATCAAAAAGTTTGTCGCGAATACAAAAAACAAGTTTTGGATCAAGAAAATCAAGAGCTGGGTCCCGAATACAAAAAACTAGTTTTGGATCAAGAAAATCAAGAATATGGTGGCGAATATAAAAATCTAGTTGTGGATCAAGAAAATCAAGAATTTGGTCGCGAAAACAAAAATCTAGTTCTGGATCAAGAAAATCCAGAATTTGGTCGCGAAGACAAAAATCTAGTTTTGGATCAAGAAAATCAAGAAGTGTGTCACGAATACAAAAAACAAGTTTGGGATCAAAAAAATCAAGAATTTGGTCCCGAATACAAAAAACTAGTTTTGGATCAAGGAAATCAAGAATTTGGTCCCGAATACAAAAAACTAGTTTTGGATCAAGAAAATCAAGAATTTGGTCGCGAAGACAAAAATCTAGTTTTGGATCAAGAAAATCAAGAGCTGGGTCCCGAATACAAAAATCTAGTTTTGGATCAAGAAAATCAAGAATTTGGTCGAGAAGACAAAAATCTAGTTTTGGATAAAAAAAATCGAGAATTTAGTCGCGAAGACAAAAATCTAGTTTTGGATCAAGAAAATCAAGAAGTTTGTCGCGAATACAAAAAACAAGTTGGGGATCAAAAAAATCAAGAAGTGTGTCACGAATACAAAAAACAAGTTTGGGATCAAAAAAATCAAGAATTTGGTCCCGAATTCAAAAAACTAGTTTTGGATCAAGAAAATCAAGAATTTGGTCCCCAATACAAAAATCTAGTTTTGGATCAAAAAAATCAAGAATTGGGTCGCGAAGACAAAAATCTAGTTTTGGATCAAAAAAATCAAGAATTTGGTCGCGAAGACAAAAATCTAGTTTTGGATCAAGAAAATCAAGAAGTGTGTCGCCTATACAAAAAACAAGTTTTGGATCAAGAAAATCAAGAATTTGGTCCCGAATACAAAAAACTAGTTTTGGATCAAGAAAATCAAGAATTTGATCGCGAAGACAAAAATCTAGTTTTGGATCAAGAAAATCAAGAGCTGGGTCCCGAATACAAAAATCTAGTTTTGGGTAAAAAAAATCGAGAATTTGGTCGCGAAGACAAAAATCTAGTTTTGGATCAAGAAAATCAAAAAGTTTGTCGCGAATACAAAAAACAAGTTTTGGATCAAGAAAATCAAGAGCTGGGTCCCGAATACAAAAAACAAGTTTTGGATCAAGAAAATCAAGAATATGGTCGCGAATATAAAAATCTAGTTGTGGATCAAGAAAATCAAGAATTTGGTCGCGAAAACAAAAATCTAGTTCTGGATCAAGAAAATCCAGAATTTGGTCGCGAATACAAAAATCAAGTTTTGGATCAAGAAAATCAAGAAGTGTGTCACGAATACAAAAAACAAGTTTGGGATCAAAAAAATCAAGAATTTGGTCCCGAATTCAAAAAACTAGTTTTGGATCAAGAAAATCAAGAATTTGGTCCCGAATACAAAAATCTAGTTTTGGATCAAAAAAATCAAGAATTGGGTCGCGAAGACAAAAATCTAGTTTTGAATCAAAAAAATCAAGAATTTGGTCGCGAAGACAAAAATCTAGTTTTGGATCAAGAAAATCAAGAAGTGTGTCGCGAATACAAAAAACAAGTTTTGGATCAAGAAAATCAAGAATTTGGTCCCGAATACAAAAAACTAGTTTTGGATCAAGAAAATCAAGAATTTGATCGCGAAGACAAAAATCTAGTTTTGGATCAAGAAAATCAAGAGCTGGGTCCCGAATATAAAAATCTAGTTTTGGATAAAGAAAATCGAGAATTTGGTCGCGAAGACAAAAATCTAGTTTTGGATCAAGAAAATCAAAAAGTTTGTCGCGAATACAAAAAACAAGTTTTGGATCAAGAAAATCAAGAGCTGGGTCGCGAATATAAAAATCTAGTTGTGGATCAAGAAAATCAAGAATTTGGTCGCGAAAACAAAAATCCAGTTCTGGATCAAGAAAATCCAGAATTTGGTCGCGAATACAAAAATCTAGTTTTGGATCAAGAAAATCAAGAAGTGTGTCACGAATACAAAAAACAAGTTTGGGATCAAAAAAATCAAGAATTTGGTCCCGAATTCAAAAAACTAGTTTTGGATCAAGAAAATCAAGAATTTGGTCCCGAATACAAAAATCTAGTTTTGGATCAAAAAAATCAAGAATTGGGTCGCGAAGACAAAAATCTAGTTTTGGATCAAAAAAATCAAGAATTTGGTCCCGAATTCAAAAAACTAGTTTTGGATCAAGAAAATCAAGAAGTGTCGCGAATACAAAAAACAAGTTTGGGATCAAAAAAATCAAGAATTTGGTCCCGAATACAAAAAACTAGTTATGGATTAAGAAAATCAAGAATTTGGTCGCGAAAACAAAAATCTAGTTCTGGATCAAGAAAATCAAGAGCTGGGTCCCGAATACAAAAATCTAGTTTTGGATAAAAAAAATCGAGAATTTGGTCGCGAAGACAAAAATCTAGTTTTGGATCAAGAAAATCAAAAAGTTTGTCGCGAATACAAAAAACAAGTTTTGGATCATGAAAATCAAGAGCTGGGTCGCGAATATAAAAATCTAGTTGTGGATCAAGAAAATCAAGAATTTGGTCGCGAAAACAAAAATCCAGTTCTGGATCAAGAAAATCCAGAATTTGGTCGCGAATACAAAAATCTAGTTTTGGATCAAGAAAATCAAGAAGTGTGTCACGAATACAAAAAACAAGTTTGGGATCAAAAAAATCAAGAATTTGGTCCCGAATTCAAAAAACTAGTTTTGGATCAAGAAAATCAAGAATTTGGTCCCGAATACAAAAATCTAGTTTTGGATCAAAAAAATCAAGAATTGGGTCGCGAAGACAAAAATCTAGTTTTGGATCAAAAAAATCAAGAATTTGGTCCCGAATTCAAAAAACTAGTTTTGGATCAAGAAAATCAAGAAGTGTCGCGAATACAAAAAACAAGTTTGGGATCAAAAAAATCAAGAATTTGGTCCCGAATACAAAAAACTAGTTTTGGATTAAGAAAATCAAGAATTTGGTCGCGAAAACAAAAATCTAGTTCTGGATCAAGAAAATCAAGAGCTGGGTCCCGAATACAAAAATCTAGTTTTGGATAAAAAAAATCGAGAATTTGGTCGCGAAGACAAAAATCTAGTTTTGGATCAAGAAAATCAAAAAGTTTGTCGCGAATACAAAAAACAAGTTTTGGATCAAGAAAATCAAGAATATGGTCGCGAATATAAAAATCTAGTTGTGGATCAAGAAAATCAAGAATTTGGTCGCGAAAACAAAAATCCAGTTCTGGATCAAGAAAATCCAGAATTTGGTCGCGAATACAAAAATCTAGTTTTGGATCAAGAAAATCAAGAAGTGTGTCACGAATACAAAAAACAAGTTTGGGATCAAAAAAATCAAGAATTTGGTCCCGAATTCAAAAAACTAGTTTTGGATCAAGAAAATCAAGAATTTGGTCCCGAATACAAAAATCTAGTTTTGGATCAAAAAAATAAAGAATTGGGTCGCGAAGACAAAAATCTAGTTTTGGATCAAGAAAATCAAGAGCTGGGTCCCGAATACAAAAATCTAGTTTTGGATCAAGAAAATCAAGAATTTGGTCGAGAAGACAAAAATCTAGTTTTGGATAAACAAAATCGAGAATTTAGTCGCGAAGACAAAAATCTAATTTTGGATCAAGAAAATTAAGAAGTTTGTCGCGAATACAAAAAACAAGTTTTGGATCAAGAAAATCAAGAGCTGGGTCCCGAATACAAAAAACTAGTTTTGGATCAAGAAAATCAAGAATATGGTCGCGAATATAAAAATCTAGTTGTGGATCAAGAAAATCAAGAATTTGGTCGCGAAAACAAAAATCTAGTTCTGGATCAAGAAAATCTAGAATTTGGTCGCGAATACAAAAATCTAGTTTTGGATCAAGAAAATCAAGAAGTGTGTCACGAATACAAAAAACAAGTTTGGGATCAAAAAAATCAAGAATTTGGTCCCGAATTCAAAAAACTAGTTTTGGATCAAGAAAATCAAGAATTGGGTCGCGAAGACAAAAATCTAGTTTTGAATCAAAAAAATCAAGAATTTGGTCGCGAAGACAAAAATCTAGTTTTGGATCAAGAAAATCAAGAAGTGTGTCGCGAATACAAAAAACAAGTTTTGGATCATGAAAATCAAGAGCTGGGTCCCGAATACAAAAATCTAGTTTTGGATAAAAAAATCGAGAATCTGGTCGCGAAGACAAAAATCTAGTTTTGGATCAAGAAAATCAAAAAGTTTGTCGCGAATACAAAAAACAAGTTTTGGATCAAGAAAATCAAGAGCTGGGTCCCGAATACAAAAAACTAATTTTGGATCAAGAAAATCAAGAATATGGTCGCGAATATAAAAATCTAGTTGTGGATCAAGAAAATCAAGAATTTGGTCGCGAAAACAAAAATCTAGTTCTGGATCAAGAAAATCCAGAATTTGGTCGCGAAGACAAAAATCTAGTTTTGGATCAAGAAAATCAAGAAGTGTGTCACGAATACAAAAAACAAGTTTGGGATCAAAAAAATCAAGAATTTGGTCCCGAATACAAAAAACTAGTTTTGAATCAAGGAAATCAAGAATTTGGTCCCGAATACAAAAAACGAGTTTTGGATCAAGAAAATCAAGAATTTGGTCGCGAAGACAAAAATCTAGTTTTGGATCAAGAAAATCAAGAGCTGGGTCCCGAATACAAAAATCTAGTTTTGGATCAAGAAAATCAAGAATTTGGTCGAGAAGACAAAAATCTAGTTTTGGATAAAAAAAATCGAGAATTTAGTCGCGAAGACAAAAATCTAGTTTTGGATCAAGAAAATCAAGAAGTTTGTCGCGAATACAAAAAACAAGTTTTGGATCAAGAAAATCAAGAGCTGGGTCCCGAATACAAAAAACTAGTTTTGGATCAAGAAAATCAAGAATATGGTCGCGAATATAAAAATCTAGTTGTGGATCAAGAAAATCAAGAATTTGGTCGCGAAGACAAAAATCTAGTTTTGGATCAAGAAAATCAAAAAGTTTGTCGCGAATACAAAAAACAAGTTTTGGATCAAGAAAATCAAGAGCTGGGTCCCGAATACAAAAAACTAGTTTTGGATCAAGAAAATCAAGAATATGGTCGCGAATATAAAAATCTAGTTGTGGATCAAGAAAATCAAGAATTTGGTCGCGAAAACAAAAATCTAGTTCTGGATCAAGAAAATCCAGAATTTGGTCGCGAAGACAAAAATCTAGTTTTGGATCAAGAAAATCAAGAAGTGTGTCACGAATACAAAAAACAAGTTTGGGATCAAAAAAATCAAGAATTTGGTCCCGAATACAAAAAACTAGTTTTGGATCAAGAAAATCAAGAATTTGGTCGCGAAAACAAAAATCTAGTTCTGGATCAAGAAAATCAAGAATTTGGTCGCGAAGACAAAAATCTAGTTTTGGATCATGAAAATCAAGAGCTGGGTCCCGAATACAAAAATCTAGTTTTGGATAAAAAAATCGAGAATCTGGTCGCGAAGACAAAAATCTAGTTTTGGATCAAGAAAATCAAAAAGTTTGTCGCGAATATAAAAAACAAGTTTTGGATCAAGAAAATCAAGAGCTGGGTCCCGAATACAAAAAACTAGTTTTGGATCAAGAAAATCAAGAATATGGTCGCGAATATAAAAATCTAGTTGTGGATCAAGATAATCAAGAATTTGGTCGCGAAAACAAAAATCTAGTTCTGGATCAAGAAAATCCAGAATTTGGTCGCGAATACAAAAATCTAGTTTTGGATCAAGAAAATCAAGAAGTGTGTCACGAATACAAAAAACAAGTTTGGGATCAAAAAAATCAAGAATTTGGTCCCGAATTCAAAAAACTAGTTTTGGATCAAGAAAATCAAGAATTTGGTCCCGAATACAAAAATCTAGTTTTGGATCAAAAAAATTAAGAATTGGGTCGCGAAGACAAAAATCTAGTTTTGAATCAAAAAAATCAAGAATTTGGTCGCGAAGACAAAAATCTAGTTTTGGATCAAGAAAATCAAGAAGTGTGTCGCGAATACAAAAAACAAGTTTTGGATCAAGAAAATCAAGAATTTGGTCCCGAATACAAAAAACTAGTTTTGGATCAAGAAAATCAAGAATTTGATCGCGAAAACAAAAATCTAGTTTTGGATCAAGAAAATCAAGTGCTGGGTCCCGAATACAAAAATCTAGTTTTGGATAAAAAAAATCGAGAATTTGGACGCGAAGACAAAAATCTAGTTTTGGATCAAGAAAATCTAAAAGTTTGTCGCGAATACAAAAAACAAGTTTTGGATAAAGAAAATCAAGAATATGGTCGCGAATATAAAAATCTAGTTGTGGATCAAGAAAATCAAGAATTTGGTCGCGAAAACAAAAATCCAGTTCTGGATCAAGAAAATCCAGAATTTGGTCGCGAATACAAAAATCTAGTTTTGGATCAAGAAAATCAAGAAGTGTGTCACGAATACAAAAAACAAGTTTGGGATCAAAAAAATCAAGAATTTGGTCCCGAATTCAAAAAACTAGTATTGGATCAAGAAAATCAAGAATTTGGTCCCGAATACAAAAATCTAGTTTTGGATCAAAAAAATCAAGAATTGGGTCGCGAAGACAAAAATCTAGTTTTGGATCAAAAAAATCAAGAATTTGGTCCCGAATTCAAAAAACTAGTTTTGGATCAAGAAAATCAAGAAGTGTCGCGAATACAAAAAACATGTTTGGGATCAAAAAAATCAAGAATTTGGTCCCGAATACAAAAAACTAGTTTTGGATTAAGAAAATCAAGAATTTGGTCGCGAAAACAAAAATCTAGTTGTGGATCAAGAAAATCAAGAAGTGTCGCGAATACAAAAAACAAGTTTGGGATCAAAAAAATCAAGAATTTGGTCCCGAATTAAAAAAACTAGTTTTGGATCAAGAAAATCAAGAATTTGGTCCCGAATACAAAAATCTAGTTTTGGATCAAGAAAATCAAGAATTTGGTCGCGAAAACAAAAATCTAGTTCTGGATCAAGAAAATCAAGAATTTGGTCGCGAAGACAAAAATCTAGTTCTGGATCAAGAAAATCAAGAGCTGGGTCCCGAATACAAAAATCTAGTTTTGGATAAAAAAAATCGAGAATCTGGTCGCGAAGACAAAAATCTAGTTTTGGATCAAGAAAATCAAGAGCTGGGTCCCGAATACAAAAATCTAGTTTTGGATAAAAAAAATCGAGAATTTGGTCGTGAAGACAAAAATCTAGTTTTGGATCAAGAAAATCAAAAAGTTTGTCGCGAATACAAAAAACAAGTTTTAGATCAAGAAAATCAAGAGCTGGGTCCCGAATACAAAAAACTAGTTTTGGATCAAGAAAATCAAGAATATGGTCGCGAATATAAAAATCTAGTTGTGGATCAAGAAAATCAAGAATTTGGTCGCGAAAACAAAAATCTAGTTCTGGATCAAGAAAATCCAGAATTTCGTCGCGAAGACAAAAATCTAGTTTTGGATCAAGAAAATCAAGAAATGTGTCACGAATACAAAAAACAAGTTTGGGATCAAAAAAATCAAAAATTTGGTCCCGAATACAAAAAACTAGTTTTGGATCAAGAAAATCAAGAATTTGGTCGCGAAAACAAAAATCTAGTTCTGGATCAAGAAAATCCAGAATTTGGTCGCGAATACAAAAATCTAGTTTTGGATCAAAAAAATCAAGAATTTGGTCCCGAATTCAAAAAACTAGTTTTGGATCAAGAAAATCAAGAAGTGTGTCGCGAATACAAAAAACAAGTTCTGGATCAAGAAAATCAAGAATTTGGTCCCGAATACAAAAAACTAGTTTTGGATCAAGAAAATCAAGAATTTGGTCGCGAAGACAAAAATCTAGTTTTGGATAAAAAAAATCGAGAATTTGGTCGCGAAGACAAAAATCTAGTTTTGGATCAAGAAAATCAAGAAGTTTGTCGCGAATACAAAAAACATGTTTTGGATCAAGAAAATCAAGAGCTGGGTCCCGAATACAAAAAACTAGTTTTGGATCAAGAAAATCAAGAATATGGTCGTGAATATAAAAATCTATTTGTGGATCAAGAAAATCAAGAATTTGGTCGCGAAAACAAAAATCTAGTTCTGGATCAAGAAAATCCAGAATTTGGTCGCGAATACAAAAATCTAGTTTTGGATCAAGAAAATCAAGAAGTGTGTCACGAATACAAAAAACAAGTTTGGGATCAAAAAAATCAAGAAGTGTGTCGCGAATACAAAAATCTAGTTTGGGATCAAGAAAATCAAGAATTTGGTCCCGAATACAAAAAACTAGTTTTGGATCAAGAAAATCAAGAATTGGGTCGCGAAAACAAAAATCTAGTTCTGGATCAAGAAAATCAAGAATTTGGTCGCGAAGACAAAAATCTAGTTTTGGATCAAGAAAATCAAGCAGTGTGTCGCGAATACAAAAAACAAGTTGGGGATCAAAAAAATCAAGAATTTGGTCCCGAATACAAAAAACTAGTTTTGGATCAAGAAAATCAAGAATTTGGTCGCGAAAACAAAAATCTAGTTCTGGATCAAGAAAATCAAGAATTGGGTCGCGAAGACAAAAATCTAGTTTTGGACCAAGAAAATCAAGAAGTGTGTCGCGAATACAAAAAACAAGTTTGGGATCAAAAAAATCAAGAATTTGGTCCCGAATTCAAAAAACTAGTTTTGGATCAAGAAAATCAAGAATTTGGTCCCGAATACAAAAATCTAGTTTTGGATCAAAAAAATCAAGAATTGGGTCGCGAAGACAAAAATCTAGTTCTGGATCAAGAAAATCAAGAATTTGGTCGCGAAGACAAAAATCTAGTTTTGGATCAAGAAAATCAAGAAGTGTGTCGCGAATACAAAAAACATGTTTTGGATCAAGAAAATAAAGAATTTGGTCCCGAAAACAAAAAACTAGTTTTGGAAAAAGAAAATCAAGAATTTGATCGCGGAGACAAAAATCTAGTTTTGGATCAAGAAAATCAAGAGCTGGGTCCCGAATACAAAAATCTAGTTTTGGATAAAAAAAATCGAGAATTTGGTCGCGAAGACAAAAATCTAGTTTTGGATCAAGAAAATCAAAAAGTTTGTCGCGAATACAAAAAACAAGTTTTGGATCAAGAAAATCAAGAGCTGGGTCCCGAATACAAAAAACTAGTTTTGGATCAAGAAAATCAAGAATATGGTCGCGAATATAAAAATCTAGTTGTGGATCAAGAAAATCAAGAATTTGGTCGCGAAAACAAAAATCTAGTTCTGGATCAAGATAATCCAGAATTTGGGCGCGAAGACAAAAATCTAGTTTTGGATCAAGAAAATCAAGAAGTGTGTCGCGAATACAAAAAACAAGTTTTGGATCAAGAAAATCAAGAATTTGGTCCCGAATACAAAAAAGTAGTTTTGGATCAAGAAAATCAAGAATTTGATCGCGGAGACATAAATCTAGTTTTGGATCAAGAAAATCAAGAGCTGGGTCCCGAATACAAAAATCTAGTTTTGGATAAAAAAAATCGAGAATTTGGTCGCGAAGACAAAAATCTAGTTTTCGATCAAGAAAATAAAAAATTTGGTCCCGAATTCAAAAAACAAGTTTTGGATCAAGAAAATCAAGAAGTTGGTCGCGAATACAAAAATCTAGTTTTGGATCAAAAAAATCAAGAATTTGGTCGCGAAGACAAAAATCTAGTTTTGGATCAAGAAAATCAAGAAGTGTGTCGCGAATACAAAAAACAAGTTTTGGATCAAGAAAATCAAGAATTTGGTCCCGAATACAAAAAAGTAGTTTTGGATCAAGAAAATCAAGAATTTGATCGCGGAGACAAAAATCTAGTTTTGGATCAAGAAAATCAAGAGCTGGGTCCCGAATACAAAAATCTAGTTTTGGATAAAAAAAATCGAGAATTTGGTCGCGAAGACAAAAATCTAGTTTTGGATCAAGAAAATCAAAAAGTTTGTCGCGAATACAAAAAACAAGTTTTGGATCAAGAAAATCAAGAGCTGGGTCCCGAATACAAAAAACTAGTTTTGGATCAAGAAAATCAAGAATATGGTCGCGAATATAAAAATCTAGTTGTGGATCAAGAAAATCAAGAATTTGGTCGCGAAAACAAAAATCTAGTTCTGGATCAAGAAAATCCAGAATTTGGTCGCGAAGACAAAAATCTAGTTTTGGATCAAGAAAATCAAGAAGTGTGTCACGAATACAAAAAACAAGTTTGGGATCAAAAAAAATCAAGAATTGGGTCCCGAATGCAAAAAACTAGTTTTGGATCACGAAAATTAAGAATTTGGTCGCGAATACAAAAATCTAGTTTTGGATCAAGAAAATCAAGAATATGGTCGCGAATACAAAAATCTAGTTTGGGATCAAGAAAATCAAGAAGTGTGTCGCGAATACAACAAACTAGTTTTGGATCAAGAAAATCAAGAATTTGGTCGCGAAAAGAAAAATCTAGTTCTGGATCAAGAAAATCCAGAATTTGGTCGCGAAGACAAAAATCTAGTTTTGGATCAAGAAAATCAAGAAGTGTGTCACGAATACAAAAATCAAGTTTGGGATCAAGAAAATCAAGAATTTGGTCCCGAATACAAAAAACTAGTTTTGGACCAAGAAAATCAAGAATTTGGTCGCGAAAACAAAAATCTAGTTCTGGATCAAGAAAATCAAGAATTTGGTCGCGAAAACAAAAATCTAGTTTTGGATCAAGAAAATCAAGAAGTGTGTCGCGAATACAAAAATCTAGTTTGGGATCAAGAAAATCAAGAATTTGGTCCCGAATACAAAAAACTAGTTTTGGATCAAGAAAATCAAGAATTTGGTCGCGAAAACAAAAATCTAGTTCTGGATCAAGAAAATCAAGAATTTGGTCGCGAAAACAAAAATCTAGTTTTGGATCAAGAAAATCAAGAAGTGTGTCGCGAATACAAAAAACAAGTTGGGGATCAAAAAAATCAAGAATTTGGTCCCGAATACAAAAAACTAGTTTTGGATCAAGAAAATCAAGAATTTGGTCGCGAAAACAAAAATCTAGTTCTGGATCAAGAAAATCAAGAATTGGGTCGCGAAGACAAAAATCTAGTTTTGGACCAAGAAAATCAAGAATTTGGTCGCGAAGACAAAAATCTAGTTTTGGATCAAGAAAATCAAGAAGTGTGTCGCGAATACAAAAAACAAGTTTTGGATCAAGAAAATAAAGAATTTGGTCCCGAAAACAAAAAACTAGTTTTGGAACAAGAAAATCAAGAATTTGATCGCGGAGACAAAAATCTAGTTTGGGATCAAGAAAATCAAGAAGTGTGTCGCGAATACAACAAACTAGTTTTGGATCAAGAAAATCAAGAATTTGGTCGCGAAAACAAAAATCTAGTTCTGGATCAAGAAAATCCAGAATTTGGTCGCGAAGACAAAAATCTAGTTTTGGATCAAGAAAATCAAGAAGTGTGTCACGAATACAAAAATCAAGTTTGGGATCAAGAAAATCAAGAATTTGGTCCCGAATACAAAAAACTAGTTTTGGACCAAGAAAATCAAGAATTTGGTCGCGAAAACAAAAATCTAGTTCTGGATCAAGAAAATCAAGAATTTGGTCGCGAAAACAAAAATCTAGTTTTGGATCAAGAAAATCAAGAAGTGTGTCGCGAATACAAAAATCTAGTTTGGGATCAAGAAAATCAAGGATTTGGTCCCGAATACAAAAAACTAGTTTTGGATCAAGAAAATCAAGAATTTGGTCGCGAAAACAAAAATCTAGTTCTGGATCAAGAAAATCAAGAATTTGGTCGCGAAAACAAAAATCTAGTTTTGGATCAAGAAAATCAAGAAGTGTGTCGCGAATACAAAAAACAAGTTGGGGATCAAAAAAATCAAGAATTTGGTCCCGAATACAAAAAACTAGTTTTGGATCAAGAAAATCAAGAATTTGGTCGCGAAAACAAAAATCTAGTTCTGGATCAAGAAAATCAAGAATTGGGTCGCGAAGACAAAAATCTAGTTTTGGACCAAGAAAATCAAGAATTTGGTCGCGAAGACAAAAATCTAGTTTTGGATCAAGAAAATCAAGAAGTGTGTCGCGAATACAAAAAACAAGTTTTGGATCAAGAAAATAAAGAATTTGGTCCCGAAAACAAAAAACTAGTTTTGGAACAAGAAAATCAAGAATTTGATCGCGGAGACAAAAATCTAGTTTTGGATCAAGAAAATCAAGAGCTGGGTCCCGAATACAAAAATCTAGTTTTGGATAAAAAAAATCGAGAATTTGGTCGCGAAGACAAAAATCTAGTTTTGGATCAAGAAAATCAAAAAGTTTGTCGCGAATACAAAAAACAAGTTTTGGATCAAGAAAATCAAGAGCTGGGTCCCGAATACAAAAAACTAGTTTTGGATCAAGAAAATCAAGAATATGGTCGCGAATATAAAAATCTAGTTGTGGATCAAGAAAATCAAGAATTTGGTCGTGAAAACAAAAATCTAGTTCTGGATCAAGATAATCCAGAATTTGGGCGCGAAGACAAAAATCTAGTTTTTGGATCAAGAAAATCAAGAAGTGTGTCGCGAATACAAAAAACAAGTTTTGGATCAAGAAAATCAAGAATTTGGTCCCGAATACAAAAAAGTAGTTTTGGATCAAGAAAATCAAGAATTTGATCGCGGAGACAAAAATCTAGTTTTGGATCAAGAAAATCAAGAGCTGGGTCCCGAATACAAAAATCTAGTTTTGGATAAAAAAAATCGAGAATTTGGTCGCGAAGACAAAAAACTAGTTTTGGATCAAGAAAATCAAAAAGTTTGTCGCGAATACAAAAAACAAGTTTTGGATCAAGAAAATCAAGAGCTGGGTCCAGAATACAAAAAACTAGTTTTGGATCAAGAAAATCAAGAATATGGTCGCGAATATAAAAATCTAGTTGTGGATCAAGAAAATCAAGAATTTGGTCGCGAAAACAAAAATCTAGTTCTGGATCAAGAAAATCCAGAATTTGGTCGCGAAGACAAAAATCTAGTTTTGGATCAAGAAAATCAAGAAGTGTGTCACGAATACAAAAAACAAGTTTGGGATCAAAAAAAATCAAGAATTGGGTCCCGAATGCAAAAAACTAGTTTTGGATCACGAAAATTAAGAATTTGGTCGCGAATACAAAAATCTAGTTTTGGATCAAGAAAATCAAGAATATGGTCGCGAATACAAAAATCTAGTTTGGGATCAAGAAAATCAAGAAGTGTGTCGCGAATACAACAAACTAGTTTTGGATCAAGAAAATCAAGAATTTGGTCGCGAAAACAAAAATCTAGTTCTGGATCAAGAAAATCCAGAATTTGGTCGCGAAGACAAAAATCTAGTTTTGGATCAAGAAAATCAAGAAGTGTGTCACGAATACAAAAATCAAGTTTGGGATCAAGAAAATCAAGAATTTGGTCCCGAATACAAAAAACTAGTTTTGGACCAAGAAAATCAAGAATTTGGTCGCGAAAACAAAAATCTAGTTCTGGATCAAGAAAATCAAGAATTTGGTCGCGAAAACAAAAATCTAGTTTTGGATCAAGAAAATCAAGAAGTGTGTCGCGAATACAAAAATCTAGTTTGGGATCAAGAAAATCAAGAATTTGGTCCCGAATAAAAAAAACTAGTTTTGGATCAAGAAAATCAAGAATTTGGTCGCGAAAACAAAAATCTAGTTCTGGATCAAGAAAATCAAGAATTTGGTCGCGAAAACAAAAATCTAGTTTTGGATCAAGAAAATCAAGAAGTGTGTCGCGAATACAAAAAACAAGTTGGGGATCAAAAAAATCAAGAATTTGGTCCCGAATACAAAAAACTAGTTTTGGATCAAGAAAATCAAGAATTTGGTTGCGAAAACAAAAATCTAGTTCTGGATCAAGAAAATCAAGAATTGGGTCGCGAAGACAAAAATCTAGTTTTGGACCAAGAAAATCAAGAATTTGGTCGCGAAGACAAAAATCTAGTTTTGGATCAAGAAAATCAAGAAGTGTGTCGCGAATACAAAAAACAAGTTTTGGATCAAGAAAATAAAGAATTTGGTCCCGAAAACAAAAAACTAGTTTTGGAACAAGAAAATCAAGAATTTGATCGCGGAGACAAAAATCTAGTTTGGGATCAAGAAAATCAAGAAGTGTGTCGCGAATACAACAAACTAGTTTTGGATCAAGAAAATCAAGAATTTGGTCGCGAAAACAAAAATCTAGTTCTGGATCAAGAAAATCCAGAATTTGGTCGCGAAGACAAAAATCTAGTTTTGGATCAAGAAAATCAAGAAGTGTGTCACGAATACAAAAATCAAGTTTGGGATCAAGAAAATCAAGAATTTGGTCCCGAATACAAAAAACTAGTTTTGGACCAAGAAAATCAAGAATTTGGTCGCGAAAACAAAAATCTAGTTCTGGATCAAGAAAATCAAGAATTTGGTCGCGAAGACAAAAATCTAGTTTTGGATCAAGAAAATCAAGAAGTGTGTCGCAAATACAAAAAACAAGTTTTGGATCAAGAAAATCAAGAATTTGGTCCCGAATACAAAAAAGTAGTTTTGGATCAAGAAAATCAAGAATTTGATCGCAGAGACAAAAATCTAGTTTTGGATCAAGAAAATCAAGAATTTGGTCGCGAAAACAAAAATCTAGTTTTGGATCAAGAAAATCAAGAAGTGTGTCGCGAATACAAAAAACAAGTTGGGGATCAAAAAAATCAAGAATTTGGTCCCGAATACAAAAAACTAGTTTTGGATCAAGAAAATCAAGAATTTGGTCGCGAAAACAAAAATCTAGTTCTGGATCAAGAAAATCAAGAATTGGGTCGCGAAGACAAAAATCTAGTTTTGGACCAAGAAAATCAAGAATTTGGTCGCGAAGACAAAAATCTAGTTTTGGATCAAGAAAATCAAGAAGTGTGTCGCGAATACAAAAAACAAGTTTTGGATCAAGAAAATAAAGAATTTGGTCCCGAAAACAAAAAACTAGTTTTGGAACAAGAAAATCAAGAATTTGATCGCGGAGACAAAAATCTAGTTTTGGATCAAGAAAATCAAGAGCTGGGTCCCGAATACAAAAATCTAGTTTTGGATAAAAAAAATCGAGAATTTGGTCGCGAAGACAAAAATCTAGTTTTGGATCAAGAAAATCAAAAAGTTTGTCGCGAATACAAAAAACAAGTTTTGGATCAAGAAAATCAAGAGCTGGGTCCCGAATACAAAAAACTAGTTTTGGATCAAGAAAATCAAGAATATGGTCGCGAATATAAAAATCTAGTTGTGGATCAAGAAAATCAAGAATTTGGTCGTGAAAACAAAAATCTAGTTCTGGATCAAGATAATCCAGAATTTGGGCGCGAAGACAAAAATCTAGTTTTGGATCAAGAAAATCAAGAAGTGTGTCGCGAATACAAAAAACAAGTTTTGGATCAAGAAAATCAAGAATTTGGTCCCGAATACAAAAAAGTAGTTTTGGATCAAGAAAATCAAGAATTTGATCGCGGAGACAAAAATCTAGTTTTGGATCAAGAAAATCAAGAGCTGGGTCCCGAATACAAAAATCTAGTTTTGGATAAAAAAAATCGAGAATTTGGTCGCGAAGACAAAAATCTAGTTTTGGATCAAGAAAATCAAAAAGTTTGTCGCGAATACAAAAAACAAGTTTTGGATCAAGAAAATCAAGAGCTGGGTCCCGAATACAAAAAACTAGTTTTGGATCAAGAAAATCAAGAATATGGTCGCGAATATAAAAATCTAGTTGTGGATCAAGAAAATCAAGAATTTGGTCGCGAAAACAAAAATCTAGTTCTGGATCAAGAAAATCCAGAATTTGGTCGCGAAGACAAAAATCTAGTTTTGGATCAAGAAAATCAAGAAGTGTGTCACGAATACAAAAAACAAGTTTGGGATCAAAAAAAATCAAGAATTGGGTCCCGAATGCAAAAAACTAGTTTTGGATCACGAAAATTAAGAATTTGGTCGCGAATACAAAAATCTAGTTTTGGATCAAGAAAATCAAGAATATGGTCGCGAATACAAAAATCTAGTTTGGGATCAAGAAAATCAAGAAGTGTGTCGCGAATACAACAAACTAGTTTTGGATCAAGAAAATCAAGAATTTGGTCGCGAAAACAAAAATCTAGTTCTGGATCAAGAAAATCCAGAATTTGGTCGCGAAGACAAAAATCTAGTTTTGGATCAAGAAAATCAAGAAGTGTGTCACGAATACAAAAATCTAGTTTGGGATCAAGAAAATCAAGAATTTGGTCCCGAATACAAAAAACTAGTTTTGGACCAAGAAAATCAAGAATTTGGTCGCGAAAACAAAAATCTAGTTCTGGATCAAGAAAATCAAGAATTTGGTCGCGAAAACAAAAATCTAGTTTTGGATCAAGAAAATCAAGAAGTGTGTCGCGAATACAAAAATCTAGTTTGGGATCAAGAAAATCAAGAATTTGGTCCCGAATACAAAAAACTAGTTTTGGATCAAGAAAATCAAGAATTTGGTCGCGAAAACAAAAATCTAGTTCTGGATCAAGAAAATCAAGAATTTGGTCGCGAAAACAAAAATCTAGTTTTGGATCAAGAAAATCAAGAAGTGTGTCGCGAATACAAAAAACAAGTTGGGGATCAAAAAAATCAAGAATTTGGTCCCGAATACAAAAAACTAGTTTTGGATCAAGAAAATCAAGAATTTGGTCGCGAAAACAAAAATCTAGTTCTGGATCAAGAAAATCAAGAATTGGGTCGCGAAGACAAAAATCTAGTTTTGGACCAAGAAAATCAAGAATTTGGTCGCGAAGACAAAAATCTAGTTTTGGATCAAGAAAATCAAGAAGTGTGTCGCGAATACAAAAAACAAGTTTTGGATCAAGAAAATAAAGAATTTGGTCCCGAAAACAAAAAACTAGTTTTGGAACAAGAAAATCAAGAATTTGATCGCGGAGACAAAAATCTAGTTTTGGATCAAGAAAATCAAGAGCTGGGTCCCGAATACAAAAATCTAGTTTTGGATAAAAAAAATCGAGAATTTGGTCGCGAAGACAAAAATCTAGTTTTGGATCAAGAAAATCAAAAAGTTTGTCGCGAATACAAAAAACAAGTTTTGGATCAAGAAAATCAAGAGCTGGGTCCCGAATACAAAAAACTAGTTTTGGATCAAGAAAATCAAGAATATGGTCGCGAATATAAAAATCTAGTTGTGGATCAAGAAAATCCAGAATTTGGTCGCGAAGACAAAAATCTAGTTTTGGATCAAGAAAATCAAGAAGTGTGTCACGAATACAAAAAACAAGTTTGGGATCAAAAAAAATCAAGAATTGGGTCCCGAATGCAAAAAACTAGTTTTGGATCACGAAAATTAAGAATTTGGTCGCGAATACAAAAATCTAGTTTTGGATCAAGAAAATCAAGAATATGGTCGCGAAGACAAAAATCTAGTTTTGGATCAAGAAAATCAAGAGCTGGGTCCCGAATACAAAAATCTAGTTTTGGATAAAAAAAATCGAGAATTTGGTCGCGAAGACAAAAATCTAGTTTTCGATCAAGAAAATCAAAAATTTGGTCCCGAATTCAAAAAACAAGTTTTGGATCAAGAAAATCAAGAATTTGGTCGCGAATACAAAAATCTAGTTTTGGATCAAAAAAATCAAGAATTTGGTCGCGAAGACAAAAATCTAGTTTTGGATCAAGAAAATCAAGAAGTGTGTCGCGAATACAAAAAACAAGTTTTGGATCAAGAAAATCAAGAATTTGGTCCCGAATACAAAAAAGTAGTTTTGGATCAAGAAAATCAAGAATTTGATCGCGGAGACAAAAATCTAGTTTTGGATCAAGAAAATCAAGAGCTGGGTCCCGAATACAAAAATCTAGTTTTGGATAAAAAAAATCGAGAATTTGGTCGCGAAGACAAAAATCTAGTTTTGGATCAAGAAAATCAAAAAGTTTGTCGCGAATACAAAAAACAAGTTTTGGATCAAGAAAATCAAGAGCTGGGTCCCGAATACAAAAAACTAGTTTTGGATCAAGAAAATCAAGAATATGGTCGCGAATATAAAAATCTAGTTGTGGATCAAGAAAATCCAGAATTTGGTCGCGAAGACAAAAATCTAGTTTTGGATCAAGAAAATCAAGAAGTGTGTCACGAATACAAAAAACAAGTTTGGGATCAAAAAAAATCAAGAATTGGGTCCCGAATGCAAAAAACTAGTTTTGGATCACGAAAATTAAGAATTTGGTCGCGAATACAAAAATCTAGTTTTGGATCAAGAAAATCAAGAATATGGTCGCGAATACAAAAATCTAGTTTGGGATCAAGAAAATCAAGAAGTGTGTCGCGAATACAACAAACTAGTTTTGGATCAAGAAAATCAAGAATTTGGTCGCGAAAACAAAAATCTAGTTCTGGATCAAGAAAATCCAGAATTTGGTCGCGAAGACAAAAATCTAGTTTTGGATCAAGAAAATCAAGAAGTGTGTCACGAATACAAAAATCTAGTTTGGGATCAAGAAAATCAAGAATTTGGTCCCGAATACAAAAAACTAGTTTTGGACCAAGAAAATCAAGAATTTGGTCGCGAAAACAAAAATCTAGTTCTGGATCAAGAAAATCAAGAATTTGGTCGCGAAAACAAAAATCTAGTTTTGGATCAAGAAAATCAAGAAGTGTGTCGCGAATACAAAAATCTAGTTTGGGATCAAGAAAATCAAGAATTTGGTCCCGAATACAAAAAACTAGTTTTGGATCAAGAAAATCAAGAATTTGGTCGCGAAAACAAAAATCTAGTTCTGGATCAAGAAAATCAAGAATTTGGTCGCGAAAACAAAAATCTAGTTTTGGATCAAGAAAATCAAGAAGTGTGTCGCGAATACAAAAAACAAGTTGGGGATCAAAAAAATCAAGAATTTGGTCCCGAATACAAAAAACTAGTTTTGGACCAAGAAAATCAAGAATTTGGTCGCGAAGACAAAAATCTAGTTTTGGATCAAGAAAATCAAGAAGTGTGTCGCGAATACAAAAAACAAGTTTTGGATCAAGAAAATAAAGAATTTGGTCCCGAAAACAAAAAACTAGTTTTGGAACAAGAAAATCAAGAATTTGATCGCGGAGACAAAAATCTAGTTTTGGATCAAGAAAATCAAGAGCTGGGTCCCGAATACAAAAATCTAGTTTTGGATAAAAAAAATCGAGAATTTGGTCGCGAAGACAAAAATCTAGTTTTGGATCAAGAAAATCAAAAAGTTTGTCGCGAATACAAAAAACAAGTTTTGGATCAAGAAAATCAAGAGCTGGGTCCCGAATACAAAAAACTAGTTTTGGATCAAGAAAATCAAGAATATGGTCGCGAATATAAAAATCTAGTTGTGGATCAAGAAAATCAAGAATTTGGTCGTGAAAACAAAAATCTAGTTCTGGATCAAGATAATCCAGAATTTGGGCGCGAAGACAAAAATCTAGTTTTGGATCAAGAAAATCAAGAAGTGTGTCGCGAATACAAAAAACAAGTTTTGGATCAAAAAAATCAAGAATTTGGTCCCGAATTCAAAAAACTAGTTTTGGATCAAGAAAATCAAGAATTTGGTCGCGAAGACAAAAATCTAGTTTTGGATCAAGAAAATCAAGAATTTGATCGCAGAGACAAAAATCTAGTTTTGGATCAAGAAAATCAAGAGCTGGGTCCCGAATACAAAAATCTAGTTTTGGATAAAAAAAATCGAGAATTTGGTCGCGAAGACAAAAATCTAGTTTTCGATCAAGAAAATCAAAAATTTGGTCCCGAATTCAAAAAACAAGTTTTGGATCAAGAAAATCAAGAATTTGGTCGCGAATACAAAAATCTAGTTTTGGATCAAAAAAATCAAGAATTTGGTCGCGAAGACAAAAATCTAGTTTTGGATCAAGAAAATCAAGAAGTGTGTCGCGAATACAAAAAACAAGTTTTGGATCAAGAAAATCAAGAATTTGGTCCCGAATACAAAAAAGTAGTTTTGGATCAAGAAAATCAAGAATTTGATCGCGGAGACAAAAATCTAGTTTTGGATCAAGAAAATCAAGAGCTGGGTCCCGAATACAAAAATCTAGTTTTGGATAAAAAAAATCGAGAATTTGGTCGCGAAGACAAAAATCTAGTTTTGGATCAAGAAAATCAAAAAGTTTGTCGCGAATACAAAAAACAAGTTTTGGATCAAGAAAATCAAGAGCTGGGTCCCGAATACAAAAAACTAGTTTTGGATCAAGAAAATCAAGAATATGGTCGCGAATATAAAAATCTAGTTGTGGATCAAGAAAATCCAGAATTTGGTCGCGAAGACAAAAATCTAGTTTTGGATCAAGAAAATCAAGAAGTGTGTCACGAATACAAAAAACAAGTTTGGGATCAAAAAAAATCAAGAATTGGGTCCCGAATGCAAAAAACTAGTTTTGGATCACGAAAATTAAGAATTTGGTCGCGAATACAAAAATCTAGTTTTGGATCAAGAAAATCAAGAATATGGTCGCGAATACAAAAATCTAGTTTGGGATCAAGAAAATCAAGAAGTGTGTCGCGAATACAACAAACTAGTTTTGGATCAAGAAAATCAAGAATTTGGTCGCGAAAATAAAAATCTAGTTCTGGATCAAGAAAATCCAGAATTTGGTCGCGAAGACAAAAATCTAGTTTTGGATCAAGAAAATCAAGAAGTGTGTCACGAATACAAAAATCTAGTTTGGGATCAAGAAAATCAAGAATTTGGTCCCGAATACAAAAAACTAGTTTTGGACCAAGAAAATCAAGAATTTGGTCGCGAAAACAAAAATCTAGTTCTGGATCAAGAAAATCAAGAATTTGGTCGCGAAAACAAAAATCTAGTTTTGGATCAAGAAAATCAAGAAGTGTGTCGCGAATACAAAAATCTAGTTTGGGATCAAGAAAATCAAGAATTTGGTCCCGAATACAAAAAACTAGTTTTGGATCAAGAAAATCAAGAATTTGGTCGCGAAAACAAAAATCTAGTTCTGGATCAAGAAAATCAAGAATTTGGTCGCGAAAACAAAAATCTAGTTTTGGATCAAGAAAATCAAGAAGTGTGTCGCGAATACAAAAAACAAGTTGGGGATCAAAAAAATCAAGAATTTGGTCCCGAATACAAAAAACTAGTTTTGGACCAAGAAAATCAAGAATTTGGTCGCGAAGACAAAAATCTAGTTTTGGATCAAGAAAATCAAGAAGTGTGTCGCGAATACAAAAAACAAGTTTTGGATCAAGAAAATAAAGAATTTGGTCCCGAAAACAAAAAACTAGTTTTGGAACAAGAAAATCAAGAATTTGATCGCGGAGACAAAAATCTAGTTTTGGATCAAGAAAATCAAGAGCTGGGTCCCGAATACAAAAATCTAGTTTTGGATAAAAAAAATCGAGAATTTGGTCGCGAAGACAAAAATCTAGTTTTGGATCAAGAAAATCAAAAAGTTTGTCGCGAATACAAAAAACAAGTTTTGGATCAAGAAAATCAAGAGCTGGGTCCCGAATACAAAAAACTAGTTTTGGATCAAGAAAATCAAGAATATGGTCGCGAATATGAAAATCTAGTTGTGGATCAAGAAAATCAAGAATTTGGTCGTGAAAACAAAAATCTAGTTCTGGATCAAGATAATCCAGAATTTGGGCGCGAAGACAAAAATCTAGTTTTGGATCAAGAAAATCAAGAAGTGTGTCGCGAATACAAAAAACAAGTTTTGGATCAAGAAAATCAAGAATTTGGTCCCGAATACAAAAAAGTAGTTTTGGATCAAGAAAATCAAGAATTTGATCGCAGAGACAAAAATCTAGTTTTGGATCAAGAAAATCAAGAGCTGGGTCCCGAATACAAAAATCTAGTTTTGGATAAAAAAAATCGAGAATTTGGTCGCGAAGACAAAAATCTAGTTTTCGATCAAGAAAATCAAAAATTTGGTCCCGAATTCAAAAAACAAGTTTTGGATCAAGAAAATCAAGAATTTGGTCGCGAATACAAAAATCTAGTTTTGGATCAAAAAAATCAAGAATTTGGTCGCGAAGACAAAAATCTAGTTTTGGATCAAGAAAATCAAGAAGTGTGTCGCGAATACAAAAAACAAGTTTTGGATCAAGAAAATCAAGAATTTGGTCCCGAATACAAAAAAGTAGTTTTGGATCAAGAAAATCAAGAATTTGATCGCGGAGACAAAAATCTAGTTTTGGATCAAGAAAATCAAGAGCTGGGTCCCGAATACAAAAATCTAGTTTTGGATAAAAAAAATCGAGAATTTGGTCGCGAAGACAAAAATCTAGTTTTGGATCAAGAAAATCAAAAAGTTTGTCGCGAATACAAAAAACAAGTTTTGGATCAAGAAAATCAAGAGCTGGGTCCCGAATACAAAAAACTAGTTTTGGATCAAGAAAATCAAGAATATGGTCGCGAATATAAAAATCTAGTTGTGGATCAAGAAAATCAAGAATTTGGTCGCGAAAACAAAAATCTAGTTCTGGATCAAGAAAATCCAGAATTTGGTCGCGAAGACAAAAAACTAGTTTTGGATCAAGAAAATCAAGAATTTGGTCGCGAAAACAAAAATCTAGTTCTGGATCAAGAAAATCCAGAATTTGGTCGCGAATACAAAAATCTAGTTTTGGATCAAGAAAATCAAGAAGTGTGTCACGAATACAAAAATCTAGTTTGGGATCAAGAAAATCAAGAATTTGGTCCCGAATACAAAAAACTAGTTTTGGATCAAGAAAATCAAGAATTTGGTCGCGAAAACAAAAATCTAGTTCTGGATCAAGAAAATCAAGAATTGGGTCGCGAAGACAAAAATCTAGTTTTGTACCAAGAAAATCAAGAAGTGTGTCGCGAATACAAAAAACAAGTTTGGGATCAAAAAAATCAAGAATTTGGTCCCGAATTCAAAAAACTAGTTTTGGATCAAGAAAATCAGGAATTTGGTCCCGAATACAAAAATCTAGTTTTGGATCAAAAAAATCAAGAATTGGGTCGCGAAGACAAAAATCTAGTTCTGGATCAAGAAAATCAAGAATTTGGTCGCGAAGACAAAAATCTAGTTTTGGATCAAGAAAATCAAGAAGTGTGTCGCGAATACAAAAAACTAGTTTTGGAACAAGAAAATCAAGAATTTGGTCCCGAATACAAAAAACTAGTTTTGGATCAAGAAAATCAAGAATTTGGTCGCGAATACAAAAAACTAGTTTTGGATCAAGAAAATCAAGAATTTGGTCCCGAATTCAAAAAACTAGTTTTGGATCAAGAAAATCAAAAATTTGGTCCCGAATACAAAAATCTAGTTTTGGATCAAAAAAATCAAGAATTTGGTCCCGAATTCAAAAAACAAGTTTTGGATCAAGAAAATCAAGAATTTGGTCGCGAATACAAAAATCTAGTTTTGGATCAAAAAAATCAAGAATTGGGTCGCGAAGACAAAAATCTAGTTTTGGACCAAGAAAATCAAGAAGTGTGTCGCGAATACAAAAAATAAGTTTTGGATCAAAAAAATCAAGAATTTGGTCCCGAATTCAAAAAACTAGTTTTGGATTAAGAAAATCAAGAATTTGATCGCGGAGACAAAAATCTAGTTTTGGATCAAGAAAATCAAGAATTGGGTCGCGAATACAAAAATCTAGTTTTGGATCAAGAAAATCAAGAAGTGTGTCGCGCATACAAAAAACAAGTTTGGGATCAAGAAAATCAAGAATTTGGTCCCGAATACAAAAAAGTAGTTTTGGATCAAGAAAATCAAGAATTTGATCGCGGAGACAAAAATCTAGTTTTGGATCAAGAAAATCAAGAGCTGGGTCCCGAATACAAAAAACTAGTTTTGGATCAAGAAAATCAAGAATATGGTCGCGAATATAAAAATCTAGTTGTGGATCAAGAAAATCAAGAATTTGGTCGCGAAAACAAAAATCTAGTTCTGGATCAAGAAAATCCAGAATTTGGTCGCGAAGACAAAAAACTAGTTTTGGATCAAGAAAATCAAGAATTTGGTCGCGAAAACAAAAATCTAGTTCTGGATCAAGAAAATCCAGAATTTGGTCGCGAATACAAAAATCTAGTTTTGGATCAAGAAAATCAAGAAGTGTGTCACGAATACAAAAATCTAGTTTGGGATCAAGAAAATCAAGAATTTGGTCCCGAATACAAAAAACTAGTTTTGGATCAAGAAAATCAAGAATTTGGTCGCGAAAACAAAAATCTAGTTCTGGATCAAGAAAATCAAGAATTGGGTCGCGAAGACAAAAAACTAGTTTTGGATCAAGAAAATCAAGAATTTGGTCGCGAAAACAAAAATCTAGTTCTGGATCAAGAAAATCCAGAATTTGGTCGCGAATACAAAAATCTAGTTCTGGATCAAGAAAATCAAGAATTGGGTCGCGAAGACAAAAAACTAGTTTTGGATCAAGAAAATCAAGAATTTGGTCGCGAAAACAAAAATCTAGTTCTGGATCAAGAAAATCCAGAATTTGGTCGCGAATACAAAAATCTAGTTTTGGATCAAGAAAATCAAGAAGTGTGTCATGAATACAAAAATCTAGTTTGGGATCAAGAAAATCAAGAATTTGGTCCCGAATACAAAAAACTAGTTTTGGATCAAGAAAATCAAGAATTTGGTCGCGAAAACAAAAATCTAGTTCTGGATCAAGAAAATCAAGAATTGGGTCGCGAAGACAAAAATCTAGTTTTGGACCAAGAAAATCAAGAAGTGTGTCGCGAATACAAAAAACATGTTTGGGATCAAAAAAATCAAGAATTTGGTCCCGAATTCAAAAAACTAGTTTTGGATCAAGAAAATCAAGAATTTGGTCCCGAATACAAAAATCTAGTTTTGGATCAAAAAAATCAAGAATTGGGTCGCGAAGACAAAAATCTAGTTCTGGATCAAGAAAATCAAGAATTTGGTCGCGAAGACAAAAATCTAGTTTTGGATCAAGAAAATCAAGAAGTGTGTCGCGAATACAAAAAACTAGTTTTGGAACAAGAAAATCAAGAATTTGGTCCCGAATACAAAAAACTAGTTTTGGATCAAGAAAATCAAGAATTTGGTCGCGAATACAAAAAACTAGTTTTGGATCAAGAAAATCAAGAATTTGGTCCCGAATTCAAAAAACTAGTTTTGGATCAAGAAAATCAAAAATTTGGTCCCGAATACAAAAATCTAGTTTTGGATCAAAAAAATCAAGAATTTGGTCCCGAATTCAAAAAACAAGTTTTGGATCAAGAAAATCAAGAATTTGGTCGCGAATACAAAAATCTAGTTTTGGATCAAAAAAATCAAGAATTGGGTCGCGAAGACAAAAATCTAGTTTTGGACCAAGAAAATCAAGAAGTGTGTCGCGAATACAAAAAACAAGTTTTGGATCAAAAAAATCAAGAATTTGGTCCCGAATTCAAAAAACTAGTTTTGGATTAAGAAAATCAAAAATTTGATCGCGGAGACAAAAATCTAGTTTTGGATCAAGAAAATCAAGAATTGGGTCGCGAATACAAAAATCTAGTTTTGGATCAAGAAAATCAAGAAGTGTGTCGCGCATACAAAAAACAAGTTTGGGATCAAGAAAATCAAGAATTTGGTCCCGAATTCAAAAAACTAGTTTTGGATCAAGAAAATCAAGAATTTGGTCCCGAATACAAAAATCTAGTTTTGGATCAAAAAAATCAAGAATTGGGTCGCGAAGACAAAAATCTAGTTCTGGATCAAGAAAATCAAGAATTTGGTCGCGAAGACAAAAATCTAGTTTTGGATCAAGAAAATCAAGAAGTGTGTCGCGAATACAAAAAACTAGTTTTGGAACAAGAAAATCAAGAATTTGGTCCCGAATACAAAAAACTAGTTTTGGATCAAGAAAATCAAGAATTTGGTCGCGAATACAAAAAACTAGTTTTGGATCAAGAAAATCAAGAATTTGGTCCCGAATTCAAAAAACTAGTTTTGGATCAAGAAAATCAAAAATTTGGTCCCGAATACAAAAATCTAGTTTTGGATCAAAAAAATCAAGAATTTGGTCCCGAATTCAAAAAACAAGTTTTGGATCAAGAAAATCAAGAATTTGGTCGCGAATACAAAAATCTAGTTTTGGATCAAAAAAATCAAGAATTGGGTCGCGAAGACAAAAATCTAGTTTTGGACCAAGAAAATCAAGAAGTGTGTCGCGAATACAAAAAACAAGTTTTGGATCAAAAAAATCAAGAATTTGGTCCCGAATTCAAAAAACTAGTTTTGGATTAAGAAAATCAAGAATTTGATCGCGGAGACAAAAATCTAGTTTTGGATCAAGAAAATCAAGAATTGGGTCGCGAAATAAAAAATCTAGTTTTGGATCAAGAAAATCAAGAAGTGTGTCGCGCATACAAAAAACAAGTTTGGGATCAAGAAAATCAAGAATTTGGTCCCGAATACAAAAAACTAGTTTTGGATCAAAAAAATCAAGAATTTTGTCCCGAATACAAAAATCTAGTTTTGGAACAAGAAAATCAAGAATATGGTCGCGAATACAAAAATCTAGTTTTGGATCAAGAAAAACAAGAAGTGTGTCGCGAATACAAAAAACAAGTTTTGGATCAAAAAAATCAAGAATTTGGTCCCGAATACAAAAAACTAGTTTTGGATCAAGAAAATCAAGAATTTGATCGCGGAGACAAAAATCTAGTTTTGGATCAAGAAAATCAAGAGCTGGGTCGCGAATACAAAAATCTAGTTTTGGATAAAAAAAATCGAGAATTTGGTCGCGAAGACAAAAATCTAGTTTTGGATCAAGAAAATCAAGAAGTGTGTCGCGAATACAAAAAACTAGTTTTGGATCAAGAAAATCAAGAATTTGGTCCCGAATACAAAAAACTAGTTTTGGATCAAGAAAATCAAGAATTTGGTCGCGAATACAAAAAACTAGTTTTGGATCAAGAAAATCAAGAATTTGGTCGCGAATACAAAAATCTAGTTTTGGATCAAGAAAATCAAGAATTTGGTCGCGAATACAAAAATCTAGTTTTGGATCAAGAAAATCAAGAAGTGTGTCGCGAATACAAAAAACAAGTTTGGGATCAAAAAAATGAAGAATTTGGTCCCGAATTCAAAAAACTAGTTTTGGATCAAGAAAATCAAGAATTTGGTCCCGAAGACAATAATCTAGTTTTGGACCAAGAAAATCAAGAAGTGTGTCGCGAATACAAAAAACAAGTTTTGGATCAAAAAAATCAAGAATTTGGTCCCGAATTCAAAAAACTAGTTTTGGATCAAGAAAATCAAGAATTTGATCGCGGAGACAAAAATCTAGTTTTGGATCAAGAAAATCAAGAATTGGGTCGCGCATACAAAAATCTAGTTTTGGATCAAGAAAATCAAGAAGTGTGTCGCGAATACAAAAAACAAGTTTGGGATCAAGAAAATCAAGAATTTGGTCCCGAATACAAAAAACTAGTTTTGGATCAAGAAAATCAAGAATTTTGTCCCGAATACAAAAATCTAGTTTTGGAACAAGAAAATCAAGAATATGGTCGCGAATACAAAAATCTAGTTTTGGATCAAGAAAAACAAGAAGTGTCGCGAATACAAAAAACTAGTTTTGGATCAAGAAAATCAAGAATTTGGTCCCGAATACAAAAAACTAGTTTTGGATCAAGAAAATCAAGAATTTGATCGCGGAGACAAAAATCTAGTTTTGGATCAAGAAAATCAAGAGCTGGGTCCCGAATACAAAAATCTAGTTTTGGATAAAAAAAATCAAGAATTTGGTCGCGAAGACAAAAAACTAGTTTTGGATCAAGAAAATCAAGAATTTTGTCCCGAATACAAAAATCTAGTTTTGGAACAAGAAAATCAAGAATATGGTCGCGAATACAAAAATCTAGTTTTGGATCAAGAAAAACAAGAAGTGTGTCGCGAATACAAAAAACAAGTTTTGGATCAAAAAAATCAAGAATTTGGTCCCGAATACAAAAAACTAGTTTTGGATCAAGAAAATCAAGAATTTGGTCGCGAAAACAAAAATCTAGTTCTGGATCAAGAAAATCCAGAATTTGGTCGCGAAGACAAAAATCTAGTTTTGGATCAAGAAAATCAAGAATTTGGTCGCGAAAACAAAAATCTAGTTTTGGATCAAGAAAATCAACAAGTTTGTCGCGAATACAAAAAACAAGTTTTGGATCAAGAAAATCAAGAGCTGGGTCCCGAATACAAAAAACTAGTTTTGGATCAAGAAAATCAAGAATATGGTCGCGAATATAAAAATCTAGTTGTGGATCAAGAAAATCAAGAATTTGGTCGCGAAAACAAAAATCTAGTTCTGGATCAAGAAAATCCAGAATTTGGTCGCGAAAACAAAATTCTAGTTTTGGATCAAGAAAATCAAGAAGTGTGTCACGAATACAAAAAACAAGTTTGGGATCAAAAAAAATCAAGAATTGGGTCCCGATTGCAAAAAACTAGTTTTGGATCACGAAAATTAAGAATTTGGTCGCGAATACAAAAATCTAGTTTTGGATCAAGAAAATCAAGAATATGGTCGCGAATACAAAAATCTAGTTTGGGATCAAGAAAATCAAGAAGTGTGTCGCGAATACAAAAAACTAGTTTTGGATCAAGAAAATCAAGAATTTGGTCGCGAAAACAAAAATCTAGTTCTGGATCAAGAAAATCCAGAATTTGGTCGCGAAGACAAAAATCTAGTTTTGGATCAAGAAAATCAAGAATTTGGTCGCGAAAACAAAAATCTAGTTCGGAATCAAGAAAATCAAGAATTTGGTCGCAAATACAAAAATCTAGTTTTGGATCAAGAAAATCAAGAAGTGTGTCGCGAATACAAAAAACAAGTTTGGGATCAAAAAAATCAAGAATTTGGTCCCGAATACAAAAAACTAGTTTTGGATCAAGAAAATCAAGAATTTGGTCGCGAAAACAAAAATCTAGTTCTGGATCAAGAAAATCAAGAATTGGGTCGCGAAGACAAAAATCTAGTTTTGGACCAAGAAAATCAAGAAGTGTGTCGCGAATACAAAAAACAAGTTTGGGATCAAAAAAATAAAGAATTTGGTCCCGAATACAAAAAACTAGTTTTGGATCAAGAAAATCAAGAATTGGGTCCCGAATACAAAAATCTAGTTTTTGATCAAAAAAATCATGAATTGGGTCGCGAAGACAAAAATCTAGTTTTGGATCAAAAAAATCAAGAATTTGGTCGCGAAGACAAAAATCTAGTTTTGGATCAAGAAAATCAAGAAGTGTGTCGCGAATACAAAAAACTAGTTTTGGATCAAGAAAATCAAGAATTTGGTCCCGAATACAAAAAACTAGTTTTGGATCAAGAAAATCAAGAATTTGTCGCGAATACAAAAAACTAGTTTTGGATCAAGAAAATCAAGAATTTGGTCGCGAATACAAAAATCTAGTTTTGGATCAAGAAAATTAAGAATTTGGTCGCGAATACAAAAATCTAGTTTTGGATCAAGAAAATCAAGAAGTGTGTCGCGAATACAAAAAACAAGTTTGGGATCAAAAAAATGAAGAATTTGGTCCCGAATTCAAAAAACTAGTTTTGGATCAAGAAAATCAAGAATTTGGTCCCGAATACAAAAATCTAGTTTTGGATCAAGAAAATCAAGAATTGGGTCGCGAATACAAAAATCTAGTTTTGGATCAAGAAAATCAAGAATTTGGTCGCGAAGACAAAAATCTAGTTTTGGATCAAGAAAATCAAGAAGTGTGTCGCGAATACAAAAAACAAGTTTGGTATCAAAAAAATCAAGAATTTGGTCCCGAATTCACAAAACTAGTTTTGGAATAAGAAAATCAAGAATTTGGTCCCGAATACAAAAATCTAGTTTTGGATCAAAAAAATCAAGAATTGGGTCGCGAAGACAAAAATCTAGTTTTGGATCAAAAAAATCAAGAATTTGGTCGCGAATACAAAAATCTAGTTTTGGATCAAGAAAATCAAGAATTTGGTCGCGAAGACAAAAATCTAGTTTTGGATCAAGAAAATCTAGTAGTGTGTCGCGAATACAAAAAACTAGTTTTGGATCAAGAAAATCAAGAATTTGGTCGCGAAAACAAAAATCTAGTTCTGGATCAAGAAAATCCAGAATTTGGTCGCGAAGACAAAAATCTAGTTTTGGATCAAGAAAATCAAGAAGTGTGTCACGAATACAAAAATCTAGTTTGGAATCAAGAAAATCAAGAATTTGGTCCCGAATACAAAAAACTAGTTTTGGATCAAGAAAATCAAGAATTTGGTCGCGAAAACAAAAATCTAGTTCTGGATCAAGAAAAAATCAAGAATTGGGTCGCGAAGACAAAAATCTAGTTTTGGACCAAGAAAATCAAGAAGTGTGTCGCGAATACAAAAAACAAGTTTGGGATCAAAAAAATCAAGAATTTGGTCCCGAATTCAAAAAACTAGTTTTGGATCAAGAAAATCAAGAATTTGGTCCCGAATACAAAAATCTAGTTTTGGATCAAAAAAATCAAGAATTGGGTCGCGAAGACAAAAATCTAGTTCTGGATCATGAAAATCAAGAATTTGGTCGCGAAGACAAAAATCTAGTTTTGGATCAAGAAAATCAAGAAGTGTGTCGCGAATACAAAAAACTAGTTTTGGATCAAGAAAATCAAGAATTTGGTCCCGAATACAAAAAACTAGTTTTGGATCAAGAAAATCAAGAATTTGGTCGTGAATACAAAAAACTAGTTTTGGATCAAGAAAATCAAGAATTTGGTCCCGAATTCAAAAAACTAGTTTTGGATCAAGAAAATCAAGAATTTGGTCCCGAATACAAAAATCTAGTTTTGGATCAAAAAAATCAAGAATTTGGTCCCGAATTCAAAAAACAAGTTTTGGATCAAGAAAATCAAGAATTTGGTCGCGAATACAAAAATCTAGTTTTGGATCAAAAAAATCAAGAATTGGGTCGCGAAGACAAAAATCTAGTTTTGGACCAAGAAAATCAAGAAGTGTGTCGCGAATACAAAAAACAAGTTTTGGATCAAAAAAATCAAGAATTTGGTCCCGAATTCAAAAAACTAGTTTTGGATCAAGAAAATCAAGAATTTGATCGCGGAGACAAAAATCTAGTTTTGGATCAAAAAAATCAAGAATTGGGTCGCGAATACAAAAATCTAGTTTTGGATCAAGAAAATCAAGAAGTGTGTCGCGAATACAAAAAACAAGTTTGGGATCAAGAAAATCAAGAATTTGGTCCCGAATACAAAAAACTAGTTTTGGATCAAGAAAATCAAGAATTTTGTCCCGAATACAAAAAACTAGTTTTGGATCAAGAAAATCATGAATTTGGTCGCGAATACAAAAAACTAGTTTTGGATCAAGAAAATCAAGAATTTGGTCGCGAATACAAAAATCTAGTTTTGGATCAAGAAAATCAAGAATTTGGTCGCGAATACAAAAATCTAGTTTTGGATCAAGAAAATCAAGAATTTGATCGCGGAGACAAAAATCTAGTTTTGGATCAAGAAAATCAAGAGCTGGGTCCCGAATACAAAAATCTAGTTTTGGATAAAAAAAATCGAGAATTTGGTCGCGAAGACAAAAATCTAGTTTTGGATCAAGAAAATCAAAAAGTTTGTCGCGAATACAAAAAACAAGTTTTGGATCAGGAAAATCAAGAGCTGGGTCCCGAATACAAAAAACTAGTTTTGGATCAAGAAAATCAAGAATTTGGTCGCGAATACAAAAAACTAGTTTTGGATCAAGAAAATCAAGAATTTGGTCCCGAATTCAAAAAACTAGTTTTGGATCAAGAAAATCAAGAATTTGGTCCCGAATACAAAAATCTAGTTTTGGATCAAAAAAATCAAGAATTTGGTCCCGAATTCAAAAAAAAGTTTTGGATCAAGAAAATCAAGAATTTGGTCGCGAATACAAAAATCTAGTTTTGGATCAAAAAAATCAAGAATTGGGTCGCGAAGACAAAAATCTAGTTTTGGATCAAGAAAATCAAGAAGTGTGTCGCGAATACAAAAAACTAGTTTTGGATCAAGAAAATCAAGAATTTGGTCCCGAATACAAAAAACTAGTTTTGGATCAAGAAAATCAAGAATTTGGTCGTGAATACAAAAAACTAGTTTTGGATCAAGAAAATCAAGAATTTGGTCGCGAATACAAAAATCTAGTTTTGGATCAAGAAAATCAAGAATTTGGTCGCGAATACAAAAATCTAGTTTTGGATCAAGAAAATCAAGAAGTGTGTCGCGAATACAAAAAACAAGTTTGGGATCAAAAAAATGACGAATTTGGTCCCGAATTCAAAAAACTAGTTTTGGATCAAGAAAATCAAGAATTTGGTCCCGAATACAAAAATCTAGTTTTGGATCAAAAAAATCAAGAATTGGGTCGCGAATACAAAAATCTAGTTTTGGATCAAGAAAATCAAGAATTTGGTCGCGAAGACAAAAATCTAGTTTTGGATCAAGAAAATCAAGAAGTGTGTCGCGAATACAAAAAACAAGTTTGGTATCAAAAAAATCAAGAATTTGGTCCCGAATTCACAAAACTAGTTTTGGAATAAGAAAATCAAGAATTTGGTCCCGAATACAAAAATCTAGTTTTGGATCAAAAAAATCAAGAATTGGGTCGCGAAGACAAAAATCTAGTTTTGGATCAAAAAAATCAAGAATTGGGTCGCGAATACAAAAATCTAGTTTTGGATCAAGAAAATCAAGAATTTGGTCGCGAAGACAAAAATCTAGTTTTGGATCAAGAAAATCAAGAAGTGTGTCGCGAATACAAAAAACAAGTTTGGTATCAAAAAAATCAAGAATTTGGTCCCGAATTCAGAAAACTAGTTTTGGAATAAGAAAATCAAGAATTTGGTCCCGAATACAAAAATCTAGTTTTGGATCAAAAAAATCAAGAATTGGGTCGCGAAGACAAAAATCTAGTTTTGGATCAAAAAAATCAAGAATTTGGTCGCGAATACAAAAATCTAGTTTTGGATCAAGAAAATCAAGAATTTGGTCGCGAAGACAAAAATCTAGTTTTGGATCAAGAAAATCAAGAAGTGTGTCGCGAATACAAAAAACTAGTTTTGGATCAAGAAAATCAAGAATTTGGTCGCGAAAACAAAAATCTAGTTCTGGATCAAGAAAATCCAGAATTTGATCGCGAAGACAAAAATGTAGTTTTGGATCAAGAAAATCAAAAGTGTGTCACGAATACAAAAATCTAGTTTGGGATCAAGAAAATCAAGAATTTGGTTTCGAATACAAAAAACTAGTTTTGGATCAAGAAAATCAAGAATTTGGTCGCGAAAACAAAAATCTAGTTCTGGATCAAGAAAATCAAGAATTGGGTCGCGAAGACAAAAATCTAGTTTTGGACCAAGAAAATCAAGAAGTGTGTCGCGAATACAAAAAACAAGTTTGGGATCAAAAAAATCAAGAATTTGGTCCCGAATTCAAAAAACTAGTTTTGGATCAAGAAAATCAAGAATTTGGTCCCGAATACAAAAATCTAGTTTTGGATCAAAAAAATCAAGAATTGGGTCGCGAAGACAAAAATCTAGTTCTGGATCAAGAAAATCAAGAATTTGGTCGCGAAGACAAAAATATAGTTTTGGATCAAGAAAATCAAGAAGTGTGTCGCGAATACAAAAAACTAGTTTTGGATCAAGAAAATCAAGAATTTGGTCCCGAATACAAAAAACTAGTTTTGGATCAAGAAAATCAAGAATTTGGTCGCGAATACAAAAAACTAGTTTTGGATCAAGAAAATCAAGAATTTGGTCCCGAATTCAAAAAACAAGTTTTGGATCAAGAAAATCAAGAATTTGGTCCCGAATACAAAAATCTAGTTTTGGATCAAAAAAATCAAGAATTTGGTCCCGAATTCAAAAAACAAGTTTTGGATCAAGAAAATCAAGAATTTGGTCGCGAATACAAAAATCTAGTTTTGGATCAAAAAAATCAAGAATTGGGTCGCGAAGACAAAAATCTAGTTTTGGACCAAGAAAATCAAGAAGTGTGTCGCGAATACAAAAAACAATTTTTGGATCAAAAAAATCAAGAATTGGGTCGCGAAGACAAAAATCTAGTTTTGGATCAAGAAAATCAAGAAGTGTGTCGCGAATACAAAAAACTAGTTTTGGATCAAGAAAATCAAGAATTTGGTCGCGAATACAAAAATCTAGTTTTGGATCAAGAAAATCAAGAATTTGGTCGCGAATACAAAAATCTAGTTTTGGATCAAGAAAATCAAGAAGTGTGTCGCGAATACAAAAAACAAGTTTGGGATCAAAAAAATGAAGAATTTGGTCCCGAATTCAAAAAACTAGTTTTGGATCAAGAAAATCAAGAATGTGGTCCCGAATACAAAAATCTAGTTTTGGATCAAAAAAATCAAGAATTGGGTCGCGAATACAAAAATCTAGTTTTGGATCAAGAAAATCAAGAATTTGGTCGCGAAGACAAAAATCTAGTTTTGGATCAAGAAAATCAAGAAGTGTGTCGCGAATACAAAAAACAAGTTTGGTATCAAAAAAATCAAGAATTTGGTCCCGAATTCACAAAACTAGTTTTGGAATAAGAAAATCAAGAATTTGGTCCCGAATACAAAAATCTAGTTTTGGATCAAAAAAATCAAGAATTGGGTCGCGAAGACAAAAATCTAGTTTTGGATCAAAAAAATCAAGAATTTGGTCGCGAATACAAAAATCTAGTTTTGGATCAAGAAAATCAAGAATTTGGTCGCGAAGACAAAAATCTAGTTTTGGATCAAGAAAATCAAGAAGTGTGTCGCGAATACAAAAAACTAGTTTTGGATCAAGAAAATCAAGAATTTGGTCGCGAAAACAAAAATCTAGTTCTGGATCAAAAAAATCAAGAATTGGGTCGCGAAAACAAAAATCTAGTTTTGGACCAAGAAAATCAAGAAGTGTGTCGCGAATACAAAAAACAAGTTTGGGATCAAAAAAATCAAGAATTTGGTCCCGAATTCAAAAAACTAGTTTTGGATCAAGAAAATCAAGAATTTGGTCCCGAATACAAAAATCTAGTTTTGGATCAAAAAAATCAAGAATTGGGTCGCGAAGACAAAAATCTAGTTCTGGATCAAGAAAATCAAGAATTTGGTCGCGAAGACAAAAATCTAGTTTTGGATCAAGAAAATCAAGAAGTGTGTCGCGAATACAAAAAACTAGTTTTGGATCAAGAAAATCAAGAATTTGGTCCCGAATACAAAAAACTAGTTTTGGATCAAGAAAATCAAGAATTTGGTCGCGAATACAAAAAACTAGTTTTGGATCAAGAAAATCAAGAATTTGGTCCCGAATTCAAAAAACAAGTTTTGGATCAAGAAAATCAAGAATTTGGTCCCGAATACAAAAATCTAGTTTTGGATCAAAAAAATCAAGAATTTGGTCCCGAATTCAAAAAACAAGTTTTGGATCAAGAAAATCAAGAATTTGGTCGCGAATACAAAAATCTAGTTTTGGATCAAAAAAATCAAGAATTGGGTCGCGAAGACAAAAATCTAGTTTTGGACCAAGAAAATCAAGAAGTGTGTCGCGAATACAAAAAACAATTTTTGGATCAAAAAAATCACGAATTGGGTCGCGAAGACAAAAATCTAGTTTTGGATCAAGAAAATCAAGAAGTGTGTCGCGAATACAAAAAACTAGTTTTGGATCAAGAAAATCAAGAATTTGGTCCCGAATACAAAAAACTAGTTTTGGATCAAGAAATCAAGAATTTGGTCGCGAATACAAAAAACTAGTTTTGGATCAAGAAAATCAAGAATTTGGTCGCGAATACAAAAATCTAGTTTTGGATCAAGAAAATCAAGAATTTGGTCGCGAATACAAAAATCTAGTTTTGGATCAAGAAAATCAAGAAGTGTGTCGCGAATACAAAAAACAAGTTTGGGATCAAAAAAATGAAGAATTTGGTCCCGAATTCAAAAAACTAGTTTTGGATCAAGAAAATCAAGAATTTGGTCCCGAATACAAAAATCTAGTTTTGGATCAAAAAAATCAAGAATTGGGTCGCGAATACAAAAATCTAGTTTTGGATCAAGAAAATCAAGAAGTGTGTCGCGAATACAAAAAACAAGTTTGGGATCAAAAAAATGAAGAATTTGGTCCCGAATTCAAAAAACTAGTTTTGGATCAAGAAAATCAAGAATTTGGTCCCGAATACAAAAATCTAGTTTTGGATCAAAAAAATCAAGAATTGGGTCGCGAATACAAAAATCTAGTTTTGGATCAAGAAAATCAAGAATTTGGTCGCGAAGACAAAAATCTAGTTTTGGATCAAGAAAATCAAGAAGTGTGTCGCGAATACAAAAAACAAGTTTGGTATCAAAAAAATCAAGAATTTGGTCCCGAATTCACAAAACTAGTTTTGGAATAAGAAAATCAAGAATTTGGTCCCGAATACAAAAATCTAGTTTTGGATCAAAAAAATCAAGAATTGGGTCGCGAAGACAAAAATCTAGTTTTGGATCAAAAAAATCAAGAATTTGGTCGCGAATACAAAAATCTAGTTTTGGATCAAGAAAATCAAGAATTTGGTCGCGAAGACAAAAATCTAGTTTTGGATCAAGAAAATCAAGAAGTGTGTCGCGAATACAAAAAACTAGTTTTGGATCAAGAAAATCAAGAATTTGGTCGCGAAAACAAAAATCTAGTTCTGGATCAAAAAAATCAAGAATTGGGTCGCGAAGACAAAAATCAAGTTTTGAACCAAGAAAATCAAGAAGTGTGTCGCGAATACAAAAAACAAGTTTGGGATCAAAAAAATCAAGAATTTGGTCCCGAATTCAAAAAACTAGTTTTGGATCAAGAAAATCAAGAATTTGGTCCCGAATACAAAAATCTAGTTTTGGATCAAAAAAATCAAGAATTGGGTCGCGAAGACAAAAATCTAGTTCTGGATCAAGAAAATCAAGAATTTGGTCGCGAAGACAAAAATCTAGTTTTGGATCAAGAAAATCAAGAAGTGTGTCGCGAATACAAAAAACTAGTTTTGGATCAAGAAAATCAAGAATTTGGTCCCGAATACAAAAAACTAGTTTTGGATCAAGAAAATCAAGAATTTGGTCGCGAATACAAAAAACTAGTTTTGGATCAAGAAAATCAAGAATTTGGTCCCGAATTCAAAAAACAAGTTTTGGATCAAGAAAATCAAGAATTTGGTCCCGAATACAAAAATCTAGTTTTGGATCAAAAAAATCAAGAATTTGGTCCCGAATTCAAAAAACAAGTTTTGGATCAAGAAAATCAAGAATTTGGTCGCGAATACAAAAATCTAGTTTTGGATCAAAAAAATCAAGAATTGGGTCGCGAAGACAAAAATCTAGTTTTGGACCAAGAAAATCAAGAAGTGTGTCGCGAATACAAAAAACAATTTTTGGATCAAAAAAATCAAGAATTGGGTCGCGAAGACAAAAATCTAGTTTTGGATCAAGAAAATCAAGAAGTGTGTCGCGAATACAAAAAACTAGTTTTGGATCAAGAAAATCAAGAATTTGGTCCCGAATACAAAAAACTAGTTTTGGATCAAGAAATCAAGAATTTGGTCGCGAATACAAAAAACTAGTTTTGGATCAAGAAAATCAAGAATTTGGTCGCGAATACAAAAATCTAGTTTTGGATCAAGAAAATCAAGAATTTGGTCGCGAATACAAAAATCTAGTTTTGGATCAAGAAAATCAAGAAGTGTGTCGCGAATACAAAAAACAAGTTTGGGATCAAAAAAATGACGAATTTGGTCCCGAATTCAAAAAACTAGTTTTGGATCAAGAAAATCAAGAATTTGGTCCCGAATACAAAAATCTAGTTTTGGATCAAAAAAATCAAGAATTGGGTCGCGAATACAAAAATCTAGTTTTGGATCAAGAAAATCAAGAATTTGGTCGCGAAGACAAAAATCTAGTTTTGGATCAAGAAAATCAAGAAGTGTGTCGCGAATACAAAAAACAAGTTTGGTATCAAAAAAATCAAGAATTTGGTCCCGAATTCACAAAACTAGTTTTGGAATAAGAAAATCAAGAATTTGGTCCCGAATACAAAAATCTAGTTTTGGATCAAAAAAATCAAGAATTGGGTCGCGAAGACAAAAATCTAGTTTTGGATCAAAAAAATCAAGAATTTGGTCGCGAATACAAAAATCTAGTTTTGGATCAAGAAAATCAAGAATTTGGTCGCGAAGACAAAAATCTAGTTTTGGATCAAGAAAATCAAGAAGTGTGTCGCGAATACAAAAAACTAGTTTTGGATCAAGAAAATCAAGAATTTGGTCGCGAAAACAAAAATCTAGTTCTGGATCAAGAAAATCCAGAATTTGATCGCGAAGACAAAAATCTAGTTTTGGATCAAGAAAATCAAAAGTGTGTCACGAATACAAAAATCTAGTTTGGGATCAAGAAAATCAAGAATTTGGTTTCGAATACAAAAAACTAGTTTTGGATCAAGAAAATCAAGAATTTGGTCGCGAAAACAAAAATCTAGTTCTGGATCAAGAAAATCAAGAATTGGGTCGCGAAGACAAAAATCTAGTTTTGGACCAAGAAAATCAAGAAGTGTGTCGCGAATACAAAAAACAAGTTTGGGATCAAAAAAATCAAGAATTTGGTCCCGAATTCAAAAAACTAGTTTTGGATCAAGAAAATCAAGAATTTGGTCCCGAATACAAAAATCTAGTTGTGGATCAAAAAAATCAAGAATTGGGTCGCGAAGACAAAAATCTAGTTCTGGATCAAGAAAATCAAGAATTTGGTCGCGAAGACAAAAATCTAGTTTTGGATCAAGAAAATCAAGAAGTGTGTCGCGAATACAAAAAACTAGTTTTGGATCAAGAAAATCAAGAATTTGGTCCCGAATACAAAAAACTAGTTTTGGATCAAGAAAATCAAGAATTTGGTCGCGAATACAAAAAACTAGTTTTGGATCAAGAAAATCAAGAATTTGGTCCCGAATTCAAAAAACAAGTTTTGGATCAAGAAAATCAAGAATTTGGTCCCGAATACAAAAATCTAGTTTTGGATCAAAAAAATCAAGAATTTGGTCCCGAATTCAAAAAACAAGTTTTGGATCAAGAAAATCAAGAATTTGGTCGCGAATACAAAAATCTAGTTTTGGATCAAAAAAATCAAGAATTGGGTCGCGAAGACAAAAATCTAGTTTTGGACCAAGAAAATCAAGAAGTGTGTCGCGAATACAAAAAACAATTTTTGGATCAAAAAAATCAAGAATTGGGTCGCGAAGACAAAAATCTAGTTTTGGATCAAGAAAATCAAGAAGTGTGTCGCGAATACAAAAAACTAGTTTTGGATCAAGAAAATCAAGAATTTGGTCGCGAATACAAAAATCTAGTTTTGGATCAAGAAAATCAAGAATTTGGTCGCGAATACAAAAATCTAGTTTTGGATAAAGAAAATCAAGAAGTGTGTCGCGAATACAAAAAACAAGTTTGGGATCAAAAAAATGAAGAATTTGGTCCCGAATTCAAAAAACTAGTTTTGGATCAAGAAAATCAAGAATTTGGTCCCGAATACAAAAATCTAGTTTTGGATCAAAAAAATCAAGAATTGGGTCGCGAATACAAAAATCTAGTTTTGGATCAAGAAAATCAAGAATTTGGTCGCGAAGACAAAAATCTAGTTTTGGATCAAGAAAATCAAGAAGTGTGTCGCGAATACAAAAAACAAGTTTGGTATCAAAAAAATCAAGAATTTGGTCCCGAATTCACAAAACTAGTTTTGCAATAAGAAAATCAAGAATTTGGTCCCGAATACAAAAATCTAGTTTTGGATCAAAAAAATCAAGAATTGGGTCGCGAAGACAAAAATCTAGTTTTGGATCAAAAAAATCAAGAATTTGGTCGCGAATACAAAAATCTAGTTTTGGATCAAGAAAATCAAGAATTTGGTCGCGAAGACAAAAATCTAGTTTTGGATCAAGAAAATCAAGAAGTGTGTCGCGAATACAAAAAACTAGTTTTGGATCAAGAAAATCAAGAATTTGGTCCCGAATACAAAAAACTAGTTTTGGATCAAGAAATCAAGAATTTGGTCGCGAATACAAAAAACTAGTTTTGGATCAAGAAAATCAAGAATTTGGTCGCGAATACAAAAATCTAGTTTTGGATCAAGAAAATCAAGAATTTGGTCGCGAATACAAAAATCTAGTTTTGGATCAAGAAAATCAAGAAGTGTGTCGCGAATACAAAAAACAAGTTTGGGATCAAAAAAATGACGAATTTGGTCCCGAATTCAAAAAACTAGTTTTGGATCAAGAAAATCAAGAATTTGGTCCCGAATACAAAAATCTAGTTTTGGATCAAAAAAATCAAGAATTGGGTCGCGAATACAAAAATCTAGTTTTGGATCAAGAAAATCAAGAATTTGGTCGCGAAGACAAAAATCTAGTTTTGGATCAAGAAAATCAAGAAGTGTGTCGCGAATACAAAAAACAAGTTTGGTATCAAAAAAATCAAGAATTTGGTCCCGAATTCACAAAACTAGTTTTGGAATAAGAAAATCAAGAATTTGGTCCCGAATACAAAAATCTAGTTTTGGATCAAAAAAATCAAGAATTGGGTCGCGAAGACAAAAATCTAGTTTTGGATCAAAAAAATCAAGAATTTGGTCGCGAATACAAAAATCTAGTTTTGGATCAAGAAAATCAAGAATTTGGTCGCGAAGACAAAAATCTAGTTTTGGATCAAGAAAATCAAGAAGTGTGTCGCGAATACAAAAAACTAGTTTTGGATCAAGAAAATCAAGAATTTGGTCGCGAAAACAAAAATCTAGTTCTGGATCAAGAAAATCCAGAATTTGATCGCGAAGACAAAAATCTAGTTTTGGATCAAGAAAATCAAAAGTGTGTCACGAATACAAAAATCTAGTTTGGGATCAAGAAAATCAAGAATTTGGTTTCGAATACAAAAAACTAGTTTTGGATCAAGAAAATCAAGAATTTGGTCGCGAAAACAAAAATCTAGTTCTGGATCAAGAAAATCAAGAATTGGGTCGCGAAGACAAAAATCTAGTTTTGGACCAAGAAAATCAAGAAGTGTGTCGCGAATACAAAAAACAAGTTTGGGATCAAAAAAATCAAGAATTTGGTCCCGAATTCAAAAAACTAGTTTTGGATCAAGAAAATCAAGAATTTGGTCCCGAATACAAAAATCTAGTTTTGGATCAAAAAAATCAAGAATTGGGTCGCGAAGACAAAAATCTAGTTCTGGATCAAGAAAATCATGAATTTGGTCGCGAAGACAAAAATCTAGTTTTGGATCAAGAAAATCAAGAAGTGTGTCGCGAATACAAAAAACTAGTTTTGGATCAAGAAAATCAAGAATTTGGTCCCGAATACAAAAAACTAGTTTTGGATCAAGAAAATCAAGAATTTGGTCGCGAATACAAAAAACTAGTTTTGGATCAAGAAAATCAAGAATTTGGTCCCGAATTCAAAAAACAAGTTTTGGATCAAGAAAATCAAGAATTTGGTCCCGAATACAAAAATCTAGTTTTGGATCAAAAAAATCAAGAATTTGGTCCCGAATTCAAAAAACAAGTTTTGGATCAAGAAAATCAAGAATTTGGTCGCGAATACAAAAATCTAGTTTTGGATCAAAAAAATCAAGAATTGGGTCGCGAAGACAAAAATCTAGTTTTGGACCAAGAAAATCAAGAAGTGTGTCGCGAATACAAAAAACAATTTTTGGATCAAAAAAATCAAGAATTGGGTCGCGAAGACAAAAATCTAGTTTTGGATCAAGAAAATCAAGAAGTGTGTCGCGAATACAAAAAACTAGTTTTGGATCAAGAAAATCAAGAATTTGGTCGCGAATACAAAAATCTAGTTTTGGATCAAGAAAATCAAGAATTTGGTCGCGAATACAAAAATCTAGTTTTGGATCAAGAAAATCAAGAAGTGTGTCGCGAATACAAAAAACAAGTTTGGGATCAAAAAAATGAAGAATTTGGTCCCGAATTCAAAAAACTAGTTTTGGATCAAGAAAATCAAGAATTTGGTCCCGAATACAAAAATCTAGTTTTGGATCAAAAAAATCAAGAATTGGGTCGCGAATACAAAAATCTAGTTTTGGATCAAGAAAATCAAGAATTTGGTCGCGAAGACAAAAATCTAGTTTTGGATCAAGAAAATCAAGAAGTGTGTCGCGAATACAAAAAACAAGTTTGGTATCAAAAAAATCAAGAATTTGGTCCCGAATTCACAAAACTAGTTTTGCAATAAGAAAATCAAGAATTTGGTCCCGAATACAAAAATCTAGTTTTGGATCAAAAAAATCAAGAATTGGGTCGCGAAGACAAAAATCTAGTTTTGGATCAAAAAAATCAAGAATTTGGTCGCGAATACAAAAATCTAGTTTTGGATCAAGAAAATCAAGAATTTGGTCGCGAAGACAAAAATCTAGTTTTGGATCAAGAAAATCAAGAAGTGTGTCGCGAATACAAAAAACTAGTTTTGGATCAAGAAAATCAAGAATTTGGTCGTGAAAACAAAAATCTAGTTCTGGATCAAAAAAATCAAGAATTGGGTCGCGAAAACAAAAATCTAGTTTTGGACCAAGAAAATCAAGAAGTGTGTCGCGAATACAAAAAACAAGTTTGGGATCAAAAAAATCAAGAATTTGGTCCCGAATTCAAAAAACTAGTTTTGGATCAAGAAAATCAAGAATTTGGTCCCGAATACAAAAATCTAGTTTTGGATCAAAAAAATCAAGAATTGGGTCGCGAAGACAAAAATCTAGTTCTGGATCAAGAAAATCAAGAATTTGGTCGCGAAGACAAAAATCTAGTTTTGGATCAAGAAAATCAAGAAGTGTGTCGCGAATACAAAAAACTAGTTTTGGATCAAGAAAATCAAGAATTTGGTCCCGAATACAAAAAACTAGTTTTGGATCAAGAAAATCAAGAATTTGGTCGCGAATACAAAAAACTAGTTTTGGATCAAGAAAATCAAGAATTTGGTCCCGAATTCAAAAAACAAGTTTTGGATCAAGAAAATCAAGAATTTGGTCCCGAATACAAAAATCTAGTTTTGGATCAAAAAAATCAAGAATTTGGTCCCGAATTCAAAAAACAAGTTTTGGATCAAGAAAATCAAGAATTTGGTCGCGAATACAAAAATCTAGTTTTGGATCAAAAAAATCAAGAATTGGGTCGCGAAGACAAAAATCTAGTTTTGGACCAAGAAAATCAAGAAGTGTGTCGCGAATACAAAAAACAATTTTTGGATCAAAAAAATCAAGAATTGGGTCGCGAAGACAAAAATCTAGTTTTGGATCAAGAAAATCAAGAAGTGTGTCGCGAATACAAAAAACTAGTTTTGGATCAAGAAAATCAAGAATTTGGTCCCGAATACAAAAAACTAGTTTTGGATCAAGAAATCAAGAATTTGGTCGCGAATACAAAAAACTAGTTTTGGATCAAGAAAATCAAGAATTTGGTCGCGAATACAAAAATCTAGTTTTGGATCAAGAAAATCAAGAATTTGGTCGCGAATACAAAAATCTAGTTTTGGATCAAGAAAATCAAGAAGTGTGTCGCGAATACAAAAAACAAGTTTGGGATCAAAAAAATGACGAATTTGGTCCCGAATTCAAAAAACTAGTTTTGGATCAAGAAAATCAAGAATTTGGTCCCGAATACAAAAATCTAGTTTTGGATCAAAAAAATCAAGAATTGGGTCGCGAATACAAAAATCTAGTTTTGGATCAAGAAAATCAAGAATTTGGTCGCGAAGACAAAAATCTAGTTTTGGATCAAGAAAATCAAGAAGTGTGTCGCGAATACAAAAAACAAGTTTGGTATCAAAAAAATCAAGAATTTGGTCCCGAATTCACAAAACTAGTTTTGGAATAAGAAAATCAAGAATTTGGTCCCGAATACAAAAATCTAGTTTTGGATCAAAAAAATCAAGAATTTGGTCCCGAATTCAAAAAACAAGTTTTGGATCAAGAAAATCAAGAATTTGGTCGCGAATACAAAAATCTAGTTTTGGATCAAAAAAATCAAGAATTGGGTCGCGAAGACAAAAATCTAGTTTTGGACCAAGAAAATCAAGAAGTGTGTCGCGAATACAAAAAACAATTTTTGGATCAAAAAAATCAAGAATTGGGTCACGAAGACAAAAATCTAGTTTTGGATCAAGAAAATCAAGAAGTGTGTCGCGAATACAAAAATCTAGTTTGGGATCAAGAAAATCAAGAATTTGGTTCCGAATACAAAAAACTAGTTTGGATCAAGAAAATCAAGAATTTGGTCCCGAATACAAAAATCTAGTTTTGGATCAAAAAAATCAAGAATTGGGTCGCGAAGACAAAAATCTAGTTTTGGACCAAGAAAATCAAGAAGTGTGTCGCGAATACAAAAAACAATTTTTGGATCAAAAAAATCAAGAATTGGGTCGCGAAGACAAAAATCTAGTTTTGGATCAAGAAAATCAAGAAGTGTGTCGCGAATACAAAAAACTAGTTTTGGATCAAGAAAATCAAGAATTTGGTCCCGAATACAAAAAACTAGTTTTGGATCAAGAAATCAAGAATTTGGTCGCGAATACAAAAAACTAGTTTTGGATCAAGAAAATCAAGAATTTGGTCGCGAATACAAAAATCTAGTTTTGGATCAAGAAAATCAAGAATTTGGTCGCGAATACAAAAATCTAGTTTTGGATCAAGAAAATCAAGAAGTGTGTCGCGAATACAAAAAACAAGTTTGGGATCAAAAAAATGAAGAATTTGGTCCCGAATTCAAAAAACTAGTTTTGGATCAAGAAAATCAAGAATTTGGTCCCGAATACAAAAATCTAGTTTTGGATCAAAAAAATCAAGAATTGGGTCGCGAATACAAAAATCTAGTTTTGGATCAAGAAAATCAAGAATTTGGTCGCGAAGACAAAAATCTAGTTTTGGATCAAGAAAATCAAGAAGTGTGTCGCGAATACAAAAAACAAGTTTGGTATCAAAAAAATCAAGAATTTGGTCCCGAATTCACAAAACTAGTTTTGGAATAAGAAAATCAAGAATTTGGTCCCGAATACAAAAATCTAGTTTTGGATCAAAAAAATCAAGAATTGGGTCGCGAAGACAAAAATCTAGTTTTGGATCAAAAAAATCAAGAATTTGGTCGCGAATACAAAAATCTAGTTTTGGATCAAGAAAATCAAGAATTTGGTCGCGAAGACAAAAATCTAGTTTTGGATCAAGAAAATCAAGAAGTGTGTCGCGAATACAAAAAACTAGTTTTGGATCAAGAAAATCAAGAATTTGGTCGCGAAAACAAAAATCTAGTTCTGGATCAAGAAAATACAGAATTTGGTCGCGAAGACAAAAATCTAGTTTTGGATCAAGAAAATCAAGAAGTGTGTCACGAATACAAAAATCTAGTTTGGGATCAAGAAAATCAAGAATTTGGTTCCGAATACAAAAAACTAGTTTGGATCAAGAAAATCAAGAATTTGGTCGCGAAAACAAAAATCTAGTTCTGGATCAAGAAAATCAAGAATTGGGTCGCGAAGACAAAAATCTAGTTTTGGACCAAGAAAATCAAGAAGTGTGTCGCGAATACAAAAAACAAGTTTGGGATCAAAAAAATCAAGAATTTGGTCCCGAATTCAAAAAACTAGTTTTGGATCAAGAAAATCAAGAATTTGGTCCCGAATACAAAAATCTAGTTTTGGATCAAAAAAATCAAGAATTGGGTCGCGAAGACAAAAATCTAGTTCTGGATCAAGAAAATCAAGAATTTGGTCGCGAAGACAAAAATCTAGTTTTGGATCAAGAAAATCAAGAAGTGTGTCGCGAATACAAAAAACTAGTTTTGGATCAAGAAAATCAAGAATTTGGTCCCGAATACAAAAAACTAGTTTTGGATCAAGAAAATCAAGAATTTGGTCGCGAATACAAAAAACTAGTTTTGGATCAAGAAAATCAAGAATTTGGTCCCGAATTCAAAAAACTAGTTTTGGATCAAGAAAATCAAGAATTTGGTCCCGAATACAAAAATCTAGTTTTGGATCAAAAAAATCAAGAATTTGGTCCCGAATTCAAAAAACAAGTTTTGGATCAAGAAAATCAAGAATTTGGTCGCGAATACAAAAATCTAGTTTTGGATCAAAAAAATCAAGAATTGGGTCGCGAAGACAAAAATCTAGTTTTGGACCAAGAAAATCAAGAAGTGTGTCGCGAATACAAAAAACAAGTTTTGGATCAAAAAAATCAAGAATTTGGTCCCGAATTCAAAAAACTAGTTTTGGATCAAGAAAATCAAGAATTTGATCGCGGAGACAAAAATCTAGTTTTGGATCAAGAAAATCAAGAATTGGGTCGCGAAGACAAAAATCTAGTTTTGGATCAAGAAAATCAAGAAGTGTGTCGCGAATACAAAAAACAAGTTTGGGATCAAGAAAATCAAGAATTTGGTCCCGAATACAAAAAACTAGTTTTGGATCAAGAAAATCAAGAATTTTGTCCCGAATACAAAAATCTTGTTTTGGAACAAGAAAATCAAGAATATGGTCGCGAATACAAAAATCTAGTTTTGGATCAAGAAAAACAAGAAGTGTGTCGCGAATACAAAAAACAAGTTTTGGATCAAAAAAATCAAGAATTTGGTCCCGAATACAAAAAACTAGTTTTGGATCAAGAAAATCAAGAATTTGATCGCGGAGACAAAAATCTAGTTTTGGATCAAGAAAATCAAGAGCTGGGTCCCGAATACAAAAATCTAGTTTTGGATAAAAAAAATCGAGAATTTGGTCGCGAAGACAAAAATCTAGTTTTGGATCAAGAAAATCAAAAAGTTTGTCGCGAATACAAAAAATAAGTTTTGGATCAAGAAAATCAAGAGCTGGGTCCCGAATACAAAAAACTAGTTTTGGATCAAGAAAATCAAGAATTTGGTCGCGAATACAAAAAACTAGATTTGGATCAAGAAAATCAAGAATTTGGTTCCGAATTCAAAAAACTAGTTTCGGATCAAGAAAATCAAGAATTTGGTCCCGAATACAAAAATCTAGTTTTGGATCAAAAAAATCAAGAATTTGGTCCCGAATTCAAAAAACAAGTTTTGGATCAAGAAAATCAAGAATTTGGTCGCGAATACAAAAATCTAGTTTTGGATCAAAAAAATCAAGAATTGGGTCGCGAAGACAAAAATCTAGTTTTGGACCAAGAAAATCAAGAAGTGTGTCGCGAATACAAAAAACAAGTTTTGGATCAAAAAAATCAAGAATTTGGTCCCTAATTCAAAAAACTAGTTTTGGATCAAGAAAATCAAGAATTTGATCGCGGAGACAAAAATCTAGTTTTGGATCAAGAAAATCAAGAATTGGGTCGCGAATACAAAAATCTAGTTTTGGATCAAGAAAATCAAGAAGTGTGTCGCGAATACAAAAAACAAGTTTGGGATCAAGAAAATCAAGAATTTGGTCCCGAATACAAAAAACTAGTTTTGGATCAAGAAAATCAAGAATTTTGTCCCGAATACAAAAATCTAGTTTTGGAACAAGAAAATCAAGAATATGGTCGCGAATACAAAAATCTAGTTTTGGATCAAGAAAAACAAGAAGTGTGTCGCGAATACAAAAAACAAGTTTTGGATCAAAAAAATCAAGAATTTGGTCCCGAATACAAAAAACTAGTTTTGGATCAAGAAAATCAAGAATTTGATCGCGGAGACAAAAATCTAGTTTTGGATCAAGAAAATCAAGAGCTGGGTCCCGAATACAAAAATCTAGTTTTGGATAAAAAAAATCAAGAATTTGGTCGCGAAGACAAAAATCTAGTTTTGGATCAAGAAAATCAAAAAGTTTGTCGCGAATACAAAAAACAAGTTTTGGATCAAGAAAATCAAGAGCTGGGTCCCGAATACAAAAAACTAGTTTTGGATCAAGAAAATCAAGAATATGGTCGCGAATATAAAAATCTAGTTGTGGATCAAGAAAATCAAGAATTTGGTCGCGAAAACAAAAATCTAGTTCTGGATCAAGAAAATCCAGAATTTGGTCGCGAAAACAAAATTCTAGTTTTGGATCAAGAAAATCAAGAAGTGTGTCACGAATACAAAAAACAAGTTTGGGATCAAAAAAATCAAGAATTGGGTCCCGAATGCAAAAAACTAGTTTTGGATCACGAAAATTAAGAATTTGGTCGTGAATACAAAAATCTAGTTTTGGATCAAGAAAATCAAGAATATGGTCGCGAATACAAAAATCTAGTTTGGGATCAAGAAAATCAAGAAGTGTGTCGCGAATACAAAAAACAAGTTTGGGATCAAAAAAATCAAGAATTTGGTCCCGAATACAAAAAACTAGTTTTGGATCAAGAAAATCAAGAATTTCGTCGCGAATACAAAAAACTAGTTTTGGATCAAGAAAATCAAGAATTTGGTCGCGAATACAAAAATCTAGTTTTGGATCAAGAAAATCAAGAATTTGGTCGCCAATACAAAAATCTAGTTTTGGATCAAGAAAATCAAGAAGTGTGTCGCGAATACAAAAAACAAGTTTGGGATCAAAAAAATGAAGAATTTGGTCCCGAATTCAAAAAACTAGTTTTGGATCAAGAAAATCAAGAATTTGGTCCCGAATACAAAAATCTAGTTTAGGATCAAAAAAATCAAGAATTGGGTCGCGAATACAAAAATCTAGTTTTGGATTAAGAAAATCAAGAATTTGGTCGCGAAGACAAAAATCTAGTTTTGGATCAAGAAAATCAAGAAGTGTGTCGCGAATACAAAAAACTAGTTTTGGATCAAGAAAATCAAGAATTTGATCGCGGAGACAAAAATCTAGTTTTGGATCAAGAAAATCAAGAGCTGGGTCCCGAATACAAAAATCTAGTTTTGGATAAAAAAAATCGAGAATTTGGTCGCGAAGACAAAAATCTAGTTTTGGATCAAGAAAATCAAAAAGTTTGTCGCGAATACAAAAAACAAGTTTTGGATCAAGAAAATCAAGAGCTGGGTCCCGAATACAAAAAACTAGTTTTGGATCAAGAAAATCAAGAATTTGGTCGCGAATACAAAAAACTAGTTTTGGATCATGAAAATCAAGAATTTGGTCCCGAATTCAAAAAACTAGTTTGGGATCAAGAAAATCAAGAATTTGGTCCCCAATACAAAAATCTAGTTTTGGATCAAAAAAATCAAGAATTTGGTCCCGAATTCAAAAAACAAGTTTTGGATCAAGAAAATCAAGAATTTGGTCGCGAATACAAAAATCTAGTTTTGGATCAAAAAAATCAAGAATTGGGTCGCGAAGACAAAAATCTAGTTTTGGACCAAGAAAATCAAGAAGTGTGTCGCGAATACAAAAAACAAGTTTTGGATCAAAAAAATCAAGAATTTGGTCCCGAATTCAAAAAACTAGTTTTGGATCAAGAAAATCAAGAATTTGATCGCGGAGACAAAAATCTAGTTTTGGATCAAGAAAATCAAGAATTGGGTCGCGAATACAAAAATCTAGTTTTGGATCAAGAAAATCAAGAAGTGTGTCGCGAATACAAAAAACAAGTTTGGGATCAAGAAAATCAAGAATTTGGTCCCGAATACAAAAAACTAGTTTTGGATCAAGAAAATCAAGAATTTTGTCCCGAATACAAAAATCTAGTTTTGGAACAAGAAAATCAAGAATATGGTCGCGAATACAAAAATCTAGTTTTGGATCAAGAAAAACAAGAAGTGTGTCGCGAATACAAAAAACAAGTTTTGGATCAAAAAAATCAAGAATTTGGTCCCGAATACAAAAAACTAGTTTTGGATCAAGAAAATCAAGAATTTGATCGCGGAGACAAAAATCTAGTTTTGGATCAAGAAAATCAAGAGCTGGGTCCCGAATACAAAAATCTAGTTTTGGATAAAAAAAATCAAGAATTTGGTCGCGAAGACAAAAATCTAGTTTTGGATCAAGAAAATCAAAAAGTTTGTCGCGAATACAAAAAACAAGTTTTGGATCAAGAAAATCAATAGCTGGGTCCCGAATACAAAAAACTAGTTTTGGATCAAGAAAATCAAGAATATGGTCGCGAATATAAAAATCTAGTTGTGGATCAAGAAAATCAAGAATTTGGTCGCGAAAACAAAAATCTAGTTCTGGATCAAGAAAATCCAGAATTTGGTCGCGAAAACAAAATTCTAGTTTTGGATCAAGAAAATCAAGAAGTGTGTCACGAATACAAAAAACAAGTTTGGGATCAAAAAAATCAAGAATTGGGTCCCGAATGCAAAAAACTAGTTTTGGATCACGAAAATTAAGAATTTGGTCGTGAATACAAAAATCTAGTTTTGGATCAAGAAAATCAAGAATATGGTCGCGAATACAAAAATCTAGTTTGGGATCAAGAAAATCAAGAAGTGTGTCGCGAATACAAAAAACAAGTTTGGGATCAAAAAAATCAAGAATTTGGTCCCGAATACAAAAAACTAGTTTTGGATCAAGAAAATCAAGAATTTGGTCCCGAATACAAAAAACAAGTTTTGGATCAAGAAAATCAAGAATTTGGTCGCGAATACAAAAATCTAGTTTTGGATCAAAAAAATCAAGAATTGGGTCGCGAAGACAAAAATCTAGTTTTGGACCATGAAAATCAAGAAGTGTGTCGCGAATACAAAAAACAAGTTTTGGATCAAAAAAATCAAGAATTTGGTCCCGAATTCAAAAAACTAGTTTTGGATCAAGAAAATAAAGAATTTGATCGCGGAGACAAAAATCTAGTTTTGGATCAAGAAAATCAAGAATTGGGTCGCGAATAAAAAAATCTAGTTTTGGATCAAGAAAAACAAGAAGTGTGTCGCGAATACAAAAAACAAGTTTTGGATCAAAAAAATCAAGAATTTGGTCCCGAATACAAAAAACTAGTTTTGGATCAAGAAAATCAAGAATTTGATCGCGGAGACAAAAATCTAGTTTTGGATCAAGAAAATCAAGAGCTGGGTCCCGAATACAAAAATCTAGTTTTGGATAAAAAAAATCGAGAATTTGGTCGCGAAGACAAAAATCTAGTTTTGGATCAAGAAAATCAAAAAGTTTGTCGCGAATACAAAAAACAAGTTTTGGATCAAGAAAATCAAGAGCTGGGTCCCGAATACAAAAAACTAGTTTTGGATGAAGAAAATCAAGAATTTGGTCGCGAATACAAAAAACTAGTTTTGGATCAAGAAAATCAAGAATTTGGTCCCGAATTCAAAAAACTAGTTTTGGATCAAGAAAATCAAGAATTTGGTCCCCAATACAAAAATCTAGTTTTGGATCAAAAAAATCAAGAATTTGGTCCCGAATTCAAAAAACAAGTTTTGGATCAAGAAAATCAAGAATTTGGTCGCGAATACAAAAATCTAGTTTTGGATCAAAAAAATCAAGAATTGGGTCGCGAAGACAAAAATCTAGTTTTGGACCAAGAAAATCAAGAAGTGTGTCGCGAATACAAAAAACAAGTTTTGGATCAAAAAAATCAAGAATTTGGTCCCGAATTCAAAAAACTAGTTTTGGATCAAGAAAATCAAGAATTTGATCGCGGAGACAAAAATCTAGTTTTGGATCAAGAAAATCAAGAATTGGGTCGCGAATACAAAAATCTAGTTTTGGATCAAGAAAATCAAGAAGTGTGTCGCGAATACAAAAAACAAGTTTGGGATCAAGAAAATCAAGAATTTGGTCCCGAATACAAAAAACTAGTTTTGGATCAAGAAAATCAAGAATTTTGTCCCGAATACAAAAATCTAGTTTTGGAACAAGAAAATCAAGAATATGGTCGCGAATACAAAAATCTAGTTTTGGATCAAGAAAAACAAGAAGTGTGTCGCGAATACAAAAAACAAGTTTTGGATCAAAAAAATCAAGAATTTGGTCCCGAATACAAAAAACTAGTTTTGGATCAAGAAAATCAAGAATTTGATCGCGGAGACAAAAATCTAGTTTTGGATCAAGAAAATCAAGAGCTGGGTCCCGAATACAAAAATCTAGTTTTGGATTAAAAAAATCGAGAATTTGGTCGCGAAGACAAAAATCTAGTTTTGGATCAAGAAAATCAAAAAGTTTGTCGCGAATACAAAAAACAAGTTTTGGATCAAGAAAATCAAGAGCTGGGTCCCGAATACAAAAAACTAGTTTTGGATCAAGAAAATCAAGAATTTGGTCGCGAATACAAAAAACTAGTTTTGGATCAAGAAAATCAAGAATTTGGTCGCGAATACAAAAATCTAGTTTTGGATCAAAAAAATCAAGAATTGGGTCGCGAAGACAAAAATCTAGTTTTGGACCAAGAAAATCAAGAAGTGTGTCGCGAATACAAAAAATAAGTTTTGGATCAAAAAAATCAAGAATTTGGTCCCGAATTCAAAAAACTAGTTTTGGATCAAGAAAATCAAGAATTTGGTCGCGAAGACAAAAATCTAGTTTTGGATCAAGAAAATCAAAAAGTTTGTCGCGAATACAAAAAACAAGTTTTGGATCAAGAAAATCAAGAGCTGGGTCCCGAATACAAAAAACTAGTTTTGGATCAAGAAAATCAAGAATATGGTCGCGAATATAAAAATCTAGTTGTGGATCAAGAAAATCAAGAATTTGGTCGCGAAAACAAAAATCTAGTTCTGGATCAAGAAAATCCAGAATTTGGTCGCGAAAACAAAATTCTAGTTTTGGATCAAGAAAATCAAGAAGTGTGTCACGAATACAAAAAACAAGTTTGGGATCAAAAAAATCAAGAATTGGGTCCCGAATGCAAAAAACTAGTTTTGGATCACGAAAATTAAGAATTTGGTCGTGAATACAAAAATCTAGTTTTGGATCAAGAAAATCAAGAATATGGTCGCGAATACAAAAATCTAGTTTGGTATCAAGAAAATCAAGAAGTGTGTCGCGAATACAAAAAACAAGTTTGGGATCAAAAAAATCTAGAATTTGGTCCCGAATACAAAAAACTAGTTTTGGATCAAGAAAATCAAGAATTTGGTCCCGAATACAAAAATCTAGTTTTTGATCAAAAAAATCATGAATTGGGTCGCGAAGACAAAAATCTAGTTTTGGATCAAAAAAATCAAGAATTTGGTCGCGAAGACAAAAATCTAGTTTTGGATCAAGAAAATCAAGAAGTGTGTCGCGAATACAAAAAACTAGTTTTGGATCAAGAAAATCAAGAATTTGGTCCCGAATACAAAAAACTAGTTTTGGATCAAGAAAATCAAGAATTTGGTCGCGAATACAAAAAACTAGTTTTGGATCAAGAAAATCAAGAATTTGGTCGCGAATACAAAAATCTAGTTTTGGATCAAGAAAATCAAGAATTTGGTCGCGAATACAAAAATCTAGTTTTGGATCAAGAAAATCAAGAAGTGTGTCGCGAATACAAAAAACAAGTTTGGGATCAAAAAAATGAAGAATTTGGTCCCGAATTCAAAAAACTAGTTTTGGATCAAGAAAATCAAGAATTTGGTCGCGAATACAAAAATCTAGTTTTGGATCAAGAAAATCAAGAATTTGGTCGCAAATACAAAAATCTAGTTTTGGATCAAGAAAATCAAGAAGTGTGTCGCGAATACAAAAAACAAGTTTGGGATCAAAAAAATGAAGAATTTGGTCCCGAATTCAAAAAACTAGTTTTGGATCAAGAAAATCAAGAATTTGGTCCCGAATACAAAAATCTAGTTTAGGATCAAAAAAATCAAGAATTGGGTCGCGAATACAAAAATCTAGTTTTGGATTAAGAAAATCAAGAATTTGGTCGCGAAGACAAAAATCTAGTTTTGGATCAAGAAAATCAAGAAGTGTGTCGCGAATACAAAAAACTAGTTTTGGATCAAGAAAATCAAGAATTTGATCGCGGAGACAAAAATCTAGTTTTGGATCAAGAAAATCAAGAGCTGGGTCCCGAATACAAAAATCTAGTTTTGGATAAAAAAAATCGAGAATTTGGTCGCGAAGACAAAAATCTAGTTTTGGATCAAGAAAATCAAGAGCTGGGTCCCGAATACAAAAAACTAGTTTTGGATCAAGAAAATCAAGAATTTGGTCGCGAATACAAAAAACTAGTTTTGGATCAAGAAAATCAAGAATTTGGTCCCGAATTCAAAAAACTAGTTTTGGATCAAGAAAATCAAGAATTTGGTCCCAAATACAAAAATCTAGTTTTGGATCAAAAAAATCAAGAATTTGGTCCCGAATTCAAAAAACAAGTTTTGGATCAAGAAAATCAAGAATTTGGTCGCGAATACAAAAATCTAGTTTTGGATCAAAAAAATCAAGAATTGGGTCGCGAAGACAAAAATCTAGTTTTGGACCAAGAAAATCAAGAAGTGTGTCGCGAATACAAAAAACAAGTTTTGGATCAAAAAAATCAAGAATTTGGTCCCGAATTCAAAAAACTAGTTTTGGATCAAGAAAATCAAGAATTTGATCGCGGAGACAAAAATCTAGTTTTGGATCAAGAAAATCAAGAATTGGGTCGCGAATACAAAAATCTAGTTTTGGATCAAGAAAATCAAGAAGTGTGTCGCGAATACAAAAAACAAGTTTGGGATCAAGAAAATCAAGAATTTGGTCCCGAATACAAAAAACTAGTTTTGGATCAAGAAAATCAAGAATTTTGTCCCGAATACAAAAATCTAGTTTTGGAACAAGAAAATCAAGAATATGGTCGCGAATACAAAAATCTAGTTTTGGATCAAGAAAAACAAGAAGTGTGTCGCGAATACAAAAAACAAGTTTTGGATCAAAAAAATCAAGAATTTGGTCCCGAATACAAAAAACTAGTTTTGGATCAAGAAAATCAAGAATTTGATCGCGGAGACAAAAATCTAGTTTTGGATCAAGAAAATCAAGAGCTGGGTCCCGAATACAAAAATCTAGTTTTGGATAAAAAAAATCAAGAATTTGGTCGCGAAGACAAAAATCTAGTTTTGGATCAAGAAAATCAAAAAGTTTGTCGCGAATACAAAAAACAAGTTTTGGATCAAGAAAATCAATAGCTGGGTCCCGAATACAAAAAACTAGTTTTGGATCAAGAAAATCAAGAATATGGTCGCGAATATAAAAATCTAGTTGTGGATCAAGAAAATCAAGAATTTGGTCGCGAAAACAAAAATCTAGTTCTGGATCAAGAAAATCCAGAATTTGGTCGCGAAAACAAAATTCTAGTTTTGGATCAAGAAAATCAAGAAGTGTGTCACGAATACAAAAAACAAGTTTGGGATCAAAAAAATCAAGAATTGGGTCCCGAATGCAAAAAACTAGTTTTGGATCACGAAAATTAAGAATTTGGTCGTGAATACAAAAATCTAGTTTTGGATCAAGAAAATCAAGAATATGGTCGCGAATACAAAATTCTAGTTTGGGATCAAGAAAATCAAGAAGTGTGTCGCGAATACAAAAAACAAGTTTGGGATCAAAAAAATCAAGAATTTGGTCCCGAATACAAAAAACTAGTTTTGGATCAAGAAAATCAAGAATTTCGTCGCGAATACAAAAAACTAGTTTTGGATCAAGAAAATCAAGAATTTGGTCGCGAATACAAAAATCTAGTTTTGGATCAAGAAAATCAAGAATTTGGTCGCGAATACAAAAAACTAGATTTGGATCAAGAAAATCAAGAATTTGGTTCCGAATTCAAAAAACTAGTTTCGGATCAAGAAAATCAAGAATTTGGTCCCGAATACAAAAAACTAGTTTTGGATCAAGAAAATCAAGAATTTGGTCCCGAAAACAAAAAACAAGTTTTGGATCAAGAAAATCAAGAATTTGGTCGCGAATACAAAAATCTAGTTTTGGATCAAAAAAATCAAGAATTGGGTCGCGAAGACAAAAATCTAGTTTTGGACCAAGAAAATCAAGAAGTGTGTCGCGAATACAAAAAACAAGTTTTGGATCAAAAAAATCAAGAATTTGGTCCCGAATTCAAAAAACTAGTTTTGGATCAAGAAAATCAAGAATTTGATCGCGGAGACAAAAATCTAGTTTTGGATCAAGAAAATCAAGAATTGGGTCGCGAATACAAAAATCTAGTTTTGGATCAAGAAAATCAAGAAGTGTGTCGCGAATACAAAAAACAAGTTTGGGATCAAGAAAATCAAGAATTTGGTCCCGAATACAAAAAACTAGTTTTGGATCAAGAAAATCAAGAATTTTGTCCCGAATACAAAAATCTAGTTTTGGAACAAGAAAATCAAGAATATGGTCGCGAATACAAAAATCTAGTTTTGGATCAAGAAAAACAAGAAGTGTGTCGCGAATACAAAAAACAAGTTTTGGATCAAAAAAATCAAGAATTTGGTCCCGAATACAAAAAACTAGTTTTGGATCAAGAAAATCAAGAATTTGATCGCGGAGACAAAAATCTAGTTTTGGATCACGAAAATTAAGAATTTGGTCGTGAATACAAAAATCTAGTTTTGGATCAAGAAAATCAAGAATATGGTCGCGAATACAAAAATCTAGTTTGGGATCAAGAAAATCAAGAAGTGTGTCGCGAATACAAAAAACAAGTTTGGGATCAAAAAAATCAAGAATTTGGTCCCGAATACAAAAAACTAGTTTTGGATCAAGAAAATCAAGAATTTCGTCGCGAATACAAAAAACTAGTTTTGGATCAAGAAAATCAAGAATTTGGTCGCGAATACAAAAATCTAGTTTTGGATCAAGAAAATCAAGAATTTGGTCGCGAATACAAAAAACTAGATTTGGATCAAGAAAATCAAGAATTTGGTTCCGAATTCAAAAAACTAGTTTCGGATCAAGAAAATCAAGAATTTGGTCCCGAATACAAAAAACTAGTTTTGGATCAAGAAAATCAAGAATTTGGTCCCGAATACAAAAAACAAGTTTTGGATCAAGAAAATCAAGAATTTGGTCGCGAATACAAAAATCTAGTTTTGGATCAAAAAAATCAAGAATTGGGTCGCGAAGACAAAAATCTAGTTTTGGACCAAGAAAATCAAGAAGTGTGTCGCGAATACAAAAAACAAGTTTTGGATCAAAAAAATCAAGAATTTGGTCCCGAATTCAAAAAACTAGTTTTGGATCAAGAAAATCAAGAATTTGATCGCGGAGACAAAAATCTAGTTTTGGATCAAGAAAATCAAGAATTGGGTCGCGAATAAAAAAATCTAGTTTTGGATCAAGAAAAACAAGAAGTGTGTCGCGAATACAAAAAACAAGTTTTGGATCAAAAAAATCAAGAATTTGGTCCCGAATACAAAAAACTAGTTTTGGATCAAGAAAATCAAGAATTTGATCGCGGAGACAAAAATCTAGTTTTGGATCAAGAAAATCAAGAGCTGGGTCCCGAATACAAAAATCTAGTTTTGGATAAAAAAAATCGAGAATTTGGTCGCGAAGACAAACATCTAGTTTTGGATCAAGAAAATCAAAAAGTTTGTCGCGAATACAAAAAACAAGTTTTGGATCAAGAAAATCAAGAGCTGGGTCCCGAATACAAAAAACTAGTTTTGGATGAAGAAAATCAAGAATTTGGTCGCGAATACAAAAAACTAGTTTTGGATCAAGAAAATCAAGAATTTGGTCCCGAATTCAAAAAACTAGTTTTGGATCAAGAAAATCAAGAATTTGGTCCCCAATACAAAAATCTAGTTTTGGATCAAAAAAATCAAGAATTTGGTCCCGAATTCAAAAAACAAGTTTTGGATCAAGAAAATCAAGAATTTGGTCGCGAATACAAAAATCTAGTTTTGGATCAAAAAAATCAAGAATTGGGTCGCGAAGACAAAAATCTAGTTTTGGACCAAGAAAATCAAGAAGTGTGTCGCGAATACAAAAAACAAGTTTTGGATCAAAAAAATCAAGAATTTGGTCCCGAATTCAAAAAACTAGTTTTGGATCAAGAAAATCAAGAATTTGATCGCGGAGACAAAAATCTAGTTTTGGATCAAGAAAATCAAGAATTGGGTCGCGAATACAAAAATCTAGTTTTGGATCAAGAAAATCAAGAAGTGTGTCGCGAATACAAAAAACAAGTTTGGGATCAAGAAAATCAAGAATTTGGTCCCGAATACAAAAAACTAGTTTTGGATCAAGAAAATCAAGAATTTTGTCCCGAATACAAAAATCTAGTTTTGGAACAAGAAAATCAAGAATATGGTCGCGAATACAAAAATCTAGTTTTGGATCAAGAAAAACAAGAAGTGTGTCGCGAATACAAAAAACAAGTTTTGGATCAAAAAAATCAAGAATTTGGTCCCGAATACAAAAAACTAGTTTTGGATCAAGAAAATCAAGAATTTGATCGCGGAGACAAAAATCTAGTTTTGGATCAAGAAAATCAAGAGCTGGGTCCCGAATACAAAAATCTAGTTTTGGATTAAAAAAATCGAGAATTTGGTCGCGAAGACAAAAATCTAGTTTTGGATCAAGAAAATCAAAAAGTTTGTCGCGAATACAAAAAACAAGTTTTGGATCAAGAAAATCAAGAGCTGGGTCCCGAATACAAAAAACTAGTTTTGGATCAAGAAAATCAAGAATTTGGTCGCGAATACAAAAAACTAGTTTTGGATCAAGAAAATCAAGAATTTGGTCCCGAATTCAAAAAACTAGTTTTGGATCAAGAAAATCAAGAATTTGGTCCCGAATACAAAAATCTAGTTTTGGATCAAAAAAATCAAGAATTTGGTCCCGAATTCAAAAAACAAGTTTTGGATCAAGAAAATCAAGAATTTGGTCGCGAATACAAAAATCTAGTTTTGGATCAAAAAAATCAAGAATTGGGTCGCGAAGACAAAAATCTAGTTTTGGACCAAGAAAATCAAGAAGTGTGTCGCGAATACAAAAAACAAGTTTTGGATCAAAAAAATCAAGAATTTGGTCCCGAATTCAAAAAACTAGTTTTGGATCAAGAAAATCAAGAATTTGGTCGCGAAGACAAAAATCTAGTTTTGGATCAAGAAAATCAAAAAGTTTGTCGCGAATACAAAAAACAAGTTTTGGATCAAGAAAATCAAGAGCTGGGTCCCGAATACAAAAAACTAGTTTTGGATCAAGAAAATCAAGAATATGGTCGCGAATATAAAAATCTAGTTGTGGATCAAGAAAATCAAGAATTTGGTCGCGAAAACAAAAATCTAGTTCTGGATCAAGAAAATCCAGAAGTGTGTCACGAATACAAAAAACAAGTTTGGGATCAAAAAAATCAAGAATTGGGTCCCGAATGCAAAAAACTAGTTTTGGATCACGAAAATTAAGAATTTGGTCGTGAATACAAAAATCTAGTTTTGGATCAAGAAAATCAAGAATATGGTCGCGAATACAAAAATCTAGTTTGGTATCAAGAAAATCAAGAAGTGTGTCGCGAATACAAAAAACAAGTTTGGGATCAAAAAAATCTAGAATTTGGTCCCGAATACAAAAAACTAGTTTTGGATCAAGAAAATCAAGAATTTGGTCCCGAATACAAAAATCTAGTTTTTGATCAAAAAAATCATGAATTGGGTCGCGAAGACAAAAATCTAGTTTTGGATCAAAAAAATCAAGAATTTGGTCACGAAGACAAAAATCTAGTTTTGGATCAAGAAAATCAAGAAGTGTGTCGCGAATACAAAAAACAAGTTTGGGTTCAAAAAAATGAAGAATTTGGTCCCGAATTCAAAAAACTAGTTTTGGATCAAGAAAATCAAGAATTTGGTCCCGAATACAAAAATCTAGTTTTGGATCAAGAAAATCAAGAAGTGTGTCGCGAATACAAAAAACTATTTTTGGATCAAGAAAATCAAGAATTTGGTCCCGAATACAAAAAACTAGTTTTGGATCAAGAAAATCAAGAATTTGGTCGCGAATACAAAAAACTAGTTTTGGATCAAGAAAATCAAGAATTTGGTCGCGAATACAAAAATCTAGTTTTGGATCAAGAAAATCAAGAATTTGGTCGCGAATACAAAAATCTAGTTTTGGATCAAGAAAATCAAGAAGTGTGTCGCGAATACAAAAAACAAGTTTGGGTTCAAAAAAATGAAGAATTTGGTCCCGAATTCAAAAAACTAGTTTTGGATCAAGAAAATCAAGAATTTGGTCCCGAATACAAAAATCTAGTTTTGGATCAAAAAAATCAAGAATTGGGTCGCGAATACAAAAATCTAGTTTTGGATCAAGAAAATCAAGAATTTGGTCGCGAAGACAAAAATCTAGTTTTGGATCAAGAAAATCTAGAAGTGTGTCGCGAATACAAAAAACAAGTTTGGTATCAAAAAAATCAAGAATTTGGTCCCGAATTCACAAAACTAGTTTTGGAATAAGAAAATCAAGAATTTGGTCCCGAATACAAAAATCTAGTTTTGGATCAAAAAAATCAAGAATTGGGTCGCGAAGACAAAAATCTAGTTTTGGATCAAAAAAATCAAGAATTTGGTCGCGAATACAAAAATCTAGTTTTGGATCAAGAAAATCAAGAATTTGGTCGCGAAGACAAAAATCTAGTTTTGGATCAAGAAAATCAAGAAGTGTCGCGAATACAAAAAACAAGTTTTGGATCAAGAAAATCAAGAATTTGGTCCCGAATACAAAAAACTAGTTTTGGATCAAGAAAATCAAGAATTTGATCGCGCATACAAAAATCTAGTTTTGGATCAAGAAAATCAAGAATTGGGTCGCGCATACAAAAATCTAGTTTTGGATCAAGAAAATCAAGAAGTGTGTCGCGAATACAAAAAACTAGTTTTGGATCAAGAAAATCAAGAATTTGGTCCCGAATTCAAAAAACTAGTTTTGGATCAAGAAAATCAAGAATTTGGTCCCGAATAAAAAAATCTAGTTTTGGATCAAGAAAATCAAGAATTTGGTCGCGAAGACAAAAATCTAGTTTTGGATCAAGAAAATCAAGAAGTGTGTCGCGAATACAAAAAACAAGTTTTGGATCAAAAAAATCAAGAATTTGGTCCCGAATACAAAAAACTAGTTTTGGATCAAGAAAATCAAGAATTTGATCGCGGAGACAAAAATCTAGTTTTGGATCAAGAAAATCAAGAATATGGTCGCGAATACAAAAATCTAGTTTGGGATCAAGAAAATCAAGAAGTGTGTCGCGAATACAAAAAACTAGTTTTGGATCAAGAAAATCAAGAATTTGGTCGCGAAAACAAAAATCTAGTTCTGGATCAAGAAAATCCAGAATTTGGTCGCGAAGACAAAAATCTAGTTTTGGATCAAGAAAATCAAGAAGTGTGTCACGAATACAAAAATCTAGTTTGGGATCAAGAAAATCAAGAATTTGGTCCCGAATACAAAAAACTAGTTTTGGATCAAGAAAATCAAGAATTTGATCGCGGAGACAAAAATCTAGTTTTGGATCAAGAAAATCAAGAATATGGTCGCGAAGACAAAAATCTAGTTTTGAATCAAGAAAATCAAGAAGTGTGTCACGAATACAAAAATCTAGTTTGGGATCAAGAAAATCAAGAATTGGGTCCCGAATGCAAAAAACTAGTTCTGGATCAAGAAAATCCAGAATTTGGTCGCGAAGACAAAAATCTAGTTTTGGATCAAGAAAATCAAGAATATGGTCGCGAATACAAAAATCTAGTTTGGGATCAAGAAAATCAAGAAGTGTGTCGCGAATACAAAAAACTAGTTTTGGATCAAGAAAATCAAGAATTTGGTCGCGAAAACAAAAATCTAGTTCTGGATCAAGAAAATCCAGAATTTGGTCGCGAAGACAAAAATCTAGTTTTGGATCAAGAAAATCAAGAAGTGTGTCACGAATACAAAAATCTAGTTTGGGATCAAGAAATCAAGAATTTGGTCCCGAATACAAAAAACTAGTTTTGGATCAAGAAAATCAAGAATTTGGTCGCGAAAACAAAAATCTAGTTCTGGATCAAGAAAATCAAGAATTTGGTCGCGAAAACAAAAATCTAGTTTTGGATCAAGAAAATCAAGAAGTGTGTCGCGAATACAAAAAACTAGTTTTGGATCAAGAAAATCAAGAATTTGGTCGCGAAAACAAAAATCTAGTTCTGGATCAAGAAAATCAAGAATTTGGTCGCGAAAACAAAAATCTAGTTTTGGATCAAGAAAATCAAGAAGTGTGTCGCGAATACAAAAAACAAGTTTGGGATCAAAAAAAATCAAGAATTTGGTCCCGAATTCACAAAACTAGTTTTGGATCAAGAAAATCAAGAATTTGGTCCCGAATACAAAAATCTAGTTTTGGATCAAAAAAATCAAGAATTGGGTCGCGAAGACAAAAATCTAGTTTTGGATCAAAAAAATCAAGAATTTGGTCGCGAAGACAAAAATCTAGTTTTGGATCAAGAAAATCAAGAATTTGGTCGCGAAGACAAAAATCTAGTTCTGGATCAAGAAAATCCAGAATTTGGTCGCGAAAACAAAATTCTAGTTTTGGATCAAGAAAATCAAGAAGTGTGTCACGAATACAAAAAACAAGTTTGGGATCAAAAAAATCAAGAATTGGGTCCCGAATGCAAAAAACTAGTTTTGGATCACGAAAATTAAGAATTTGGTCGGGAATACAAAAATCTAGTTTTGGATCAAGAAAATCAAGAATATGGTCGCGAATACAAAAATCTAGTTTGGGATCAAGAAAATCAAGAAGTGTGTCGCGAATACAAAAAACAAGTTTGGGATCAAAAAAATCAAGAATTTGGTCCCGAATACAAAAAACTAGTTTTGGATCAAGAAAATCAAGAATTTGGTCCCGAATACAAAAAACAAGTTTTGGATCAAGAAAATCAAGAATTTGGTCGCGAATACAAAAATCTAGTTTTGGATCAAAAAAATCAAGAATTGGGTCGCGAAGACAAAAATCTAGTTTTGGACCAAGAAAATCAAGAAGTGTGTCGCGAATACAAAAAACAAGTTTTGGATCAAAAAAATCAAGAATTTGGTCCCGAATTCAAAAAACTAGTTTTGGATCAAGAAAATCAAGAATTTGATCGCGGAGACAAAAATCTAGTTTTGGATCAAGAAAATCAAGAATTGGGTCGCGAATAAAAAAATCTAGTTTTGGATCAAGAAAAACAAGAAGTGTGTCGCGAATACAAAAAACAAGTTTTGGATCAAAAAAATCAAGAATTTGGTCCCGAATACAAAAAACTAGTTTTGGATCAAGAAAATCAAGAATTTGATCGCGGAGACAAAAATCTAGTTTTGGATCAAGAAAATCAAGAGCTGGGTCCCGAATACAAAAATCTAGTTTTGGATAAAAAAAATCGAGAATTTGGTCGCGAAGACAAAAATCTAGTTTTGGATCAAGAAAATCAAAAAGTTTGTCGCGAATACAAAAAACAAGTTTTGGATCAAGAAAATCAAGAGCTGGGTCCCGAATACAAAAAACTAGTTTTGGATGAAGAAAATCAAGAATTTGGTCGCGAATACAAAAAACTAGTTTTGGATCAAGAAAATCAAGAATTGGGTCGCGAATACAAAAATCTAGTTTTGGATCAAGAAAATCAAGAAGTGTGTCGCGAATACAAAAAACAAGTTTGGGATCAAGAAAATCAAGAATTTGGTCCCGAATTCAAAAAACTAGTTTTGGATCAAGAAAATCAAGAATTTGGTCCCAAATACAAAAATCTAGTTTTGGATCAAAAAAATCAAGAATTTGGTCCCGAATTCAAAAAACAAGTTTTGGATCAAGAAAATCAAGAATTTGGTCGCGAATACAAAAATCTAGTTTTGGATCAAAAAAATCAAGAATTGGGTCGCGAAGACAAAAATCTAGTTTTGGACCAAGAAAATCAAGAAGTGTGTCGCGAATACAAAAAACAAGTTTTGGATCAAAAAAATCAAGAATTTGGTCCCGAATTCAAAAAACTAGTTTTGGATCAAGAAAATCAAGAATTTGATCGCGGAGACAAAAATCTAGTTTTGGATCAAGAAAATCAAGAATTGGGTCGCGAATACAAAAATCTAGTTTTGGATCAAGAAAATCAAGAAGTGTGTCGCGAATACAAAAAACAAGTTTGGGATCAAGAAAATCAAGAATTTGGTCCCGAATACAAAAAACTAGTTTTGGATCAAGAAAATCAAGAATTTTGTCCCGAATACAAAAATCTAGTTTTGGAACAAGAAAATCAAGAATATGGTCGCGAATACAAAAATCTAGTTTTGGATCAAGAAAAACAAGAAGTGTGTCGCGAATACAAAAAACAAGTTTTGGATCAAAAAAATCAAGAATTTGGTCCCGAATACAAAAAACTAGTTTTGGATCAAGAAAATCAAGAATTTGATCGCGGAGACAAAAATCTAGTTTTGGATCAAGAAAATCAAGAGCTGGGTCCCGAATACAAAAATCTAGTTTTGGATTAAAAAAATCGAGAATTTGGTCGCGAAGACAAAAATCTAGTTTTGAATCAAGAAAATCAAAAAGTTTGTCGCGAATACAAAAAACAAGTTTTGGATCAAGAAAATCAAGAGCTGGGTCCCGAATACAAAAAACTAGTTTTGGATCAAGAAAATCAAGAATTTGGTCGCGAATACAAAAAACTAGTTTTGGATCAAGAAAATCAAGAATTTGGTCCCGAATTCAAAAAACTAGTTTTGGATCAAGAAAATCAAGAATTTGGTCCCGAATACAAAAATCTAGTTTTGAATCAAAAAAAATCAAGAATTTGGTCCCGAATTCAAAAAACAAGTTTTGGATCAAGAAAATCAAGAATTTGGTCGCGAATACAAAAATCTAGTTTTGGATCAAAAAAATCAAGAATTGGGTCGCGAAGACAAAAATCTAGTTTTGGACCAAGAAAATCAAGAAGTGTGTCGCGAATACAAAAAACAAGTTTTGGATCAAAAAAATCAAGAATTTGGTCCCGAATTCAAAAAACTAGTTTTGGATCAAGAAAATCAAGAATTTGGTCGCGAAGACAAAAATCTAGTTTTGGATCAAGAAAATCAAAAAGTTTGTCGCGAATACAAAAAACAAGTTTTGGATCAAGAAAATCAAGAGCTGGGTCCCGAATACAAAAAACTAGTTTTGGATCAAGAAAATCAAGAATATGGTCGCGAATATAAAAATCTAGTTGTGGATCAAGAAAATCAAGAATTTGGTCGCGAAAACAAAAATCTAGTTCTGGATCAAGAAAATCCAGAATTTGGTCGCGAAAACAAAATTCTAGTTTTGGATCAAGAAAATCAAGTAGTGTGTCACGAATACAAAAAACAAGTTTGGGATCAAAAAAATCAAGAATTGGGTCCCGAATGCAAAAAACTAGTTTTGGATCACGAAAATTAAGAATTTGGTCGTGAATACAAAAATCTAGTTTTGGATCAAGAAAATCAAGAATATGGTCGCGAATACAAAAATCTAGTTTGGTATCAAGAAAATCAAGAAGTGTGTCGCGAATACAAAAAACAAGTTTGGGATCAAAAAAATCTAGAATTTGGTCCCGAATACAAAAAACTAGTTTTGGATCAAGAAAATCAAGAATTTGGTCCCGAATACAAAAATCTAGTTTTTGATCAAAAAAATCATGAATTGGGTCGCGAAGACAAAAATCTAGTTTTGGATCAAAAAAATCAAGAATTTGGTCGCGAAGACAAAAATCTAGTTTTGGATCAAGAAAATCAAGAAGTGTGTCGCGAATACAAAAAACTTGTTTTGGATCAAGAAAATCAAGAATTTGGTCCCGAATACAAAAAACTAGTTTTGGATCAAGAAAATCAAGAATTTGGTCGCGAATACAAAAAACTAGTTTTGGATCAAGAAAATCAAGAATTTGGTCGCGAATACAAAAATCTAGTTTTGGATCAAGAAAATCAAGAATTTGGTCGCGAATACAAAAATCTAGTTTTGGATCAAGAAAATCAAGAAGTGTGTCGCGAATACAAAAAACAAGTTTGGGATCAAAAAAATGAAGAATTTGGTCCCGAATTCAAAAAACTAGTTTTGGATCAAGAAAATCAAGAATTTGGTCCCGAATACAAAAATCTAGTTTTGGATCAAAAAAATCAAGAATTGGGTCGCGAATACAAAAATCTAGTTTTGGATCAAGAAAATCAAGAATTTGGTCGCGAAGACAAAAATCTAGTTTTGGATCAAGAAAATCTAGAAGTGTGTCGCGAATACAAAAAACAAGTTTGGTATCAAAAAAATCAAGAATTTGGTCCCGAATTCACAAAACTAGTTTTGGAATAAGAAAATCAAGAATTTGGTCCCGAATACAAAAATCTAGTTTTGGATCAAAAAAATCAAGAATTGGGTCGCGAAGACAAAAATCTAGTTTTGGATCAAAAAAATCAAGAATTTGGTCGCGAATACAAAAATCTAGTTTTGGATCAAGAAAATCAAGAATTTGGTCGCGAAGACAAAAATCTAGTTTTGGATCAAGAAAATCAAGAAGTGTCGCGAATACAAAAAACAAGTTTTGGATCAAGAAAATCAAGAATTTGGTCCCGAATACAAAAAACTAGTTTTGGATCAAGAAAATCAAGAATTTGATCGCGGAGACAAAAATCTAGTTTTGGATCAAGAAAATCAAGAATTGGGTCGCGCATACAAAAATCTAGTTTTGGATCAAGAAAATCAAGAAGTGTGTCGCGAATACAAAAAACTAGTTTTGGATCAAGAAAATCAAGAATTTGGTCCCGAATTCAAAAAACTAGTTTTGGATCAAGAAAATCAAGAATTTGGTCCCGAATAAAAAAATCTAGTTTTGGATCAAGAAAATCAAGAATTTGGTCGCGAAGACAAAAATCTAGTTTTGGATCAAGAAAATCAAGAAGTGTGTCGCGAATACAAAAAACAAGTTTTGGATCAAAAAAATCAAGAATTTGGTCCCGAATACAAAAAACTAGTTTTGGATCAAGAAAATCAAGAATTTGATCGCGGAGACAAAAATCTAGTTTTGGATCAAGAAAATCAAGAATATGGTCGCGAATACAAAAATCTAGTTTGGGATCAAGAAAATCAAGAAGTGTGTCGCGAATACAAAAAACTAGTTTTGGATCAAGAAAATCAAGAATTTGGTCGCGAAAACAAAAATCTAGTTCTGGATCAAGAAAATCCAGAATTTGGTCGCGAAGACAAAAATCTAGTTTTGGATCAAGAAAATCAAGAAGTGTGTCACGAATACAAAAATCTAGTTTGGGATCAAGAAAATCAAGAATTTGGTCCCGAATACAAAAAACTAGTTTTGGATCAAGAAAATCAAGAATTTGATCGCGGAGACAAAAATCTAGTTTTGGATCAAGAAAATCAAGAATATGGTCGCGAAGACAAAAATCTAGTTTTGGATCAAGAAAATCAAGAAGTGTGTCACGAATACAAAAATCTAGTTTGGGATCAAGAAAATCAAGAATTGGGTCCCGAATGCAAAAAACTAGTTCTGGATCAAGAAAATCCAGAATTTGGTCGCGAAGACAAAAATCTAGTTTTGGATCAAGAAAATCAAGAATATGGTCGCGAATACAAAAATCTAGTTTGGGATCAAGAAAATCAAGAAGTGTGTCGCGAATACAAAAAACTAGTTTTGGATCAAGAAAATCAAGAATTTGGTCGCGAAAACAAAAATCTAGTTCTGGATCAAGAAAATCCAGAATTTGGTCGCGAAGACAAAAATCTAGTTTTGGATCAAGAAAATCAAGAAGTGTGTCACGAATACAAAAATCTAGTTTGGGATCAAGAAATCAAGAATTTGGTCCCGAATACAAAAAACTAGTTTTGGATCAAGAAAATCAAGAATTTGGTCGCGAAAACAAAAATCTAGTTCTGGATCAAGAAAATCAAGAATTTGGTCGCGAAAACAAAAATCTAGTTTTGGATCAAGAAAATCAAGAAGTGTGTCGCGAATACAAAAAACTAGTTTTGGATCAAGAAAATCAAGAATTTGGTCGCGAAAACAAAAATCTAGTTCTGGATCAAGAAAATCAAGAATTTGGTCGCGAAAACAAAAATCTAGTTTTGGATCAAGAAAATCAAGAAGTGTGTCGCGAATACAAAAAACAAGTTTGGGATCAAAAAAAATCAAGAATTTGGTCCCGAATTCACAAAACTAGTTTTGGATCAAGAAAATCAAGAATTTGGTCCCGAATACAAAAATCTAGTTTTGGATCAAAAAAATCAAGAATTGGGTCGCGAAGACAAAAATCTAGTTTTGGATCAAAAAAATCAAGAATTTGGTCGCGAAGACAAAAATCTAGTTTTGGATCAAGAAAATCAAGAATTTGGTCGCGAAGACAAAAATCTAGTTCTGGATCAAGAAAATCCAGAATTTGGTCGCGAAAACAAAATTCTAGTTTTGGATCAAGAAAATCAAGAAGTGTGTCACGAATACAAAAAACAAGTTTGGGATCAAAAAAATCAAGAATTGGGTTCCGAATGCAAAAAACTAGTTTTGGATCACGAAAATTAAGAATTTGGTCGGGAATACAAAAATCTAGTTTTGGATCAAGAAAATCAAGAATATGGTCGCGAATACAAAAATCTAGTTTGGGATCAAGAAAATCAAGAAGTGTGTCGCGAATACAAAAAACAAGTTTGGGATCAAAAAAATCAAGAATTTGGTCCCGAATACAAAAAACTAGTTTTGGATCAAGAAAATCAAGAATTTGGTCCCGAATACAAAAAACAAGTTTTGGATCAAGAAAATCAAGAATTTGGTCGCGAATACAAAAATCTAGTTTTGGATCAAAAAAATCAAGAATTGGGTCGCGAAGACAAAAATCTAGTTTTGGACCAAGAAAATCAAGAAGTGTGTCGCGAATACAAAAAACAAGTTTGGGATCAAAAAAATCAAGAATTGGGTCCCGAATTCAAAAAACTAGTTCTGGATCAAGAAAATCCAGAATTTGGTCGCGAAGACAAAAATCTAGTTTTGGATCAAGAAAATCAAGAAGTGTGTCACGAATACAAAAATCTAGTTTGGGATCAAGAAATCAAGAATTTGGTCCCGAATACAAAAAACTAGTTTTGGATCAAGAAAATCAAGAATTTGGTCGCGAAAACAAAAATCTAGTTCTGGATCAAGAAAATCAAGAATTTGGTCGCGAAAACAAAAATCTAGTTTTGGATCAAGAAAATCAAGAAGTGTGTCGCGAATACAAAAAACTAGTTTTGGATCAAGAAAATCAAGAATTTGGTCGCGAAAACAAAAATCTAGTTCTGGATCAAGAAAATCAAGAATTTGGTCGCGAAAACAAAAATCTAGTTTTGGATCAAGAAAATCAAGAAGTGTGTCGCGAATACAAAAAACAAGTTTGGGATCAAAAAAAATCAAGAATTTGGTCCCGAATTCACAAAACTAGTTTTGGATCAAGAAAATCAAGAATTTGGTCCCGAATACAAAAATCTAGTTTTGGATCAAAAAAATCAAGAATTGGGTCGCGAAGACAAAAATCTAGTTTTGGATCAAAAAAATCAAGAATTTGGTCGCGAAGACAAAAATCTAGTTTTGGATCAAGAAAATCAAGAATTTGGTCGCGAAGACAAAAATCTAGTTCTGGATCAAGAAAATCCAGAATTTGGTCGCGAAAACAAAATTCTAGTTTTGGATCAAGAAAATCAAGAAGTGTGTCACGAATACAAAAAACAAGTTTGGGATCAAAAAAATCAAGAATTGGGTCCCGAATGCAAAAAACTAGTTTTGGATCACGAAAATTAAGAATTTGGTCGTGAATACAAAAATCTAGTTTTGGATCAAGAAAATCAAGAATATGGTCGCGAATACAAAAATCTAGTTTGGGATCAAGAAAATCAAGAAGTGTGTCGCGAATACAAAAAACAAGTTTGGGATCAAAAAAATCAAGAATTTGGTCCCGAATACAAAAAACTAGTTTTGGATCAAGAAAATCAAGAATTTGGTCCCGAATACAAAAAACAAGTTTTGGATCAAGAAAATCAAGAATTTGGTCGCGAATACAAAAATCTAGTTTTGGATCAAAAAAATCAAGAATTGGGTCGCGAAGACAAAAATCTAGTTTTGGACCAAGAAAATCAAGAAGTGTGTCGCGAATACAAAAAACAAGTTTTGGATCAAAAAAATCAAGAATTTGGTCCCGAATTCAAAAAACTAGTTTTGGATCAAGAAAATCAAGAATTTGATCGCGGAGACAAAAATCTAGTTTTGGATCAAGAAAATCAAGAATTGGGTCGCGAATAAAAAAATCTAGTTTTGGATCAAGAAAAACAAGAAGTGTGTCGCGAATACAAAAAACAAGTTTTGGATCAAAAAAATCAAGAATTTGGTCCCGAATACAAAAAACTAGTTTTGGATCAAGAAAATCAAGAATTTGATCGCGGAGACAAAAATCTAGTTTTGGATCAAGAAAATCAAGAATATGGTCGCGAATACAAAAATCTAGTTTGGGATCAAGAAAATCAAGAAGTGTGTCGCGAATACAAAAAACTAGTTTTGGATCAAGAAAATCAAGAATTTGGTCGCGAAAACAAAAATCTAGTTCTGGATCAAGAAAATCCAGAATTTGGTCGCGAAGACAAAAATCTAGTTTTGGATCAAGAAAATCAAGAAGTGTGTCACGAATACAAAAATCTAGTTTGGGATCAAGAAATCAAGAATTTGGTCCCGAATACAAAAAACTAGTTTTGGATCAAGAAAATCAAGAATTTGGTCGCGAAAACAAAAATCTAGTTCTGGATCAAGAAAATCAAGAATTTGGTCGCGAAAACAAAAATCTAGTTTTGGATCAAGAAAATCAAGAAGTGTGTCGCGAATACAAAAAACTAGTTTTGGATCAAGAAAATCAAGAATTTGGTCGCGAAAACAAAAATCTAGTTCTGGATCAAGAAAATCAAGAATTTGGTCGCGAAAACAAAAATCTAGTTTTGGATCAAGAAAATCAAGAAGTGTGTCGCGAATACAAAAAACAAGTTTGGGATCAAAAAAAATCAAGAATTTGGTCCCGAATTCACAAAACTAGTTTTGGATCAAGAAAATCAAGAATTTGGTCCCGAATACAAAAATCTAGTTTTGGATCAAAAAAATCAAGAATTGGGTCGCGAAGACAAAAATCTAGTTTTGGATCAAAAAAATCAAGAATTTGGTCGCGAAGACAAAAATCTAGTTTTGGATCAAGAAAATCAAGAATTTGGTCGCGAAGACAAAAATCTAGTTCTGGATCAAGAAAATCCAGAATTTGGTCGCGAAAACAAAATTCTAGTTTTGGATCAAGAAAATCAAGAAGTGTGTCACGAATACAAAAAACAAGTTTGGGATCAAAAAAATCAAGAATTGGGTCCCGAATGCAAAAAACTAGTTTTGGATCACGAAAATTAAGAATTTGGTCGTGAATACAAAAATCTAGTTTTGGATCAAGAAAATCAAGAATATGGTCGCGAATACAAAAATCTAGTTTGGGATCAAGAAAATCAAGAAGTGTGTCGCGAATACAAAAAACAAGTTTGGGATCAAAAAAATCAAGAATTTGGTCCCGAATACAAAAAACTAGTTTTGGATCAAGAAAATCAAGAATTTGGTCCCGAATACAAAAAACAAGTTTTGGATCAAGAAAATCAAGAATTTGGTCCCGAATACAAAAATCTAGTTTTGGATCAAAAAAATCAAGAATTGGGTCGCGAAGACAAAAATCTAGTTTGGGATCAAGAAAATCAAGAATTGGGTCCCGAATGCAAAAAACTAGTTCTGGATCAAGAAAATCCAGAATTTGATCGCGGAGACAAAAATCTAGTTTTGGATCAAGAAAATCAAGAATATGGTCGCGAAGACAAAAATCTAGTTTTGGATCAAGAAAATCAAGAAGTGTGTCACGAATACAAAAATCTAGTTTGGGATCAAGAAAATCAAGAATTGGGTCCCGAATGCAAAAAACTAGTTCTGGATCAAGAAAATCCAGAATTTGGTCGCGAAGACAAAAATCTAGTTTTGGATCAAGAAAATCAAGAATATGGTCGCGAATACAAAAATCTAGTTTGGGATCAAGAAAATCAAGAAGTGTGTCGCGAATACAAAAAACTAGTTTTGGATCAAGAAAATCAAGAATTTGGTCGCGAAAACAAAAATCTAGTTCTGGATCAAGAAAATCCAGAATTTGGTCGCGAAGACAAAAATCTAGTTTTGGATCAAGAAAATCAAGAAGTGTGTCACGAATACAAAAATCTAGTTTGGGATCAAAAAAATCAAGAATTTGGTCCCGAATGCAAAAAACTAGTTTTGGATCACGAAAATTAAGAATTTGGTCGTGAATACAAAAATCTAGTTTTGGATCAAGAAAATCAAGAATATGGTCGCGAATACAAAAATCTAGTTTGGGATCAAGAAAATCAAGAAGTGTGTCGCGAATACAAAAAACAAGTTTGGGATCAAAAAAATCAAGAATTTGGTCCCGAATACAAAAAACTAGTTTTGGATCAAGAAAATCAAGAATTTGGTCCCGAATACAAAAAACAAGTTTTGGATCAAGAAAATCAAGAATTTGGTCCCGAATACAAAAATCTAGTTTTGGATCAAAAAAATCAAGAATTGGGTCGCGAAGACAAAAATCTAGTTTGGGATCAAGAAAATCAAGAATTGGGTCCCGAATGCAAAAAACTAGTTCTGGATCAAGAAAATCCAGAATTTGATCGCGGAGACAAAAATCTAGTTTTGGATCAAGAAAATCAAGAATATGGTCGCGAAGACAAAAATCTAGTTTTGGATCAAGAAAATCAAGAAGTGTGTCACGAATACAAAAATCTAGTTTGGGATCAAGAAAATCAAGAATTGGGTCCCGAATGCAAAAAACTAGTTCTGGATCAAGAAAATCCAGAATTTGGTCGCGAAGACAAAAATCTAGTTTTGGATCAAGAAAATCAAGAATATGGTCGCGAATACAAAAATCTAGTTTGGGATCAAGAAAATCAAGAAGTGTGTCGCGAATACAAAAAACTAGTTTTGGATCAAGAAAATCAAGAATTTGGTCGCGAAAACAAAAATCTAGTTCTGGATCAAGAAAATCCAGAATTTGGTCGCGAAGACAAAAATCTAGTTTTGGATCAAGAAAATCAAGAAGTGTGTCACGAATACAAAAATCTAGTTTGGGATCAAGAAATCAAGAATTTGGTCCCGAATACAAAAAACTAGTTTTGGATCAAGAAAATCAAGAATTTGGTCGCGAAAACAAAAATCTAGTTCTGGATCAAGAAAATCAAGAATTTGGTCGCGAAAACAAAAATCTAGTTTTGGATCAAGAAAATCAAGAAGTGTGTCGCGAATACAAAAAACTAGTTTTGGATCAAGAAAATCAAGAATTTGGTCCCGAATACAAAAATCTAGTTTTGGATCAAAAAAATCAAGAATTGGGTCGCGAAGACAAAAATCTAGTTTGGGATCAAGAAAATCAAGAATTGGGTCCCGAATGCAAAAAACTAGTTCTGGATCAAGAAAATCCAGAATTTGATCGCGGAGACAAAAATCTAGTTTTGGATCAAGAAAATCAAGAATATGGTCGCGAAGACAAAAATCTAGTTTTGGATAAAAAAAATTAAGAATTGGGTCGCGAAGACAAAAATCTAGTTTTGGATCAAAAAAATCAAGAATTTGGTCACGAAGACAAAAATCTAGTTTTGGATCAAGAAAATCAAGAATTTGGTCGCGAAGACAAAAATCTAGTTCTGGATCAAGAAAATCCAGAATTTGGTCGCGAAAACAAAATTCTAGTTTTGGATCAAGAAAATCAAGAAGTGTGTCACGAATACAAAAAACAAGTTTGGGATCAAAAAAATCAAGAATTGGGTCCCGAATGCAAAAAACTAGTTTTGGATCACGAAAATTAAGAATTTGGTCGTGAATACAAAAATCTAGTTTTGGATCAAGAAAATCAAGAATATGGTCGCGAATACAAAAATCTAGTTTGGGATCAAGAAAATCAAGAAGTGTGTCGCGAATACAAAAAACAAGTTTGGGATCAAAAAAATCAAGAATTTGGTCCCGAATACAAAAAACTAGTTTTGGATCAAGAAAATCAAGAATTTGGTCCCGAATACAAAAAACAAGTTTTGGATCAAGAAAATCAAGAATTTGGTCGCGAATACAAAAATCTAGTTTTGGATCAAAAAAATCAAGAATTGGGTCGCGAAGACAAAAATCTAGTTTTGGACCAAGAAAATCAAGAAGTGTGTCGCGAATACAAAAAACAAGTTTTGGATCAAAAAAATCAAGAATTTGGTCCCGAATTCAAAAAACTAGTTTTGGATCAAGAAAATCAAGAATTTGATCGCGGAGACAAAAATCTAGTTTTGGATCAAGAAAATCAAGAATTGGGTCGCGAATAAAAAAATCTAGTTTTGGATCAAGAAAAACAAGAAGTGTGTCGCGAATACAAAAAACAAGTTTTGGATCAAAAAAATCAAGAATTTGGTCCCGAATACAAAAAACTAGTTTTGGATCAAGAAAATCAAGAATTTGATCGCGGAGACAAAAATCTAGTTTTGGATCAAGAAAATGAAGAGCTGGGTCCCGAATACAAAAATCTAGTTTTGGATAAAAAAAATCGAGAATTTGGTCGCGAAGACAAAAATCTAGTTTTGGATCAAGAAAATCAAAAAGTTTGTCGCGAATACAAAAAACAAGTTTTGGATCAAGAAAATCAAGAGCTGGGTCCCGAATACAAAAAACTAGTTTTGGATGAAGAAAATCAAGAATTTGGTCGCGAATACAAAAAACTAGTTTTGGATCAAGAAAATCAAGAATTTGGTCCCGAATTCAAAAAACTAGTTTTGGATCAAGAAAATCAAGAATTTGATCGCGGAGACAAAAATCTAGTTTTGGATCAAGAAAATCAAGAATTGGGTCGCGAATAAAAAAATCTAGTTTTGGATCAAGAAAAACAAGAAGTGTGTCGCGAATACAAAAAACAAGTTTTGGATCAAAAAAATCAAGAATTTGGTCCCGAATACAAAAAACTAGTTTTGGATCAAGAAAATCAAGAATTTGATCGCGGAGACAAAAATCTAGTTTTGGATCAAGAAAATGAAGAGCTGGGTCCCGAATACAAAAATCTAGTTTTGGATAAAAAAAATCGAGAATTTGGTCGCGAAGACAAAAATCTAGTTTTGGATCAAGAAAATCAAAAAGTTTGTCGCGAATACAAAAAACAAGTTTTGGATCAAGAAAATCAAGAGCTGGGTCCCGAATACAAAAAACTAGTTTTGGATGAAGAAAATCAAGAATTTGGTCGCGAATACAAAAAACTAGTTTTGGATCAAGAAAATCAAGAATTTGGTCCCGAATTCAAAAAACTAGTTTTGGATCAAGAAAATCAAGAATTTGGTCCCAAATACAAAAATCTAGTTTTGGATCAAAAAAATCAAGAATTTGGTCCCGAATTCAAAAAACAAGTTTTGGATCAAGAAAATCAAGAATTTGGTCGCGAATACAAAAATCTAGTTTTGGATCAAAAAAATCAAGAATTGGGTCGCGAAGACAAAAATCTAGTTTTGGACCAAGAAAATCAAGAAGTGTGTCGCGAATACAAAAAACAAGTTTTGGATCAAAAAAATCAAGAATTTGGTCCCGAATTCAAAAAACTAGTTTTGGATCAAGAAAATCAAGAATTTGATCGCGGAGACAAAAATCTAGTTTTGGATCAAGAAAATCAAGAATTGGGTCGCGAATACAAAAATCTAGTTTTGGATCAAGAAAATCAAGAAGTGTGTCGCGAATACAAAAAACAAGTTTGGGATCAAGAAAATCAAGAATTTGGTCCCGAATACAAAAAACTAGTTTTGGATCAAGAAAATCAAGAATTTTGTCCCGAATACAAAAATCTAGTTTTGGAACAAGAAAATCAAGAATATGGTCGCGAATACAAAAATCTAGTTTTGGATCAAGAAAAACAAGAAGTGTGTCGCGAATACAAAAAACAAGTTTTGGATCAAAAAAATCAAGAATTTGGTCCCGAATACAAAAAACTAGTTTTGGATCAAGAAAATCAAGAATTTGATCGCGGAGACAAAAATCTAGTTTTGGATCAAGAAAATCAAGAGCTGGGTCCCGAATACAAAAATCTAGTTTTGGATTAAAAAAATCGAGAATTTGGTCGCGAAGACAAAAATCTAGTTTTGGATCAAGAAAATCAAAAAGTTTGTCGCGAATACAAAAAACAAGTTTTGGATCAAGAAAATCAAGAGCTGGGTCCCGAATACAAAAAACTAGTTTTGGATCAAGAAAATTAAGAATTTGGTCGCGAATACAAAAAACTAGTTTTGGATCAAGAAAATCAAGAATTTGGTCCCGAATTCAAAAAACTAGTTTTGGATCAAGAAAATCAAGAATTTGGTCCCGAATACAAAAATCTAGTTTTGGATCAAAAAAATCAAGAATTTGGTCCCGAATTCAAAAAACTAGTTTTGGATCAAGAAAATCAAGAATTTGGTCGCGAAGACAAAAATCTAGTTTTGGATCAAGAAAATCAAAAAGTTTGTCGCGAATACAAAAAACAAGTTTTGGATCAAGAAAATCAAGAGCTGGGTCCCGAATACAAAAAACTAGTTTTGGATCAAGAAAATCAAGAATATGGTCGCGAATATAAAAATCTAGTTTTGGATCAAGAAAATCAAGAAGTGTGTCGCGAATACAAAAAACTTGTTTTGGATCAAGAAAATCAAGAATTTGGTCCCGAATACAAAAAACTAGTTTTGGATCAAGAAAATCAAGAATTTGGTCGCGAATACAAAAAACTAGTTTTGGATCAAGAAAATCAAGAATTTGGTCGCGAATACAAAAATCTAGTTTTGGATCAAGAAAATCAAGAATTTGGTCGCGAATACAAAAATCTAGTTTTGGATCAAGAAAATCAAGAAGTGTGTCGCGAATACAAAAAACAAGTTTGGGATCAAAAAAATGAAGAATTTGGTCCCGAATTCAAAAAACTAGTTTTGGATCAAGAAAATCAAGAATTTGGTCCCGAATACAAAAATCTAGTTTTGGATCAAAAAAATCAAGAATTGGGTCGCGAATACAAAAATCTAGTTTTGGATCAAGAAAATCAAGAATTTGGTCGCGAAGACAAAAATCTACTTTTGGATCAAGAAAATCTAGAAGTGTGTCGCGAATACAAAAAACAAGTTTGGTATCAAAAAAATCAAGAATTTGGTCCCGAATTCACAAAACTAGTTTTGGAATAAGAAAATCAAGAATTTGGTCCCGAATACAAAAATCTAGTTTTGGATCAAGAAAATCAAGAATTTGGTCCCGAATACAAAAAACTAGTTTTGGATCAAGAAAATCAAGAATTTGATCGCGGAGACAAAAATCTAGTTTTGGATCAAGAAAATCAAGAATATGGTCGCGAAGACAAAAATCTAGTTTTGGATCAAGAAAATCAAGAAGTGTGTCACGAATACAAAAATCTAGTTTGGGATCAAGAAAATCAAGAAGTGTGTCGCGAATACAAAAAACTAGTTTTGGATCAAGAAAATCAAGAATTTGGTCGCGAAAACAAAAATCTAGTTCTGGATCAAGAAAATCCAGAATTTGGTCGCGAAGACAAAAATCTAGTTTTGGATCAAGAAAATCAAGAAGTGTGTCACGAATACAAAAATCTAGTTTGGGATCAAGAAAATCAAGAATTTGGTCCCGAATACAAAAAACTATTTTTGGATCAAGAAAATCAAGAATTTGATCGCGGAGACAAAAATCTAGTTTTGATCAAGAAAATCAAGAATTTGATCGCGGAGACAAAAATCTAGTTTTGGATCAAGAAAATCAAGAATATGGTCGCGAATACAAAAATCTAGTTTGGGATCAAGAAAATCAAGAAGTGTGTCGCGAATACAAAAAACTAGTTTTGGATCAAGAAAATCAAGAATTTGGTCGCGAAAACAAAAATCTAGTTCTGGATCAAGAAAATCCAGAATTTGGTCGCGAAGACAAAAATCTAGTTTTGGATCAAGAAAATCAAGAAGTGTGTCACGAATACAAAAATCTAGTTTGGGATCAAGAAAATCAAGAATTTGGTCCCGAATACAAAAAACTAGTTTTGGATCAAGAAAATCAAGAATTTGATCGCGGAGACAAAAATCTAGTTTTGGATCAAGAAAATCAAGAATATGGTCGCGAAGACAAAAATCTAGTTTTGGATCAAGAAAATCAAGAAGTGTGTCACGAATACAAAAATCTAGTTTGGGATCAAGAAAATCAAGAATTGGGTCCCGAATGCAAAAAACTAGTTCTGGATCAAGAAAATCCAGAATTTGGTCGCGAAGACAAAAATCTAGTTTTGGATCAAGAAAATCAAGAATATGGTCGCGAATACAAAAATCTAGTTTGGGATCAAGAAAATCAAGAAGTGTGTCGCGAATACAAAAAACTAGTTTTGGATCAAGAAAATCAAGAATTTGGTCGCGAAAACAAAAATCTAGTTCTGGATCAAGAAAATCCAGAATTTGGTCGCGAAGACAAAAATCTAGTTTTGGATCAAGAAAATCAAGAAGTGTGTCACGAATACAAAAATCTAGTTTGGGATCAAGAAATCAAGAATTTGGTCCCGAATACAAAAAACTAGTTTTGGATCAAGAAAATCAAGAATTTGGTCGCGAAAACAAAAATCTAGTTCTGGATCAAGAAAATCAAGAATTTGGTCGCGAAAACAAAAATCTAGTTTTGGATCAAGAAAATCAAGAAGTGTGTCGCGAATACAAAAAACTAGTTTTGGATCAAGAAAATCAAGAATTTGGTCGCGAAAACAAAAATCTAGTTCTGGATCAAGAAAATCAAGAATTTGGTCGCGAAAACAAAAATCTAGTTTTGGATCAAGAAAATCAAGAAGTGTGTCGCGAATACAAAAAACAAGTTTGGGATCAAAAAAATCAAGAATTTGGTCCCGAATTCACAAAACTAGTTTTGGATCAAGAAAATCAAGAATTTGGTCCCGAATTCACAAAACTAGTTTTGGATCAAGAAAATCAAGAATTTGGTCCCGAATACAAAAATCTAGTTTTGGATCAAAAAAATCAAGAATTGGGTCGCGAAGACAAAAATCTAGTTTTGGATCAAAAAAATCAAGAATTTGGTCGCGAAGACAAAAATCTAGTTTTGGATCAAGAAAATCAAGAATTTGGTCGCGAAGACAAAAATCTAGTTTTGGATCATGAAAATCAAGAAGTGTGTCGCGAATACAAAAAACAAGTTTTGGATCAAGAAAATCAAGAATTTGGTCCCGAATACAAAAAACTAGTTTTGGATCAAGAAAATCAAGAATTTGATCGCGGAGACAAAAATCTAGTTTTGGATCAAGAAAATCAAGAATTGGGTCGCGCATACAAAAATCTAGTTTTGGATCAAGAAAATCAAGAAGTGTGTCGCGAATACAAAAAACAAGTTTGGGATCAAAAAAATGAAGAATTTGGTCCCGAATTCAAAAAACTAGTTTTGGATCAAGAAAATCAAGAATTTGGTCCCGAATACAAAAATCTAGTTTTGGATCAAGAAAATCAAGAATTGGGTCGCGCATACAAAAATCTAGTTTTGGATCAAGAAAATCAAGAAGTGTGTCGCGAATACAAAAAACAAGTTTGGGATCAAAAAAATGAAGAATTTGGTCCCGAATTCAAAAAACTAGTTTTGGATCAAGAAAATCAAGAATTTGGTCCCGAATACAAAAATCTAGTTTTGGATCAAGAAAATCAAGAATTTGGTCGCGAAAACAAAAATCTAGTTCTGGATCAAGAAAATCAAGAATTTGGTCGCGAAAACAAAAATCTAGTTTTGGATCAAGAAAATCAAGAAGTGTGTCGCGAATACAAAAAAATAGTTTTGGATCAAGAAAATCAAGAATTTGGTCGCGAAAACAAAAATCTAGTTCTGGATCAAGAAAATCCAGAATTTGGTCGCAAAGACAAAAATCTAGTTTTGGATCAAGAAAATCAAGAAGTGTGTCACGAATACAAAAATCTAGTTTGGGATCAAGAAAATCAAGAATTGGGTCCCGAATGCAAAAAACTAGTTTTGGATCACGAAAATTAAGAATTTGGTCGCGAAGACAAAAATCTAGTTTTGGATCAAGAAAATCAAGAAGTGTGTCGCGAATACAAAAAACAAGTTTTGGATCAAGAAAATCAAGAATTTGGTCCCGAATACAAAAAACTAGTTTTGGATCAAGAAAATCAAGAATTTGATCGCGGAGACAAAAATCTAGTTTTGGATCAAGAAAATCAAGAATTGGGTCGCGAATACAAAAATCTAGTTTTGGATCAAGAAAATCAAGAAGTGTGTCGCGAATACAAAAAACAAGTTTGGGATCAAAAAAATGAAGAATTTGGTCCCGAATTCAAAAAACTAGTTTTGGATCAAGAAAATCAAGAATTTGGTCCCGAATACAAAAAACTAGTTTTGGATCAAGAAAATCAAGAATTTGATCGCGGAGACAAAAATCTAGTTTTGGATCAAGAAAATCAAGAATATGGTCGCGAAAACAAAAATCTAGTTCTGGATCAAGAAAATCCAGAATTTGGTCGCGAAGACAAAAATCTAGTTTTGGATCAAGAAAATCAAGAAGTGTGTCACGAATACAAAAATCTAGTTTGGGATCAAGAAAATCAAGAATTTGGTCCCGAATACAAAAAACTAGTTTTGGATCAAGAAAATCAAGAATTTGATCGCGGAGACAAAAATCTAGTTTTGGATCAAGAAAATCAAGAATATGGTCGCGAATACGAAAATCTAGTTTGGGATCAAGAAAATCAAGAAGTGTGTCGCGAATACAAAAAACTAGTTTTGGATCAAGAAAATCAAGAATTTGGTCGCGAAAACAAAAATCTAGTTCTGGATCAAGAAAATCCAGAATTTGGTCGCGAAGACAAAAATCTAGTTTTGGATCAAGAAAATCAAGAAGTGTGTCACGAATACAAAAATCTAGTTTGGGATCAAGAAAATCAAGAATTGGGTCCCGAATGCAAAAAACTAGTTTTGGATCACGAAAATTAAGAATTTGGTCGCGAATACAAAAATCTAGTTTTGGATCAAGAAAATCAAGAATATGGTCGCGAATACAAAAATCTAGTTTGGGATCAAGAAAATCAAGAAGTGTGTCGCGAATACAAAAAACTAGTTTTGGATCAAGAAAATCAAGAATTTGGTCGCGAAAACAAAAATCTAGTTCTGGATCAAGAAAATCCAGAATTTGGTCGCGAAGACAAAAATCTAGTTTTGGATCAAGAAAATCAAGAAGTGTGTCACGAATACAAAAATCTAGTTTGGGATCAAGAAATCAAGAATTTGGTCCCGAATACAAAAAACTAGTTTTGGATCAAGAAAATCAAGAATTTGGTCGCGAAAACAAAAATCTAGTTCTGGATCAAGAAAATCAAGAATTTGGTCGCGAAAACAAAAATCTAGTTTTGGATCAAGAAAATCAAGAAGTGTGTCGCGAATACAAAAAACTAGTTTTGGATCAAGAAAATCAAGAATTTGGTCGCGAAAACAAAAATCTAGTTCTGGATCAAGAAAATCAAGAATTTGGTCGCGAAAACAAAAATCTAGTTTTGGATCAAGAAAATCAAGAAGTGTGTCGCGAATACAAAAAACAAGTTTGGGATCAAAAAAATCAAGAATTTGGTCCCGAATTCACAAAACTAGTTTTGGATCAAGAAAATCAAGAATTTGGTCCCGAATTCACAAAACTAGTTTTGGATCAAGAAAATCAAGAATTTGGTCCCGAATACAAAAATCTAGTTTTGGATCAAAAAAATCAAGAATTGGGTCGCGCATACAAAAATCTAGTTTTGGATCAAGAAAATCAAGAAGTGTGTCGCGAATACAAAAAACAAGTTTGGGATCAAAAAAATGAAGAATTTGGTCCCGAATTCAAAAAACTAGTTTTGGATCAAGAAAATCAAGAATTTGGTCCCGAATACAAAAATCTAGTTTTGGATCAAGAAAATCAAGAATTTGGTCGCGAAAACAAAAATCTAGTTCTGGATCAAGAAAATCAAGAATTTGGTCGCGAAAACAAAAATCTAGTTTTGGATCAAGAAAATCAAGAAGTGTGTCGCGAATACAAAAAACTAGTTTTGGATCAAGAAAATCAAGAATTTGGTCGCGAAAACAAAAATCTAGTTCTGGATCAAGAAAATCCAGAATTTGGTCGCAAAGACAAAAATCTAGTTTTGGATCAAGAAAATCAAGAAGTGTGTCACGAATACAAAAATCTAGTTTGGGATCAAGAAAATCAAGAATTGGGTCCCGAATGCAAAAAACTAGTTTTGGATCACGAAAATTAAGAATTTGGTCGCGAAGACAAAAATCTAGTTTTGGATCAAGAAAATCAAGAAGTGTGTCGCGAATACAAAAAACAAGTTTTGGATCAAGAAAATCAAGAATTTGGTCCCGAATACAAAAAACTAGTTTTGGATCAAGAAAATCAAGAATTTGATCGCGGAGACAAAAATCTAGTTTTGGATCAAGAAAATCAAGAATTGGGTCGCGAATACAAAAATCTAGTTTTGGATCAAGAAAATCAAGAAGTGTGTCGCGAATACAAAAAACAAGTTTGGGATCAAAAAAATGAAGAATTTGGTCCCGAATTCAAAAAACTAGTTTTGGATCAAGAAAATCAAGAATTTGGTCCCGAATACAAAAAACTAGTTTTGGATCAAGAAAATCAAGAATTTGATCGCGGAGACAAAAATCTAGTTTTGGATCAAGAAAATCAAGAATATGGTCGCGAAAACAAAAATCTAGTTCTGGATCAAGAAAATCCAGAATTTGGTCGCGAAGACAAAAATCTAGTTTTGGATCAAGAAAATCAAGAAGTGTGTCACGAATACAAAAATCTAGTTTGGGATCAAGAAAATCAAGAATTTGGTCCCGAATACAAAAAACTAGTTTTGGATCAAGAAAATCAAGAATTTGATCGCGGAGACAAAAATCTAGTTTTGGATCAAGAAAATCAAGAATATGGTCGCGAATACGAAAATCTAGTTTGGGATCAAGAAAATCAAGAAGTGTGTCGCGAATACAAAAAACTAGTTTTGGATCAAGAAAATCAAGAATTTGGTCGCGAAAACAAAAATCTAGTTCTGGATCAAGAAAATCCAGAATTTGGTCGCGAAGACAAAAATCTAGTTTTGGATCAAGAAAATCAAGAAGTGTGTCACGAATACAAAAATCTAGTTTGGGATCAAGAAAATCAAGAATTGGGTCCCGAATGCAAAAAACTAGTTTTGGATCACGAAAATTAAGAATTTGGTCGCGAATACAAAAATCTAGTTTTGGATCAAGAAAATCAAGAATATGGTCGCGAATACAAAAATCTAGTTTGGGATCAAGAAAATCAAGAAGTGTGTCGCGAATACAAAAAACTAGTTTTGGATCAAGAAAATCAAGAATTTGGTCGCGAAAACAAAAATCTAGTTCTGGATCAAGAAAATCCAGAATTTGGTCGCGAAGACAAAAATCTAGTTTTGGATCAAGAAAATCAAGAAGTGTGTCACGAATACAAAAATCTAGTTTGGGATCAAGAAATCAAGAATTTGGTCCCGAATACAAAAAACTAGTTTTGGATCAAGAAAATCAAGAATTTGGTCGCGAAAACAAAAATCTAGTTCTGGATCAAGAAAATCAAGAATTTGGTCGCGAAAACAAAAATCTAGTTTTGGATCAAGAAAATCAAGAAGTGTGTCGCGAATACAAAAAACTAGTTTTGGATCAAGAAAATCAAGAATTTGGTCGCGAAAACAAAAATCTAGTTCTGGATCAAGAAAATCAAGAATTTGGTCGCGAAAACAAAAATCTAGTTTTGGATCAAGAAAATCAAGAAGTGTGTCGCGAATACAAAAAACAAGTTTGGGATCAAAAAAATCAAGAATTTGGTCCCGAATTCACAAAACTAGTTTTGGATCAAGAAAATCAAGAATTTGGTCCCGAATTCACAAAACTAGTTTTGGATCAAGAAAATCAAGAATTTGGTCCCGAATACAAAAATCTAGTTTTGGATCAAAAAAATCAAGAATTGGGTCGCGAAGACAAAAATCTAGTTTTGGATCAAAAAAATCAAGAATTTGGTCGCGAAGACAAAAATCTAGTTTTGGATCAAGAAAATCAAGAATTTGGTCGCGAAGACAAAAATCTAGTTTTGGATCATGAAAATCAAGAAGTGTGTCGCGAATACAAAAAACAAGTTTTGGATCAAGAAAATCAAGAATTTGGTCCCGAATACAAAAAACTAGTTTTGGATCAAGAAAATCAAGAATTTGATCGCGGAGACAAAAATCTAGTTTTGGATCAAGAAAATCAAGAATTGGGTCGCGCATACAAAAATCTAGTTTTGGATCAAGAAAATCAAGAAGTGTGTCGCGAATACAAAAAACAAGTTTGGGATCAAAAAAATGAAGAATTTGGTCCCGAATTCAAAAAACTAGTTTTGGATCAAGAAAATCAAGAATTTGGTCCCGAATACAAAAATCTAGTTTTGGATCAAGAAAATCAAGAATTTGGTCGCGAAGACAAAAATCTAGTTTTGGATCAAGAAAATCAAGAAGTGTGTCGCGAATACAAAAAACAAGTTTTGGATCAAAAAAATCAAGAATTTGGTCCCGAATACAAAAAACTAGTTTTGGATCAAGAAAATCAAGAATTTGATCGCGGAGACAAAAAACTAGTTTTGGATCAAGAAAATCAAGAATTTGGTCGCGAATACAAAAATCTAGTTTTGGATCAAAAAAATCAAGAATTGGGTCGCGAAGACAAAAATCTAGTTTTGGATCAAAAAAATCAAGAATTTGGTCGCGAAGACAAAAATCTAGTTTTGGATCAAGAAAATCAAGAATTTGGTCGCGAAGACAAAAATCTAGTTTTGGATCAAGAAAATCAAGAAGTGTGTCGCGAATACAAAAAACAAGTTTTGGATCAAGAAAATCAAGAATTTGGTCCCGAATACAAAAATCTAGTTTTGGATCAAGAAAATCAAGAATTGGGTCGCGAATACAAAAATCTAGTTTTGGATCAAGAAAATCAAGAAGTGTGTCGCGAATACAAAAAACAAGTTTGGGATCAAAAAAATGAAGAATTTGGTCCCGAATTCAAAAAACTAGTTTTGGATCAAGAAAATCAAGAATTTGGTCCCGAATACAAAAATCTAGTTTTGGATCAAGAAAATCAAGAAGTGTGTCGCGAATACAAAAAACAAGTTTTGGATCAAAAAAATCAAGAATTTGGTCGCGAATACAAAAAACTAGTTTTGGATCAAGAAAATCAAGAATTTGATCGCGGAGACAAAAATCTAGTTTTGGATCAAGAAAATCAAGAATATGGTCGCGAATACAAAAATCTAGTTTGGGATCAAGAAAATCAAGAAGTGTGTCACGAATACAAAAAACTAGTTTTGGATCAAGAAAATCAAGAATTTGGTCGCGAAAACAAAAATCTAGTTCTGGATCAAGAAAATCCAGAATTTGGTCGCGAAGACAAAAATCTAGTTTTGGATCAAGAAAATCAAGAAGTGTGTCACGAATACAAAAATCTAGTTTGGGATCAAGAAAATCAAGAATTTGGTCCCGAATACAAAAAACTAGTTTTGGATCAAGAAAATCAAGAATTTGATCGCGGAGACAAAAATCTAGTTTTGGATCAAGAAAATCAAGAATATGGTCGCGAATACGAAAATCTAGTTTGGGATCAAGAAAATCAAGAAGTGTGTCGCGAATACAAAAAACTAGTTTTGGATCAAGAAAATCAAGAATTTGGTCGCGAAAACAAAAATCTAGTTCTGGGATCAAGAAAATCCAGAATTTGGTCGCGAAGACAAAAATCTAGTTTTGGATCAAGAAAATCAAGAAGTGTGTCACGAATACAAAAATCTAGTTTGGGATCAAGAAAATCAAGAATTTGGTCCCGAATACAAAAAACTAGTTTTGGATCAAGAAAATCAAGAATTTGATCGCGGAGACAAAAATCTAGTTTTGGATCAAGAAAATCAAGAATATGGTCGCGAATACGAAAATCTAGTTTGGGATCAAGAAAATCAAGAAGTGTGTCGCGAATACAAAAAACTAGTTTTGGATCAAGAAAATCAAGAATTTGGTCGCGAAAACAAAAATCTAGTTCTGGATCAAGAAAATCCAGAATTTGGTCGCGAAGACAAAAATCTAGTTTTGGATCAAGAAAATCAAGAAGTGTGTCACGAATACAAAAATCTAGTTTGGGATCAAGAAAATCAAGAATTGGGTCCCGAATGCAAAAAACTAGTTTTGGATCACGAAAATTAAGAATTTGGTCGCGAATACAAAAATCTAGTTTTGGATCAAGAAAATCAAGAATATGGTCGCGAATACAAAAATCTAGTTTGGGATCAAGAAAATCAAGAAGTGTGTCGCGAATACAAAAAACTAGTTTTGGATCAAGAAAATCAAGAATTTGGTCGCGAAAACAAAAATCTAGTTCTGGATCAAGAAAATCCAGAATTTGGTCGCGAAGACAAAAATCTAGTTTTGGATCAAGAAAATCAAGAAGTGTGTCACGAATACGAAAATCTAGTTTGGGATCAAGAAATCAAGAATTTGGTCCCGAATACAAAAAACTAGTTTTGGATCAAGAAAATCAAGAATTTGGTCGCGAAAACAAAAATCTAGTTCTGGATCAAGAAAATCAAGAATTTGGTCGCGAAAACAAAAATCTAGTTTTGGATCAAGAAAATCAAGAAGTGTGTCGCGAATACAAAAAACTAGTTTTGGATCAAGAAAATCAAGAATTTGGTCGCGAAAACAAAAATCTAGTTCTGGATCAAGAAAATCAAGAATTTGGTCGCGAAAACAAAAATCTAGTTTTGGATCAAGAAAATCAAGAAGTGTGTCGCGAATACAAAAAACAAGTTTGGGATCAAAAAAATCAAGAATTTGGTCCCGAATTCACAAAACTAGTTTTGGATCAAGAAAATCAAGAATTTGGTCCCGAATTCACAAAACTAGTTTTGGATCAAGAAAATCAAGAATTTGGTCCCGAATACAAAAATCTAGTTTTGGATCAAAAAAATCAAGAATTGGGTCGCGAAGACAAAAATCTAGTTTTGGATCAAAAAAATCAAGAATTTGGTCGCGAAGACAAAAATCTAGTTTTGGATCAAGAAAATCAAGAATTTGGTCGCGAAGACAAAAATCTAGTTTTGGATCATGAAAATCAAGAATTGGGTCGCGCATACAAAAATCTAGTTTTGGATCAAGAAAATCAAGAAGTGTGTCGCGAATACAAAAAACAAGTTTGGGATCAAAAAAATGAAGAATTTGGTCCCGAATTCAAAAAACTAGTTTTGGATCAAGAAAATCAAGAATTTGGTCCCGAATACAAAAATCTAGTTTTGGATCAAGAAAATCAAGAATTTGGTCGCGAAGACAAAAATCTAGTTTTGGATCAAGAAAATCAAGAAGTGTGTCGCGAATACAAAAAACAAGTTTTGGATCAAAAAAATCAAGAATTTGGTCCCGAATACAAAAAACGAGTTTTGGATCAAGAAAATCAAGAATTTGATCGCGGAGACAAAAATCTAGTTTTGGATCAAGAAAATCAAGAATATGGTCGCGAATACAAAAATCTAGTTTGGGATCAAGAAAATCAAGAAGTGTGTCACGAATACAAAAAACTAGTTTTGGATCAAGAAAATCAAGAATTTGGTCGCGAAAACAAAAATCTAGTTCTGGATCAAGAAAATCCAGAATTTGGTCGCGAAGACAAAAATCTAGTTTTGGATCAAGAAAATCAAGAAGTGTGTCACGAATACAAAAATCTAGTTTGGGATCAAGAAAATCAAGAATTTGGTCCCGAATACAAAAAACTAGTTTTGGATCAAGAAAATCAAGAATTTGATCGCGGAGACAAAAATCTAGTTTTGGATCAAGAAAATCAAGAATATGGTCGCGAATACGAAAATCTAGTTTGGGATCAAGAAAATCAAGAAGTGTGTCGCGAATACAAAAAACTAGTTTTGGATCAAGAAAATCAAGAATTTGGTCGCGAAAACAAAAATCTAGTTCTGGATCAAGAAAATCCAGAATTTGGTCGCGAAGACAAAAATCTAGTTTTGGATCAAGAAAATCAAGAAGTGTGTCACGAATACAAAAATCTAGTTTGGGATCAAGAAAATCAAGAATTGGGTCCCGAATGCAAAAAACTAGTTTTGGATCACGAAAATTAAGAATTTGGTCGCGAATACAAAAATCTAGTTTTGGATCAAGAAAATCAAGAATATGGTCGCGAATACAAAAATCTAGTTTGGGATCAAGAAAATCAAGAAGTGTGTCGCGAATACAAAAAACTAGTTTTGGATCAAGAAAATCAAGAATTTGGTCGCGAAAACAAAAATCTAGTTCTGGATCAAGAAAATCCAGAATTTGGTCGCGAAGACAAAAATCTAGTTTTGGATCAAGAAAATCAAGAAGTGTGTCACGAATACAAAAATCTAGTTTGGGATCAAGAAATCAAGAATTTGGTCCCGAATACAAAAAACTAGTTTTGGATCAAGAAAATCAAGAATTTGGTCGCGAAAACAAAAATCTAGTTCTGGATCAAGAAAATCAAGAATTTGGTCGCGAAAACAAAAATCTAGTTTTGGATCAAGAAAATCAAGAAGTGTGTCGCGAATACAAAAAACTAGTTTTGGATCAAGAAAATCAAGAATTTGGTCGCGAAAACAAAAATCTAGTTCTGGATCAAGAAAATCCAGAATTTGGTCGCGAAGACAAAAATCTAGTTTTGGATCAAGAAAATCAAGAAGTGTGTCACGAATACAAAAATCTAGTTTGGGATCAAGAAAATCAAGAATTGGGTCCCGAATGCAAAAAACTAGTTTTGGATCACGAAAATTAAGAATTTGGTCGCGAAGACAAAAATCTAGTTTTGGATCAAGAAAATCAAGAAATGTGTCGCGAATACAAAAAACAAGTTTTGGATCAAGAAAATCAAGAATTTGGTCCCGAATACAAAAAACTAGTTTTGGATCAAGAAAATCAAGAATTTGATCGCGGAGACAAAAATCTAGTTTTGGATCAAGAAAATCAAGAATTGGGTCGCGAATACAAAAATCTAGTTTTGGATCAAGAAAATCAAGAAGTGTGTCGCGAATACAAAAAACAAGTTTGGGATCAAAAAAATGAAGAATTTGGTCCCGAATTCAAAAAACTAGTTTTGGATCAAGAAAATCAAGAAATTGGTCTCGAATACAAAAAACTAGTTTTGGATCAAGAAAATCAAGAATTTGATCGCGGAGACAAAAATCTAGTTTTGGATCAAGAAAATCAAGAATATGGTCGCGAAAACAAAAATCTAGTTCTGGATCAAGAAAATCCAGAATTTGGTCGCGAAGACAAAAATCTAGTTTTGGATCAAGAAAATCAAGAAGTGTGTCACGAATACAAAAATCTAGTTTGGGATCAAGAAAATCAAGAATTTGGTCCCGAATACAAAAAACTAGTTTTGGATCAAGAAAATCAAGAATTTGATCGCGGAGACAAAAATCTAGTTTTGGATCAAGAAAATCAAGAATATGGTCGCGAATACGAAAATCTAGTTTGGGATCAAGAAAATCAAGAAGTGTGTCGCGAATACAAAAAACTAGTTTTGGATCAAGAAAATCAAGAATTTGGTCGCGAAAACAAAAATCTAGTTCTGGATCAAGAAAATCCAGAATTTGGTCGCGAAGACAAAAATCTAGTTTTGGATCAAGAAAATCAAGAAGTGTGTCACGAATACAAAAATCTAGTTTGGGATCAAGAAAATCAAGAATTGGGTCCCGAATGCAAAAAACTAGTTTTGGATCACGAAAATTAAGAATTTGGTCGCGAATACAAAAATCTAGTTTTGGATCAAGAAAATCAAGAATATGGTCGCGAATACAAAAATCTAGTTTGGGATCAAGAAAATCAAGAAGTGTGTCGCGAATACAAAAAACTAGTTTTGGATCAAGAAAATCAAGAATTTGGTCGCGAAAACAAAAATCTAGTTCTGGATCAAGAAAATCCAGAATTTGGTCGCGAAGACAAAAATCTAGTTTTGGATCAAGAAAATCAAGAAGTGTGTCACGAATACAAAAATCTAGTTTGGGATCAAGAAATCAAGAATTTGGTCCCGAATACAAAAAACTAGTTTTGGATCAAGAAAATCAAGAATTTGGTCGCGAAAACAAAAATCTAGTTCTGGATCAAGAAAATCAAGAATTTGGTCGCGAAAACAAAAATCTAGTTTTGGATCAAGAAAATCAAGAAGTGTGTCGCGAATACAAAAAACTAGTTTTGGATCAAGAAAATCAAGAATTTGGTCGCGAAAACAAAAATCTAGTTCTGGATCAAGAAAATCAAGAATTTGGTCGCGAAAACAAAAATCTAGTTTTGGATCAAGAAAATCAAGAAGTGTGTCGCGAATACAAAAAACAAGTTTGGGATCAAAAAAATCAAGAATTTGGTCCCGAATTCACAAAACTAGTTTTGGATCAAGAAAATCAAGAATTTGGTCCCGAATTCACAAAACTAGTTTTGGATCAAGAAAATCAAGAATTTGGTCCCGAATACAAAAATCTAGTTTTGGATCAAAAAAATCAAGAATTGGTTCGCGAAGACAAAAATCTAGTTTTGGATCAAAAAAATCAAGAATTTGGTCGCGAAGACAAAAATCTAGTTTTGGATCAAGAAAATCAAGAATTTGGTCGCGAAGACAAAAATCTAGTTTTGGATCATGAAAATCAAGAAGTGTGTCGCGAATACAAAAAACAAGTTTTGGATCAAGAAAATCAAGAATTTGGTCCCGAATACAAAAAACTAGTTTTGGATCAAGAAAATCAAGAATTTGATCGCGGAGACAAAAATCTAGTTTTGGATCAAGAAAATCAAGAATTGGGTCGCGCATACAAAAATCTAGTTTTGGATCAAGAAAATCAAGAAGTGTGTCGCGAATACAAAAAACAAGTTTGGGATCAAAAAAATGAAGAATTTGGTCCCGAATTCAAAAAACTAGTTTTGGATCAAGAAAATCAAGAATTTGGTCCCGAATACAAAAATCTAGTTTTGGATCAAGAAAATCAAGAATTTGGTCGCGAAGACAAAAATCTAGTTTTGGATCAAGAAAATCAAGAAGTGTGTCGCGAATACAAAAAACAAGTTTTGGATCAAAAAAATCAAGAATTTGGTCCCGAATACAAAAAACTAGTTTTGGATCAAGAAAATCAAGAATTTGATCGCGGAGACAAAAAACTAGTTTTGGATCAAGAAAATCAAGAATTTGGTCGCGAATACAAAAATCTAGTTTTGGATCAAAAAAATCAAGAATTGGGTCGCGAAGACAAAAATCTAGTTTTGGATCAAAAAAATCAAGAATTTGGTCGCGAAGACAAAAATCTAGTTTTGGATCAAGAAAATCAAGAATTTGGTCGCGAAGACAAAAATCTAGTTTTGGATCAAGAAAATCAAGAAGTGTGTCGCGAATACAAAAAACAAGTTTTGGATCAAGAAAATCAAGAATTTGGTCCCGAATACAAAAATCTAGTTTTGGATCAAGAAAATCAAGAATTGGGTCGCGAATACAAAAATCTAGTTTTGGATCAAGAAAATCAAGAAGTGTGTCGCGAATACAAAAAACAAGTTTGGGATCAAAAAAATGAAGAATTTGGTCCCGAATTCAAAAAACTAGTTTTGGATCAAGAAAATCAAGAATTTGGTCCCGAATACAAAAATCTAGTTTTGGATCAAGAAAATCAAGAAGTGTGTCGCGAATACAAAAAACAAGTTTTGGATCAAAAAAATCAAGAATTTGGTCCCGAATACAAAAAACTAGTTTTGGATCAAGAAAATCAAGAATTTGATCGCGGAGACAAAAATCTAGTTTTGGATCAAGAAAATCAAGAATATGGTCGCGAATACAAAAATCTAGTTTGGGATCAAGAAAATCAAGAAGTGTGTCACGAATACAAAAAACTAGTTTTGGATCAAGAAAATCAAGAATTTGGTCGCGAAAACAAAAATCTAGTTCTGGATCAAGAAAATCCAGAATTTGGTCGCGAAGACAAAAATCTAGTTTTGGATCAAGAAAATCAAGAAGTGTGTCACGAATACAAAAATCTAGTTTGGGATCAAGAAAATCAAGAATTTGGTCCCGAATACAAAAAACTAGTTTTGGATCAAGAAAATCAAGAATTTGATCGCGGAGACAAAAATCTAGTTTTGGATCAAGAAAATCAAGAATATGGTCGCGAATACGAAAATCTAGTTTGGGATCAAGAAAATCAAGAAGTGTGTCGCGAATACAAAAAACTAGTTTTGGATCAAGAAAATCAAGAATTTGGTCGCGAAAACAAAAATCTAGTTCTGGATCAAGAAAATCCAGAATTTGGTCGCGAAGACAAAAATCTAGTTTTGGATCAAGAAAATCAAGAAGTGTGTCACGAATACAAAAATCTAGTTTGGGATCAAGAAAATCAAGAATTGGGTCCCGAATGCAAAAAACTAGTTTTGGATCACGAAAATTAAGAATTTGGTCGCGAATACAAAAATCTAGTTTTGGATCAAGAAAATCAAGAATATGGTCGCGAATACAAAAATCTAGTTTGGGATCAAGAAAATCAAGAAGTGTGTCGCGAATACAAAAAACTAGTTTTGGATCAAGAAAATCAAGAATTTGGTCGCGAAAACAAAAATCTAGTTCTGGATCAAGAAAATCAAGAATTTGGTCACGAAGACAAAAATCTAGTTTTGGATCAAGGAAATCAAGAAGTGTGTCACGAATACAAAAATCTAGTTTGGGATCAAGAAAATCAAGAAGTGTGTCGCGAATACAAAAAACAAGTTTTGGATCAAGAAAATCAAGAATTTGGTCCCGAATACAAAAAACTAGTTTTGGATCAAGAAAATCAAGAATTTGATCGCGGAGACAAAAATCTAGTTTTGGATCAAGAAAATCAAGAATTGGGTCGCGCATACAAAAATCTAGTTTTGGATCAAGAAAATCAAGAAGTGTGTCGCGAATACAAAAAACAAGTTTGGGATCAAAAAAATGAAGAATTTGGTCCCGAATTCAAAAAACTAGTTTTGGATCAAGAAAATCAAGAATTTGGTCCCGAATACAAAAATCTAGTTTTGGATCAAGAAAATCAAGAATTTGGTCGCGAAGACAAAAATCTAGTTTTGGATCAAGAAAATCAAGAAGTGTGTCGCGAATACAAAAAACAAGTTTTGGATCAAAAAAATCAAGAATTTGGTCCCGAATACAAAAAACTAGTTTTGGATCAAGAAAATCAAGAATTTGATCGCGGAGACAAAAAACTAGTTTTGGATCAAGAAAATCAAGAATTTGGTCGCGAATACAAAAATCTAGTTTTGGATCAAAAAAATCAAGAATTGGGTCGCGAAGACAAAAATCTAGTTTTGGATCAAAAAAATCAAGAATTTGGTCGCAAAGACAAAAATCTAGTTTTGGATCAAGAAAATCAAGAATTTGGTCGCGAAGACAAAAATCTAGTTTTGGATCAAGAAAATCAAGAAGTGTGTCGCGAATACAAAAAACAAGTTTTGGATCAAGAAAATCAAGAATTTGGTCCCGAATACAAAAATCTAGTTTTGGATCAAGAAAATCAAGAATTGGGTCGCGAATACAAAAATCTAGTTTTGGATCAAGAAAATCAAGAAATGTGTCGCGAATACAAAAAACAAGTTTGGGATCAAAAAAATGAAGAATTTGGTCCCGAATTCAAAAAACTAGTTTTGGATCAAGAAAATCAAGAATTTGGTCCCGAATACAAAAATCTAGTTTTGGATCAAGAAAATCAAGAAGTGTGTCGCGAATACAAAAAACAAGTTTTGGATCAAAAAAATCAAGAATTTGGTCCCGAATACAAAAAACTAGTTTTGGATCAAGAAAATCAAGAATTTGATCGCGGAGAGAAAAATCTAGTTTTGGATCAAGAAAATCAAGAATATGGTCGCGAATACAAAAATCTAGTTTGGGATCAAGAAAATCAAGAAGTGTGTCACGAATACAAAAAACTAGTTTTGGATCAAGAAAATCAAGAATTTGGTCGCGAAAACAAAAATCTAGTTCTGGATCAAGAAAATCCAGAATTTGGTCGCGAAGACAAAAATCTAGTTTTGGATCAAGAAAATCAAGAAGTGTGTCACGAATACAAAAATCTAGTTTGGGATCAAGAAAATCAAGAATTTGGTCCCGAATACAAAAAACTAGTTTTGGATCAAGAAAATCAAGAATTTGATCGCGGAGACAAAAATCTAGTTTTGGATCAAGAAAATCAAGAATATGGTCGCGAATACGAAAATCTAGTTTGGGATCAAGAAAATCAAGAAGTGTGTCGCGAATACAAAAAACTAGTTTTGGATCAAGAAAATCAAGAATTTGGTCGCGAAAACAAAAATCTAGTTCTGGATCAAGAAAATCCAGAATTTGGTCGCGAAGACAAAAATCTAGTTTTGGATCAAGAAAATCAAGAAGTGTGTCACGAATACAAAAATCTAGTTTGGGATCAAGAAAATCAAGAATTGGGTCCCGAATGCAAAAAACTAGTTTTGGATCACGAAAATTAAGAATTTGGTCGCGAATACAAAAATCTAGTTTTGGATCAAGAAAATCAAGAATATGGTCGCGAATACAAAAATCTAGTTTGGGATCAAGAAAATCAAGAAGTGTGTCGCGAATACAAAAAACTAGTTTTGGATCAAGAAAATCAAGAATTTGGTCGCGAAAACAAAAATCTAGTTCTGGATCAAGAAAATCAAGAATTTGGTCGCGAAGACAAAAATCTAGTTTTGGATCAAGGAAATCAAGAAGTGTGTCACGAATACAAAAATCTAGTTTGGGATCAAGAAAATCAAGAATTTGGTCCCGAATACAAAAAACTAGTTTTGGATCAAGAAAATCAAGAATTTGGTCGCGAAAACAAAAATCTAGTTCTGGATCAAGAAAATCAAGAATTTGGTCGCGAAAACAAAAATCTAGTTTTGGATCAAGAAAATCAAGAAGTGTGTCGCGCATACAAAAATCTAGTTTTGGATCAAGAAAATCAAGAATTTGGTCGCGAAAACAAAAATCTAGTTCTGGATCAAGAAAATCCAGAATTTGGTCGCGAAGACAAAAATCTAGTTTTGGATCAAGAAAATCAAGAAGTGTGTCACGAATACAAAAATCTAGTTTGGGATCAAGAAAATCAAGAATTGGGTTCCGAATGCAAAAAACTAGTTTTGGATCACGAAAATTAAGAATTTGGTCGCGAAGACAAAAATCTAGTTTTGGATCAAGAAAATCAAGAAGTGTGTCGCGAATACAAAAAACAAGTTTTGATCAAGAAAATCAAGAATTTGGTCCCGAATACAAAAAACTAGTTTTGGATCAAGAAAATCAAGAATTTGATCGCGGAGACAAAAATCTAGTTTTGGATCAAGAAAATCAAGAATTGGGTCGCGAATACAAAAATCTAGTTTTGGATCAAGAAAATCAAGAAGTGTGTCGCGAATACAAAAAACAAGTTTGGGATCAAAAAAATGAAGAATTTGGTCCCGAATTCAAAAAACTAGTTTTGGATCAAGAAAATCAAGAATTTGGTCCCGAATACATAAAACTAGTTTTGGATCAAGAAAATCAAGAATTTGATCGCGGAGACAAAAATCTAGTTTTGGATCAAGAAAATCAAGAATATGGTCGCGAATACAAAAATCTAGTTTGGGATCAAGAAAATCAAGAAGTGTGTCGCGAATACAAAAAACTAGTTTTGGATCAAGAAAATCAAGAATTTGGTCCCGAATACAAAAATCTAGTTTTGGATCAAAAAAAATCAAGAATTGGGTCGCGAAGACAAAAATCTAGTTTTGGATCAAAAAAATCAAGAATTTGGTCGCGAAGACAAAAATCTAGTTTTGGATCAAGAAAATCAAGAAGTGTGTCGCGAATACAAAAAACTAGTTTTGGATCAAGAAAATCAAGAATTTGGTCCCGAATACAAAAAACTAGTTTTGGATCAAGAAAATCAAGAATTTGGTCGCGAATACAAAAAACTAGTTTTGGATCAAGAAAATCAAGAATTTGGTCGCGAATACAAAAATCTAGTTTTGGATCAAGAAAATCAAGAATTTGGTCGCGAATACAAAAATCTAGTTTTGGATCAAGAAAAATCAAGAAGTGTGTCGCGAATACAAAAAACAAGTTTGGGATCAAAAAAATGAAGAATTTGGTCCCGAATACAAAAAACTAGTTTTGGATCAAGAAAATCAAGAATTTGGTCCCGAATACAAAAAACTAGTTTTGGATCAAGAAAATCAAGAATTTGGTCCCGAATACAAAAATCTAGTTTTGGATCAAAAAAATCAAGAATTGGGTCGCGAATAAAAAAATCTAGTTTTGGATCAAGAAAATCAAGAATTTGGTCGCTAAGACAAAAATCTAGTTTTGGATCAAGAAAATCAAGAAGTGTGTCGCGAATACAAAAAACAAGTTTGGGATCAAAAAAATCAAGAATTTGGTCCCGAAGTCACAAAACTAGTTTTGGATCAAGAAAATCAAGAATTTGGTCCCGAATACAAAAATCTAGTTTTGGATCAAAAAAATCAAGAATTGGGTCGCGAAGACAAAAATCTAGTTTTGGATCAAAAAAATCAAGAATTTGGTCGCGAAGACAAAAATCTAGTTTTGGATCAAGAAAATCAAGAATTTGGTCGCGAAGACAAAAATCTAGTTTTGGATCAAGAAAATCAAGAAGTGTGTCGCGAATACAAAAAACAAGTTTTGGATCAAGAAAATCAAGAATTTGGTCCCGAATACAAAAAACTAGTTCTGGATCAAGAAAATCAAGAATTTGATCGCGGAGACAAAAATCTAGTTTTGGATCAAGAAAATCAATAATTGGGTCGCGAATACAAAAATCTAGTTTTGGATCAAGAAAATCAAGAAGTGTGTGGCGAATACAAAAAACAAGTTTGGGATCAAAAAAATGAAGAATTTGGTCCCGAATTCAAAAAACTAGTTTTGGATCAAGAAAATCAAGAATTTGGTCCCGAATACAAAAATCTAGTTTTGGATCAAGAAAATCAAGAATTTGGTCGCGAAGACAAAAATCTAGTTTTGGATCAAGAAAATCAAGAAGTGTGTCGCGAATACAAAAAACAAGTTTTGGATCAAAAAAATCAAGAATTTGGTCCCGAATACAAAAAACTAGTTTTGGATCAAGAAAATCAAGAATTTGATCGCGGAGACAAAAATCTAGTTTTGGATCAAGAAAATCAAGAATATGGTCGCGAATACAAAAATCTAGTTTGGGATCAAGAAAATCAAGAAGTATGTCGCGAATACAAAAAACTAGTTTTGGATCAAGAAAATCAAGAATTTGGTCGCGAAAACAAAAATCTAGTTCTGGATCAAGAAAATCCAGAATTTGGTCGCGAAGACAAAAATCTAGTTTTGGATCAAGAAAATCAAGAAGTGTGTCACGAATACAAAAATCTAGTTTGGGATCAAGAAAATCAAGAATTTGGTCCCGAATACAAAAAACTAGTTTTGGATCAAGAAAATCAAGAATTTGGTCGCGAAAACAAAAATCTAGTTCTGGATCAAGAAAATCAAGAATTTGGTCGCGAAAACAAAAATCTAGTTTTGGATCAAGAAAATCAAGAAGTGTGTCGCGAATACAAAAATCTAGTTTGGGATCAAGAAAATCAAGAATTTGGTCCCGAATACAAAAAACTAGTTTTGGATCAAGAAAATCAAGAATTTGGTCGCGAAAACAAAAATCTAGTTCTGGATCAAGAAAATGAAGAATTTGGTCGCGAAAACAAAAATCTAGTTTTGGATCAAGAAAATCAAGAAGTGTGTCGCGAATACAAAAAACAAGTTGGGGATCAAAAAAATCAAGAATTTGGTCCCGAATACAAAAAACTAGTTTTGGATCAAGAAAATCAAGAATTTGGTCGCGAAAACAAAAATCTAGTTCTGTATCAAGAAAATCAAGAATTGGGTCGCGAAGACAAAAATCTAGTTTTGGACCAAGAAAATCAAGAAGTGTGTCGCGAATACAAAAAACAAGTTTGGGATCAAAAAAATCAAGAATTTGGTCCCGAATTCAAAAAACTAGTTTTGGATCAAGAAAATCAAGAATTTGGTCCCGAATACAAAAATCTAGTTTTGGATCAAAAAAATCAAGAATTGGGTCGCGAAGACAAAAATCTAGTTCTGGATCAAGAAAATCAAGAATTTGGTCGCGAAGACAAAAATCTAGTTTTGGATCAAGAAAATCAAGAAGTATGTCGCGAATACAAAAAACTAGTTTTGGATCAAGAAAATCAAGAAGTGTGTCACGAATACAAAAATCTAGTTTGGGATCAAGAAAATCAAGAATTTGGTCCCGAAAAAAAAAAAACTAGTTTTGGATCAAGAAAATCAAGAATTGGGTCGCGCATACAAAAATCTAGTTTTGGATCAAGAAAATCAAGAAATGTGTCGCGAATACAAAAAACAAGTTTGGGATCAAAAAAATGAAGAATTTGGTCCCGAATTCAAAAAACTAGTTTTGGATCAAGAAAATCAAGAATTTGGTCCCGAATACAAAAATCTAGTTTTGGATCAAGAAAATCAAGAATTTGGTCGCGAAGACAAAAATCTAGTTTTGGATCAAGAAAATCAAGAAGTGTGTCGCGAATACAAAAAACAAGTTTTGGATCAAAAAAATCAAGAATTTGGTCCCGAATACAAAAAACTAGTTTTGGATCAAGAAAATCAAGAATTTGATCGCGGAGACAAAAAACTAGTTTTGGATCAAGAAAATCAAGAATTTGGTCGCGAATACAAAAATCTAGTTTTGGATCAAAAAAATCAAGAATTGGGTCGCGAAGACAAAAATCTAGTTTTGGATCAAAAAAATCAAGAATTTGGTCGCGAAGACAAAAATCTAGTTTTGGATCAAGAAAATCAAGAATTTGGTCGCGAAGACAAAAATCTAGTTTTGGATCAAGAAAATCAAGAAGTGTGTCGCGAATACAAAAAACAAGTTTTGGATCAAGAAAATCAAGAATTTGGTCCCGAATACAAAAATCTAGTTTTGGATCAAGAAAATCAAGAATTGGGTCGCGAATACAAAAATCTAGTTTTGGATCAAGAAAATCAAGAAGTGTGTCGCGAATACAAAAAACAAGTTTGGGATCAAAAAAATGAAGAATTTGGTCCCGAATTCAAAAAACTAGTTTTGGATCAAGAAAATCAAGAATTTGGTCCCGAATACAAAAATCTAGTTTGGGATCAAGAAAATCAAGAATTGGGTCCCGAATGCAAAAAACTAGTTTTGGATCACGAAAATTAAGAATTTGGTCGCGAATACAAAAATCTAGTTTTGGATCAAGAAAATCAAGAATATGGTCGCGAATACAAAAATCTAGTTTGGGATCAAGAAAATCAAGAAGTGTGTCGCGAATACAAAAAACTAGTTTTGGATCAAGAAAATCAAGAATTTGGTCGCGAAAACAAAAATCTAGTTCTGGATCAAGAAAATCAAGAATTTGGTCGCGAAGACAAAAATCTAGTTTTGGATCAAGGAAATCAAGAAGTGTGTCACGAATACAAAAATCTAGTTTGGGATCAAGAAAATCAAGAATTTGGTCCCGAATACAAAAAACTAGTTTTGGATCAAGAAAATCAAGAATTTGGTCGCGAAAACAAAAATCTAGTTCTGGATCAAGAAAATCAAGAATTTGGTCGCGAAAACAAAAATCTAGTTTTGGATCAAGAAAATCAAGAAGTGTGTCGCGCATACAAAAATCTAGTTTTGGATCAAGAAAATCAAGAATTTGGTCGCGAAAACAAAAATCTAGTTCTGGATCAAGAAAATCCAGAATTTGGTCGCGAAGACAAAAATCTAGTTTTGGATCAAGAAAATCAAGAAGTGTGTCACGAATACAAAAATCTAGTTTGGGATCAAGAAAATCAAGAATTGGGTTCCGAATGCAAAAAACTAGTTTTGGATCACGAAAATTAAGAATTTGGTCGCGAAGACAAAAATCTAGTTTTGGATCAAGAAAATCAAGAAGTGTGTCGCGAATACAAAAAACAAGTTTTGGATCAAGAAAATCAAGAATTTGGTCCCGAATACAAAAAACTAGTTTTGGATCAAGAAAATCAAGAATTTGATCGCGGAGACAAAAATCTAGTTTTGGATCAAGAAAATCAAGAATTGGGTCGCGAATACAAAAATCTAGTTTTGGATCAAGAAAATCAAGAAGTGTGTCGCGAATACAAAAAACAAGTTTGGGATCAAAAAAATGAAGAATTTGGTCCCGAATTCAAAAAACTAGTTTTGGATCAAGAAAATCAAGAATTTGGTCCCGAATACATAAAACTAGTTTTGGATCAAGAAAATCAAGAATTTGATCGCGGAGACAAAAATCTAGTTTTGGATCAAGAAAATCAAGAATATGGTCGCGAATACAAAAATCTAGTTTGGGATCAAGAAAATCAAGAAGTGTGTCGCGAATACAAAAAACTAGTTTTGGATCAAGAAAATCAAGAATTTGGTCCCGAATACAAAAATCTAGTTTTGGATCAAAAAAAATCAAGAATTGGGTCGCGAAGACAAAAATCTAGTTTTGGATCAAAAAAATCAAGAATTTGGTCGCGAAGACAAAAATCTAGTTTTGGATCAAGAAAATCAAGAAGTGTGTCGCGAATACAAAAAACTAGTTTTGGATCAAGAAAATCAAGAATTTGGTCCCGAATACAAAAAACTAGTTTTGGATCAAGAAAATCAAGAATTTGGTCGCGAATACAAAAAACTAGTTTTGGATCAAGAAAATCAAGAATTTGGTCGCGAATACAAAAATCTAGTTTTGGATCAAGAAAATCAAGAATTTGGTCGCGAATACAAAAATCTAGTTTTGGATCAAGAAAAATCAAGAAGTGTGTCGCGAATACAAAAAACAAGTTTGGGATCAAAAAAATGAAGAATTTGGTCCCGAATACAAAAAACTAGTTTTGGATCAAGAAAATCAAGAATTTGGTCCCGAATACAAAAAACTAGTTTTGGATCAAGAAAATCAAGAATTTGGTCCCGAATACAAAAATCTAGTTTTGGATCAAAAAAATCAAGAATTGGGTCGCGAATAAAAAAATCTAGTTTTGGATCAAGAAAATCAAGAATTTGGTCGCTAAGACAAAAATCTAGTTTTGGATCAAGAAAATCAAGAAGTGTGTCGCGAATACAAAAAACAAGTTTGGGATCAAAAAAATCAAGAATTTGGTCCCGAAGTCACAAAACTAGTTTTGGATCAAGAAAATCAAGAATTTGGTCCCGAATACAAAAATCTAGTTTTGGATCAAAAAAATCAAGAATTGGGTCGCGAAGACAAAAATCTAGTTTTGGATCAAAAAAATCAAGAATTTGGTCGCGAAGACAAAAATCTAGTTTTGGATCAAGAAAATCAAGAATTTGGTCGCGAAGACAAAAATCTAGTTTTGGATCAAGAAAATCAAGAAGTGTGTCGCGAATACAAAAAACAAGTTTTGGATCAAGAAAATCAAGAATTTGGTCCCGAATACAAAAAACTAGTTCTGGATCAAGAAAATCAAGAATTTGATCGCGGAGACAAAAATCTAGTTTTGGATCAAGAAAATCAATAATTGGGTCGCGAATACAAAAATCTAGTTTTGGATCAAGAAAATCAAGAAGTGTGTGGCGAATACAAAAAACAAGTTTGGGATCAAAAAAATGAAGAATTTGGTCCCGAATTCAAAAAACTAGTTTTGGATCAAGAAAATCAAGAATTTGGTCCCGAATACAAAAATCTAGTTTTGGATCAAGAAAATCAAGAATTTGGTCGCGAAGACAAAAATCTAGTTTTGGATCAAGAAAATCAAGAAGTGTGTCGCGAATACAAAAAACAAGTTTTGGATCAAAAAAATCAAGAATTTGGTCCCGAATACAAAAAACTAGTTTTGGATCAAGAAAATCAAGAATTTGATCGCGGAGACAAAAATCTAGTTTTGGATCAAGAAAATCAAGAATATGGTCGCGAATACAAAAATCTAGTTTGGGATCAAGAAAATCAAGAAGTATGTCGCGAATACAAAAAACTAGTTTTGGATCAAGAAAATCAAGAATTTGGTCGCGAAAACAAAAATCTAGTTCTGGATCAAGAAAATCCAGAATTTGGTCGCGAAGACAAAAATCTAGTTTTGGATCAAGAAAATCAAGAAGTGTGTCACGAATACAAAAATCTAGTTTGGGATCAAGAAAATCAAGAATTTGGTCCCGAATACAAAAAACTAGTTTTGGATCAAGAAAATCAAGAATTTGGTCGCGAAAACAAAAATCTAGTTCTGGATCAAGAAAATCAAGAATTTGGTCGCGAAAACAAAAATCTAGTTTTGGATCAAGAAAATCAAGAAGTGTGTCGCGAATACAAAAATCTAGTTTGGGATCAAGAAAATCAAGAATTTGGTCCCGAATACAAAAAACTAGTTTTGGATCAAGAAAATCAAGAATTTGGTCGCGAAAACAAAAATCTAGTTCTGGATCAAGAAAATGAAGAATTTGGTCGCGAAAACAAAAATCTAGTTTTGGATCAAGAAAATCAAGAAGTGTGTCGCGAATACAAAAAACAAGTTGGGGATCAAAAAAATCAAGAATTTGGTCCCGAATACAAAAAACTAGTTTTGGATCAAGAAAATCAAGAATTTGGTCGCGAAAACAAAAATCTAGTTCTGTATCAAGAAAATCAAGAATTGGGTCGCGAAGACAAAAATCTAGTTTTGGACCAAGAAAATCAAGAAGTGTGTCGCGAATACAAAAAACAAGTTTGGGATCAAAAAAATCAAGAATTTGGTCCCGAATTCAAAAAACTAGTTTTGGATCAAGAAAATCAAGAATTTGGTCCCGAATACAAAAATCTAGTTTTGGATCAAAAAAATCAAGAATTGGGTCGCGAAGACAAAAATCTAGTTCTGGATCAAGAAAATCAAGAATTTGGTCGCGAAGACAAAAATCTAGTTTTGGATCAAGAAAATCAAGAAGTATGTCGCGAATACAAAAAACTAGTTTTGGATCAAGAAAATCAAGAAGTGTGTCACGAATACAAAAATCTAGTTTGGGATCAAGAAAATCAAGAATTTGGTCCCGAAAAAAAAAAAACTAGTTTTGGATCAAGAAAATCAAGAATTGGGTCGCGCATACAAAAATCTAGTTTTGGATCAAGAAAATCAAGAAATGTGTCGCGAATACAAAAAACAAGTTTGGGATCAAAAAAATGAAGAATTTGGTCCCGAATTCAAAAAACTAGTTTTGGATCAAGAAAATCAAGAATTTGGTCCCGAATACAAAAATCTAGTTTTGGATCAAGAAAATCAAGAATTTGGTCGCGAAGACAAAAATCTAGTTTTGGATCAAGAAAATCAAGAAGTGTGTCGCGAATACAAAAAACAAGTTTTGGATCAAAAAAATCAAGAATTTGGTCCCGAATACAAAAAACTAGTTTTGGATCAAGAAAATCAAGAATTTGATCGCGGAGACAAAAAACTAGTTTTGGATCAAGAAAATCAAGAATTTGGTCGCGAATACAAAAATCTAGTTTTGGATCAAAAAAATCAAGAATTGGGTCGCGAAGACAAAAATCTAGTTTTGGATCAAAAAAATCAAGAATTTGGTCGCGAAGACAAAAATCTAGTTTTGGATCAAGAAAATCAAGAATTTGGTCGCGAAGACAAAAATCTAGTTTTGGATCAAGAAAATCAAGAAGTGTGTCGCGAATACAAAAAACAAGTTTTGGATCAAGAAAATCAAGAATTTGGTCCCGAATACAAAAATCTAGTTTTGGATCAAGAAAATCAAGAATTGGGTCGCGAATACAAAAATCTAGTTTTGGATCAAGAAAATCAAGAAGTGTGTCGCGAATACAAAAAACAAGTTTGGGATCAAAAAAATGAAGAATTTGGTCCCGAATTCAAAAAACTAGTTTTGGATCAAGAAAATCAAGAATTTGGTCCCGAATACAAAAATCTAGTTTTGGATCAAGAAAATCAAGAAGTGTGTCGCGAATACAAAAAACAAGTTTTGGATCAAAAAAATCAAGAATTTGGTCCCGAATACAAAAAACTAGTTTTGGATCAAGAAAATCAAGAATTTGATCGCGGAGACAAAAATCTAGTTTTGGATCAAGAAAATCAAGAATATGGTCGCGAATACAAAAATCTAGTTTGGGATCAAGAAAATCAAGAAGTGTGTCACGAATACAAAAAACTAGTTTTGGATCAAGAAAATCAAGAATTTGGTCGCGAAAACAAAAATCTAGTTCTGGATCAAGAAAATCCAGAATTTGGTCGCGAAGACAAAAATCTAGTTTTGGATCAAGAAAATCAAGAAGTGTGTCACGAATACAAAAATCTAGTTTGGGATCAAGAAAATCAAGAATTTGGTCCCGAATACAAAAAACTAGTTTTGGATCAAGAAAATCAAGAATTTGATCGCGGAGACAAAAATCTAGTTTTGGATCAAGAAAATCAAGAATATGGTCGCGAATACAAAAATCTAGTTTGGGATCAAGAAAATCAAGAAGTGTGTCGCGAATACAAAAAACTAGTTTTGGATCAAGAAAATCAAGAATTTGGTCGCGAAAACAAAAATCTAGTTCTGGATCAAGAAAATCCAGAATTTGGTCGCGAAGACAAAAATCTAGTTTTGGATCAAGAAAATCAAGAAGTGTGTCACGAATACAAAAATCTAGTTTGGGATCAAGAAAATCAAGAATTGGGTCCCGAATGCAAAAAACTAGTTTTGGATCACGAAAATTAAGAATTTGGTCGCGAATACAAAAATCTAGTTTTGGATCAAGAAAATCAAGAATATGGTCGCGAATACAAAAATCTAGTTTGGGATCAAGAAAATCAAGAAGTGTGTCGCGAATACAAAAAACTAGTTTTGGATCAAGAAAATCAAGAATTTGGTCGCGAAAACAAAAATCTAGTTCTGGATCAAGAAAATCAAGAATTTGGTCGCGAAGACAAAAATCTAGTTTTGGATCAAGGAAATCAAGAAGTGTGTCACGAATACAAAAATCTAGTTTGGGATCAAGAAAATCAAGAATTTGGTCCCGAATACAAAAAACTAGTTTTGGATCAAGAAAATCAAGAATTTGGTCGCGAAAACAAAAATCTAGTTCTGGATCAAGAAAATCAAGAATTTGGTCGCGAAAACAAAAATCTAGTTTTGGATCAAGAAAATCAAGAAGTGTGTCGCGCATACAAAAATCTAGTTTTGGATCAAGAAAATCAAGAATTTGGTCGCGAAAACAAAAATCTAGTTCTGGATCAAGAAAATCCAGAATTTGGTCGCGAAGACAAAAATCTAGTTTTGGATCAAGAAAATCAAGAAGTGTGTCACGAATACAAAAATCTAGTTTGGGATCAAGAAAATCAAGAATTGGGTCCCGAATGCAAAAAACTAGTTTTGGATCACGAAAATTAAGAATTTGGTCGCGAAGACAAAAATCTAGTTTTGGATCAAGAAAATCAAGAAGTGTGTCGCGAATACAAAAAACAAGTTTTGGATCAAGAAAATCAAGAATTTGGTCCCGAATACAAAAAACTAGTTTTGGATCAAGAAAATCAAGAATTTGATCGCGGAGACAAAAATCTAGTTTTGGATCAAGAAAATCAAGAATTGGGTCGCGCATACAAAAATCTAGTTTTGGATCAAGAAAATCAAGAAGTGTGTCGCGAATACAAAAAACAAGTTTGGGATCAAAAAAATGAAGAATTTGGTCCCGAATTCAAAAAACTAGTTTTGGATCAAGAAAATCAAGAATTTGGTCCCGAATACAAAAATCTAGTTTTGGATCAAGAAAATCAAGAATTTGGTCGCGAAGACAAAAATCTAGTTTTGGATCAAGAAAATCAAGAAGTGTGTCGCGAATACAAAAAACAAGTTTTGGATCAAAAAAATCAAGAATTTGGTCCCGAATACAAAAAACTAGTTTTGGATCAAGAAAATCAAGAATTTGATCGCGGAGACAAAAATCTAGTTTTGGATCAAGAAAATCAAGAATATGGTCGCGAATACAAAAATCTAGTTTGGGATCAAGAAAATCAAGAAGTGTGTCGCGAATACAAAAAACTAGTTTTGGATCAAGAAAATCAAGAATTTGGTCCCGAATACAAAAATCTAGTTTTGGATCAAAAAAAATCAAGAATTGGGTCGCGAAGACAAAAATCTAGTTTTGGATCAAAAAAATCAAGAATTTGGTCGCGAAGACAAAAATCTAGTTTTGGATCAAGAAAATCAAGAAGTGTGTCGCGAATACAAAAAACTAGTTTTGGATCAAGAAAATCAAGAATTTGGTCCCGAATACAAAAAACTAGTTTTGGATCAAGAAAATCAAGAATTTGGTCGCGAATACAAAAAACTAGTTTTGGATCAAGAAAATCAAGAATTTGGTCGCGAATACAAAAATCTAGTTTTGGATCAAGAAAATCAAGAATTTGGTCGCGAATACAAAAATCTAGTTTTGGATCAAGAAAAATCAAGAAGTGTGTCGCGAACACAAAAAACAAGTTTGGGATCAAAAAAATGAAGAATTTGGTCCCGAATACAAAAAACTAGTTTTGGATCAAGAAAATCAAGAATTTGGTCCCGAATACAAAAAACTAGTTATGGATCAAGAAAATCAAGAATTTGGTCCCGAATACAAAAATCTAGTTTTGGATCAAAAAAATCAAGAATTGGGTCGCGAATAAAAAAATCTAGTTTTGGATCAAGAAAATCAAGAATTTGGTCGCGAAGACAAAAATCTAGTTTTGGATCAAGAAAATCAAGAAGTGTGTCGCGAATACAAAAAACAAGTTTGGGATCAAAAAAATCAAGAATTTGGTCCCGAAGTCACAAAACTAGTTTTGGATCAAGAAAATCAAGAATTTGGTCCCGAATACAAAAATCTAGTTTTGGATCAAAAAAATCAAGAATTGGGTCGCGAAGACAAAAATCTAGTTTTGGATCAAAAAAATCAAGAATTTGGTCGCGAAGACAAAAATCTAGTTTTGGATCAAGAAAATCAATAATTTGGTCGCGAAGACAAAAATCTAGTTTTGGATCAAGAAAATCAAGAAGTGTGTCGCGAATACAAAAAACAAGTTTTGGATCAAGAAAATCAAGAATTTGGTCCCGAATACAAAAAACTAGTTCTGGATCAAGAAAATCAAGAATTTGATCGCGGAGACAAAAATCTAGTTTTGGATCAAGAAAATCAATAATTGGGTCGCGAATACAAAAATCTAGTTTTGGATCAAGAAAATCAAGAAGTGTGTGGCGAATACAAAAAACAAGTTTGGGATCAAAAAAATGAAGAATTTGGTCCCGAATTCAAAAAACTAGTTTTGGATCAAGAAAATCAAGAATTTGGTCCCGAATACAAAAATCTAGTTTTGGATCAAGAAAATCAAGAATTTGGTCGCGAAGACAAAAATCTAGTTTTGGATCAAGAAAATCAAGAAGTGTGTCGCGAATACAAAAAACAAGTTTTGGATCAAAAAAATCAAGAATTTGGTCCCGAATACAAAAAACTAGTTTTGGATCAAGAAAATCAAGAATTTGATCGCGGAGACAAAAATCTAGTTTTGGATCAAGAAAATCAAGAATATGGTCGCGAATACAAAAATCTAGTTTGGGATCAAGAAAATCAAGAAGTATGTCGCGAATACAAAAAACAAGTTTGGGATCAAAAAAATGAAGAATTTGGTCCCGAATTCAAAAAACTAGTTTTGGATCAAGAAAATCAAGAATTTGGTCCCGAATACAAAAATCTAGTTTTGGATCAAGAAAATCAAGAATTTGGTCGCGAAGACAAAAATCTAGTTTTGGATCAAGAAAATCAAGAAGTGTGTCGCGAATACAAAAAACAAGTTTTGGATCAAAAAAATCAAGAATTTGGTCCCGAATACAAAAAACTAGTTTTGGATCAAGAAAATCAAGAATTTGATCGCGGAGACAAAAATCTAGTTTTGGATCAAGAAAATCAAGAATATGGTCGCGAATACAAAAATCTAGTTTGGGATCAAGAAAATCAAGAATTTGGTCCCGAATACAAAAAACTAGTTTTGGATCAAGAAAATCAAGAATTTGGTCGCGAAAACAAAAATCTAGTTCTGGATCAAGAAAATGAAGAATTTGGTCGCGAAAACAAAAATCTAGTTTTGGATCAAGAAAATCAAGAAGTGTGTCGCGAATACAAAAAACAAGTTGGGGATCAAAAAAATCAAGAATTTGGTCCCGAATACAAAAAACTAGTTTTGGATCAAGAAAATCAAGAATTTGGTCGCGAAAACAAAAATCTAGTTCTGGATCAAGAAAATCAAGAATTGGGTCGCGAAGACAAAAATCTAGTTTTGGACCAAGAAAATCAAGAAGTGTGTCGCGAATACAAAAAACAAGTTTGGGATCAAAAAAATCAAGAATTTGGTCCCGAATTCAAAAAACTAGTTTTGGATCAAGAAAATCAAGAATTTGGTCCCGAATACAAAAATCTAGTTTTGGATCAAAAAAATCAAGAATTGGGTCGCGAAGACAAAAATCTAGTTCTGGATCAAGAAAATCAAGAATTTGGTCGCGAAGACAAAAATCTAGTTTTGGATCAAGAAAATCAAGAAGTATGTCGCGAATACAAAAAACTAGTTTTGGATCAAGAAAATCAAGAAGTGTGTCACGAATACAAAAATCTAGTTTGGGATCAAGAAAATCAAGAATTTGGTCCCGAAAAAAAAAAAACTAGTTTTGGATCAAGAAAATCAAGAATTGGGTCGCGCATACAAAAATCTAGTTTTGGATCAAGAAAATCAAGAAGTGTGTCGCGAATACAAAAAACAAGTTTGGGATCAAAAAAATGAAGAATTTGGTCCCGAATTCAAAAAACTAGTTTTGGATCAAGAAAATCAAGAATTTGGTCCCGAATACAAAAATCTAGTTTTGGATCAAGAAAATCAAGAATTTGGTCGCGAAGACAAAAATCTAGTTTTGGATCAAGAAAATCAAGAAGTGTGTCGCGAATACAAAAAACAAGTTTTGGATCAAAAAAATCAAGAATTTGGTCCCGAATACAAAAAACTAGTTTTGGATCAAGAAAATCAAGAATTTGATCGCGGAGACAAAAAACTAGTTTTGGATCAAGAAAATCAAGAATTTGGTCGCGAATACAAAAATCTAGTTTTGGATCAAAAAAATCAAGAATTGGGTCGCGAAGACAAAAATCTAGTTTTGGATCAAAAAAATCAAGAATTTGGTCGCGAAGACAAAAATCTAGTTTTGGATCAAGAAAATCAAGAATTTGGTCGCGAAGACAAAAATCTAGTTTTGGATCAAGAAAATCAAGAAGTGTGTCGCGAATACAAAAAACAAGTTTTGGATCAAGAAAATCAAGAATTTGGTCCCGAATACAAAAATCTAGTTTTGGATCAAGAAAATCAAGAATTGGGTCGCGAATACAAAAATCTAGTTTTGGATCAAGAAAATCAAGAAGTGTGTCGCGAATACAAAAAACAAGTTTGGGATCAAAAAAATGAAGAATTTGGTCCCGAATTCAAAAAACTAGTTTTGGATCAAGAAAATCAAGAATTTGGTCCCGAATACAAAAATCTAGTTTTGGATCAAGAAAATCAAGAAGTGTGTCGCGAATACAAAAATCTAGTTTGGGATCAAGAAAATCAAGAATTTGGTCCCGAATACAAAAAACTAGTTTTGGATCAAGAAAATCAAGAATTTGATCGCGGAGACAAAAATCTAGTTTTGGATCAAGAAAATCAAGAATATGGTCGCGAATACGAAAATCTAGTTTGGGATCAAGAAAATCAAGAAGTGTGTCGCGAATACAAAAAACTAGTTTTGGATCAAGAAAATCAAGAATTTGGTCGCGAAAACAAAAATCTAGTTCTGGATCAAGAAAATCCAGAATTTGGTCGCGAAGACAAAAATCTAGTTTTGGATCAAGAAAATCAAGAAGTGTGTCACGAATACAAAAATCTAGTTTGGGATCAAGAAAATCAAGAATTGGGTCCCGAATGCAAAAAACTAGTTTTGGATCACGAAAATTAAGAATTTGGTCGCGAATACAAAAATCTAGTTTTGGATCAAGAAAATCAAGAATATGGTCGCGAATACAAAAATCTAGTTTGGGATCAAGAAAATCAAGAAGTGTGTCGCGAATACAAAAAACTAGTTTTGGATCAAGAAAATCAAGAATTTGGTCGCGAAAACAAAAATCTAGTTCTGGATCAAGAAAATCAAGAATTTGGTCGCGAAGACAAAAATCTAGTTTTGGATCAAGGAAATCAAGAAGTGTGTCACGAATACAAAAATCTAGTTTGGGATCAAGAAAATCAAGAATTTGGTCCCGAATACAAAAAACTAGTTTTGGATCAAGAAAATCAAGAATTTGGTCGCGAAAACAAAAATCTAGTTCTGGATCAAGAAAATCAAGAATTTGGTCGCGAAAACAAAAATCTAGTTTTGGATCAAGAAAATCAAGAAGTGTGTCGCGCATACAAAAATCTAGTTTTGGATCAAGAAAATCAAGAATTTGGTCGCGAAAACAAAAATCTAGTTCTGGATCAAGAAAATCCAGAATTTGGTCGCGAAGACAAAAATCTAGTTTTGGATCAAGAAAATCAAGAAGTGTGTCACGAATACAAAAATCTAGTTTGGGATCAAGAAAATCAAGAATTGGGTCCCGAATGCAAAAAACTAGTTTTGGATCACGAAAATTAAGAATTTGGTCGCGAAGACAAAAATCTAGTTTTGGATCAAGAAAATCAAGAAGTGTGTCGCGAATACAAAAAACAAGTTTTGGATCAAGAAAATCAAGAATTTGGTCCCGAATACAAAAAACTAGTTTTGGATCAAGAAAATCAAGAATTTGATCGCGGAGACAAAAATCTAGTTTTGGATCAAGAAAATCAAGAATTGGGTCGCGAATACAAAAATCTAGTTTTGGATCAAGAAAATCAAGAAGTGTGTCGCGAATACAAAAAACAAGTTTGGGATCAAAAAAATGAAGAATTTGGTCCCGAATTCAAAAAACTAGTTTTGGATCAAGAAAATCAAGAATTTGGTCCCGAATACAAAAAACTAGTTTTGGATCAAGAAAATCAAGAATTTGATCGCGGAGACAAAAATCTAGTTTTGGATCAAGAAAATCAAGAATATGGTCGCGAATACAAAAATCTAGTTTGGGATCAAGAAAATCAAGAAGTGTGTCGTGAATACAAAAAACTAGTTTTGGATCAAGAAAATCAAGAATTTGGTCCCGAATACAAAAATCTAGTTTTGGATCAAAAAAAATCAAGAATTGGGTCGCGAAGACAAAAATCTAGTTTTGGATCAAAAAAATCAAGAATTTGGTCGCGAAGACAAAAATCTAGTTTTGGATCAAGAAAATCAAGAAGTGTGTCGCGAATACAAAAAACTAGTTTTGGATCAAGAAAATCAAGAATTTGGTCCCGAATACAAAAAACTAGTTTTGGATCAAGAAAATCAAGAATTTGGTCGCGAATACAAAAAACTAGTTTTGGATCAAGAAAATCAAGAATTTGGTCGCGAATACAAAAATCTAGTTTTGGATCAAGAAAATCAAGAATTTGGTCGCGAATACAAAAATCTAGTTTTGGATCAAGAAAAATCAAGAAGTGTGTCGCGAATACAAAAAACAAGTTTGGGATCAAAAAAATGAAGAATTTGGTCCCGAATACAAAAAACTAGTTTTGGATCAAGAAAATCAAGAATTTGGTCCCGAATACAAAAAACTAGTTTTGGATCAAGAAAATCAAGAATTTGGTCCCGAATACAAAAATCTAGTTTTGGATCAAAAAAATCAAGAATTGGGTCGCGAATAAAAAAATCTAGATTTGGATCAAGAAAATCAAGAATTTGGTCGCGAAGACAAAAATCTAGTTTTGGATCAAGAAAATCAAGAAGTGTGTCGCGAATACAAAAAACAAGTTTGGGATCAAAAAAATCAAGAATTTGGTCCCGAAGTCACAAAACTAGTTTTGGATCAAGAAAATCAAGAATTTGGTCCCGAATACAAAAATCTAGTTTTGGATCAAAAAAATCAAGAATTGGGTCGCGAAGACAAAAATCTAGATTTGGATCAAGAAAATCAAGAATTTGGTCGCGAAGACAAAAATCTAGTTTTGGATCAAGAAAATCAAGAAGTGTGTCGCGAATACAAAAAACAAGTTTGGGATCAAAAAAATCAAGAATTTGGTCCCGAAGTCACAAAACTAGTTTTGGATCAAGAAAATCAAGAATTTGGTCCCGAATACAAAAATCTAGTTTTGGATCAAAAAAATCAAGAATTGGGTCGCGAAGACAAAAATCTAGTTTTGGATCAAAAAAATCAAGAATTTGGTCGCGAAGACAAAAATCTAGTTTTGGATCAAGAAAATCAAGAATTTGGTCGCGAAGACAAAAATCTAGTTTTGGATCAAGAAAATCAAGAAGTGTGTCGCGAATACAAAAAACAAGTTTTGGATCAAGAAAATCAAGAATTTGGTCCCGAATACAAAAAACTAGTTCTGGATCAAGAAAATCAAGAATTTGATCGCGGAGACAAAAATCTAGTTTTGGATCAAGAAAATCAATAATTGGGTCGCGAATACAAAAATCTAGTTTTGGATCAAGAAAATCAAGAAGTGTGTGGCGAATACAAAAAACAAGTTTGGGATCAAAAAAATGAAGAATTTGGTCCCGAATTCAAAAAACTAGTTTTGGATCAAGAAAATCAAGAATTTGGTCCCGAATAAAAAAATCTAGTTTTGGATCAAGAAAATCAAGAATTTGGTCGCGAAGACAAAAATCTAGTTTTGGATCAAGAAAATCAAGAAGTGTGTCGCGAATACAAAAAACAAGTTTTGGATCAAAAAAATCAAGAATTTGGTCCCGAATACAAAAAACTAGTTTTGGATCAAGAAAATCAAGAATTTGATCGCGGAGACAAAAATCTAGTTTTGGATCAAGAAAATCAAGAATATGGTCGCGAATACAAAAATCTAGTTTGGGATCAAGAAAATCAAGAAGTATGTCGCGAATACAAAAAACTAGTTTTGGATCAAGAAAATCAAGAATTTGGTCGCGAAAACAAAAATCTAGTTCTGGATCAAGAAAATCCAGAATTTGGTCGCGAAGACAAAAATCTAGTTTTGGATCAAGAAAATCAAGAAGTGTGTCACGAATACAAAAATCTAGTTTGGGATCAAGAAAATCAAGAATTTGGTCCCGAATACAAAAAACTAGTTTTGGATCAAGAAAATCAAGAATTTGGTCGCGAAAACAAAAATCTAGTTCTGGATCAAGAAAATCAAGAATTTGGTCGCGAAAACAAAAATCTAGTTTTGGATCAAGAAAATCAAGAAGTGTGTCGCGAATACAAAAATCTAGTTTGGGATCAAGAAAATCAAGAATTTGGTCCCGAATACAAAAAACTAGTTTTGGATCAAGAAAATCAAGAATTTGGTCGCGAAAACAAAAATCTAGTTCTGGATCAAGAAAATGAAGAATTTGGTCGCGAAAACAAAAATCTAGTTTTGGATCAAGAAAATCAAGAAGTGTGTCGCGAATACAAAAAACAAGTTGGGGATCAAAAAAATCAAGAATTTGGTCCCGAATACAAAAAACTAGTTTTGGATCAAGAAAATCAAGAATTTGGTCGCGAAAACAAAAATCTAGTTCTGGATCAAGAAAATCAAGAATTGGGTCGCGAAGACAAAAATCTAGTTTTGGACCAAGAAAATCAAGAAGTGTGTCGCGAATACAAAAAACAAGTTTGGGATCAAAAAAATCAAGAATTTGGTCCCGAATTCAAAAAACTAGTTTTGGATCAAGAAAATCAAGAATTTGGTCCCGAATACAAAAATCTAGTTTTGGATCAAAAAAATCAAGAATTGGGTCGCGAAGACAAAAATCTAGTTCTGGATCAAGAAAATCAAGAATTTGGTCGCGAAGACAAAAATCTAGTTTTGGATCAAGAAAATCAAGAAGTATGTCGCGAATACAAAAAACTAGTTTTGGATCAAGAAAATCAAGAAGTGTGTCACGAATACAAAAATCTAGTTTGGGATCAAGAAAATCAAGAATTTGGTCCCGAAAAAAAAAAAACTAGTTTTGGATCAAGAAAATCAAGAATTTGATCGCGGAGACAAAAATCTAGTTTTGGATCAAGAAAATCAAGAATATGGTCGCGAATACGAAAATCTAGTTTGGGATCAAGAAAATCAAGAAGTGTGTCGCGAATACAAAAAACTAGTTTTGGATCAAGAAAATCAAGAATTTGGTCGCGAAAACAAAAATCTAGTTCTGGATCAAGAAAATCCAGAATTTGGTCGCGAAGACAAAAATCTAGTTTTGGATCAAGGAAATCAAGATGTGTGTCACGAATACAAAAATCTAGTTTGGGATCAAGAAAATCAAGAATTGGGTCCCGAATGCAAAAAACTAGTTTTGGATCACGAAAATTAAGAATTTTGTCGCGAATACAAAAATCTAGTTTTGGATCAAGGAAATCAAGAATATGGTCGCGAATACAAAAATCTAGTTTGGGATCAAGAAAATCAAGAAGTGTGTCGCGAATACAAAAAACTAGTTTTGGATTAAGAAAATCAAGAATTTGGTCGCGAAAACAAAAATCTAGTTCTGGATCAAGAAAATCCAGAATTTGGTCGCGAAAACAAAAATCTAGTTTTGGATCAAGAAAATCAAGAAGTGTGTCACGAATACAAAAATCTAGTTTGGGATCAAGAAAATCAAGAATTTGGTCCCGAATACAAAAAACTAGTTTTGGATCAAGAAAATCAAGAATTTGGTCGCGAAAACAAAAATCTAGTTCTGGATCAAGAAAATCAAGAATTTGGTCGCGAAAACAAAAATCTAGTTTTGGATCAAGAAAATCAAGAAGTGTGTCGCGAATACAAAAAACAAGTTTGGGATCAAAAAAATCAAGAATTTGGTCCCGAATACAAAAAACTAGTTTTGGATCAAGAAAATCAAGAATTTGGTCGCGAAAACAAAAATCTAGTTCTGGATCAAGAAAATCAAGAATTGGGTCGCGAAGACAAAAATCTAGTTTTGGACCAAGAAAATCAAGAATTTGGTCGCGAATACAAAAATCTAGTTTTGGATCAAGAAAAATCAAGAAGTGTGTCGCGAATACAAAAAACAAGTTTGGGATCAAAAAAATGAAGAATTTGGTCCCGAATACAAAAAACTAGTTTTGGATCAAGAAAATCAAGAATTTGGTCCCGAATACAAAAAACTAGTTTTGGATCAAGAAAATCAAGAATTTGGTCCCGAATACAAAAATCTAGTTTTGGATCAAAAAAATCAAGAATTGGGTCGCGAATAAAAAAATCTAGATTTGGATCAAGAAAATCAAGAATTTGGTCGCGAAGACAAAAATCTAGTTTTGGATCAAGAAAATCAAGAAGTGTGTCGCGAATACAAAAAACAAGTTTGGGATCAAAAAAATCAAGAATTTGGTCCCGAAGTCACAAAACTAGTTTTGGATCAAGAAAATCAAGAATTTGGTCCCGAATACAAAAATCTAGTTTTGGATCAAAAAAATCAAGAATTGGGTCGCGAAGACAAAAATCTAGATTTGGATCAAGAAAATCAAGAATTTGGTCGCGAAGACAAAAATCTAGTTTTGGATCAAGAAAATCAAGAAGTGTGTCGCGAATACAAAAAACAAGTTTGGGATCAAAAAAATCAAGAATTTGGTCCCGAAGTCACAAAACTAGTTTTGGATCAAGAAAATCAAGAATTTGGTCCCGAATACAAAAATCTAGTTTTGGATCAAAAAAATCAAGAATTGGGTCGCGAAGACAAAAATCTAGTTTTGGATCAAAAAAATCAAGAATTTGGTCGCGAAGACAAAAATCTAGTTTTGGATCAAGAAAATCAAGAATTTGGTCGCGAAGACAAAAATCTAGTTTTGGATCAAGAAAATCAAGAAGTGTGTCGCGAATACAAAAAACAAGTTTTGGATCAAGAAAATCAAGAATTTGGTCCCGAATACAAAAAACTAGTTCTGGATCAAGAAAATCAAGAATTTGATCGCGGAGACAAAAATCTAGTTTTGGATCAAGAAAATCAATAATTGGGTCGCGAATACAAAAATCTAGTTTTGGATCAAGAAAATCAAGAAGTGTGTGGCGAATACAAAAAACAAGTTTGGGATCAAAAAAATGAAGAATTTGGTCCCGAATTCAAAAAACTAGTTTTGGATCAAGAAAATCAAGAATTTGGTCCCGAATAAAAAAATCTAGTTTTGGATCAAGAAAATCAAGAATTTGGTCGCGAAGACAAAAATCTAGTTTTGGATCAAGAAAATCAAGAAGTGTGTCGCGAATACAAAAAACAAGTTTTGGATCAAAAAAATCAAGAATTTGGTCCCGAATACAAAAAACTAGTTTTGGATCAAGAAAATCAAGAATTTGATCGCGGAGACAAAAATCTAGTTTTGGATCAAGAAAATCAAGAATATGGTCGCGAATACAAAAATCTAGTTTGGGATCAAGAAAATCAAGAAGTATGTCGCGAATACAAAAAACTAGTTTTGGATCAAGAAAATCAAGAATTTGGTCGCGAAAACAAAAATCTAGTTCTGGATCAAGAAAATCCAGAATTTGGTCGCGAAGACAAAAATCTAGTTTTGGATCAAGAAAATCAAGAAGTGTGTCACGAATACAAAAATCTAGTTTGGGATCAAGAAAATCAAGAATTTGGTCCCGAATACAAAAAACTAGTTTTGGATCAAGAAAATCAAGAATTTGGTCGCGAAAACAAAAATCTAGTTCTGGATCAAGAAAATCAAGAATTTGGTCGCGAAAACAAAAATCTAGTTTTGGATCAAGAAAATCAAGAAGTGTGTCGCGAATACAAAAATCTAGTTTGGGATCAAGAAAATCAAGAATTTGGTCCCGAATACAAAAAACTAGTTTTGGATCAAGAAAATCAAGAATTTGGTCGCGAAAACAAAAATCTAGTTCTGGATCAAGAAAATGAAGAATTTGGTCGCGAAAACAAAAATCTAGTTTTGGATCAAGAAAATCAAGAAGTGTGTCGCGAATACAAAAAACAAGTTGGGGATCAAAAAAATCAAGAATTTGGTCCCGAATACAAAAAACTAGTTTTGGATCAAGAAAATCAAGAATTTGGTCGCGAAAACAAAAATCTAGTTCTGGATCAAGAAAATCAAGAATTGGGTCGCGAAGACAAAAATCTAGTGTTGGACCAAGAAAATCAAGAAGTGTGTCGCGAATACAAAAAACAAGTTTGGGATCAAAAAAATCAAGAATTTGGTCCCGAATTCAAAAAACTAGTTTTGGATCAAGAAAATCAAGAATTTGGTCCCGAATACAAAAATCTAGTTTTGGATCAAAAAAATCAAGAATTGGGTCGCGAAGACAAAAATCTAGTTCTGGATCAAGAAAATCAAGAATTTGGTCGCGAAGACAAAAATCTAGTTTTGGATCAAGAAAATCAAGAAGTATGTCGCGAATACAAAAAACTAGTTTTGGATCAAGAAAATCAAGAAGTGTGTCACGAATACAAAAATCTAGTTTGGGATCAAGAAAATCAAGAATTTGGTCCCGAAAAAAAAAAAACTAGTTTTGGATCAAGAAAATCAAGAATTTGATCGCGGAGACAAAAATCTAGTTTTGGATCAAGAAAATCAAGAATATGGTCGCGAATACGAAAATCTAGTTTGGGATCAAGAAAATCAAGAAGTGTGTCGCGAATACAAAAAACTAGTTTTGGATCAAGAAAATCAAGAATTTGGTCGCGAAAACAAAAATCTAGTTCTGGATCAAGAAAATCCAGAATTTGGTCGCGAAGACAAAAATCTAGTTTTGGATCAAGGAAATCAAGAAGTGTGTCACGAATACAAAAATCTAGTTTGGGATCAAGAAAATCAAGAATTGGGTCCCGAATGCAAAAAACTAGTTTTGGATCACGAAAATTAAGAATTTTGTCGCGAATACAAAAATCTAGTTTTGGATCAAGGAAATCAAGAATATGGTCGCGAATACAAAAATCTAGTTTGGGATCAAGAAAATCAAGAAGTGTGTCGCGAATACAAAAAACTAGTTTTGGATTAAGAAAATCAAGAATTTGGTCGCGAAAACAAAAATCTAGTTCTGGATCAAGAAAATCCAGAATTTGGTCGCGAAAACAAAAATCTAGTTTTGGATCAAGAAAATCAAGAAGTGTGTCACGAATACAAAAATCTAGTTTGGGATCAAGAAAATCAAGAATTTGGTCCCGAATACAAAAAACTAGTTTTGGATCAAGAAAATCAAGAATTTGGTCGCGAAAACAAAAATCTAGTTCTGGATCAAGAAAATCAAGAATTTGGTCGCGAAAACAAAAATCTAGTTTTGGATCAAGAAAATCAAGAAGTGTGTCGCGAATACAAAAAACAAGTTTGGGATCAAAAAAATCAAGAATTTGGTCCCGAATACAAAAAACTAGTTTTGGATCAAGAAAATCAAGAATTTGGTCGCGAAAACAAAAATCTAGTTCTGGATCAAGAAAATCAAGAATTGGGTCGCGAAGACAAAAATCTAGTTTTGGACCAAGAAAATCAAGAATTTGGTCGCGAAGACAAAAATCTAGTTTTGGATCAAGAAAATCAAGAAGTGTGTCGCGAATACAAAAAACTAGTTTTGGATCAAGAAAATCAAGAATTTGGTCCCGAATACAAAAAACTAGTTTTGGATCATGAAAATCAAGAATTTGGTCGCGAATACAAAAAACTAGTTTTGGATCAAGAAAATCAAGAATTTGGTCGCGAATACAAAAATCTAGTTTTGGATCAAGAAAATCAAGAATTTGGTCGCGAATACAAAAATCTAGTTTTGGATCAAGAAAATCAAGAATTTGGTCGCGAATACAAAAAACTAGTTTTGGATCAAGAAAATCAAGAAATGTGTCGCGAATACAAAAAACAAGTTTGGGATCAAAAAAATGAAGAATTTGGTCCCGAATTCAAAAAACAAGTTTTGGATCAAGAAAATCAAGAATTTGGTCCCGAATACAAAAATCTAGTTTTGGATCAAAAAAATCAAGAATTGGGTCGCGAATACAAAAATCTAGTTTTGGATCAAGAAAATCAAGAATTTGGTTGCGAAGACAAAAATCTAGTTTTGGATCAAGAAAATCAAGAAGTGTGTCGCGAATACAAAAAACAAGTTTGGGATCAAAAAAATCAAGAATTTGGTCCCGAATTCACAAAACTAGTTTTGGATCAAGAAAATCAAGAATTTGGTCCCGAATACAAAAATCTAGTTTTGGATCAAAAAAATCAAGAATTGGGTCGCGAAGACAAAAATGTAGTTTTGGATCAAAAAAATCAAGAATTTGGTCGCGAAGACAAAAATCTAGTTTTGGATCAAGAAAATCAAGAATTTGGTCGCGAAGACAAAAATGTAGTTTTGGATCAAGAAAATCAAGAAGTGTGTCGCGAATACAAAAAACAAGTTTTGGATCAAGAAAATCAAGAATTTGGTCCCGAATACAAAAAACTAGTTCTGGATCAAGAAAATCAAGAATTTGATCGCGGAGACAAAAATCTAGTTTTGGATCAAGAAAATCAATAATTGGGTCGCGAATACAAAAATCTAGTTTTGGATCAAGAAAATCAAGAAGTGTGTCGCGAATACAAAAAACAAGTTTGGGATCAAAAAAATGAAGAATTTGGTCCCGAATTCAAAAAACTAGTTTTGGATCAAGAAAATCAAGAATTTGGTCCCGAATACAAAAATCTAGTTTTGGATCAAGAAAATCAAGAATTTGGTCGCGAAGACAAAAATCTAGTTTTGGATCAAGAAAATCAAGAAGTGTGTCGCGAATACAAAAAACAAGTTTTGGATCAAAAAAATCAAGAATTTGGTCCCGAATACAAAAAACTATTTTTGGATCAAGAAAATCAAGAATTTGGTCGCGAATACAAAAAACTAGTTTTGGATCAAGAAAATCAAGAATTTGGTCGCGGAGACAAAAATCTAGTTTAGGATCAAGAAAATCAAGAATATGGTCGCGAATACAAAAATCTAGTTTGGGATCAAGAAAATCAAGAAGTGTGTCGCGAATACAAAAAACTAGTTTTGGATCAAGAAAATCAAGAATTTGGTCCCGAATACAAAAAACTAGTTTTGGATCAAGAAAATCAAGAATTTGGTCGCGAATACAAAAAACTAGTTTTGGATCAAGAAAATCAAGAATTTGGTCGCGAATACAAAAATCTAGTTTTGGATCAAGAAAATCAAGAATTTGGTCGCGAATACAAAAATCTAGTTTTGGATCAAGAAAATCAAGAAGTGTGTCGCGAATACAAAAAACAAGTTTGGGATCAAAAAAATGAAGAATTTGGTCCCGAATTCAAAAAACTAGTTTTGGATCAAGAAAAACAAGAATTTGGTCCCGAATACAAAAATCTAGTTTTGGATCAAAAAAATCAAGAATTGGGTCGCGAATACAAAAATCTAGTTTTGGATCAAGAAAATCAAGAATTTGGTCGCGAAGACAAAAATCTAGTTTTGGATCAAGAAAATCAAGAAGTGTGTCGCGAATACAAAAAACAAGTTTGGGATCAAGAAAATCAAGAATTTGGTCCCGAATACAAAAAACTAGTTCTGGATCAAGAAAATCAAGAATTTGATCGCGGAGACAAAAATCTAGTTTTGGATCAAGAAAATCAATAATTGGGTCGCGAATACAAAAATCTAGTTTTGGATCAAGAAAATCAAGAAGTGTGTCGCGAATACAAAAAACAAGTTTGGGATCAAAAAAATGAAGAATTTGGTCCCGAATTCAAAAAACTAGTTTTGGATCAAGAAAATCAAGAATTTGGTCCCGAATACAAAAATCTAGTTTTGGATCAAGAAAATCAAGAATTTGGTCGCGAAGACAAAAATCTAGTTTTGGATCAAGAAAATCAAGAAGTGTGTCGCGAATACAAAAAACAAGTTTTGGATCAAAAAAATCAAGAATTTGGTCCCGAAGACAAAAAACTAGTTTTGGATCAAGAAAATCAAGAATTTGATCGCGGAGACAAAAATCTAGTTTTGGATCAAGAAAATCAAGAATATGGTCGCGAATACAAAAATCTAGTTTGGGATCAAGAAAATCAAGAAGTATGTCGCGAATACAAAAAACTAGTTTTGGATCAAGAAAATTAAGAATTTGGTCGCGAAAACAAAAATCTAGTTCTGGATCAAGAAAATCCAGAATTTGGTCGCGAAGACAAAAATCTAGTTTTGGATCAAGAAAATCAAGAAGTGTCTCACGAATACAAAAATCTAGTTTGGGATCAAGAAAATCAAGAATTTGGTCCCGAATACAAAAAACTAGTTTTGGATCAAGAAAATCAAGAATTTGGTCGCGAAAACAAAAATCTAGTTCTGGATCAAGAAAATCAAGAATTTGGTCGCGAAAAGAAAAATCTAGTTTTGGATCAAGAAAATCAAGAAGTGTGTCGCGAATACAAAAATCTAGTTTGGGATCAAGAAAATCAAGAATTTGGTCCCGAATACAAAAAACTAGTTTTGGATCAAGAAAATCAAAAATTTGGTCGCGAAAACAAAAATCTAGTTCTGGATCAAGAAAATCAAGAATTTGGTCGCGAAAACAAAAATCTAGTTTTGGATCAAGAAAATCAAGAAGTGTGTCGCGAATACAAAAAACAAGTTGGGGATCAAAAAAATCAAGAATTTGGTCCCGAATACAAAAAACTAGTTTTGGATCAAGAAAATCAAGAATTTGGTCGCGAAAACAAAAATCTAGTTCTGGATCAAGAAAATCAAGAATTGGGTCGCGAAGACAAAAATCTAGTTTTGGACCAAGAAAATCAAGAAGTGTGTCGCGAATACAAAAAACAAGTTTGGGATCAAAAAAATCAAGAATTTGGTCCCGAATTCAAAAAACTAGTTTTGTATCAAGAAAATCAAGAATTTGGTCCCGAATAGAAAAATCTAGTTTTGGATCAAAAAAATCAAGAATTGGGTCGCGAAGACAAAAATCTAGTTCTGGATCAAGAAAATCAAGAATTTGGTCGCGAAGACAAAAATCTAGTTTTGGATCAAGAAAATCAAGAAGTGTGTCGCGAATACAAAAAACTAGTTTTGGATCAAGAAAATCAAGAATTTGGTCCCGAATACAAAAAACTAGTTTTGGATCAAGAAAATCAAGAATTTGGTCGCGAATACAAAAAACTAGTTTTGGATCAAGAAAATCAAGAATTTGGTCCCGAATTCAAAAAACTAGTTTTGGATCAAGAAAATCAAGAATTAGGTCCCGAATACAAAAATCTAGTTTTGGATCAAAAAAATCAAGAATTTGGTCCCGAATTCAAAAAACAAGTTTTGGATCAAGAAAATCAAGAATTTGGTCGCGAATACAAAAATCTAGTTTTGGATCAAAAAAATCAAGAATTTGGTCGCGAATACAAAAATCTAGTTTTGGATCAAGAAAATCAAGAATTTGGTCGCGAATACAAAAATCTAGTTTTGGATCAAGAAAATCAAGAAGTGTGTCGCGAATACAAAAAACAAGTTTGGGATCAAAAAAATGAAGAATTTGGTCCCGAATTCAAAAAACTAGTTTTGGATCAAGAAAAACAAGAATTTGGTCCCGAATACAAAAATCTAGTTTTGGATCAAAAAAATCAAGAATTGGGTCGCGAATACAAAAATCTAGTTTTGGATCAAGAAAATCAAGAATTTGGTCGCGAAGACAAAAATCTAGTTTTGGATCAAGAAAATCAAGAAGTGTGTCGCGAATACAAAAAACAAGTTTGGGATCAAGAAAATCAAGAATTTGGTCCCGAATACAAAAAACTAGTTCTGGATCAAGAAAATCAAGAATTTGATCGCGGAGACAAAAATCTAGTTTTGGATCAAGAAAATCAATAATTGGGTCGCGAATACAAAAATCTAGTTTTGGATCAAGAAAATCAAGAAGTGTGTCGCGAATACAAAAAACAAGTTTGGGATCAAAAAAATGAAGAATTTGGTCCCGAATTCAAAAAACTAGTTTTGGATCAAGAAAATCAAGAATTTGGTCCCGAATACAAAAATCTAGTTTTGGATCAAGAAAATCAAGAATTGGGTCGCGAATACAAAAATCTAGTTTTGGATCAAGAAAATCAAGAATTTGGTCGCGAATACAAAAATCTAGTTTTGGATCAAGAAAATCAAGAAGTGTGTCGCGAATACAAAAAACAAGTTTGGGATCAAAAAAATGAAGAATTTGGTCCCGAATTCAAAAAACTAGTTTTGGATCAAGAAAAACAAGAATTTGGTCCCGAATACAAAAATCTAGTTTTGGATCAAAAAAATCAAGAATTGGGTCGCGAATACAAAAATCTAGTTTTGGATCAAGAAAATCAAGAATTTGGTCGCGAAGACAAAAATCTAGTTTTGGATCAAGAAAATCAAGAAGTGTGTCGCGAATACAAAAAACAAGTTTGGGATCAAGAAAATCAAGAATTTGGTCCCGAATACAAAAACTAGTTCTGGATCAAGAAAATCAAGAATTTGATCGCGGAGACAAAAATCTAGTTTTGGATCAAGAAAATCAATAATTGGGTCGCGAATACAAAAATCTAGTTTTGGATCAAGAAAATCAAGAAGTGTGTCGCGAATACAAAAAACAAGTTTGGGATCAAAAAAATGAAGAATTTGGTCCCGAATTCAAAAAACTAGTTTTGGATCAAGAAAATCAAGAATTTGGTCCCGAATACAAAAATCTAGTTTTGGATCAAGAAAATCAAGAATTTGGTCGCGAAGACAAAAATCTAGTTTTGGATCAAGAAAATCAAGAAGTGTGTCGCGAATACAAAAAACAAGTTTTGGATCAAAAAAATCAAGAATTTGGTCCCGAATACAAAAAACTAGTTTTGGATCAAGAAAATCAAGAATTTGATCGCGGAGACAAAAATCTAGTTTTGGATCAAGAAAATCAAGAATATGGTCGCGAATACAAAAATCTAGTTTGGGATCAAGAAAATCAAGAAGTATGTCGCGAATACAAAAAACTAGTTTTGGATCAAGAAAATCAAGAATTTGGTCGCGAAAACAAAAATCTAGTTCTGGATCAAGAAAATCCAGAATTTGGTCGCGAAGACAAAAATCTAGTTTTGGATCAAGAAAATCAAGAAGTGTCTCACGAATACAAAAATCTAGTTTGGGATCAAGAAAATCAAGAATTTGGTCCCGAATACAAAAAACTAGTTTTGGATCAAGAAAATCAAGAATTTGGTCGCGAAAACAAAAATCTAGTTCTGGATCAAGAAAATCAAGAATTTGGTCGCGAAAAGAAAAATCTAGTTTTGGATCAAGAAAATCAAGAAGTGTGTCGCGAATACAAAAATCTAGTTTGGGATCAAGAAAATCAAGAATTTGGTCCCGAATACAAAAAACTAGTTTTGGATCAAGAAAATCAACAATTTGGTCGCGAAAACAAAAATCTAGTTCTGGATCAAGAAAATCAAGAATTTGGTCGCGAAAACAAAAATCTAGTTTTGGATCAAGAAAATCAAGAAGTGTGTCGCGAAAACAAAAAACAAGTTGGGGATCAAAAAAATCAAGAATTTGGTCCCGAATACAAAAAACTAGTTTTGGATCAAGAAAATCAAGAATTTGGTCGCGAAAACAAAAATCTAGTTCTGGATCAAGAAAATCAAGAATTGGGTCGCGAAAACAAAAATCTAGTTTTGGACCAAGAAAATCAAGAAGTGTGTCGCGAATACAAAAAACAAGTTTGGGATCAAAAAAATCAAGAATTTGGTCCCGAATTCAAAAAACTAGTTTTGTATCAAGAAAATCAAGAATTTGGTCCCGAATACAAAAATCTAGTTTTGGATCAAAAAAATCAAGAATTGGGTCGCGAAGACAAAAATCTAGTTCTGGATCAAGAAAATCAAGAATTTGGTCGCGAAGACAAAAATCTAGTTTTGGATCAAGAAAATCAAGAATTGTGTCGCGAATACAAAAAACTAGTTTTGGATCAAGAAAATCAAGAATTTGGTCCCGAATACAAAAAACTAGTTTTGGATCAAGAAAATCAAGAATTTGGTCGCGAATACAAAAAACTAGTTTTGGATCAAGAAAATCAAGAATTTGGTCCCGAATTCAAAAAACTAGTTTTGGATCAAGAAAATCAAGAATTAGGTCCCGAATACAAAAATCTAGTTTTGGATCAAAAAAATCAAGAATTTGGTCCCGAATTCAAAAAACAAGTTTTGGATCAAGAAAATCAAGAATTTGGTCGCGAATACAAAAATCTAGTTTTGGATCAAAAAAATCAAGAATTGGGTCGCGAAGACAAAAATCTAGTTTTGGACCAAGAAAATCAAGAAGTGTGTCGCGAATACAAAAAACAAGTTTCGGATCAAAAAAATCAAGAATTTGGTCCCGAATTCAAAAAACTAGTTTTGGATCAAGAAAATCAAGAATTTGATCGCGGAGACAAAAATCTAGTTTTGGATCAAGAAAATCAAGAATTTGGTCCCGAATTCAAAAAACTAGTTTTGGATCAAGAAAATCAAGAATTTGGTCCCGAATACAAAAATCTAGTTTTGGATCAAGAAAATCAAGAATTGGGTCGCGAATACAAAAATCTAGTTTTGGATCAAGAAAATCAAGAATTTGGTCGCGAATACAAAAATCTAGTTTTGGATCAAGAAAATCAAGAAGTGTGTCGCGAATACAAAAAACAAGTTTGGGATCAAAAAAATGAAGAATTTGGTCCCGAATTCAAAAAACTAGTTTTGGATCAAGAAAAACAAGAATTTGGTCCCGAATACAAAAATCTAGTTTTGGATCAAAAAAATCAAGAATTGGGTCGCGAATACAAAAATCTAGTTTTGGATCAAGAAAATCAAGAATTTGGTCGCGAAGACAAAAATCTAGTTTTGGATCAAGAAAATCAAGAAGTGTGTCGCGAATACAAAAAACAAGTTTGGGATCAAGAAAATCAAGAATTTGGTCCCGAATACAAAAACTAGTTCTGGATCAAGAAAATCAAGAATTTGATCGCGGAGACAAAAATCTAGTTTTGGATCAAGAAAATCAATAATTGGGTCGCGAATACAAAAATCTAGTTTTGGATCAAGAAAATCAAGAAGTGTGTCGCGAATACAAAAAACAAGTTTGGGATCAAAAAAATGAAGAATTTGGTCCCGAATTCAAAAAACTAGTTTTGGATCAAGAAAATCAAGAATTTGGTCCCGAATACAAAAATCTAGTTTTGGATCAAGAAAATCAAGAATTTGGTCGCGAAGACAAAAATCTAGTTTTGGATCAAGAAAATCAAGAAGTGTGTCGCGAATACAAAAAACAAGTTTTGGATCAAAAAAATCAAGAATTTGGTCCCGAATACAAAAAACTAGTTTTGGATCAAGAAAATCAAGAATTTGATCGCGGAGACAAAAATCTAGTTTTGGATCAAGAAAATCAAGAATATGGTCGCGAATACAAAAATCTAGTTTGGGATCAAGAAAATCAAGAAGTATGTCGCGAATACAAAAAACTAGTTTTGGATCAAGAAAATCAAGAATTTGGTCGCGAAAACAAAAATCTAGTTCTGGATCAAGAAAATCCAGAATTTGGTCGCGAAGACAAAAATCTAGTTTTGGATCAAGAAAATCAAGAAGTGTCTCACGAATACAAAAATCTAGTTTGGGATCAAGAAAATCAAGAATTTGGTCCCGAATACAAAAAACTAGTTTTGGATCAAGAAAATCAAGAATTTGGTCGCGAAAACAAAAATCTAGTTCTGGATCAAGAAAATCAAGAATTTGGTCGCGAAAAGAAAAATCTAGTTTTGGATCAAGAAAATCAAGAAGTGTGTCGCGAATACAAAAATCTAGTTTGGGATCAAGAAAATCAAGAATTTGGTCCCGAATACAAAAAACTAGTTTTGGATCAAGAAAATCAACAATTTGGTCGCGAAAACAAAAATCTAGTTCTGGATCAAGAAAATCAAGAATTTGGTCGCGAAAACAAAAATCTAGTTTTGGATCAAGAAAATCAAGAAGTGTGTCGCGAAAACAAAAAACAAGTTGGGGATCAAAAAAATCAAGAATTTGGTCCCGAATACAAAAAACTAGTTTTGGATCAAGAAAATCAAGAATTTGGTCGCGAAAACAAAAATCTAGTTCTGGATCAAGAAAATCAAGAATTGGGTCGCGAAAACAAAAATCTAGTTTTGGACCAAGAAAATCAAGAAGTGTGTCGCGAATACAAAAAACAAGTTTGGGATCAAAAAAATCAAGAATTTGGTCCCGAATTCAAAAAACTAGTTTTGTATCAAGAAAATCAAGAATTTGGTCCCGAATACAAAAATCTAGTTTTGGATCAAAAAAATCAAGAATTGGGTCGCGAAGACAAAAATCTAGTTCTGGATCAAGAAAATCAAGAATTTGGTCGCGAAGACAAAAATCTAGTTTTGGATCAAGAAAATCAAGAATTGTGTCGCGAATACAAAAAACTAGTTTTGGATCAAGAAAATCAAGAATTTGGTCCCGAATACAAAAAACTAGTTTTGGATCAAGAAAATCAAGAATTTGGTCGCGAATACAAAAAACTAGTTTTGGATCAAGAAAATCAAGAATTTGGTCCCGAATTCAAAAAACTAGTTTTGGATCAAGAAAATCAAGAATTAGGTCCCGAATACAAAAATCTAGTTTTGGATCAAAAAAATCAAGAATTTGGTCCCGAATTCAAAAAACAAGTTTTGGATCAAGAAAATCAAGAATTTGGTCGCGAATACAAAAATCTAGTTTTGGATCAAAAAAATCAAGAATTGGGTCGCGAAGACAAAAATCTAGTTTTGGACCAAGAAAATCAAGAAGTGTGTCGCGAATACAAAAAACAAGTTTCGGATCAAAAAAATCAAGAATTTGGTCCCGAATTCAAAAAACTAGTTTTGGATCAAGAAAATCAAGAATTTGATCGCGGAGACAAAAATCTAGTTTTGGATCAAGAAAATCAAGAATTGGGTCGCGAATACAAAAATCTAGTTTTGGATCAAGAAAATCAAGAAGTGTGTCGCGAATACAAAAAACAAGTTTGGGATCAAGAAAATCAAGAATTTGGTCCCGAATACAAAAAACTAGTTTTGGATCAAGAAAATCAAGAATTTTGTCCCGAATACAAAAATCTAGTTTTGGAACAAGAAAATCAAGAATATGGTCGCGAATACAAAAATCTAGTTTTGGATCAAGAAAAACAAGAAGTGTGTCGCGAATACAAAAAACAAGTTTTGGATCAAAAAAATCAAGAATTTGGTCCCGAATACAAAAAACTAGTTTTGGATCAAGAAAATCAAGAATTTGATCGCGGAGACAAAAATCTAGTTTTGGATCAAGAAAATCAAGAGCTGGGTCCCGAATACAAAAATCTAGTTTTGGATAAAAAAAATCGAGAATTTGGTCGCGAAGACAAAAATCTAGTTTTGGATCAAGAAAATCATAAAGTTTGTCGCGAATACAAAAAACAAGTTTTGGATCAAGAAAATCAAGAGCTGGGTCCCGAATACAAAAAACTAGTTTTGGATCAAGAAAATCAAGAATTTGGTCGCGAATACAAAAAACTAGTTTTGGATCAAGAAAATCAAGAATTTGGTCGCGAATACAAAAAACTAGTTTTGGATCAAGAAAATCAAGAATTTGGTCCCGAATTCAAAAAACTAGTTTTGGATCAAGAAAATCAAGAATTTGGTCGCGAATACAAAAATCTAGTTTTGGATCAAAAAAATCAAGAATTTGGTCCCGAATTCAAAAAACAAGTTTTGGATCAAGAAAATCAAGAATTTGGTCGCGAATACAAAAATCTAGTTTTGGATCAAAAAAATCAAGAATTGGGTCGCGAAGACAAAAATCTAGTTTTGGTCCAAGAAAATCAAGAAGTGTGTCGCGAATACAAAAAACAAGTTTTGGATCAAAAAAATCAAGAATTTGGTCCCGAATTCAAAAAACAAGTTTTGGATCAAGAAAATCAAGAGCTGGGTCCCGAATACAAAAAACTAGTTTTGGATCAAGAAAATCAAGAATTTGGTCCCGAATACAAAAAACTAGTTTTGGATCAAGAAAATCAAGAATTTGGTCGCGAAGACAAAAATCTAGTTTTGGATCAAGAAAATCAAGAGCTGGGTCCCGAATACAAAAAACTAGTTTTGGATCAAGAAAATCAAGAATATGGTCGCGAATATAAAAATCTAGTTGTGGATCAAGAAAATCAAGAATTGGGTCGCGAAGACAAAAATCTAGTTTTGGATCAAAAAAATCAAGAATTTGGTCGCGAACACAAAAATCTAGTTTTGGATCAAGAAAATCAAGAATTTGGTCGCGAATACAAAAATCTAGTTTTGGATTAAGAAAATCAAGAATTTGGTCGCGAATACAAAAATCTAGTTTTGGATCAAGAAAATCAAGAAGTGTGTCGCGAATACAAAAAACTAGTTTGGGATCAAAAAAATCAAGAATTTGGTCCCGAATTCAAAAAACTAGTTTTGGATCAAGAAAATCAAGAATTTGGTCGCGAATACAAAAATCTAGTTTTGGATCAAAAAAATCAAGAATTGGGTCGCGAAGACAAAAATCTAGTTTTGGACCAAGAAAATCAAGAAGTGTGTCGCGAATACAAAAAACAAGTTTTGGATCAAAAAAATCAAGAATTTGGTCCCGAATTCAAAAAACTAGTTTTGGATCAAGAAAATCAAGAATTTGATCGCGGAGACAAAAATCTAGTTTTGGATCAAGAAAATCAAGAATTGGGTCGCGAATACAAAAATCTAGTTTTGGATCAAGAAAATCAAGAAGTGTGTCGCGAATACAAAAAACAAGTTTTGGATCAAAAAAATCAAGAATTTGGTCCCGAATTCAAAAAACAAGTTTTGGATCAAGAAAATCAAGAGCTGGGTCCCGAATACAAAAAACTAGTTTTGGATCAAGAAAATCAAGAAGTGTGTCGCGAATACAAAAAACTAGTTTGGGATCAAAAAAATCAAGAATTTGGTCCCGAATACAAAAATCTAGTTTTGGATCAAAAAAATCAAGAATTGGGTCGCGAAGACAAAAATCTAGTTTTGGATCAAAAAAATCAAGAATTTGGTCGCGAAGACAAAAATCTAGTTTTGGATCAAGAAAATCAAGAAGTGTGTCGCGAATACAAAAAACTAGTTTTGGATCAAGAAAATCAAGAATTTGGTCCCGAATACAAAAAACTAGTTTTGGATCAACAAAATCAAGAATTTGGTCGCGAATACAAAAAACTAGTTTTGGATCAAGAAAATCAAGAATTTGGTCGCGAATACAAAAATCTAGTTTTGGATCAAGAAAATCAAGAATTTGGTCGCGAATACAAAAATCTAGTTTTGGATCAAGAAAATCAAGAAGTGTGTCGCGAATACAAAAAACAAGTTTGGGATCAAAAAAATGAAGAATTTGGTCCCGAATTCAAAAAACTAGTTTTGGATCAAGAAAATCAAGAATTTGGTCCCGAATACAAAAATCTAGTTTTGGATCAAAAAAATCAAGAATTGGGTCGCGAATACAAAAATCTAGTTTTGGATCAAGAAAATCAAGAATTTGGTCGCGAATACAAAAATCTAGTTTTGGATTAAGAAAATCAAGAATTTGGACGCGAATACAAAAATCTAGTTTTGGATCAAGAAAATCAAGAAGTGTGTCGCGAATACAAAAAACTAGTTTGGGATCAAAAAAATCAAGAATTTGGTCCCGAATTCAAAAAACTAGTTTTGGATCAAGAAAATCAAGAATTTGGTCGCGAATACAAAAATCTAGTTTTGGATCAAAAAAATCAAGAATTGGGTCGCGAATACAAAAATCTAGTTTTGGATCAAGAAATCAAGAAGTGTGTCGCGAATACAAAAAACAGGTTTTGGATCAAAAAAATCAAGAATTTGGTCCCGAATACAAAAAACTAGTTTTGCATCAAGAAAATCAAGAATTTGATCGCGGATACAAAAATCTAGTTTTGGATCAAGAAAATCAAGAGCTGGGTCCCGAATACAAAAATCTAGTTTTGGATAAAAAAAATCGAGAATTTGGTCGCGAAGACAAAAATCTAGTTTTGGATCAACAAAATCAAGAATTTGGTCCCGAATTCAAAAAACAAGTTTTGGATCAAGAAAATCAAGAATTTGGTCGCGAATACAAAAATCTAGTTTTGGATCAAAAAAATCAAGAATTGGGTCGCGAAGACAAAAATCTAGTTTTGGACCAAGAAAATCAAGAAGTGTGTCGCGAATACAAAAAACAAGTTTTGGATCAAAAAAATCAAGAATTTGGTCCCGAATTCAAAAAACAAGTTTTGGATCAAGAAAATCAAGAGCTGGGTCCCGAATACAAAAAACTAGTTTTGGATCAAGAAAATCAAGAATTTGGTCCCGAATACAAAAAACTAGTTTTGGATCAAGAAAATCAAGAATTTGGTCGCGAAGACAAAAATCTAGTTTTGGATCAAGAAAATCAAGAGCTGGGTCCCGAATACAAAAAACTAGTTTTGGATCAAGAAAATCAAGAATATGGTCGCGAATATAAAAATCTAGTTGTGGATCAAGAAAATCAAGAATTGGGTCGCGAAGACAAAAATCTAGTTTTGGATCAAAAAAATCAAGAATTTGGTCGCGAAGACAAAAATCTAGTTTTGGATCAAGAAAATCAAGAATTTGGTCGCGAATACAAAAATCTAGTTTTGGATTAAGAAAATCAAGAATTTGGTCGCGAATACAAAAATCTAGTTTTGGATCAAGAAAATCAAGAAGTGTGTCGCGAATACAAAAAACTAGTTTGGGATCAAAAAAATCAAGAATTTGGTCCCGAATTCAAAAAACTAGTTTTGGATCAAGAAAATCAAGAATTTGGTCGCGAATACAAAAATCTAGTTTTGGATCAAAAAAATCAAGAATTGGGTCGCGAAGACAAAAATCTAGTTTTGGACCAAGAAAATCAAGAAGTGTGTCGCGAATACAAAAAACAAGTTTTGGATCAAGAAAATCAAGAATTTGGTCCCGAATACAAAAAACTAGTTTTGGATCAAGAAAATCAAGAATTTGATCGCGGAGACAAAAATCTAGTTTTGGATCAAGAAAATCAAGAGCTGGGTCCCGAATACAAAAATCTAGTTTTGGATAAAAAAAATCAAGAATTTGGTCCCGAATTCAAAAAACTAGTTTTGGATCAAAAAAATCAAGAATTTGGTCCCGAATACAAAAATCTAGTTTTGGATCAAAAAAATCAAGAATTTGGTCCCGAATTCAAAAAACAAGTTTTGGATCAAGAAAATCAAGAATTTGGTCGCGAATACAAAAATCTAGTTTTGGATCAAAAAAATCAAGAATTGGGTCGCGAAGACAAAAATCTAGTTTTGGACCAAGAAAATCAAGAAGTGTGTCGCGAATACAAAAAACAAGTTTTGGATCAAAAAAATCAAGAATTTGGTCCCGAATTCAGAAAACAAGTTTTGGATCAAGAAAATGAAGAGCTGGGTCCCGAATACAAAAAACTAGTTTTGGATCAAGAAAATCAAGAATTTGGTCCCGAATACAAAAATCTAGTTTTGGATCAAAAAAATCAAGAATTGGGTCGCGAAGACAAAAATCTAGTTTTGGACCAAGAAAATCAAGAAGTGTGTCGCGAATACAAAAAACAAGTTTTGGATCAAAAAAATCAAGAATTTGGTCCCGAATACAAAAAACTAGTTTTGGATCAAGAAAATCAAGAATTTGATCGCGGAGACAAAAATCTAGTTTTGGATCAAGAAAATCAAGAGCTGGGTCCCGAATACAAAAATCTAGTTTTGGATAAAAAAAATCGAGAATTTGGTCGCGAAGACAAAAATCTAGTTTTGGATCAAGAAAATCAAAAAGTTTGTCGCGAATACAAAAAACAAGTTTTGGATCAAGAAAATCAAGAGCTGGGTCCCGAATACAAAAAACTAGTTTTGGATCAAGAAAATCAAGAATTTGGTCGCGAATACAAAAAACTAGTTTTGGATCAAGAAAATCAAGAATTTGGTCCCGAATTCAAAAAACTAGTTTTGGATCAAAAAAATCAAGAATTTGGTCCCGAATACAAAAATCTAGTTTTGGATCAAAAAAATCAAGAATTTGGTCCCGAATTCAAAAAACAAGTTTTGGATCAAGAAAATCAAGAATTTGGTCGCGAATACAAAAATCTAGTTTTGGATTAAGAAAATCAAGAATTTGGTCGCGAATACAAAAATCTAGTTTTGGATCAAGAAAATCAAGAAGTGTGTCGCGAATACAAAAAACTAGTTTGGGATCAAAAAAATCAAGAATTTGGTCCCGAATACAAAAATCTAGTTTTGGATCATAAAAATCAAGAATTGGGTCGCGAAGACAAAAATCTAGTTTTGGATCAAAAAAATCAAGAATTTGGTCGCGAAGACAAAAATCTAGTTTTGGATCAAGAAAATCAAGAAGTGTGTCGCGAATACAAAAAACTAGTTTTGGATCAAGAAAATCAAGAATTTGGTCCCGAATACAAAAAACTAGTTTTGGATCAACAAAATCAAGAATTTGGTCGCGAATACAAAAAACTAGTTTTGGATCAAGAAAATCAAGAATTTGGTCGCGAATACAAAAATCTAGTTTTGGATCAAGAAAATCAAGAATTTGGTCGCGAATACAAAAATCTAGTTTTGGATCAAGAAAATCAAGAAGTGTGTCGCGAATACAAAAAACAAGTTTGGGATCAAAAAAATGAAGAATTTGGTCCCGAATTCAAAAAACTAGTTTTGGATCAAGAAAATCAAGAATTTGGTCCCGAATACAAAAATCTAGTTTTGGATCAAAAAAATCAAGAATTGGGTCGCGAATACAAAAATATAGTTTTGGATCAAGAAAATCAAGAATTTGGTCGCGAATACAAAAATCTAGTTTTGGATTAAGAAAATCAAGAATTTGGTCGCGAATACAAAAATCTAGTTTTGGATCAAGAAAATCAAGAAGTGTGTCGCGAATACAAAAAACTAGTTTGGGATCAAAAAAATCAAGAATTTGGTCCCGAATTCAAAAAACTAGTTTTGGATCAAGAAAATCAAGAATTTGGTCGCGAATACAAAAATCTAGTTTTGGATCAAAAAAATCAAGAATTGGGTCGCGAATACAAAAATCTAGTTTTGGATCAAGAAATCAAGAAGTGTGTCGCGAATACAAAAAACAGGTTTTGGATCAAAAAAATCAAGAATTTGGTCCCGAATACAAAAAACTAGTTTTGGATCAAGAAAATCAAGAATTTGATCGCGGATACAAAAATCTAGTTTTGGATCAAGAAAATCAAGAGCTGGGTCCCGAATACAAAAATCTAGTTTTGGATAAAAAAAATCGAGAATTTGGTCGCGAAGACAAAAATCTAGTTTTGGATCAACAAAATCAAGAATTTGGTCCCGAATTCAAAAAACAAGTTTTGGATCAAGAAAATCAAGAATTTGGTCGCGAATACAAAAATCTAGTTTTGGATCAAAAAAATCAAGAATTGGGTCGCGAAGACAAAAATCTAGTTTTGGACCAAGAAAATCAAGAAGTGTGTCGCGAATACAAAAAACAAGTTTTGGATCAAAAAAATCAAGAATTTGGTCCCGAATTCAAAAAACAAGTTTTGGATCAAGAAAATCAAGAGCTGGGTCCCGAATACAAAAAACTAGTTTTGGATCAAGAAAATCAAGAATTTGGTCCCGAATACAAAAAACTAGTTTTGGATCAAGAAAATCAAGAATTTGGTCGCGAAGACAAAAATCTAGTTTTGGATCAAGAAAATCAAGATCTGGGTCCCGAATACAAAAAACTAGTTTTGGATCAAGAAAATCAAGAATATGGTCGCGAATATAAAAATCTAGTTGTGGATCAAGAAAATCAAGAATTGGGTCGCGAAGACAAAAATCTAGTTTTGGATCAAAAAAATCAAGAATTTGGTCGCGAAGACAAAAATCTAGTTTTGGATCAAGAAAATCAAGAATTTGGTCGCGAATACAAAAATCTAGTTTTGGATTAAGAAAATCAAGAATTTGGTCGCGAATACAAAAATCTAGTTTTGGATCAAGAAAATCAAGAAGTGTGTCGCGAATACAAAAAACTAGTTTGGGATCAAAAAAATCAAGAATTTGGTCCCGAATTCAAAAAACTAGTTTTGGATCAAGAAAATCAAGAATTTGGTCGCGAATACAAAAATCTAGTTTTGGATCAAAAAAATCAAGAATTGGGTCGCGAAGACAAAAATCTAGTTTTGGACCAAGAAAATCAAGAAGTGTGTCGCGAATACAAAAAACAAGTTTTGGATCAAAAAAATCAAGAATTTGGTCCCGAATACAAAAAACTAGTTTTGGATCAAGAAAATCAAGAATTTGATCGCGGAGACAAAAATCTAGTTTTGGATCAAGAAAATCAAGAGCTGGGTCCCGAATACAAAAATCTAGTTTTGGATAAAAAAAATCGAGAATTTGGTCGCGAAGACAAAAATCTAGTTTTGGATCAAGAAAATCAAAAAGTTTGTCGCGAATACAAAAAACAAGTTTTGGATCAAGAAAATCAAGAGCTGGGTCCCGAATACAAAAAACTAGTTTTGGATCAAGAAAATCAAGAATTTGGTCGCGAATACAAAAAACTAGTTTTGGATCAAGAAAATCAAGAATTTGGTCCCGAATTCAAAAAACTAGTTTTGGATCAAAAAAATCAAGAATTTGGTCCCGAATACGAAAATCTAGTTTTGGATCAAAAAAATCAAGAATTTGGTCCCGAATTCAAAAAACAAGTTTTGGATCAAGAAAATCAAGAATTTGGTCGCGAATACAAAAATCTAGTTTTGGATTAAGAAAATCAAGAATTTGGTCGCGAATACAAAAATCTAGTTTTGGATCAAGAAAATCAAGAATTTGGTCGCGAATACAAAAATCTAGTTTTGGATCAAGAAAATCAAGAATTTGGTCGCGAATACAAAAATCTAGTTTTGGATCAAGAAAATCAAGAATTGGGTCGCGAAGACAAAAATCTAGTTTTGGATCAAAAAAATCAAGAATTTGGTCGCGAAGACAAAAATCTAGTTTTGGATCAAGAAAATCAAGAAGTGTGTCGCGAATACAAAAAACTAGTTTTGGATCAAGAAAATCAAGAATTTGGTCCCGAATACAAAAAACTAGTTTTGGATCAACAAAATCAAGAATTTGGTCGCGAATACAAAAAACTAGTTTTGGATCAAGAAAATCAAGAATTTGGTCGCGAATACAAAAATCTAGTTTTGGATCAAGAAAATCAAGAATTTGGTCGCGAATACAAAAATCTAGTTTTGGATCAAGAAAATCAAGAAGTGTGTCGCGAATACAAAAAACAAGTTTGGGATCAAAAAAATGAAGAATTTGGTCCCGAATTCAAAAAACTAGTTTTGGATCAAGAAAATCAAGAATTTGGTCCCGAATACAAAAATCTAGTTTTGGATCAAAAAAATCAAGAATTGGGTCGCGAATACAAAAATCTAGTTTTGGATCAAGAAAATCAAGAATTTGGTCGCGAATACAAAAATCTAGTTTTGGATTAAGAAAATCAAGAATTTGGTCGCGAATACAAAAATCTAGTTTTGGATCAAGAAAATCAAGAAGTGTGTCGCGAATACAAAAAACTAGTTTGGGATCAAAAAAATCAAGAATTTGGTCCCGAATTCAAAAAACTAGTTTTGGATCAAGAAAATCAAGAATTTGGTCGCGAATACAAAAATCTAGTTTTGGATCAAAAAAATCAAGAATTGGGTCGCGAATACAAAAATCTAGTTTTGGATCAAGAAATCAAGAAGTGTGTCGCGAATACAAAAAACAGGTTTTGGATCAAAAAAATCAAGAATTTGGTCCCGAATACAAAAAACTAGTTTTGGATCAAGAAAATCAAGAATTTGATCGCGGATACAAAAATCTAGTTTTGGATCAAGAAAATCAAGAGCTGGGTCCCGAATACAAAAATCTAGTTTTGGATAAAAAAAATCGAGAATTTGGTCGCGAAGACAAAAATCTAGTTTTGGATCAACAAAATCAAGAATTTGGTCCCGAATTCAAAAAACAAGTTTTGGATCAAGAAAATCAAGAATTTGGTCGCGAATACAAAAATCTAGTTTTGGATCAAAAAAATCAAGAATTGGGTCGCGAAGACAAAAATCTAGTTTTGGACCAAGAAAATCAAGAAGTGTGTCGCGAATACAAAAAACAAGTTTTGGATCAAAAAAATCAAGAATTTGGTCCCGAATTCAAAAAACAAGTTTTGGATCAAGAAAATCAAGAGCTGGGTCCCGAATACAAAAAACTAGTTTTGGATCAAGAAAATCAAGAATTTGGTCCCGAATACAAAAAACTAGTTTTGGATCAAGAAAATCAAGAATTTGGTCGCGAAGACAAAAATCTAGTTTTGGATCAAGAAAATCAAGATCTGGGTCCCGAATACAAAAAACTAGTTTTGGATCAAGAAAATCAAGAATATGGTCGCGAATATAAAAATCTAGTTGTGGATCAAGAAAATCAAGAATTGGGTCGCGAAGACAAAAATCTAGTTTTGGATCAAAAAAATCAAGAATTTGGTCGCGAAGACAAAAATCTAGTTTTGGATCAAGAAAATCAAGAATTTGGTCGCGAATACAAAAATCTAGTTTTGGATTAAGAAAATCAAGAATTTGGTCGCGAATACAAAAATCTAGTTTTGGATCAAGAAAATCAAGAAGTGTGTCGCGAATACAAAAAACTAGTTTGGGATCAAAAAAATCAAGAATTTGGTCCCGAATTCAAAAAACTAGTTTTGGATCAAGAAAATCAAGAATTTGGTCGCGAATACAAAAATCTAGTTTTGGATCAAAAAAATCAAGAATTGGGTCGCGAAGACAAAAATCTAGTTTTGGACCAAGAAAATCAAGAAGTGTGTCGCGAATACAAAAAACAAGTTTTGGATCAAAAAAATCAAGAATTTGGTCCCGAATACAAAAAACTAGTTTTGGATCAAGAAAATCAGGAATTTGATCGCGGAGACAAAAATCTAGTTTTGGATCAAGAAAATCAAGAGCTGGGTCCCGAATACAAAAATCTAGTTTTGGATAAAAAAAATCGAGAATTTGGTCGCGAAGACAAAAATCTAGTTTTGGATCAAGAAAATCAAAAAGTTTGTCGCGAATACAAAAAACAAGTTTTGGATCAAGAAAATCAAGAGCTGGGTCCCGAATACAAAAAACTAGTTTTGGATCAAGAAAATCAAGAATTTGGTCGCGAATACAAAAAACTAGTTTTGGATCAAGAAAATCAAGAATTTGGTCCCGAATTCAAAAAACTAGTTTTGGATCAAAAAAATCAAGAATTTGGTCCCGAATACGAAAATCTAGTTTTGGATCAAAAAAATCAAGAATTTGGTCCCGAATTCAAAAAACAAGTTTTGGATCAAGAAAATCAAGAATTTGGTCGCGAATACAAAAATCTAGTTTTGGATTAAGAAAATCAAGAATTTGGTCGCGAATACAAAAATCTAGTTTTGGATCAAGAAAATCAAGAATTTGGTCGCGAATACAAAAATCTAGTTTTGGATCAAGAAAATCAAGAATTTGGTCGCGAATACAAAAATCTAGTTTTGGATCAAGAAAATCAAGAATTGGGTCGCGAAGACAAAAATCTAGTTTTGGATCAAAAAAATCAAGAATTTGGTCGCGAAGACAAAAATCTAGTTTTGGATCAAGAAAATCAAGAAGTGTGTCGCGAATACAAAAAACTAGTTTTGGATCAAGAAAATCAAGAATTTGGTCCCGAATACAAAAAACTAGTTTTGGATCAACAAAATCAAGAATTTGGTCGCGAATACAAAAAACTAGTTTTGGATCAAGAAAATCAAGAATTTGGTCGCGAATACAAAAATCTAGTTTTGGATCAAGAAAATCAAGAATTTGGTCGCGAATACAAAAATCTAGTTTTGGATCAAGAAAATCAAGAAGTGTGTCGCGAATACAAAAAACAAGTTTGGGATCAAAAAAATGAAGAATTTGGTCCCGAATTCAAAAAACTAGTTTTGGATCAAGAAAATCAAGAATTTGGTCCCGAATACAAAAATCTAGTTTTGGATCAAAAAAATCAAGAATTGGGTCGCGAATACAAAAATCTAGTTTTGGATCAAGAAAATCAAGAATTTGGTCGCGAATACAAAAATCTAGTTTTGGATTAAGAAAATCAAGAATTTGGTCGCGAATACAAAAATCTAGTTTTGGATCAAGAAAATCAAGAAGTGTGTCGCGAATACAAAAAACTAGTTTGGGATCAAAAAAATCAAGAATTTGGTCCCGAATTCAAAAAACTAGTTTTGGATCAAGAAAATCAAGAATTTGGTCGCGAATACAAAAATCTAGTTTTGGATCAAAAAAATCAAGAATTGGGTCGCGAATACAAAAAACAGGTTTTGGATCAAAAAAATCAAGAATTTGGTCCCGAATACAAAAAACTAGTTTTGGATCAAGAAAATCAAGAATTTGATCGCGGATACAAAAATCTAGTTTTGGATCAAGAAAATCAAGAGCTGGGTCCCGAATACAAAAATCTAGTTTTGGATAAAAAAAATCGAGAATTTGGTCGCGAAGACAAAAATCTAGTTTTGGATCAAAAAAATCAAGAATTTGGTCCCGAATTCAAAAAACAAGTTTTGGATCAAGAAAATCAAGAATTTGGTCGCGAATACAAAAATCTAGTTTTGGATTAAGAAAATCAAGAATTTGGTCGCGAATACAAAAATCTAGTTTTGGATCAAGAAAATCAAGAAGTGTGTCGCGAATACAAAAAACTAGTTTGGGATCAAAAAAATCAAGAATTTGGTCCCGAATACAAAAATCTAGTTTTGGATCATAAAAATCAAGAATTGGGTCGCGAAGACAAAAATCTAGTTTTGGATCAAAAAAATCAAGAATTTGGTCGCGAAGACAAAAATCTAGTTTTGGATCAAGAAAATCAAGAAGTGTGTCGCGAATACAAAAAACTAGTTTTGGATCAAGAAAATCAAGAATTTGGTCCCGAATACAAAAAACTAGTTTTGGATCAACAAAATCAAGAATTTGGTCGCGAATACAAAAAACTAGTTTTGGATCAAGAAAATCAAGAATTTGGTCGCGAATACAAAAATCTAGTTTTGGATCAAGAAAATCAAGAATTTGGTCGCGAATACAAAAATCTAGTTTTGGATCAAGAAAATCAAGAAGTGTGTCGCGAATACAAAAAACAAGTTTGGGATCAAAAAAATGAAGAATTTGGTCCCGAATTCAAAAAACTAGTTTTGGATCAAGAAAATCAAGAATTTGGTCCCGAATACAAAAATCTAGTTTTGGATCAAAAAAATCAAGAATTGGGTCGCGAATACAAAAATCTAGTTTTGGATCAAGAAAATCAAGAATTTGGTCGCGAATACAAAAATCTAGTTTTGGATTAAGAAAATCAAGAATTTGGTCGCGAATACAAAAATCTAGTTTTGGATCAAGAAAATCAAGAAGTGTGTCGCGAATACAAAAAACTAGTTTGGGATCAAAAAAATCAAGAATTTGGTCCCGAATTCAAAAAACTAGTTTTGGATCAAGAAAATCAAGAATTTGGTCGCGAATACAAAAATCTAGTTTTGGATCAAAAAAATCAAGAATTGGGTCGCGAATACAAAAATCTAGTTTTGGATCAAGAAATCAAGAAGTGTGTCGCGAATACAAAAAACAGGTTTTGGATCAAAAAAATCAAGAATTTGGTCCCGAATACAAAAAACTAGTTTTGGATCAAGAAAATCAAGAATTTGATCGCGGATACAAAAATCTAGTTTTGGATCAAGAAAATCAAGAGCTGGGTCCCGAATACAAAAATCTAGTTTTGGATAAAAAAAATCGAGAATTTGGTCGCGAAGACAAAAATCTAGTTTTGGATCAACAAAATCAAGAATTTGGTCCCGAATTCAAAAAACAAGTTTTGGATCAAGAAAATCAAGAATTTGGTCGCGAATACAAAAATCTAGTTTTGGATCAAAAAAATCAAGAATTGGGTCGCGAAGACAAAAATCTAGTTTTGGACCAAGAAAATCAAGAAGTGTGTCGCGAATACAAAAAACAAGTTTTGGATCAAAAAAATCAAGAATTTGGTCCCGAATTCAAAAAACAAGTTTTGGATCAAGAAAATCAAGAGCTGGGTCCCGAATACAAAAAACTAGTTTTGGATCAAGAAAATCAAGAATTTGGTCCCGAATACAAAAAACTAGTTTTGGATCAAGAAAATCAAGAATTTGGTCGCGAAGACAAAAATCTAGTTTTGGATCAAGAAAATCAAGATCTGGGTCCCGAATACAAAAAACTAGTTTTGGATCAAGAAAATCAAGAATATGGTCGCGAATATAAAAATCTAGTTGTGGATCAAGAAAATCAAGAATTGGGTCGCGAAGACAAAAATCTAGTTTTGGATCAAAAAAATCAAGAATTTGGTCGCGAAGACAAAAATCTAGTTTTGGATCAAGAAAATCAAGAATTTGGTCGCGAATACAAAAATCTAGTTTTGGATTAAGAAAATCAAGAATTTGGTCGCGAATACAAAAATCTAGTTTTGGATCAAGAAAATCAAGAAGTGTGTCGCGAATACAAAAAACTAGTTTGGGATCAAAAAAATCAAGAATTTGGTCCCGAATTCAAAAAACTAGTTTTGGATCAAGAAAATCAAGAATTTGGTCGCGAATACAAAAATCTAGTTTTGGATCAAAAAAATCAAGAATTGGGTCGCGAAGACAAAAATCTAGTTTTGGACCAAGAAAATCAAGAAGTGTGTCGCGAATACAAAAAACAAGTTTTGGATCAAAAAAATCAAGAATTTGGTCCCGAATACAAAAAACTAGTTTTGGATCAAGAAAATCAAGAATTTGATCGCGGAGACAAAAATCTAGTTTTGGATCAAGAAAATCAAGAGCTGGGTCCCGAATACAAAAATCTAGTTTTGGATAAAAAAAATCGAGAATTTGGTCGCGAAGACAAAAATCTAGTTTTGGATCAAGAAAATCAAAAAGTTTGTCGCGAATACAAAAAACAAGTTTTGGATCAAGAAAATCAAGAGCTGGGTCCCGAATACAAAAAACTAGTTTTGGATCAAGAAAATCAAGAATTTGGTCGCGAATACAAAAAACTAGTTTTGGATCAAGAAAATCAAGAATTTGGTCCCGAATTCAAAAAACTAGTTTTGGATCAAAAAAATCAAGAATTTGGTCCCGAATACGAAAATCTAGTTTTGGATCAAAAAAATCAAGAATTTGGTCCCGAATTCAAAAAACAAGTTTTGGATCAAGAAAATCAAGAATTTGGTCGCGAATACAAAAATCTAGTTTTGGATTAAGAAAATCAAGAATTTGGTCGCGAATACAAAAATCTAGTTTTGGATCAAGAAAATCAAGAATTTGGTCGCGAATACAAAAATCTAGTTTTGGATCAAGAAAATCAAGAATTTGGTCGCGAATACAAAAATCTAGTTTTGGATCAAGAAAATCAAGAATTGGGTCGCGAAGACAAAAATCTAGTTTTGGATCAAAAAAATCAAGAATTTGGTCGCGAAGACAAAAATCTAGTTTTGGATCAAGAAAATCAAGAAGTGTGTCGCGAATACAAAAAACTAGTTTTGGATCAAGAAAATCAAGAATTTGGTCCCGAATACAAAAAACTAGTTTTGGATCAACAAAATCAAGAATTTGGTCGCGAATACAAAAAACTAGTTTTGGATCAAGAAAATCAAGAATTTGGTCGCGAATACAAAAATCTAGTTTTGGATCAAGAAAATCAAGAATTTGGTCGCGAATACAAAAATCTAGTTTTGGATCAAGAAAATCAAGAAGTGTGTCGCGAATACAAAAAACAAGTTTGGGATCAAAAAAATGAAGAATTTGGTCCCGAATTCAAAAAACTAGTTTTGGATCAAGAAAATCAAGAATTTGGTCCCGAATACAAAAATCTAGTTTTGGATCAAAAAAATCAAGAATTGGGTCGCGAATACAAAAATCTAGTTTTGGATCAAGAAAATCAAGAATTTGGTCGCGAATACAAAAATCTAGTTTTGGATTAAGAAAATCAAGAATTTGGTCGCGAATACAAAAATCTAGTTTTGGATCAAGAAAATCAAGAAGTGTGTCGCGAATACAAAAAACTAGTTTGGGATCAAAAAAATCAAAAATTTGGTCCCGAATTCAAAAAACTAGTTTTGGATCAAGAAAATCAAGAATTTGGTCGCGAATACAAAAATCTAGTTTTGGATCAAAAAAATCAAGAATTGGGTCGCGAATACAAAAAACAGGTTTTGGATCAAAAAAATCAAGAATTTGGTCCCGAATACAAAAAACTAGTTTTGGATCAAGAAAATCAAGAATTTGATCGCGGATACAAAAATCTAGTTTTGGATCAAGAAAATCAAGAGCTGGGTCCCGAATACAAAAATCTAGTTTTGGATAAAAAAAATCGAGAATTTGGTCGCGAAGACAAAAATCTAGTTTTGGATCAAAAAAATCAAGAATTTGGTCCCGAATTCAAAAAACTAGTTTTGGATCAAGAAAATCAAGAATTTGGTCGCGAATACAAAAATCTAGTTTTGGATCAAAAAAATCAAGAATTGGGTCGCGAATACAAAAATCTAGTTTTGGATCAAGAAATCAAGAAGTGTGTCGCGAATACAAAAAACAGGTTTTGGATCAAAAAAATCAAGAATTTGGTCCCGAATACAAAAAACTAGTTTTGGATCAAGAAAATCAAGAATTTGATCGCGGATACAAAAATCTAGTTTTGGATCAAGAAAATCAAGAGCTGGGTCCCGAATACAAAAATCTAGTTTTGGATAAAAAAAATCGAGAATTTGGTCGCGAAGACAAAAATCTAGTTTTGGATCAACAAAATCAAGAATTTGGTCCCGAATTCAAAAAACAAGTTTTGGATCAAGAAAATCAAGAATTTGGTCGCGAATACAAAAATCTAGTTTTGGATCAAAAAAATCAAGAATTGGGTCGCGAAGACAAAAATCTAGTTTTGGACCAAGAAAATCAAGAAGTGTGTCGCGAATACAAAAAACAAGTTTTGGATCAAAAAAATCACGAATTTGGTCCCGAATTCAGAAAACAAGTTTTGGATCAAGAAAATCAAGAGCTGGGTCCCGAATACAAAAAACTAGTTTTGGATCAAGAAAATCAAGAATTTGGTCCCGAATACAAAAAACTAGTTTTGGATCAAGAAAATCAAGAATTTGGTCGCGAAGACAAAAATCTAGTTTTGGATCAAGAAAATCAAGAGCTGGGTCCCGAATACAAAAAACTAGTTTTGGATCAAGAAAATCAAGAATATGGTCGCGAATATAAAAATCTAGTTGTGGATCAAGAAAATCAAGAATTTGGTCGCGAAGACAAAAATCTAGTTTTGGATCAAAAAAATCAAGAATTTGGTCGCGAAGACAAAAATCTAGTTTTGGATCAAGAAAATCAAGAATTTGGTCGCGAATACAAAAATCTAGTTTTGGATTAAGAAAATCAAGAATTTGGTCGCGAATACAAAAATCTAGTTTTGGATCAAGAAAATCAAGAAGTGTGTCGCGAATACAAAAAACTAGTTTGGGATCAAAAAAATCAAGAATTTGGTCCCGAATTCAAAAAACTAGTTTTGGATCAAGAAAATCAAGAATTTGGTCGCGAATACAAAAATCTAGTTTTGGATCAAAAAAATTAAGAATTGGGTCGCGAATACAAAAATCTAGTTTTGGATCTAGAAAATCAAGAATTTGGTCGCGAAGACAAAAATCTAGTTCTGGATCAAGAAAATCAAGAAGTGTGTCGCGAATACAAAAAACAAGTTTGGGATCAAAAAAATCAAGAATTTGGTCCCGAATTCACAAAACTAGTTTTGGATCAAGAAAATCAAGAATTTGGTCCCGAATACAAAAATCTAGTTTTGGATCAAAAAAATCAAGAATTGGGTCGCGAAGACAAAAATCTAGTTTTGGATCAAAAAAATCAAGAATTTGGTCGCGAAGACAAAAATCTAGTTTTGGATCAAGAAAATCAAGAATTTGGTCGCGAAGACAAAAATCTAGTTTTGGATCAAGAAAATCAAGAAGTGTGTCGCGAATACAAAAAACAAGTTTTGGATCAAGAAAATCAATAATTTGGTCCCGAATACAAAAAACTAGTTTTGGATCAAGAAAATCAAGAATATGGTCGCGAATACAAAAATCTAGTTTGGGATCAAGAAAATCAAGAAGTGTGTCGCGAATACAAAAAACTAGTTTTGGATCAAGAAAATCAAGAATTTGGTCGCGTAGACAAAAATCTAGTTTTGGATCAAGAAAATCAAGAATTTGGTCGCGAATACAAAAATCTAGTTTTGGATTAAGAAAATCAAGAATTTGGTCGCGAATACAAAAATCTAGTTTTGGATCAAGAAAATCAAGAAGTGTGTCGCGAATACAAAAAACTAGTTGGGGATCAAAAAAATCAAGAATTTGGTCCCGAATACAAAAATCTAGTTTTGGATCAAAAAAATCAAGAATTGGGTCGCGAAGACAAAAATCTAGTTTTGGATCAAAAAAATCAAGAATTTGGTCGCGAAGACAAAAATCTAGTTTTGGATCAAGAAAATCAAGAATTTGGTCGCGAAGACAAAAATCTAGTTTTGGATCAAGAAAATCAAGAATTTGGTCGCGAAGACAAAAATCTAGTTTTGGATCAAGAAAATCAAGAAGTGTGTCGCGAATACAAAAAACAAGTTTTGGATCAAGAAAATCAATAATTTGGTCCCGAATACAAAAAACTAGTTTTGGATCAAGAAAATCAAGAATATGGTCGCGAATACAAAAATCTAGTTTGGGATCAAGAAAATCAAGAAGTGTGTCGCGAATACAAAAAACTAGTTTTGGATCAAGAAAATCAAGAATTTGGTCCCGAATACAAAAAACTAGTTTTGGATCAAGAAAATCAAGAATTTGGTCGCGAATACAAAAAACTAGTTTTGGATCAAGAAAATCAAGAATTTGGTCGCGAATACAAAAATCTAGTTTTGGATCAAGAAAATCAAGAATTTGGTCGCGAATACAAAAATCTAGTTTTGGATCAAGAAAATCAAGAAGTGTGTCGCGAATACAAAAAACAAGTTTGGGATCAAAAAAATGAAGAATTTGGTCCCGAATTCAAAAAACTAGTTTTGGATCAAGAAAATCAAGAATTTGGTCCCGAATACAAAAATCAAGTTTTGGATCAAGAAAATCAAGAAGTGTGTCGCGAATACAAAAAACAAGTTTTGGATCAAAAAAATCACGAATTTGGTCCCGAATTCAGAAAACAAGTTTTGGATCAAGAAAATCAAGAGCTGGGTCCCGAATACAAAAAACTAGTTTTGGATCAAGAAAATCAAGAATTTGGTCCCGAATACAAAAAACTAGTTTTGGATCAAGAAAATCAAGAATTTGGTCGCGAAGACAAAAATCTAGTTTTGGATCAAGAAAATCAAGAGCTGGGTCCCGAATACAAAAAACTAGTTTTGGATCAAGAAAATCAAGAATATGGTCGCGAATATAAAAATCTAGTTGTGGATCAAGAAAATCAAGAATTTGGTCGCGAAGACAAAAATCTAGTTTTGGATCAAAAAAATCAAGAATTTGGTCGCGAAGACAAAAATCTAGTTTTGGATCAAGAAAATCAAGAATTTGGTCGCGAATACAAAAATCTAGTTTTGGATTAAGAAAATCAAGAATTTGGTCGCGAATACAAAAATCTAGTTTTGGATCAAGAAAATCAAGAAGTGTGTCGCGAATACAAAAAACAGGTTTTGGATCAAAAAAATCAAGAATTTGGTCCCGAATACAAAAAACTAGTTTTGGATCAAGAAAATCAAGAATTTGATCGCGGATACAAAAATCTAGTTTTGGATCAAGAAAATCAAGAGCTGGGTCCCGAATACAAAAATCTAGTTTTGGATAAAAAAAATCGAGAATTTGGTCGCGAAGACAAAAATCTAGTTTTGGATCAACAAAATCAAGAATTTGGTCCCGAATTCAAAAAACAAGTTTTGGATCAAGAAAATCAAGAATTTGGTCGCGAATACAAAAATCTAGTTTTGGATCAAAAAAATCAAGAATTGGGTCGCGAAGACAAAAATCTAGTTTTGGACCAAGAAAATCAAGAAGTGTGTCGCGAATACAAAAAACAAGTTTTGGATCAAAAAAATCACGAATTTGGTCCCGAATTCAGAAAACAAGTTTTGGATCAAGAAAATCAAGAGCTGGGTCCCGAATACAAAAAACTAGTTTTGGATCAAGAAAATCAAGAATTTGGTCCCGAATACAAAAAACTAGTTTTGGATCAAGAAAATCAAGAATTTGGTCGCGAAGACAAAAATCTAGTTTTGGATCAAGAAAATCAAGAGCTGGGTCCCGAATACAAAAAACTAGTTTTGGATCAAGAAAATCAAGAATATGGTCGCGAATATAAAAATCTAGTTGTGGATCAAGAAAATCAAGAATTTGGTCGCGAAGACAAAAATCTAGTTTTGGATCAAAAAAATCAAGAATTTGGTCGCGAAGACAAAAATCTAGTTTTGGATCAAGAAAATCAAGAATTTGGTCGCGAATACAAAAATCTAGTTTTGGATTAAGAAAATCAAGAATTTGGTCGCGAATACAAAAATCTAGTTTTGGATCAAGAAAATCAAGAAGTGTGTCGCGAATACAAAAAACTAGTTTGGGATCAAAAAAATCAAGAATTTGGTCCCGAATTCAAAAAACTAGTTTTGGATCAAGAAAATCAAGAATTTGGTCGCGAATACAAAAATCTAGTTTTGGATCAAAAAAATTAAGAATTGGGTCGCGAATACAAAAATCTAGTTTTGGATCTAGAAAATCAAGAATTTGGTCGCGAAGACAAAAATCTAGTTCTGGATCAAGAAAATCAAGAAGTGTGTCGCGAATACAAAAAACAAGTTTGGGATCAAAAAAATCAAGAATTTGGTCCCGAATTCACAAAACTAGTTTTGGATCAAGAAAATCAAGAATTTGGTCCCGAATACAAAAATCTAGTTTTGGATCAAAAAAATCAAGAATTGGGTCGCGAAGACAAAAATCTAGTTTTGGATCAAAAAAATCAAGAATTTGGTCGCGAAGACAAAAATCTAGTTTTGGATCAAGAAAATCAAGAATTTGGTCGCGAAGACAAAAATCTAGTTTTGGATCAAGAAAATCAAGAAGTGTGTCGCGAATACAAAAAACAAGTTTTGGATCAAGAAAATCAATAATTTGGTCCCGAATACAAAAAACTAGTTTTGGATCAAGAAAATCAAGAATATGGTCGCGAATACAAAAATCTAGTTTGGGATCAAGAAAATCAAGAAGTGTGTCGCGAATACAAAAAACTAGTTTTGGATCAAGAAAATCAAGAATTTGGTCGCGTAGACAAAAATCTAGTTTTGGATCAAGAAAATCAAGAATTTGGTCGCGAATACAAAAATCTAGTTTTGGATTAAGAAAATCAAGAATTTGGTCGCGAATACAAAAATCTAGTTTTGGATCAAGAAAATCAAGAAGTGTGTCGCGAATACAAAAAACTAGTTGGGGATCAAAAAAATCAAGAATTTGGTCCCGAATACAAAAATCTAGTTTTGGATCAAAAAAATCAAGAATTGGGTCGCGAAGACAAAAATCTAGTTTTGGATCAAAAAAATCAAGAATTTGGTCGCGAAGACAAAAATCTAGTTTTGGATCAAGAAAATCAAGAATTTGGTCGCGAAGACAAAAATCTAGTTTTGGATCAAGAAAATCAAGAATTTGGTCGCGAAGACAAAAATCTAGTTTTGGATCAAGAAAATCAAGAAGTGTGTCGCGAATACAAAAAACAAGTTTTGGATCAAGAAAATCAATAATTTGGTCCCGAATACAAAAAACTAGTTTTGGATCAAGAAAATCAAGAATATGGTCGCGAATACAAAAATCTAGTTTGGGATCAAGAAAATCAAGAAGTGTGTCGCGAATACAAAAAACTAGTTTTGGATCAAGAAAATCAAGAATTTGGTCCCGAATACAAAAAACTAGTTTTGGATCAAGAAAATCAAGAATTTGGTCGCGAATACAAAAAACTAGTTTTGGATCAAGAAAATCAAGAATTTGGTCGCGAATACAAAAATCTAGTTTTGGATCAAGAAAATCAAGAATTTGGTCGCGAATACAAAAATCTAGTTTTGGATCAAGAAAATCAAGAAGTGTGTCGCGAATACAAAAAACAAGTTTGGGATCAAAAAAATGAAGAATTTGGTCCCGAATTCAAAAAACTAGTTTTGGATCAAGAAAATCAAGAATTTGGTCCCGAATACAAAAATCAAGTTTTGGATCAAAAAAATCAAGAATGGGGTCGCGAATACAAAAATCTAGTTTTGGATCAATAAAATCAAGAATTTGGTCGCGAAGACAAAAATCTAGTTTTGGATCAAGAAAATTAAGAAGTGTGTCGCGAATACAAAAAACAAGTTTGGGATCAAAAAAATCAAGAATTTGGTCCCGAATTCAAAAAACAAGTTTTGGATCAAGAAAATCAAGAGCTGGGTCCCGAATACAAAAAACTAGTTTTGGATCAAGAAAATCAAGAATTTGGTCCCGAATACAAAAAACTAGTTTTGGATCAAGAAAATCAAGAATTTGGTCGCGAAGACAAAAATCTAGTTTTGGATCAAGAAAATCAAGAGCTGGGTCCCGAATACAAAAAACTAGTTTTGGATCAAGAAAATCAAGAAGTGTGTCGCGAATACAAAAAACAAGTTTTGGATCAAGAAAATCAAGAATTTGGTCCCGAATACAAAAAACTAGTTTTGGATCAAGAAAATCAAGAATATGGTCGCGAATACAAAAATCTAGTTTGGGATCAAGAAAATCAAGAAGTGTGTCGCGAATACAAAAAACTAGTTTTGGATCAAGAAAATCAAGAATTTGGTCGCGAAAACAAAAATCTAGTTCTGGATCAAGAAAATCCAGAATTTGGTCGGGAAGACAAAAATCTAGTTTTGGATCAAGAAAATCAAGAAGTGTGTCACGAATACAAAAATCTAGTTTGGGATCAAGAAAATCAAGAATTTGGTCCCGAATACAAAAAACTAGTTTTGGATCAAGAAAATCAAGAATTTGGTCGCGAATACAAAAAACTAGTTTTGGATCAAGAAAATCAAGAATTTGGTCGCGAATACAAAAATCTAGTTTTGGATCAAGAAAATCAAGAATTTGGTCGCGAATACAAAAATCTAGTTTTGGATCAAGAAAATCAAGAAGTGTGTCGCGAATACAAAAAACAAGTTTGGGATCAAAAAAATGAAGAATTTGGTCCCGAATTGAAAAAAACTAGTTTTGGATCAAGAAAATCAAGAATTTGGTCCCGAATACAAAAATCTAGTTTTGGATCAAAAAAATCAAGAATGGGGTCGCGAATACAAAAATCTAGTTTTGGATCAAGAAAATCAAGAATTTGGTCGCGAAGACAAAAATCTAGTTTTGGATCAAGAAAATTAAGAAGTGTGTCGCGAATACAAAAAACAAGTTTGGGATCAAAAAAATCAAGAATTTGGTCCCGAATTCAAAAAACAAGTTTTGGATCAAGAAAATCAAGAGCTGGGTCCCGAATACAAAAAACTAGTTTTGGATCAAGAAAATCAAGAATTTGGTCCCGAATACAAAAAACTAGTTTTGGATCAAGAAAATCAAGAATTTGGTCGCGAAGACAAAAATCTAGTTTTGGATCAAGAAAATCAAGAGCTGGGTCCCGAATACAAAAAACTAGTTTTGGATCAAGAAAATCAAGAAGTGTGTCGCGAATACAAAAAACAAGTTTTGGATCAAGAAAATCAAGAATTTGGTCCCGAATACAAAAAACTAGTTTTGGATCAAGAAAATCAAGAATATGGTCGCGAATACAAAAATCTAGTTTGGGATCAAGAAAATCAAGAAGTGTGTCGCGAATACAAAAAACTAGTTTTGGATCAAGAAAATCAAGAATTTGGTCGCGAAAACAAAAATCTAGTTCTGGATCAAGAAAATCCAGAATTTGGTCGGGAAGACAAAAATCTAGTTTTGGATCAAGAAAATCAAGAAGTGTGTCACGAATACAAAAATCTAGTTTGGGATCAAGAAAATCAAGAATTTGGTCCCGAATACAAAAAACTAGTTTTGGATCAAGAAAATCAAGAATTTGGTCGCGAAAACAAAAATCTAGTTCTGGATCAAGAAAATCAAGAATTTGGTCGCGAAAACAAAAATCTAGTTTTGGATCAAGAAAATCAAGAAGTGTGTCGCGAATACAAAAAACAAGTTTGGGATCAAAAAAATCAAGAATTTGGTCCCGAATACAAAAAACTAGTTTTGGATCAAGAAAATCAAGAATTTGGTCGCGAAAACAAAAATCTAGTTCTGGATCAAGAAAATCAAGAATTGGGTCGCGAAGACAAAAATCTAGTTTTGGACCAAGAAAATCAAGAAGTGTGTCGCGAATACAAAAATCTAGTTTTGGATCAAGAAAATAAAGAAGTGTGTCGCGAATACAAAAAACTAGTTTTGGATCAAGAAAATCAAGAATTTGGTCCCGAATACAAAAAACTAGTTTTGGATCAAGAAAATCAAGAATTTGGTCGCGAATACAAAAAACTAGTTTTGGATCAAGAAAATCAAGAATTTGGTCGCGAATACAAAAATCTAGTTTTGGATCAAGAAAATCAAGAATTTGGTCGCGAATACAAAAATCTAGTTTTGGATCAAGAAAATCAAGAAGTGTGTCGCGAATACAAAAAACAAGTTTGGGATCAAAAAAATGAAGAATTTGGTCCCGAATTCAAAAAACTAGTTTTGGATCAAGAAAATCAAGAATTTGGTCGCGAATACAAAAATCTAGTTTTGGATTAAGAAAATCAAGAATTTGGTCGCGAATACAAAAATCTAGTTTTGGATCAAGAAAATCAAGAAGTGTGTCGCGAATACAAAAAACTAGTTTGGGATCAAAAAAATCAAGAATTTGGTCCCGAATACAAAAATCTAGTTTTGGATCAAAAAAATCAAGAATTGGGTCGCGAAGACAAAAATCTAGTTTTGGATCAAAAAAATCAAGAATTTGGTCGCGAAGACAAAAATCTAGTTTTGGATCAAGAAAATCAAGAAGTGTGTCGCGAATACAAAAAACTAGTTTTGGATCAAGAAAATCAAGAATTTGGTCCCGAATACAAAAAACTAGTTTTGGATCAAGAAAATCAAGAATTTGGTCGCGAATACAAAAAACTAGTTTTGGATCAAGAAAATCAAGAATTTGGTCGCGAATACAAAAATCTAGTTTTGGATCAAGAAAATCAAGAATTTGGTCGCGAATACAAAAATCTAGTTTTGGATCAAGAAAATCAAGAAGTGTGTCGCGAATACAAAAAACAAGTTTGGGATCAAAAAAATGAAGAATTTGGTCCCGAATTCAAAAAACTAGTTTTGGATCAAGAAAATCAAGAATTTGGTCCCGAATACAAAAATCTAGTTTTGGATCAAAAAAATCAAGAATTGGGTCGCGAATACAAAAATCTAGTTTTGGATCAAGAAAATCAAGAATTTGGTCGCGAAGACAAATATCTAGTTTTGGATCAAGAATATCAAGAAGTGTGTCGCGAATACAAAAAACAAGTTTGGGATCAAAAAAATCAAGAATTTGGTCCCGAATTCACAAAACTAGTTTTGGATCAAGAAAATCAAGAATTTGGTCCCGAATACAAAAATCTAGTTTTGGATCAAAAAAATCAAGAATTGGGTCGCGAAGACAAAAATCTAGTTTTGGATCAAAAAAATCAAGAATTTGGTCGCGAAGACAAAAATCTAGTTTTGGATCAAGAAAATCAAGAATTTGGTCGCGAAGACAAAAATCTAGTTTTGGATCAAGAAAATCAAGAAGTGTGTCGCGAATACAAAAAACAAGTTTTGGATCAAGAAAATCAAGAATTTGGTCCCGAATACAAAAAACTAGTTTTGGATCAAGAAAATCAAGAATTTGGTCCCGAATACAAAAAACTAGTTTTGGATCAAGAAAATCAAGAATATGGTCGCGAATACAAAAATCTAGTTTGGGATCAAGAAAATCAAGAAGTGTGTCGCGAATACAAAAAACTAGTTTTGGATCAAGAAAATCAAGAATTTGGTCGCGAAAACAAAAATCTAGTTCTGGATCAAGAAAATCCAGAATTTGGTCGGGAAGACAAAAATCTAGTTTTGGATCAAGAAAATCAAGAAGTGTGTCACGAATACAAAAATCTAGTTTGGGATCAAGAAAATCAAGAATTTGGTCCCGAATACAAAAAACTAGTTTTGGATCAAGAAAATCAAGAATTTGGTCGCGAAAACAAAAATCTAGTTCTGGATCAAGAAAATCAAGAATTTGGTCGCGAAAACAAAAATCTAGTTTTGGATCAAGAAAATCAAGAAGTGTGTCGCGAATACAAAAAACAAGTTTGGGATCAAAAAAATCAAGAATTTGGTCCCGAATACAAAAAACTAGTTTTGGATCAAGAAAATCAAGAATTTGGTCGCGAAAACAAAAATCTAGTTCTGGATCAAGAAAATCAAGAATTGGGTCGCGAAGACAAAAATCTAGTTTTGGACCAAGAAAATCAAGAAATGTGTCGCTAATACAAAAATCTAGTTTTGGATCATGAAAATAAAGAAGTGTGTCGCGAATACAAAAAACTAGTTTTGGATCAAGAAAATCAAGAATTTGGTCCCGAATACAAAAAACTAGTTTTGGATCAAGAAAATCAAGAATTTGGTCGCGAATACAAAAAACTAGTTTTGGATCAAGAAAATCAAGAATTTGGTCGCGAATACAAAAATCTAGTTTTGGATCAAGAAAATCAAGAATTTGGTCGCGAATACAAAAATCTAGTTTTGGATCAAGAAAATCAAGAAGTGTGTCGCGAATACAAAAAACAAGTTTGGGATCAAAAAAATGAAGAATTTGGTCCCGAATTCAAAAAACTAGTTTTGGATCAAGAAAATCAAGAATTTGGTCCCGAATACAAAAATCTAGTTTTGGATCAAAAAAATCAAGAATTGGGTCGCGAATACAAAAATCTAGTTTTGGATCAAGAAAATCAAGAATTTGGTCGCGAATACAAAAATCTAGTTTTGGATCAAGAAAATCAAGAAGTGTGTCGCGAATACAAAAAACAAGTTTGGGATCAAAAAAATGAAGAATTTGGTCCCGAATTCAAAAAACTAGTTTTGGATCAAGAAAATCAAGAATTTGGTCGCGAATACAAAAATCTAGTTTTGGATTAAGAAAATCAAGAATTTGGTCGCGAATACAAAAATCTAGTTTTGGATCAAGAAAATCAAGAAGTGTGTCGCGAATACAAAAAACTAGTTTGGGATCAAAAAAATCAAGAATTTGGTCCCGAATACAAAAATCTAGTTTTGGATCAAAAAAATCAAGAATTGGGTCGCGAAGACAAAAATCTAGTTTTGGATCAAAAAAATCAAGAATTTGGTCGCGAAGACAAAAATCTAGTTTTGGATCAAGAAAATCAAGAAGTGTGTCGCGAATACAAAAAACTAGTTTTGGATCAAGAAAATCAAGAATTTGGTCCCGAATACAAAAAACTAGTTTTGGATCAAGAAAATCAAGAATTTGGTCGCGAATACAAAAAACTAGTTTTGGATCAAGAAAATCAAGAATTTGGTCGCGAATACAAAAATCTAGTTTTGGATCAAGAAAATCAAGAATTTGGTCGCGAATACAAAAATCTAGTTTTGGATCAAGAAAATCAAGAAGTGTGTCGCGAATACAAAAAACAAGTTTGGGATCAAAAAAATGAAGAATTTGGTCCCGAATTCAAAAAACTAGTTTTGGATCAAGAAAATCAAGAATTTGGTCCCGAATACAAAAATCTAGTTTTGGATCAAAAAAATCAAGAATTGGGTCGCGAATACAAAAATCTAGTTTTGGATCAAGAAAATCAAGAATTTGGTCGCGAAGACAAAAATCTAGTTTTGGATCAAGAATATCAAGAAGTGTGTCGCGAATACAAAAAACAAGTTTGGGATCAAAAAAATCAAGAATTTGGTCCCGAATTCACAAAACTAGTTTTGGATCAAGAAAATCAAGAATTTGGTCCCGAATACAAAAATCTAGTTTTGGATCAAAAAAATCAAGAATTGGGTCGCGAAGACAAAAATCTAGTTTTGGATCAAAAAAATCAAGAATTTGGTCGCGAAGACAAAAATCTAGTTTTGGATCAAGAAAATCAAGAAGTGTGTCGCGAATACAAAAAACTAGTTTTGGATCAAGAAAATCAAGAATTTGGTCCCGAATACAAAAAACTAGTTTTGGATCAAGAAAATCAAGAATTTGGTCGCGAATACAAAAAACTAGTTTTGGATCAAGAAAATCAAGAATTTGGTCCCGAATTCAAAAAACTAGTTTTGGATCAAGAAAATCAAGAATTTGGTCGCGAATACAAAAATCTAGTTTTGGATTAAGAAAATCAAGAATTTGGTCGCGAATACAAAAATCTAGTTTTGGATCAAGAAAATCAAGAATTTGGTCGCGAAAACAAAAATCTAGTTCTGGATCAAGAAAATCAAGAATTTGGTCGCGAAAACAAAAATCTAGTTTTGGATCAAGAAAATCAAGAAGTGTGTCGCGAATACAAAAATCTAGTTTGGATCAAGAAAATCAAGAATTTGGTCCCGAATACAAAAAACTAGTTTTGGATCAAGAAAATCAAGAATTTGATCGCGGAGACAAAAATCTAGTTTTGGATCAAGAAAATCAAGAATTGGGTCGCGAATACAAAAATCTAGTTTTGGATCATGAAAATCAAGAAGTGTGTCGCGAATACAAAAAACAAGTTTTGGATCAAAAAAATGAAGAATTTGGTCCCGAATTCAAAAAACTAGTTTTGGATCAAGAAAATCAAGAATTTGGTCGCGAAAACAAAAATCTAGTTCTGGATCAAGAAAATCAAGAATTGGGTCGCGAAGACAAAAATCTAGTTTTGGACCAAGAAAATCAAGAAGTGTGTCGCGAATACAAAAAACAAGTTTGGGATCAAAAAAATCAAGAATTTGGTCCCGAATTCAAAAAACTAGTTTTGGATCAAGAAAATCAAGAATTTGGTCCCGAATACAAAAATCTAGTTTTGGATCAAAAAAATCAAGAATTGGGTCGCGAAGACAAAAATCTAGTTTTGGATCAAAAAAATCAAGAATTTGGTCCCGAATTCAAAAAACATGTTTTGGATCAAGTAAATCAAGAATTTGGTCGCGAATACAAAAATCTAGTTTTGGATCAAAAAAATCAAGAATTGGGTCGCGAAGACAAAAATCTAGTTTTGGACCAAGAAAATCAAGAAGTGTGTCGCGAATACAAAAAACAAGTTTTGGATCAAAAAAATCAAGAATTTGGTCCCGAATTCAAAAAACTAGTTTTGGATCAAGAAAATCAAGAATTTGGTCGCGAAAACAAAAATCTAGTTCTGGATCAAGAAAATCAAGAATTGGGTCGCGAAAACAAAAATCTAGTTTTGGACCAAGAAAATCAAGAAGTGTGTCGCGAATACAAAAAACAAGTTTGGGATCAAAAAAATCAAGAATTTGGTCCCGAATACAAAAATCTAGTTTTGGATCAAAAAAATCAAGAATTGGGTCGCGAAGACAAAAATCTAGTTTTGGATCAAAAAAATCAAGAATTTGGTCGCGAAGACAAAAATCTAGTTTTGGATCAAGAAAATAAAGAAGTGTGTCGCGAATACAAAAAACTAGTTTTGGATCAAGAAAATCAAGAATTTGGTCCCGAATACAAAAAACTAGTTTTGGATCAAGAAAATCAAGAATTTGGTCGCGAATACAAAAAACTAGTTTTGGATCAAGAAAATCAAGAATTTGGTCGCGAATACAAAAATCTAGTTTTGGATCAAGAAAATCAAGAATTTTGTCGCGAATACAAAAAACTAGTTTTGGATCAAGAAAATCAAGAATTTGGTCGCGAATACAAAAATCTAGTTTTGGATCAAGAAAATCAAGAATTTGGTCCCGAATACAAAAAACTAGTTTTGGATCAAGAAAATCAAGAATTTTGTCGCGAATACAAAAAACTAGTTTTGGATCAAGAAAATCAAGAATTTGGTCGCGAATACAAAAATCTAGTTTTGGATCAAGAAAATCAAGAATTTGGTCGCGAAAACAAAAATCTAGTTCTGGATCAAGAAAATCAAGAATTTGGTCGCGAAAACAAAAATCTAGTTTTGGATCAAGAAAATCAAGAAGTGTGTCGCGAATACAAAAATCTAGTTTTGGATCAAAAAAATCAAGAATTTGGTCCCGAATTCAAAAAACAAGTTTTGGATCAAGTAAATCAAGAATTTGGTCGCGAATACAAAAATCTAGTTTTGGATCAAAAAAATCAAGAATTGGGTCGCGAAGACAAAAATCTAGTTTTGGACCAAGAAAATCAAGAAGTGTGTCGCGAATACAAAAAACAAGTTTTGGATCAAAAAAATCAAGAATTTGGTCCCGAATTCAAAAAACTAGTTTTGGATCAAGAAAATCAAGAATTTGGTCGCGAAAACAAAAATCTAGTTCTGGATCAAGAAAATCAAGAATTGGGTCGCGAAGACAAAAATCTAGTTTTGGACCAAGAAAATCAAGAAGTGTGTCGCGAATACAAAAAACAAGTTTGGGATCAAAAAAATCAAGAATTTGGTCCCGAATACAAAAATCTAGTTTTGGATCAAAAAAATCAAGAATTGGGTCGCGAAGACAAAAATCTAGTTTTGGATCAAAAAAATCAAGAATTTGGTCGCGAAGACAAAAATCTAGTTTTGGATCAAGAAAATAAAGAAGTGTGTCGCGAATACAAAAAACTAGTTTTGGATCAAGAAAATCAAGAATTTGGTCCCGAATACAAAAAACTAGTTTTGGATCAAGAAAATCAAGAATTTGGTCGCGAATACAAAAAACTAGTTTTGGATCAAGAAAATCAAGAATTTGGTCGCGAATACAAAAATCTAGTTTTGGATCAAGAAAATCAAGAATTTTGTCGCGAATACAAAAAACTAGTTTTGGATCAAGAAAATCAAGAATTTGGTCGCGAATACAAAAATCTAGTTTTGGATCAAGAAAATCAAGAATTTGGTCCCGAATACAAAAAACTAGTTTTGGATCAAGAAAATCAAGAATTTTGTCGCGAATACAAAAAACTAGTTTTGGATCAAGAAAATCAAGAATTTGGTCGCGAATACAAAAATCTAGTTTTGGATCAAGAAAATCAAGAATTTGGTCGCGAAAACAAAAATCTAGTTCTGGATCAAGAAAATCAAGAATTTGGTCGCGAAAACAAAAATCTAGTTTTGGATCAAGAAAATCAAGAAGTGTGTCGCGAATACAAAAATCTAGTTTGGATCAAGAAAATCAAGAATTTGGTCCCGAATACAAAAAACTAGTTTTGGATCAAGAAAATCAAGAATTTGATCGCGGAGACAAAAATCTAGTTTTGGATCAAGAAAATCAAGAATTGGGTCGCGAATACAAAAATCTAGTTTTGGATCAAGAAAATCAAGAAGTGTGTCGCGAATACAAAAAACAAGTTTTGGATCAAAAAAATGAAGAATTTGGTCCCGAATTCAAAAAACTAGTTTTGGATCAAGAAAATCAAGAATTTGGTCGCGAAAACAAAAATCTAGTTCTGGATCAAGAAAATCAAGAATTGGGTCGCGAAGACAAAAATCTAGTTTTGGACCAAGAAAATCAAGAAGTGTGTCGCGAATACAAAAAACAAGTTTGGGATCAAAAAAATCAAGAATTTGGTCCCGAATTCAAAAAACTAGTTTTGGATCAAGAAAATCAAGAATTTGGTCCCGAATACAAAAATCTAGTTTTGGATCAAAAAAATCAAGAATTGGGTCGCGAAGACAAAAATCTAGTTTTGGATCAAAAAAATCAAGAATTTGGTCGCGAAGACAAAAATCTAGTTTTGGATCAAGAAAATCAAGAAGTGTGTCGCGAATACAAAAAACTAGTTTTGAATCAAGAAAATCAAGAATTTGGTCCCGAATACAAAAAACTAGTTTTGGATCAAGAAAATCAAGAATTTTGTCGCGAATACAAAAAACTAGTTTTGGATCAAGAAAATCAAGAATTTGGTCGCGAATACAAAAATCTAGTTTTGGATCAAGAAAATCAAGAATTTGGTCGCGAAAACAAAAATCTAGTTCTGGATCAAGAAAATCAAGAATTTGGTCGCGAAAACAAAAATCTAGTTTTGGATCAAGAAAATCAAGAAGTGTGTCGCGAATACAAAAATCTAGTTTGGGATCAAGAAAATCAAGAATTTGGTCCCGAATACAAAAAACTAGTTTTGGATCAAGAAAATCAAGAATTTGGTCGCGAAAACAAAAATCTAGTTCTGGATCAAGAAAATCAAGAATTTGGTCGCGAAAACAAAAATCTAGTTGTGGATCAAGAAAATCAAGAAGTGTGTCGCGAATACAAAAAACAAGTTGGGGATCAAAAAAATCAAGAATTTGGTCCCGAATACAAAAAACTAGTTTTGGATCAAGAAAATCAAGAATTCGGTCGCGAAAACAAAAATCTAGTTCTGGATCAAGAAAATCAAGAATTGGGTCGCGAAGACAAAAATCTAGTTTTGGACCAAGAAAATCAAGAAGTGTGTCGCGAATACAAAAAACAAGTTTGGGATCAAAAAAATCAAGAATTTGGTCCCGAATTCAAAAAACTAGTTTTGGATCAAAAAAATCAAGAATTGGGTCGCGAAGACAAATATCTAGTTCTGGATCAAGAAAATCAAGAATTTGGTCGCGAAGACAAAAATCTAGTTTTGGATCAAGAAAATCAAGAAGTGTGTCGCGAATACAAAAAACTAGTTTTGGATCAAGAAAATCAAGAATTTGGTCCCGAATACAAAAAACTAGTTTTGGATCAAGAAAATCAAGAATTTGGTCGCGAATACAAAAAACTAGTTTTGGATCAAGAAAATCAAGAATTTGGTCCCGAATTCAAAAAACTAGTTTTGGATCAAGAAAATCAAGAATTTGGTCCCGAATACAAAAATCTAGTTTTGGATCAAAAAAATCAAGAATTTGGTCCCGAATTCAAAAAACAAGTTTTGGATCAAGTAAATCAAGAATTTGGTCGCGAATACAAAAATCTAGTTTTGGATCAAAAAAATCAAGAATTGGGTCGCGAAGACAAAAATCTAGTTTTGGACCAAGAAAATCAAGAAGTGTGTCGCGAATACAAAAAACAAGTTTGGGATCAAAAAAATCAAGAATTTGGTCCCGAATACAAAAATCTAGTTTTGGATCAAAAAAATCAAGAATTGGGTCGCGAAGGCAAAAATCTAGTTTTGGATCAAAAAAATCAAGAATTTGGTCGCGAAGACAAAAATCTAGTTTTGGATCAAGAAAATAAAGAAGTGTGTCGCGAATACAAAAAACTAGTTTTGGATCAAGAAAATCAAGAATTTGGTCCCGAATACAAAAAACTAGTTTTGGATCAAGAAAATCAAGAATTTGGTCGCGAATACAAAAAACTAGTTTTGGATCAAGAAAATCAAGAATTTGGTCGCGAATACAAAAATCTAGTTTTGGATCAAGAAAATCAAGAATTTGGTCGCGAATACAAAAATCTAGTTTTGGGACCAAGAAAATCAAGAAGTGTGTCGCGAATACAAAAAACAAGTTTGGGATCAAAAAAATGAAGAATTTGGTCCCGAATTCAAAAAACTAGTTTTGGATCAAGAAAATCAAGAATTTGGTCGCGAAAACAAAAATCTAGTTCTGGATCAAGAAAATCAAGAATTGGGTCGCGAAGACAAAAATCTAGTTTTGGACCAAGAAAATCAAGAAATGTGTCGCGAATACAAAAAACAAGTTTTGGATCAAAAAAATCAAGAATTTGGTCCCGAATTCAAAAAACTAGTTTTGGATCAAGAAAATCAAGAATTTGGTCCCGAATACAAAAATCTAGTTTTGGATCAAAAAAATCAAGAATTGGGTCGCGAAGACAACAATCTAGTTTTGGATCAAAAAAATCAAGAATTTGGTCGCGAAGACAAAAATCTAGTTTTGGATCAAGAAAATCAAGAATTTGGTCGCGAAAACAAAAATCTAGTTTTGGATCAAGAAAATCAAGAATTGGGTCGCGAAGACAAAAATCTAGTTTTGGACCAAGAAAATCAAGAAATGTGTCGCGAATACAAAAAACAAGTTTTGGATCAAAAAAATCAAGAATTTGGTCCCGAATTCAAAAAACTAGTTTTGGATCAAGAAAATCAAGAATTTGGTCGCGAAAACAAAAATCTAGTTCTGGATCAAGAAAATCAAGAATTGGGTCGCGAAGACAAAAATCTAGTTTTGGACCAAGAAAATCAAGAAGTGTGTCGCGAATACAAAAAACAAGTTTGGGATCAAAAAAATTATGAATTTGGTCCCGAATTCAAAAAACTAGTTTTGGATCAAGAAAATCAAGAATTTGGTCCCGAATACAAAAATCTAGTTTTGGATCAAAAAAATCAAGAATTGGGTCGCGAAGACAAAAATCTAGTTTTGGATCAAAAAAATCAAGAATTTGGTCGCGAAGACAAAAATCTAGTTTTGGATCAAGAAAATCAAGAAGTGTGTCGCGAATACAAAAAACTAGTTTTGGATCAAGAAAATCAAGAATTTGGTCGCGAATACAAAAATCTAGTTTTGGATCAAGAAAATCAAGAATTTGGTCGCGATTACAAAAATCTAGTTTTGGATCAAAAAAATCAAGAATTGGGTCGCGAATACAAAAATCTAGTTTTGGATCAAGAAAATCAAGAAGTGTGTCGCGAATACAAAAAACAAGTTTGGGATCAAAAAAATGAAGAATTTGGTCCCGAATTCAAAAAACTAGTTTTGGATCAAGAAAATCAAGAATTTGGTCCCGAATTCAAAAAACTAGTTTTGGATCAAGAAAATCAAGAATTTGGTCCCGAATACAAAAATCTAGTTTTGGATCAAAAAAATCAAGAATTGGGTCGCGAATACAAAAATCTAGTTTTGGATCAAGAAAATCAAGAATTTGGTCGCGAAGACAAAAATCTAGTTTTGGATCAAGAAAATCAAGAAGTGTGTCGCGAATACAAAAAACAAGTTTGGGATTAAAAAAATCAAGAATTTGGTCCCGACTTCACAAAACTAGTTTTGGATCAAGAAAATCCAGAATTTGGTCCCGAATACAAAAATCTAGTTTTGGATCAAAAAAATCAAGAATTGGGTCGCGAAGACAAAAATCTAGTTTTGGATCAAAAAAATCAAGAATTTGGTCGCGAAGACAAAAATCTAGTTTTGGATCAAGAAAATCAAGAAGTGTGTCGCGAATACAAAAAACAAGTTTTGGATCAAGAAAATCAAGAATTTGGTCCCGAATACAAAAAACTAGTTTTGGATCAAGAAAATCAAGAATTTGATCGCGGAGACAAAAATCTAGTTTTGGATCAAGAAAATCAAGAATTGGGTCGCGAATACAAAAATCTAGTTTTGGATCAAGAAAATCAAGAAGTGTGTCGCGAATACAAAAAACAAGTTTGGGATCAAAAAAATGAAGAATTTCGTCCCGAATTCAAAAAACTAGTTTTGGATCAAGAAAATCAAGAATTTGGTCGCGAAAACAAAAATCTTGTTCTGGATCAAGAAAATCAAGAATTGGGTCGCGAAGACAAAAATCTAGTTTTGGACCAAGAAAATCAAGAAGTGTGTCGCGAATACAAAAAACAAGTTTGGGATCAAAAAAATCAAGAATTTGGTCCCGAATTCAAAAAACTAGTTTTGGATCAAGAAAATCAAGAATTTGGTCCCGAATACAAAAATCTAGTTTTGGATCAAAAAAATCAAGAATTGGGTCGCGAAGACAAAAATCTAGTTTTGGATCAAAAAAATCAAGAATTTGGTCGCGAAGACAAAAATCTAGTTTTGGATCAAGAAAATCAAGAAGTGTGTCGCGAATACAAAAAACTAGTTTTGGATCAAGAAAATCAAGAATTTGGTCCCGAATACAAAAAACTAGTTTTGGATCAAGAAAATCAAGAATTTTGTCGCGAATACAAAAAACTAGTTTTGGATCAAGAAAATCAAGAATTTGGTCGCGAATACAAAAATCTAGTTTTGGATCAAGAAAATCAAGAATTTGGTCGCGAAAACAAAAATCTAGTTCTGGATCAAGAAAATCAAGAATTTGGTCGCGAAAACAAAAATCTAGTTTTGGATCAAGAAAAAATCAAGAAGTGTGTCGCGAATACAAAAATCTAGTTTGGGATCAAGAAAATCAAGAATTTGGTCCCCAATACAAAAAACTAGTTTTGGATCAAGAAAATCAAGAATTTGGTCGCGAAAACAAAAATCTAGTTCTGGATCAAGAAAATCAAGAATTTGGTCACGAAAACAAAAATCTAGTTGTGGATCAAGAAAATCAAGAAGTGTGTCGCGAATACAAAAAACAAGTTGGGGATCAAAAAAATCAAGAATTTGGTCCCGAATACAAAAAACTAGTTTTGGATCAAGAAAATCAAGAATTTGGTCGCGAAAACAAAAATCTAGTTCTGGATCAAGAAAATCAAGAATTGGGTCGCGAAGACAAAAATCTAGTTTTGGACCAAGAAAATCAAGAAGTGTGTCGCGAATACAAAAAACAAGTTTGGGATCAAAAAAATCAAGAATTTGGTCCCGAATTCAAAAAACTAGTTTTGGATCAAAAAAATCAAGAATTGGGTCGCGAAGACAAAAATCTAGTTCTGGATCAAGAAAATCAAGAATTTGGTCGCGAAGACAAAAATCTAGTTTTGGATCAAGAAAATCAAGAAGTGTGTCGCGAATACAAAAAACTAGTTTTGGATCAAGAAAATCAAGAATTTGGTCCCGAATACAAAAAACTAGTTTTGGATCAAGAAAATCAAGAATTTGGTCGCGAATACAAAAAACTAGTTTTGGATCAAGAAAATCAAGAATTTGGTCCCGAATTCAAAAAACTAGTTTTGGATCAAGAAAATGAAGAATTTGGTCCCGAATTCAAAAAAACTAGTTTTGGATCAAGAAAATCAAGAATTTGGTCCCGAATACAAAAAACTAGTTTTGGATCAAGAAAATCAAGAATTTGGTCGCGAATACAAAAAACTAGTTTTGGATCAAGAAAATCAAGAATTTGGTCCCGAATTCAAAAAACTAGTTTTGGATCAAGAAAATCAAGAATTTGGTCCCGAATACAAAAATCTAGTTTTGGATCAAAAAAATCAAGAATTTGGTCCCGAATTCAAAAAACAAGTTTTGGATCAAGTAAATCAAGAATTTGGTCGCGAATACAAAAATCTAGTTTTGGATCAAAAAAATCAAGAATTGGGACGCGAAGACAAAAATCTAGTTTTGGACCAAGAAAATCAAGAAGTGTGTCGCGAATACAGAAAACAAGTTTTGGATCAAAAAAATCAAGAATTTGGTCCCGAATTGAAAAAACTAGTTTTGGATCAAGAAAATCAAGAATTTGGTCGCGAAAACAAAAATCTAGTTCTGGATCAAAAAAATCAAGAATTGGGTCGCGAAAACAAAAATCTAGTTTTGGGACCAAGAAAATCAAGAAGTGTGTCGCGAATACAAAAAACAAGTTTGGGATCAAAAAAATGAAGAATTTGGTCCCGAATTCAAAAAACTAGTTTTGGATCAAGAAAATCAAGAATTTGGTCGCGAAAACAAAAATCTAGTTCTGGATCAAGAAAATCAAGAATTGGGTCGCGAAGACAAAAATCTAGTTTTGGACCAAGAAAATCAAGAAATGTGTCGCGAATACAAAAAACAAGTTTTGGATCAAAAAAATCAAGAATTTGGTCCCGAATTCAAAAAACTAGTTTTGGATCAAGAAAATCAAGAATTTGGTCCCGAATACAAAAATCTAGTTTTGGATCAAAAAAATCAAGAATTGGGTCGCGAAGACAACAATCTAGTTTTGGATCAAAAAAATCAAGAATTTGGTCGCGAAGACAAAAATCTAGTTTTGGATCAAGAAAATCAAGAATTTGGTCGCGAAAACAAAAATCTAGTTCTGGATCAAGAAAATCAAGAATTGGGTCGCGAAGACAAAAATCTAGTTTTGGACCAAGAAAATCAAGAAATGTGTCGCGAATACAAAAAACAAGTTTTGGATCAAAAAAATCAAGAATTTGGTCCCGAATTCAAAAAACTAGTTTTGGATCAAGAAAATCAAGAATTTGGTCGCGAAAACAAAAATCTAGTTCTGGATCAAGAAAATCAAGAATTGGGTCGCGAAGACAAAAATCTAGTTTTGGACCAAGAAAATCAAGAAGTGTGTCGCGAATACAAAAAACAAGTTTGGGATCAAAAAAATTATGAATTTGGTCCCGAATTCAAAAAACTAGTTTTGGATCAAGAAAATCAAGAATTTGGTCCCGAATACAAAAATCTAGTTTTGGATCAAAAAAATCAAGAATTGGGTCGCGAAGACAAAAATCTAGTTTTGGATCAAAAAAATCAAGAATTTGGTCGCGAAGACAAAAATCTAGTTTTGGATCAAGAAAATCAAGAAGTGTGTCGCGAATACAAAAAACTAGTTTTGGATCAAGAAAATCAAGAATTTGGTCGCGAATACAAAAATCTAGTTTTGGATCAAGAAAATCAAGAATTTGGTCGCGATTACAAAAATCTAGTTTTGGATCAAAAAAATCAAGAATTGGGTCGCGAATACAAAAATCTAGTTTTGGATCAAGAAAATCAAGAAGTGTGTCGCGAATACAAAAAACAAGTTTGGGATCAAAAAAATGAAGAATTTGGTCCCGAATTCAAAAAACTAGTTTTGGATCAAGAAAATCAAGAATTTGGTCCCGAATTCAAAAAACTAGTTTTGGATCAAGAAAATCAAGAATTTGGTCCCGAATACAAAAATCTAGTTTTGGATCAAAAAAATCAAGAATTGGGTCGCGAATACAAAAATCTAGTTTTGGATCAAGAAAATCAAGAATTTGGTCGCGAAGACAAAAATCTAGTTTTGGATCAAGAAAATCAAGAAGTGTGTCGCGAATACAAAAAACAAGTTTGGGATTAAAAAAATCAAGAATTTGGTCCCGACTTCACAAAACTAGTTTTGGATCAAGAAAATCCAGAATTTGGTCCCGAATACAAAAATCTAGTTTTGGATCAAAAAAATCAAGAATTGGGTCGCGAAGACAAAAATCTAGTTTTGGATCAAAAAAATCAAGAATTTGGTCGCGAAGACAAAAATCTAGTTTTGGATCAAGAAAATCAAGAAGTGTGTCGCGAATACAAAAAACAAGTTTTGGATCAAGAAAATCAAGAATTTGGTCCCGAATACAAAAAACTAGTTTTGGATCAAGAAAATCAAGAATTTGATCGCGGAGACAAAAATCTAGTTTTGGATCAAGAAAATCAAGAATTGGGTCGCGAATACAAAAATCTAGTTTTGGATCAAGAAAATCAAGAAGTGTGTCGCGAATACAAAAAACAAGTTTGGGATCAAAAAAATGAAGAATTTCGTCCCGAATTCAAAAAACTAGTTTTGGATCAAGAAAATCAAGAATTTGGTCGCGAAAACAAAAATCTTGTTCTGGATCAAGAAAATCAAGAATTGGGTCGCGAAGACAAAAATCTAGTTTTGGACCAAGAAAATCAAGAAGTGTGTCGCGAATACAAAAAACAAGTTTGGGATCAAAAAAATCAAGAATTTGGTCCCGAATTCAAAAAACTAGTTTTGGATCAAGAAAATCAAGAATTTGGTCCCGAATACAAAAATCTAGTTTTGGATCAAAAAAATCAAGAATTGGGTCGCGAAGACAAAAATCTAGTTTTGGATCAAAAAAATCAAGAATTTGGTCGCGAAGACAAAAATCTAGTTTTGGATCAAGAAAATCAAGAAGTGTGTCGCGAATACAAAAAACTAGTTTTGGATCAAGAAAATCAAGAATTTGGTCCCGAATACAAAAAACTAGTTTTGGATCAAGAAAATCAAGAATTTTGTCGCGAATACAAAAAACTAGTTTTGGATCAAGAAAATCAAGAATTTGGTCGCGAATACAAAAATCTAGTTTTGGATCAAGAAAATCAAGAATTTGGTCGCGAAAACAAAAATCTAGTTCTGGATCAAGAAAATCAAGAATTTGGTCGCGAAAACAAAAATCTAGTTTTGGATCAAGAAAAAATCAAGAAGTGTGTCGCGAATACAAAAATCTAGTTTGGGATCAAGAAAATCAAGAATTTGGTCCCGAATACAAAAAACTAGTTTTGGATCAAGAAAATCAAGAATTTGGTCGCGAAAACAAAAATCTAGTTCTGGATCAAGAAAATCAAGAATTTGGTCACGAAAACAAAAATCTAGTTGTGGATCAAGAAAATCAAGAAGTGTGTCGCGAATACAAAAAACAAGTTGGGGATCAAAAAAATCAAGAATTTGGTCCCGAATACAAAAAACTAGTTTTGGATCAAGAAAATCAAGAATTTGGTCGCGAAAACAAAAATCTAGTTCTGGATCAAGAAAATCAAGAATTGGGTCGCGAAGACAAAAATCTAGTTTTGGACCAAGAAAATCAAGAAGTGTGTCGCGAATACAAAAAACAAGTTTGGGATCAAAAAAATCAAGAATTTGGTCCCGAATTCAAAAAACTAGTTTTGGATCAAAAAAATCAAGAATTGGGTCGCGAAGACAAAAATCTAGTTCTGGATCAAGAAAATCAAGAATTTGGTCGCGAAGACAAAAATCTAGTTTTGGATCAAGAAAATCAAGAAGTGTGTCGCGAATACAAAAAACTAGTTTTGGATCAAGAAAATCAAGAATTTGGTCCCGAATACAAAAAACTAGTTTTGGATCAAGAAAATCAAGAATTTGGTCGCGAATACAAAAAACTAGTTTTGGATCAAGAAAATCAAGAATTTGGTCCCGAATTCAAAAAACTAGTTTTGGATCAAGAAAATGAAGAATTTGGTCCCGAATTCAAAAAAACTAGTTTTGGATCAAGAAAATCAAGAATTTGGTCCCGAATACAAAAAACTAGTTTTGGATCAAGAAAATCAAGAATTTGGTCGCGAATACAAAAAACTAGTTTTGGATCAAGAAAATCAAGAATTTGGTCCCGAATTCAAAAAACTAGTTTTGGATCAAGAAAATCAAGAATTTGGTCCCGAATACAAAAATCTAGTTTTGGATCAAAAAAATCAAGAATTTGGTCCCGAATTCAAAAAACAAGTTTTGGATCAAGTAAATCAAGAATTTGGTCGCGAATACAAAAATCTAGTTTTGGATCAAAAAAATCAAGAATTGGGACGCGAAGACAAAAATCTAGTTTTGGACCAAGAAAATCAAGAAGTGTGTCGCGAATACAGAAAACAAGTTTTGGATCAAAAAAATCAAGAATTTGGTCCCGAATTGAAAAAACTAGTTTTGGATCAAGAAAATCAAGAATTTGGTCGCGAAAACAAAAATCTAGTTCTGGATCAAAAAAATCAAGAATTGGGTCGCGAAGACAAAAATCTAGTTTTGGATCAAAAAAATCAAGAATTTGGTCGCGAAGACAAAAATCTAGTTTTGGATCAAGAAAATCAAGAAGTGTGTCGCGAATACAAAAAACAAGTTTTGGATCAAGAAAATCAAGAATTTGGTCCCGAATACAAAAAACTAGTTTTGGATCAAGAAAATCAAGAATTTGATCGCGGAGACAAAAATCTAGTTTTGGATCAAGAAAATCAAGAATTGGGTCGCGAATACAAAAATCTAGTTTTGGATCAAGAAAATCAAGAAGTGTGTCGCGAATACAAAAAACAAGTTTGGGATCAAAAAAATGAAGAATTTCGTCCCGAATTCAAAAAACTAGTTTTGGATCAAGAAAATCAAGAATTTGGTCGCGAAAACAAAAATCTTGTTCTGGATCAAGAAAATCAAGAATTGGGTCGCGAAGACAAAAATCTAGTTTTGGACCAAGAAAATCAAGAAGTGTGTCGCGAATACAAAAAACAAGTTTGGGATCAAAAAAATCAAGAATTTGGTCCCGAATTCAAAAAACTAGTTTTGGATCAAGAAAATCAAGAATTTGGTCCCGAATACAAAAATCTAGTTTTGGATCAAAAAAATCAAGAATTGGGTCGCGAAGACAAAAATCTAGTTTTGGATCAAAAAAATCAAGAATTTGGTCGCGAAGACAAAAATCTAGTTTTGGATCAAGAAAATCAAGAAGTGTGTCGCGAATACAAAAAACTAGTTTTGGATCAAGAAAATCAAGAATTTGGTCCCGAATACAAAAAACTAGTTTTGGATCAAGAAAATCAAGAATTTTGTCGCGAATACAAAAAACTAGTTTTGGATCAAGAAAATCAAGAATTTGGTCGCGAATACAAAAATCTAGTTTTGGATCAAGAAAATCAAGAATTTGGTCGCGAAAACAAAAATCTAGTTCTGGATCAAGAAAATCAAGAATTTGGTCGCGAAAACAAAAATCTAGTTTTGGATCAAGAAAAAATCAAGAAGTGTGTCGCGAATACAAAAATCTAGTTTGGGATCAAGAAAATCAAGAATTTGGTCCCGAATACAAAAAACTAGTTTTGGATCAAGAAAATCAAGAATTTGGTCGCGAAAACAAAAATCTAGTTCTGGATCAAGAAAATCAAGAATTTGGTCGCGAAAACAAAAATCTAGTTGTGGATCAAGAAAATCAAGAAGTGTGTCGCGAATACAAAAAACAAGTTGGGGATCAAAAAAATCAAGAATTTGGTCCCGAATACAAAAAACTAGTTTTGGATCAAGAAAATCAAGAATTTGGTCGCGAAAACAAAAATCTAGTTCTGGATCAAGAAAATCAAGAATTGGGTCGCGAAGACAAAAATCTAGTTTTGGACCAAGAAAATCAAGAAGTGTGTCGCGAATACAAAAAACAAGTTTGGGATCAAAAAAATCAAGAATTTGGTCCCGAATTCAAAAAACTAGTTTTGGATCAAAAAAATCAAGAATTGGGTCGCGAAGACAAAAATCTAGTTCTGGATCAAGAAAATCAAGAATTTGGTCGCGAAGACAAAAATCTAGTTTTGGATCAAGAAAATCAAGAAGTGTGTCGCGAATACAAAAAACTAGTTTTGGATCAAGAAAATCAAGAATTTGGTCCCGAATACAAAAAACTAGTTTTGGATCAAGAAAATCAAGAATTTGGTCGCGAATACAAAAAACTAGTTTTGGATCAAGAAAATCAAGAATTTGGTCCCGAATTCAAAAAACTAGTTTTGGATCAAGAAAATGAAGAATTTGGTCCCGAATTCAAAAAAACTAGTTTTGGATCAAGAAAATCAAGAATTTGGTCCCGAATACAAAAAACTAGTTTTGGATCAAGAAAATCAAGAATTTGGTCGCGAATACAAAAAACTAGTTTTGGATCAAGAAAATCAAGAATTTGGTCCCGAATTCAAAAAACTAGTTTTGGATCAAGAAAATCAAGAATTTGGTCCCGAATACAAAAATCTAGTTTTGGATCAAAAAAATCAAGAATTTGGTCCCGAATTCAAAAAACAAGTTTTGGATCAAGTAAATCAAGAATTTGGTCGCGAATACAAAAATCTAGTTTTGGATCAAAAAAATCAAGAATTGGGACGCGAAGACAAAAATCTAGTTTTGGACCAAGAAAATCAAGAAGTGTGTCGCGAATACAGAAAACAAGTTTTGGATCAAAAAAATCAAGAATTTGGTCCCGAATTGAAAAAACTAGTTTTGGATCAAGAAAATCAAGAATTTGGTCGCGAAAACAAAAATCTAGTTCTGGATCAAGAAAATCAAGAATTGGGTCGCGAAGACAAAAATCTAGTTTTGGACCAAGAAAATCAAGAAATGTGTCGCGAATACAAAAAACAAGTTTGGGATCAAAAAAATCAAGAATTTGGTTCCGAATACAAAAATCTAGTTTTGGATCAAAAAAATCAAGAATTGGGTCGCGAAGACAACAATATAGTTTTGGATCAAAAAAATCAAGAATTTGGTCGCGAAGACAAAAATCTAGTTTTGGATCAAGAAAAACAAGAATTTGGTCGCGAAAACAAAAATCTAGTTCTGGATCAAGAAAATCAAGAATTGGGTCGCGAAGACAAAAATCTAGTTTTGGACCAAGAAAATCAAGAAGTGTGTCGCGAATACAAAAAACAAGTTTTGGATCAAAAAAATCAAGAATTTGGTCCCGAATTCAAAAAACTAGTTTTGGATCAAGAAAATCAAGAATTTGGTCGCGAAAACAAAAATCTAGTTCTGGATCAAGAAAATCAAGAATTGGGTCGCGAAGACAAAAATCTAGTTTTGGACCAAGAAAATCAAGAAGTGTGTCGCGAATACAAAAAACAAGTTTGGGATCAAAAAAATGTTGAATTTGGTCCCGAATTCAAAAAACTAGTTTTGGATCAAGAAAATCAAGAATTTGGTCCCGAATACAAAAATCTAGTTTTGGATCAAAAAAATCAAGAATTGGGTCGCGAATACAAAAATCTAGTTTTGGATCAAGAAAATCAAGAATTTGGTCGCGAAGACAAAAATCTAGTTTTGGATCAAGAAAATCAAGAAGTGTGTCGCGAATACAAAAAACAAGTTTGGGATCCAAAAAATCAAGAATTTGGTCCCGAATTCACAAAACTAGTTTTGGATCAAGAAAATCAAGAATTTGGTCCCGAATACAAAAATCTAGTTTTGGATCAAAAAAATCAAGAATTGGGTCGCGAAGACAAAAATCTAGTTTTGGATCAAAAAAATCAAGAATTTGGTCGCGAAGACAAAAATCTAGTTTTGGATCAAGAAAATCAAGAAGTGTGTCGCGAATACAAAAAACAAGTTTTGGATCAAGAAAATCAAGAATTTGGTCCCGAATACAAAAAACTAGTTTTGGATCAAGAAAATCAAGAATTTGATCGCGGAGACAAAAATCTAGTTTTGGATCAAGAAAATCAAGAATTGGGTCGCGAATACAAAAATCTAGTTTTGGATCAAGAAAATCAAGAAGTGTGTCGCGAATACAAAAAACAAGTTTGGGATCAAAAAAATGAAGAATTTGGTCCCGAATTCAAAAAACTAGTTTTGGATCAAGAAAATCAAGAATTTGGTCGTGAAAACAAAAATCTAGTTCTGGATCAAGAAAATCAAGAATTGGGTCGCGAAGACAAAAATCTAGTTTTGGACCAAGAAAATCAAGAAGTGTGTCGCGAATACAAAAAACAAGTTTGGGATCAAAAAAATCAAGAATTTGGTCCCGAATTCAAAAAACTAGTTTTGGATCAAGAAAATCAAGAATTTGGTCCCGAATACAAAAATCTAGTTTTGGATCAAAAAAATCAAGAATTGCGTCGCGAAGACAAAAATCTAGTTTTGGATCAAAAAAATCAAGAATTTGGTCGCGAAGACAAAAATCTAGTTTTGGATCAAGAAAAATCAAGAAGTGTGTCGCGAATACAAAAAACTAGTTTTGGATCAAGAAAATCAAGAATTTGGTCCCGAATACAAAAAACTAGTTTTGGATCAAGAAAATTAAGAATTTTGTCGCGAATACAAAAAACTAGTTTTCGATCAAGAAAATCAAGAATTTGGTCGCGAATACAAAAATCTAGTTTTGGATCAAGAAAATCAAGAATTTGGTCGCGAAAACAAAAATCTAGTTCTGGATCAAGAAAATCAAGAATTTGGTCGCGAAAACAAAAATCTAGTTTTGGATCAAGAAAATCAAGAAGTGTGTCGCGAATACAAAAATCTAGTTTGGGATCAAGAAAATCAAGAATTTGGTCCCGAATACAAAAAACTAGTTTTGGATCAAGAAAATCAAGAATTTGGTCGCGAAAACAAAAATCTAGTTCTGGATCAAGAAAATCAAGAATTTGGTCGCGAAAACAAAAATCTAGTTGTGGATCAAGAAAATCAAGAAGTGTGTCGCGAATACAAAAAACAAGTTGGGGATCAAAAAAATCAAGAATTTGGTCCCGAATACAAAAAACTAGTTTTGGATCAAGAAAATCAAGAATTTGGTCGCGAAAACAAAAATCTAGTTCTGGATCAAGAAAATCAAGAATTGGGTCGCGAAGACAAAAATCTAGTTTTGGACCAAGAAAATCAAGAAGTGTGTCGCGAATACAAAAAACAAGTTTGGGATCAAAAAAATCAAGAATTTGGTCCCGAATTCAAAAAACTAGTTTTGGATCAAAAAAATCAAGAATTGGGTCGCGAAGACAAAAATCTAGTTCTGGATCAAGAAAATTAAGAATTTGGTCGCGAAGACAAAAATCTAGTTTTGGATCAAGAAAATCAAGAAGTGTGTCGCGAATACAAAAAACTAGTTTTGGATCAAGAAAATCAAGAATTTGGTCCCGAATACAAAAAACTAGTTTTGGATCAAGAAAATCAAGAATTTGGTCGCGAATACAAAAAACTAGTTTTGGATCAAGAAAATCAAGAATTTGGTCCCGAATTCAAAAAACTAGTTTTGGATCAAGAAAATCAAGAATTTGGTCCCGAATACAAAAATCTAGTTTTGGATCAAAAAAATCAAGAATTTGGTCCCGAATTCAAAAAACAAGTTTTGGATCAAGTAAATCAAGAATTTGGTCGCGAATACAAAAATCTAGTTTTGGATCAAAAAAATCAAGAATTGGGTCGCGAAGACAAAAATCTAGTTTTGGACCAAGAAAATCAAGAAGTGTGTCGCGAATACAAAAAACAAGTTTTGGATCAAAAAAATCAAGAATTTGGTCCCGAATTCAAAAAACTAGTTTTGGATCAAGAAAATCAAGAATTTGGTCGCGAAAACAAAAGTCTAGTTCTGGATCAAGAAAATCAAGAATTGGGTCGCGAAGACAAAAATCTAGTTTTGGACCAAGAAAATCAAGAAGTGTGTCACGAATACAAAAAACAAGTTTGGGATCAAAAAAATCAAGAATTTGGTCCCGAATACAAAAATCTAGTTTTGGATCAAAAAAATCAAGATTTGGGTCGCGAAGACAAAAATCTAGTTTTGGATCAAAAAAATCAAGAATTTGGTCGCGAAGACAAAAATCTAGTTTTGGATCAAGAATATAAAGAAGTGTGTCGCGAATACAAAAAACTAGTTTTGGATCAAGAAAATCAAGAATTTGGTCCCGAATACAAAAAACTAGTTTTGGATCAAGAAAATCAAGAATTTGGTCGCGAATACAAAAAACTAGTTTTGGATCAAGAAAATCAAGAATTTGGACGCGAATACAAAAATCTAGTTTTGGATCAAGAAAATCAAGAATTTGGTCGCGAATACAAAAATCTAGTTTTGGATCAAGAAAATCAAGAAGTGTGTCGCGAATACAAAAAACTAGTTTGGGATCAAAAAAATGAAGAATTTGGTCCCGAATTCAAAAAACTAGTTTTGGATCAAGAAAATCAAGAATTTGGTCCCGAATACAAAAATCTAGTTTTGGATCAAAAAAATCAAGAATTGGGTCGCGAATACAAAAATCTAGTTTGGGATCAAGAAAATCAAGAATTTGGTCCCGAATACAAAAAACTAGTTTTGGATCAAGAAAATCAAGAATTTGGTCGCGAAAACAAAAATCTAGTTCTGGATCAAGAAAATCAAGAATTTGGTCGCGAAAACAAAAATCTAGTTTTGGATCAAGAAAATCAAGAAGTGTGTCGCGAATACAAAAAACAAGTTTGGGATCCAAAAAATCAAGAATTTGGTCCCGAATTCACAAAACTAGTTTTGGATCAAGAAAATCAAGAATTTGGTCCCGAATACAAAAATCTAGTTTTGGATCAAAAAAATCAAGAATTGGGTCGCGAAGACAAAAATCTAGTTTTGGATCAAAAAAATCAAGAATTTGGTCGCGAAGACAAAAATCTAGTTTTGGATCAAGAAAATCAAGAAGTGTGTCGCGAATACAAAAAACAAGTTTTGGATCAAGAAAATCAAGAATTTGGTCCCGAATACAAAAAACTAGTTTTGGATCAAGAAAATCAAGAATTTGATCGCGGAGACAAAAATCTAGTTTTGGATCAAGAAAATCAAGAATTGGGTCGCGAATACAAAAATCTAGTTTTGGATCAAGAAAATCAAGAAGTGTGTCGCGAATACAAAAAACAAGTTTGGGATCAAAAAAATGAAGAATTTGGTCCCGAATTCAAAAAACTAGTTTTGGATCAAGAAAATCAAGAATTTGGTCGTGAAAACAAAAATCTAGTTCTGGATCAAGAAAATCAAGAATTGGGTCGCGAAGACAAAAATCTAGTTTTGGACCAAGAAAATCAAGAAGTGTGTCGCGAATACAAAAAACAAGTTTGGGATCAAAAAAATCAAGAATTTGGTCCCGAATTCAAAAAACTAGTTTTGGATCAAGAAAATCAAGAATTTGGTCCCGAATACAAAAATCTAGTTTTGGATCAAAAAAATCAAGAATTGCGTCGCGAAGACAAAAATCTAGTTTTGGATCAAAAAAATCAAGAATTTGGTCGCGAAGACAAAAATCTAGTTTTGGATCAAGAAAATCAAGAAGTGTGTCGCGAATACAAAAAACTAGTTTTGGATCAAGAAAATCAAGAATTTGGTCCCGAATACAAAAAACTAGTTTTGGATCAAGAAAATTAAGAATTTTGTCGCGAATACAAAAAACTAGTTTTGGATCAAGAAAATCAAGAATTTGGTCGCGAATACAAAAATCTAGTTTTGGATCAAGAAAATCAAGAATTTGGTCGCGAAAACAAAAATCTAGTTCTGGATCAAGAAAATCAAGAATTTGGTCGCGAAAACAAAAATCTAGTTTTGGATCAAGAAAATCAAGAAGTGTGTCGCGAATACAAAAATCTAGTTTGGGATCAAGAAAATCAAGAATTTGGTCCCGAATACAAAAAACTAGTTTTGGATCAAGAAAATCAAGAATTTGGTCGCGAAAACAAAAATCTAGTTCTGGATCAAGAAAATCAAGAATTTGGTCGCGAAAACAAAAATCTAGTTGTGGATCAAGAAAATCAAGAAGTGTGTCGCGAATACAAAAAACAAGTTGGGGATCAAAAAAATCAAGAATTTGGTCCCGAATACAAAAAACTAGTTTTGGATCAAGAAAATCAAGAATTTGGTCGCGAAAACAAAAATCTAGTTCTGGATCAAGAAAATCAAGAATTGGGTCGCGAAGACAAAAATCTAGTTTTGGATCAAGAAAATTAAGAATTTGGTCGCGAAGACAAAAATCTAGTTTTGGATCAAGAAAATCAAGAAGTGTGTCGCGAATACAAAAAACTAGTTTTGGATCAAGAAAATCAAGAATTTGGTCCCGAATACAAAAAACTAGTTTTGGATCAAGAAAATCAAGAAGTGTGTCGCGAATACAAAAAACAAGTTTGGGATCAAAAAAATGATGAATTTGGTCCCGAATTCAAAAAACTAGTTTTGGATCAAGAAAATCAAGAATTTGGTCGCGAATACAAAAATCTAGTTTTGGATCAAGAAAATCAAGAATTTGGTCGCGAAAACAAAAATCTAGTTCTGGATCAAGAAAATCAAGAATTTGGTCGCGAAAACAAAAATCTAGTTTTGGATCAAGAAAATCAAGAAGTGTGTCGCGAATACAAAAATCTAGTTTGGGATCAAGAAAATCAAGAATTTGGTCCCGAATACAAAAAACTAGTTTTGGATCAAGAAAATCAAGAATTTGGTCGCGAAAACAAAAATCTAGTTTTGGATCAAAAAAATCAAGAATTGGGTCGCGAAGACAAAAATCTAGTTTTGGACCAAGAAAATCAAGAAGTGTGTCGCGAATACAAAAAACAAGTTTGGGATCAAAAAAATCAAGAATTTGGTCCCGAATTCAAAAAACTAGTTTTGGATCAAAAAAATCAAGAATTGGGTCGCGAAGACAAAAATCTAGTTCTGGATCAAGAAAATTAAGAATTTGGTCGCGAAGACAAAAATCTAGTTTTGGATCAAGAAAATCAAGAAGTGTGTCGCGAATACAAAAAACTAGTTTTGGATCAAGAAAATCAAGAATTTGGTCCCGAATACAAAAAACTAGTTTTGGATCAAGAAAATCAAGAATTTGGTCGCGAATACAAAAAACTAGTTTTGGATCAAGAAAATCAAGAATTTGGTCCCGAATTCAAAAAACTAGTTTTGGATCAAGAAAATCAAGAATTTGGTCCCGAATACAAAAATCTAGTTTTGGATCAAAAAAATCAAGAATTTGGTCCCGAATTCAAAAAACAAGTTTTGGATCAAGTAAATCAAGAATTTGGTCGCGAATACAAAAATCTAGTTTTGGATCAAAAAAATCAAGAATTGGGTCGCGAAGACAAAAATCTAGTTTTGGACCAAGAAAATCAAGAAGTGTGTCGCGAATACAAAAAACAAGTTTTGGATCAAAAAAATCAAGAATTTGGTCCCGAATTCAAAAAACTAGTTTTGGATCAAGAAAATCAAGAATTTGGTCGCGAAAACAAAAGTCTAGTTCTGGATCAAGAAAATCAAGAATTGGGTCGCGAAGACAAAAATCTAGTTTTGGACCAAGAAAATCAAGAAGTGTGTCGCGAATACAAAAAACAAGTTTGGGATCAAAAAAATCAAGAATTTGGTCCCGAATACAAAAATCTAGTTTTGGATCAAAAAAATCAAGATTTGGGTCGCGAAGACAAAAATCTAGTTTTAGATCAAAAAAATCATGAATTTGGTCCCGAATTCAAAAAACTAGTTTTGGATCAAGAAAATCAAGAATTTGGTCCCGAATACAAAAATCTAGTTTTGGATCAAAAAAATCAAGAATTGGGTCGCGAAGACAAAAATCTAGTTTTGGATCAAAAAAATCAAGAATTTGGTCGCGAAGACAAAAATCTAGTTTTGGATCAAGAATATCAAGAAGTGTGTCGCGAATACAAAAAACAAGTTTGGGATCAAAAAAATCAAGAATTTGGTCCCGAATTCACAAAACTAGTTTTGGATCAAGAAAATCAAGAATTTGGTCCCGAATACAAAAATCTAGATTTGGATCAAAAAAATCAAGAATTGGGTCGCGAAGACAAAAATCTAGTTTTGGATCAAAAAAATCAAGAATTTGGTCGCGAAGACAAAAATCTAGTTTTGGATCAAGAAAATCAAGAATTTGGTCGCGAAGACAAAAATCTAGTTTTGGATCAAGAAAATCAAGAAGTGTGTCGCGAATACAAAAAAGAAGTTTTGGATCAAGAAAATCAAGAATTTGGTCCCGAATTCAAAAAACTAGTTTTGGATCAAGAAAATCAAGAATTTGGTCCCGAATACAAAAATCTAGTTTTGGATCAAAAAAATCAAGAATTGGGTCGCGAATACAAAAATCTAGTTTGGGATCAAGAAAATCAAGAATTTGGTCCCGAATACAAAAAACTAGTTTTGGATCAAGAAAATCAAGAATTTGGTCGCGAAAACAAAAATCTAGTTCTGGATCAAGAAAATCAAGAATTTGGTCGCGAAAACAAAAATCTAGTTTTGGATCAAGAAAATCAAGAAGTGTGTCGCGAATACAAAAAACAAGTTGGGGATCAAAAAAATCAAGAATTTGGTCCCGAATACAAAAAACTAGTTTTGGATCAAGTAAATCAAGAATTTGGTCGCGAATACAAAAATCTAGTTTTGGATCAAAAAAATCAAGAATTGGGTCGCGAAGACAAAAATCTAGTTTTGGACCAAGAAAATCAAGAAGTGTGTCGCGAATACAAAAAACAAGTTTTGGATCAAAAAAATCAAGAATTTGGTCCCGAATTCAAAAAACTAGTTTTGGATCAAGAAAATCAAGAATTTGGTCGCGAAAACAAAAATCTAGTTCTGGATCAAGAAAATCAAGAATTGGGTCGCGAAGACAAAAATCTAGTTTTGGACCAAGAAAATCAAGAAGTGTGTCGCGAATACAAAAAACAAGTTTGGGATCAAAAAAATCAAGAATTTGGTCCCGAATACAAAAATCTAGTTTTGGATCAAAAAAATCAAGAATTGGGTCGCGAAGACAAAAATCTAGTTTTGGATCAAAAAAATCAAGAATTTGGTCGCGAAGACAAAAATCTAGTTTTGGATCAAGAAAATAAAGAAGTGTGTCGCGAATACAAAAAACTAGTTTTGGATCAAGAAAATCAAGAATTTGGTCCCGAATACAAAAAACTAGTATTGGATCAAGAAAATCAAGAATTTGGTCGCGAATACAAAAAACTAGTTTTGGATCAAGAAAATCAAGAATTTGGTCGCGAATACAAAAATCTAGTTTTGGATCAAGAAAATCAAGAATTTGGTCGCGAATACAAAAATCTAGTTTTCGATCAAGAAAATCAAGAAGTGTGTCGCGAATACAAAAAACAAGTTTGGGATCAAAAAAATGAAGAATTTGGTCCCGAATTCAAAAAACTAGTTTTGGATCAAGAAAATCAAGAATTTGGTCCCGAATACAAAAATCTAGTTTTGGATCAAAAAAATCAAGAATTGGGTCGCGAATACAAAAATCTAGTTTGGGATCAAGAAAATCAAGAATTTGGTCCCGAATACAAAAAACTAGTTTTGGATCAAGAAAATCAAGAATTTGGTCGCGAAAACAAAAATCTAGTTCTGGATCAAGAAAATCAAGAATTTGGTCGCGAAAACAAAAATCTAGTTTTGGATCAAGAAAATCAAGAAGTGTGTCGCGAATACAAAAAACAAGTTGGGGATCAAAAAAATCAAGAATTTGGTCCCGAATACAAAAAACTAGTTTTGGATCAAGAAAATCAAGAATTTGGTCGCGAAAACAAAAATCTAGTTCTGGATCAAGAAAATCAAGAATTGGGTCGCGAAGACAAAAATCTAGTTTTGGACTAAGAAAATCAAGAAGTGTGTCGCGAATACAAAAAACAAGTTTGGGATCAAAAAAATCAAGAATTTGGTCCCGAATTCAAAAAACTAGTTTTGGATCAAAAAAATCAAGAATTGGGTCGCGAAGACAAAAATCTAGTTCTGGATCAAGAAAATCAAGAATTTGGTCGCGAAGACAAAAATCTAGTTTTGGATCAAGAAAATCAAGAAGTGTGTCGCGAATACAAAAAACTAGTTTTGGATCAAGAAAATCAAGAATTTGGTCCCGAATACAAAAAACTAGTTTTGGATCAAGAAAATCAAGAATTTGGTCGCGAATACAAAAAACTAGTTTTGGATCAAGAAAATCAAGAATTTGGTCCCGAATTCCAAAAACTAGTTTTGGATCAAGAAAATCAAGAATTTGGTCCCGAATACAAAAATCTAGTTTTGGATCAAAAAAATCAAGAATTTGGTCCCGAATTCAAAAAACAAGTTTTGGATCAAGTAAATCAAGAATTTGGTCGCGAATACAAAAATCTAGTTTTGGATCAAAAAAATCAAGAATTGGGTCGCGAAGACAAAAATCTAGTTTTGGACCAAGAAAATCAAGAAGTGTGTCGCGAATACAAAAAACAAGTTTTGGATCAAAAAAATCAAGAATTTGGTCCCGAATTCAAAAAACTAGTTTTGGATCAAGAAAATCAAGAATTTGGTCGCGAAAACAAAAATCTAGTTCTGGATCAAGAAAATCAAGAATTGGGTCGCGAAGACAAAAATCTAGTTTTGGACCAAGAAAATCAAGAAATGTGTCGCGAATACAAAAAACAAGTTTCGGATCAAAAAAATCATGAATTTGGTCCCGAATTCAAAAAACTAGTTTTGGATCAAGAAAATCAAGTATTTGGTCCCGAATACAAAAATCTAGTTTTGGATCAAAAAAATCAAGAATTGGGTCGCGAAGACAAAAATCTAGTTTTGGATCAAAAAAATCAAGAATTTGGTCGCGAAGACAAAAATCTAGTTTTGGATCAAGAATATCAAGAAGTGTGTCGCGAATACAAAAAACAAGTTTGGGATCAAAAAAATCAAGAATTTGGTCCCGAATTCACAAAACTAGTTTTGGATCAAGAAAATCAAGAATTTGGTCCCGAATACAAAAATCTAGATTTGGATCAAAAAAATCAAGAATTGGGTCGCGAAGACAAAAATCTAGTTTTGGATCAAAAAAATCAAGAATTTGGTCGCGAAGACAAAAATCTAGTTTTGGATCAAGAAAATCAAGAATTTGGTCGCGAAGACAAAAATCTAGTTTTGGATCAAGAAAATCAAGAAGTGTGTCGCGAATACAAAAAAGAAGTTTTGGATCAAGAAAATCAAGAATTTGGTCCCGAATACAAAAAACTAGTTTTGGATCAAGAAAATCAAGAATATGGTCGCGAATACAAAAATCTAGTTTGGGATCAAGAAAATCAAGAAGTGTGTCGCGAATACAAAAAACTAGTTTTGGATCAAGAAAATCAAGAATTTGGTCGCGAAAACAAAAATCTAGTTCTGGATCAAGAAAATCCAGAATTTGGTCGGGAAGACAAAAATCTAGTTTTGGATCAAGAAAATCAAGAAGTGTGTCACGAATACAAAAATCTAGTTTGGGATCAAGAAAATCAAGAATTTGGTCCCGAATACAAAAAACTAGTTTTGGATCAAGAAAATCAAGAATTTGGTCGCGAAAACAAAAATCTAGTTTTGGATCAAAAAAATCAAGAATTGGGTCGCGAATACAAAAATCTAGTTTTGGATCAAGAAAATCAAGAATTTGGTCGCGAAGAGAAAAATCTAGTTTTGGATCAAGAAAATCAAGAATTTGGTCGCGAAGACAAAAATCTAGTTTTGGATCAAGAAAATCAAGAAGTGTGTCGCGAATACAAAAAACAAGTTTGGGATCAAAAAAATGATGAATTTGGTCCCGAATTCAAAAAACTAGTTTTGGATCAAGAAAATCAAGAATTGGGTCGCGAAGACAAAAATCTAGTTTTGGATCAAGAAAATCAAGAATTTGGTCGCGAAGACAAAAATCTAGTTTTGGATCAAGAAAATCAAGAAGTGTGTCGCGAATACAAAAAACTAGTTTTGGATCAAGAAAATCAAGAATTTGGTCCTGAATACAAAAAACTAGTTTTGGATCAAGAAAATCAAGAATTTGGTCCCGAATACAAAAATCTAGTTTTGGATCAAAAAAATCAAGAATTGGGTCGCGAATACAAAAATCTAGTTTTGGATCAAGAAAATCAAGAATTTGGTCGCGAAGACAAAAATCTAGTTTTGGATCAAGAAAATCAAGAATTTGGTCGCGAAAACAAAAATCTAGTTCTGGATCAAGAAAATCAAGAATTGGGTCGCGAAGACAAAAATCTAGTTTTGGACCAAGAAAATCAAGAAGTGTGTCGCGAATACAAAAAACAAGTTTGGGATCAAAAAAATGATGAATTTGGTCCCGAATTCAAAAAACTAGTTTTGGATCAAGAAAATCAAGAATTTGGTCCCGAATACAAAAATCTTGTTTTGGATCAAAAAAATCAAGAATTGCGTCGCGAAGACAAAAATCTAGTTTTGGATCAAAAAAATCAAGAATTTGGTCGCGAAGACAAAAATCTAGTTTTGGATCAAGAAAATCAAGAAGTGTGTCGCGAATACAAAAAACTAGTTTTGGATCAAGAAAATCAAGAATTTGGTCCCGAATACAAAAAACTAGTTTTGGATCAAGAAAATCAAGAATTTGGTCCCGAATACAAAAATCTAGTTTTGGATCAAAAAAATCAAGAATTGGGTCGCGAATACAAAAATCTAGTTTTGGATCAAGAAAATCAAGAATTTGGTCGCGAAGACAAAAATCTAGTTTTGGATCAAGAAAATCAAGAAGTGTGTCGCGAATACAAAAAACAAGTTTTGGATCAAGAAAATCAAGAATTTGGTCCCGAATACAAAAAACTAGTTTTGGATCAAGAAAATCAAGAATTTGGTCCCGAATTCCAAAAACTAGTTTTGGATCAAGAAAATCAAGAATTTGGTCGCGAAAACAAAAATCTAGTTCTGGATCAAGAAAATCAAGAATTGGGTCGCGAAGACAAAAATCTAGTTTTGGACCAAGAAAATCAAGAAGTGTGTCGCGAATACAAAAAACAAGTTTGGGAGCAAAAAAATGAAGAATTTGGTCCCGAATTCAAAAAACTAGTTTTGGATCAAGAAAATCAAGAATTTGGTCCCGAATACAAAAATCTAGTTTTGGATCAAAAAAATCAAGAATTGGGTCGCGAAGACAAAAATCTAGTTTTGGATCAAGAAAATCAAGAATTGGGTCGCGCATACAAAAATCTAGTTTTGGATCAAGAAAATCAAGAAGTGTGTCGCGAATACAAAAAACAAGTTTGGGATAAAAAAAATGAATAATTTGGTCCCGAATTCAAAAAACTAGTTTTGGATCAAGAAAATCAAGAATTTGATCGCGGAGACAAAAATCTAGTTTTGGATCAAGAAAATCAAGAGCTGGGTCCCGAATACAAAAATCTAGTTTTGGATAAAAAAAATCGAGAATTTGGTCGCGAAGACAAAAATCTAGTTTTGGATCAAGAAAATCAAGAATTTGGTCGCGAAAACAAAAATCTAGTTCTCGATCAAGAAAATCAAGAATTGGGTCGCGAAGACAAAAATTTAGTTTTGAACCAAGAAAATCAAGAAGTGTGTCGCGAATACAAAAAACAAGTTTTGGATCAAAAAAATCAAGAATTTGGTCCCGAATTCAAAAAACTAGTTTTGGATCAAGAAAATCAAGAATTTGGTCGCGAAAACAAAAATCTAGTTCTGGATCAAGAAAATCAAGAATTGGGTCGCGAAGACAAAAATCTAGTTTTGGACCAAGAAAATCAAGAAGTGTGTCGCGAATACAAAAAACAAGTTTGGGAGCAAAAAAATGAAGAATTTGGTCCCGAATTCAAAAAACTAGTTTTGGATCAAGAAAATCAAGAATTTGGTCCCGAATACAAAAATCTAGTTTTGGATCAAAAAAATCAAGAATTGGGTCGCGAAGACAAAAATCTAGTTTTGGATCAAGAAAATCAAGAATTTGGTCGCGAAGACAAAAATCTAGTTTTGGATCAAGAAAATCAAGAAGTGTGTCGCGAATACAAAAAACTAGTTTTGGATCAAGAAAATCAAGAATTTGGTCCCGAATACAAAAAACTAGTTTTGGATCAAGAAAATCAAGAATTTGGTCCCGAATACAAAAATCTAGTTTTGGATCAAAAAAATCAAGAATTGGGTCGCGAATACAAAAATCTAGTTTTGGATCAAGAAAATCAAGAATTTGGTCGCGAAGACAAAAATCTAGTTTTGGATCAAGAAAATCAAGAATTTGGTCGCGAAAACAAAAATCTAGTTCTGGATCAAGAAAATCAAGAATTGGGTCGCGAAGACAAAAATCTAGTTTTGGACCAAGAAAATCAAGAAGTGTGTCGCGAATACAAAAAACAAGTTTGGGATCAAAAAAATCAAGAATTTGGTCCCGAATTCAAAAAACTAGTTTTGGATCAAGAAAATCAAGAATTTGGTCCCGAATACAAAAATCTAGTTTTGGATCAAAAAAATCAAGAATTGGGTCGCGAAGACAAAAATCTAGTTTTGGATCAAAAAAATCAAGAATTTGGTCGCGAAGACAAAAATCTAGTTTTGGATCAAGAAAATCAAGAATTTGGTCGCGAAAACAAAAATCTAGTTCTGGATCAAGAAAATCAAGAATTGGGTCGCGAAGACAAAAATCTAGTTTTGGACCAAGAAAATCAAGAAGTGTGTCGCGAATACAAAAAACAAGTTTGGGATCAAAAAAATCAAGAATTTGGTCCCGAATTCAAAAAACTAGTTTTGGATCAAAAAAATCAAGAATTGGGTCGCGAAGACAAAAATCTAGTTCTGGATCAAGAAAATCAAGAATTTGGTCGCGAAGACAAAAATCTAGTTTTGGATCAAGAAAATCAAGAAGTGTGTCGCGAATACAAAAAACTAGTTTTGGATCAAGAAAATCAAGAATTTGGTCCCGAATACAAAAAACTAGTTTTGGATCAAGAAAATCAAGAATTTGGTTGCGAATACAAAAAACTAGTTTTGGATCAAGAAAATCAAGAATTTGGTCCCGAATTCCAAAAACTAGTTTTGGATCAAGAAAATCAAGAATTTGGTCCCGAATACAAAAATCTAGTTTTGGATCAAAAAAATCAAGAATTTGGTCCCGAATTCAAAAAACTAGTTTTGGATCAAGAAAATCAAGAATTTGGTCTCGAATACAAAAAACTAGTTTTGGATCAAGAAAATCAAGAATTTGGTCCCGAATACAAAAATCTAGTTTTGGATCAAAAAAATCAAGAATTGGGTCGCGAATACAAAAATCTAGTTTTGGATCAAGAAAATCAAGAATTTGGTCGCGAAGAGAAAAATCTAGTTTTGGATCAAGAAAATCAAGAATTTGGTCGCGAAGACAAAAATCTAGTTTTGGATCAAGAAAAACAAGAAGTGTGTCGCGAATACAAAAAACAAGTTTTGGATCAAGAAAATCAAGAATTTGGTCCCGAATACAAAAAACTAGTTTTGGATCAAGAAAATCAAGAATTTGATCGCGGAGACAAAAATCTAGTTTTGGATCAAGAAAATCAAAAATTGGGTCGCGAATACAAAAATCTAGTTTTGGATCAAGAAAATCAAGTAGTCTGTCGCGAATACAAAAAACAAGTTTGGGATCAAAAAAATGAAGAATTTGGTCCCGAATTCAAAAAACTAGTTTTGGATCAAGAAAATCAAGAATTTGATCGCGGAGACAAAAATCTAGTTTTGGATCAAGAAAATCAAGAGCTGGGTCCCGAATACAAAAATCTAGTTTTGGATAAAAAAAATCGAGAATTTGGTCGCGAAGACAAAAATCTAGTTTTGGATCAAGAAAATCAAAAAGTTTGTCGCGAATACAAAAAACAAGTTTTGGATCAAGAAAATAAAGAGCTGGGTCCCGAATACAAAAAACTAGTTTTGGATCAAGAAAATCAAGAATATGGTCGCGAATATAAAAATCTAGTTGTGGATCAAGAAAATCAAGAATTTGGTCGCGAAAACAAAAATCTAGTTCTGGATCAAGAAAATCCAGAATTTGGTCGCGAAAACAAAAATCTAGTTTTGGATCAAGAAAATCAAGAAATGTGTCACGAATACAAAAAACAAGTTTGGGATCATAAAAATCAAGAATTGGGTCCCGAATGCAAAAAACTAGTTTTGGATCACGAAAATTAAGAATTTGGTCGCGAATACAAAAATCTAGTTTTGGATCAAGAAAATCAAGAATATGGTCGCGAATACAAAAATCTAGTTTGGGATCAAGAAAATCAAGAAGTGTGTCGCGAATACATAAAACAAGTTTGGGATCAAGAAAATCAAGAATTTGGTCGCGAAAACAAAAATCTAGTTCTGGATCAAGAAAATCAAGAATTTGGTCTCGAAAACAAAAATCTAGTTTTGGATCAAGAAAATCAAGAAGTGTGTCGCGAATACAAAAAACAAGTTTGGGATCAAAAAAATCAAGAATTTGGTCCCGAATACAAAAAACTAGTTTTGGATCAAGAAAATCAAGAATTTGGTCCCGAATACAAAAATCTAGTTTTGGATCAAGAAAATCAAGAATTTGATCGCGGAGACAAAAATCTAGTTTTGGATCAAGAAAATCAAGAATTGGGTCGCGAATACAAAAATCTAGTTTTGGATCAAGAAAATCAAGAAGTGTGTCGCGAATACAAAAAACAAGTTTGGGATCAAAAAAATGAAGAATTTGGTCCCGAATTCAAAAAACTAGTTTTGGATCAAGAAAATCAAGAATTTGGTCGCGAAAACAAAAATCTAGTTCTGGATCAAGAAAATCAAGAATTGGGTCGCGAAGACAAAAATCTAGTTTTGGACCAAGAAAATCAAGAAGTGTGTCGCGAATACAAAAAACAAGTTTGGGATCAAAAAAATCAAGAATTTGGTCCCGAATTCAAAAAACTAGTTTTGGATCAAGAAAATCAAGAATTTGGTCCCGAATACAAAAATCTAGTTTTGGATCAAGAAAATCAAGAAGTGTGTCGCGAATACAAAAAACAAGTTTGGGATCAAAAAAATGAAGAATTTGGTCCCGAATTCAAAAAACTAGTTTTGGATCAAAAAAATCAAGAATTTGGTCGCGAAAACAAAAATCTAGTTCTGGATCAAGAAAATCAAGAATTGGGTCGCGAAGACAAAAATCTAGTTTTGGACCAAGAAAATCAAGAAGTGTGTCGCGAATACAAAAAACAAGTTTGGGATCAGAAAAATCAAGAATTTGGTCCCGAATTCAAAAAACTAGTTTTGGATCAAGAAAATCAAGAATTTGGTCCCGAATACAAAAATCTAGTTTTGGATCAAAAAAATCAAGAATTGGGTCGCGAAGACAAAAATCTAGTTTTGGATCAAAAAAATCAAGAATTTGGTCGCGAAGACAAAAATCTAGTTTTGGATCAAGAAAATCAAGAATTTGATCGCGGAGACAAAAATCTAGTTTTGGATCAAGAAAATCAAGAGCTGGGTCCCGAATACAAAAATCTAGTTTTGGATTAAAAAAATCGAGAATTTGGTCGCGAAGACAAAAATCTAGTTTTGGATCAAGAAAATCAAAAAGTTTGTCGCGAATACAAAAAACAAGTTCTGGATCAAGAAAATCAAGAATTTGGTCGCGAAAACAAAAATCTAGTTTTGGATCAAGAAAATCAAGAAGTGTGTCGCGAATACAAAAATCTAGTTTGGGATCAAGAAAATCAAGAATTTGGTCCCGAATTCAAAAAACTAGTTTTGGATCAAGAAAATCAAGAATTTGGTCGCGAAAACAAAAATCTAGTTCTGGATCAAGAAAATCAAGAATTTGGTCGCGAAAACAAAAATCTAGTTTTGGATCAAGAAAATCAAGAAGTGTGTCGCGAATACAAAAAACAAGTTGGGGATCAAAAAAATCAAGAATTTGGCCCCGAATACAAAAAACTAGTTTTGGATCAAGAAAATCAAGAATTTGGTCGCGAAAACAAAAATCTAGTTCTGGATCAAGAAAATCAAGAATTGGGTCGCGAAGACAAAAATCTAGTTTTGGACCAAGAAAATCAAGAAGTGTGTCGCGAATACAAAAAACAAGTTTGGGATCAAAAAAATCAAGAATTTGGTCCCGAATTCAAAAAACTAGTTTTGGATCAAAAAAATCAAGAATTGGGTCGCGAAGACAAAAATCTAGTTCTGGATCAAGAAAATCAAGAATTTGGTCGCGAAGACAAAAATCTAGTTTTGGATCAAGAAAATCAAGAAGTGTGTCGCGAATACAAAAAACTAGTTTTGGATCAAGAAAATCAAGAATTTGGTCCCGAATACAAAAAACTAGTTTTGGATCAAGAAAATCAAGAATTTGGTCGCGAATACAAAAAACTAGTTTTGGATCAAGAAAATCAAGAATTTGGTCCCGAATACAAAAATCTAGTTTTGGATCAAGAAAATCAAGAATTGGGTCCCGAATACAAAAATCTAGTTTTGGATCAAGAAAATCAAGAATTTGGTCGCGAAGACAAAAATCTAGTTTTGGATCAAGAAAATCAAGAATTTGGTCGCGAAGACAAAAATCTAGTTTTGGATCAAGAAAATCAAGAAGTGTGTCGCGAATACAAAAAACTAGTTTTGGATCAAGAAAATCAAGAATTTGGTCGCGAAAACAAAAATCTAGTTTTGGATCAAGAAAATCAAGAATTTGGTCCCGAGTACAAAAATCTAGTTTTGGATCAAAAAAATCAAGAATTGGGTCGCGAAGACAAAAATCTAGTTTTGGATCAAAAAAATCAAGAAGTGTGTCGCGAATACAAAAAACAAGTTTGGGATCAAAAAAATCAAGAATTTGGTCCCGAATTCAAAAAACTAGTTTTGGATCAAAAAAATCAAGAATTTGGTCCCGAATACAAAAATCTAGTTTTGGATCAAAAAAATCAAGAATTTGGTCCCGAATTCAAAAAACAAGTTTTGGATCAAGTAAATCAAGAATTTGGTCGCGAATACAAAAATCTAGTTTTGGATCAAAAAAATCAAGAATTGGGTCGCGAAGACAAAAATCTAGTTTTGGACCAAGAAAATCAAGAAGTGTGTCGCGAATACAAAAAACAAGTTTTGGATCAAAAAAATCAAGAATTTGGTCCCGAATTCAAAAAACTAGTTTTGGATCAAGAAAATCAAGAATTTGGTCGCGAAAACAAAAATCTAGTTCTGGATCAAGAAAATCAAGAATTGGGTCGCGAAGACAAAAATCTAGTTTTGGACCAAGAAAATCAAGAAGTGTGTCGCGAATACAAAAAACAAGTTTGGGATCAAAAAAATCAAGAATTTGGTCCCGAATTCAAAAAACTAGTTTTGGATCAAGAAAATCAAGAATTTGGTCCCGAATACAAAAATCTAGTTTTGGATCAAAAAAATCAAGAATTGGGTCGCGAATACAAAAAACAAGTTGGGGATCAAAAAAATCAAGAATTTGGCCCCGAATACAAAAAACTAGTTTTGGATCAAGAAAATCAAGAATTTGGTCGCGAAAACAAAAATCTAGTTCTGGATCAAGAAAATCAAGAATTGGGTCGCGAAGACAAAAATCTAGTTTTGGACCAAGAAAATCAAGAAGTGTGTCGCGAATACAAAAAACAAGTTTTGGATCAAAAAAATCAAGAATTTGGTCCCGAATTCAAAAAACTAGTTTTGGATCAAGAAAATCAAGAATTTGGTCGCGAAAACAAAAATCTAGTTCTGGATCAAGAAAATCAAGAATTTGGTCCCGAGTACAAAAATCTAGTTTTGGATCAAGAAAATCAAGAATTTGGTCGCGAATACAAAAAACTAGTTTTGGATCAAGAAAATCAAGAATTTGGTCCCGAATACAAAAATCTAGTTTTGGATCAAGAAAATCAAGAATTGGGTCCCGAATACAAAAATCTAGTTTTGGATCAAGAAAATCAAGAATTTGGTCGCGAAGACAAAAATCTAGTTTTGGATCAAGAAAATCAAGAAGTGTGTCGCGAATACAAAAAACAAGTTTGGGATCAAAAAAATCAAGAATTTGGTCCCGAATTCAAAAAACTAGTTTTGGATCAAAAAAATCAAGAATTTGGTCCCGAATACAAAAATCTAGTTTTGGATCAAAAAAATCAAGAATTTGGTCCCGAATTCAAAAAACAAGTTTTGGATCAAGTAAATCAAGAATTTGGTCGCGAATACAAAAATCTAGTTTTGGATCAAAAAAATCAAGAATTGGGTCGCGAAGACAAAAATCTAGTTTTGGACCAAGAAAATCAAGAAGTGTGTCGCGAATACAAAAAACAAGTTTTGGATCAAAAAAATCAAGAATTTGGTCCCGAATTCAAAAAACTAGTTTTGGATCAAGAAAATCAAGAATTTGGTCGCGAAAACAAAAATCTAGTTCTGGATCAAGAAAATCAAGAATTGGGTCGCGAAGACAAAAATCTAGTTTTGGACCAAGAAAATCAAGAAGTGTGTCGCGAATACAAAAAACAAGTTTGGGATCAAAAAAATCAAGAATTTGGTCCCGAATTCAAAAAACTAGTTTTGGATCAAGAAAATCAAGAATTTGGTCCCGAATACAAAAATCTAGTTTTGGATCAAAAAAATCAAGAATTGGGTCGCGAATACAAAAAACAAGTTGGGGATCAAAAAAATCAAGAATTTGGCCCCGAATACAAAAAACTAGTTTTGGATCAAGAAAATCAAGAATTTGGTCGCGAAAACAAAAATCTAGTTCTGGATCAAGAAAATCAAGAATTGGGTCTCGAAAACAAAAATCTAGTTTTGGATCAAGAAAATCAAGAAGTGTGTCGCGAATACAAAAAACAAGTTTGGGATCAAAAAAATCAAGAATTTGGTCCCGAATACAAAAAACTAGTTTTGGATCAAGAAAATCAAGAATTTGGTCGCGAAAACAAAAATCTAGTTCTGGATCAAGAAAATCAAGAATTGGGTCGCGAAGACAAAAATCTAGTTTTGGACCAAGAAAATCAAGAAGTGTGTCGCGAATACAAAAAACAAGTTTGGGATCAAAAAAATCAAGAATTTGGTCCCGAATTCAAAAAACTAGTTTTGGATCAAGAAAATCAAGAATTTGGTCCCGCATACAAAAATCTAGTTTTGGATCAAAAAAATCAAGAATTGGGTCGCGAAGACAAAAATCTAGTTTTGGATCAAAAAAATCAAGAATTTGGTCGCGAAGACAAAAATCTAGTTTTGGAACAAGAAAATCAAGAATTTGATCGCGGAGACAAAAATCTAGTTTTGGATCAAGAAAATCAAGAGCTGGGTCCCGAATACAAAAATCTAGTTTTGGATTAAAAAAATCGAGAATTTGGTCGCGAAGACAAAAATCTAGTTTTGGATCAAGAAAATCAAAAAGTTTGTCGCGAATACAAAAAACATGTTTTGGATCAAGAAAATCAAGAGCTGGGTCCCGAATGCAAAAAACTAGTTTTGGATCACGAAAATTAAGAATTTGGTCGCGAATACAAAAATCTAGTTTTGGATCAAGAAAATCAAGAATATGGTCGCGAATACAAAAATCTAGTTTGGGATCAAGAAAATCAAGAAGTGTGTCGCGAATACAAAAAACTAGTTTTGGATCGAGAAAATCAAGAATTTGGTCGCGAAAACAAAAATCTAGTTCTGGATCAAGAAAATCCAGAATTTGGTCGCGAAGACAAAAATCTAGTTTTGGATCAAGAAAATCAAGAAGTGTGTCACGAATACAAAAAACAAGTTTGGGATCAAGAAAATCAAGAATTTGGTCCCAAATACAAAAATCTAGTTTTGGATCAAAAAAATCAAGAATTGGGTCGCGAAGACAAAAATCTAGTTTTGGATCAAAAAAATCAAGAATTTGGTCGCGAAGACAAAAATCTAGTTTTGGATCAAGAAAATCAAGAAGTGTGTCGCGAATACAAAAAACAAGTTTTGGATCAAGAAAATCAAGAATTTGGTCCCGAATACAAAAAACTAGTTTTGGATCAAGAAAATCAAGAATTTGATCGCGGACACAAAAATCTAGTTTTGGATCAAGAAAATAAAGAATTGGGTCGCGAATACAAAAATCTAGTTTTGGATCAAGAAAATCAAGAAGTGTGTCGCGAATACAAAAAACAAGTTTGGGATCAAAAAAATGAAGAATTTGGTCCCGAATTCAAAAAACTAGTTTTGGATCAAGAAAATCAAGAATTTGGTCGCGAAAACAAAAATCTAGTTCTGGATCAAGAAAATCAAGAATTGGGTCGCGAAGACAAAAATCTAGTTTTGGACCAAGAAAATCAAGAAGTGTGTCGCGAATACAAAAAACAAGTTTGGGATCAAAAAAATCAAGAATTTGGTCCCGAATTCAAAAAACTAGTTTTGGATCAAGAAAATCAAGAATTTGGTCCCGAATACAAAAATCTAGTTTTGGATCAAGAAAATCAAGAAGTGTGTCGCGAATACAAAAAACAAGTTTGGGATCAAAAAAATGAAGAATTTGGTCCCGAATTCAAAAAACTAGTTTTGGATCAAGAAAATCAAGAATTTGGTCGCGAAAACAAAAATCTAGTTCTGGATCAAGAAAATCAAGAATTGGGTCGCGAAGACAAAAATCTAGTTTTGGACCAAGAAAATCAAGAAGTGTGTCGCGAATACAAAAAACAAGTTTGGGATCAGAAAAATCAAGAATTTGGTCCCGAATTCAAAAAACTAGTTTTGGATCAAGAAAATCAAGAATTTGGTCCCGAATACAAAAATCTAGTTTTGGATCAAAAAAATCAAGAATTGGGTCGCGAAGACAAAAATCTAGTTTTGGATCAAAAAAATCAAGAATTTGGTCGCGAAGACAAAAATCTAGTTTTGGATCAAGAAAATCAAGAATTTGATCGCGGAGACAAAAATCTAGTTTTGGATCAAGAAAATCAAGAGCTGGGTCCCGAATACAAAAATCTAGTTTTGGATTAAAAAAATCGAGAATTTGGTCGCGAAGACAAAAATCTAGTTTTGGATCAAGAAAATCAAAAAGTTTGTCGCGAATACAAAAAACAAGTTCTGGATCAAGAAAATCAAGAATTTGGTCGCGAAAACAAAAATCTAGTTTTGGATCAAGAAAATCAAGAAGTGTGTCGCGAATACAAAAATCTAGTTTGGGATCAAGAAAATCAAGAATTTGGTCCCGAATTCAAAAAACTAGTTTTGGATCAAGAAAATCAAGAATTTGGTCGCGAAAACAAAAATCTAGTTCTGGATCAAGAAAATCAAGAATTTGGTCGCGAAAACAAAAATCTAGTTTTGGATCAAGAAAATCAAGAAGTGTGTCGCGAATACAAAAAACAAGTTGGGGATCAAAAAAATCAAGAATTTGGCCCCGAATACAAAAAACTAGTTTTGGATCAAGAAAATCAAGAATTTGGTCGCGAAAACAAAAATCTAGTTCTGGATCAAGAAAATCAAGAATTGGGTCGCGAAGACAAAAATCTAGTTTTGGACCAAGAAAATCAAGAAGTGTGTCGCGAATACAAAAAACAAGTTTGGGATCAAAAAAATCAAGAATTTGGTCCCGAATTCAAAAAACTAGTTTTGGATCAAAAAAATCAAGAATTGGGTCGCGAAGACAAAAATCTAGTTCTGGATCAAGAAAATCAAGAATTTGGTCGCGAAGACAAAAATCTAGTTTTGGATCAAGAAAATCAAGAAGTGTGTCGCGAATACAAAAAACTAGTTTTGGATCAAGAAAATCAAGAATTTGGTCCCGAATACAAAAAACTAGTTTTGGATCAAGAAAATCAAGAATTTGGTCGCGAATACAAAAAACTAGTTTTGGATCAAGAAAATCAAGAATTTGGTCCCGAATACAAAAATCTAGTTTTGGATCAAGAAAATCAAGAATTGGGTCCCGAATACAAAAATCTAGTTTTGGATCAAGAAAATCAAGAATTTGGTCGCGAAGACAAAAATCTAGTTTTGGATCAAGAAAATCAAGAATTTGGTCGCGAAGACAAAAATCTAGTTTTGGATCAAGAAAATCAAGAAGTGTGTCGCGAATACAAAAAACTAGTTTTGGATCAAGAAAATCAAGAATTTGGTCGCGAAAACAAAAATCTAGTTTTGGATCAAGAAAATCAAGAATTTGGTCCCGAGTACAAAAATCTAGTTTTGGATCAAAAAAATCAAGAATTGGGTCGCGAAGACAAAAATCTAGTTTTGGATCAAAAAAATCAAGAAGTGTGTCGCGAATACAAAAAACAAGTTTGGGATCAAAAAAATCAAGAATTTGGTCCCGAATTCAAAAAACTAGTTTTGGATCAAAAAAATCAAGAATTTGGTCCCGAATACAAAAATCTAGTTTTGGATCAAAAAAATCAAGAATTTGGTCCCGAATTCAAAAAACAAGTTTTGGATCAAGTAAATCAAGAATTTGGTCGCGAATACAAAAATCTAGTTTTGGATCAAAAAAATCAAGAATTGGGTCGCGAAGACAAAAATCTAGTTTTGGACCAAGAAAATCAAGAAGTGTGTCGCGAATACAAAAAACAAGTTTTGGATCAAAAAAATCAAGAATTTGGTCCCGAATTCAAAAAACTAGTTTTGGATCAAGAAAATCAAGAATTTGGTCGCGAAAACAAAAATCTAGTTCTGGATCAAGAAAATCAAGAATTGGGTCGCGAAGACAAAAATCTAGTTTTGGACCAAGAAAATCAAGAAGTGTGTCGCGAATACAAAAAACAAGTTTGGGATCAAAAAAATCAAGAATTTGGTCCCGAATTCAAAAAACTAGTTTTGGATCAAGAAAATCAAGAATTTGGTCCCGAATACAAAAATCTAGTTTTGGATCAAAAAAATCAAGAATTGGGTCGCGAATACAAAAAACAAGTTGGGGATCAAAAAAATCAAGAATTTGGCCCCGAATACAAAAAACTAGTTTTGGATCAAGAAAATCAAGAATTTGGTCGCGAAAACAAAAATCTAGTTCTGGATCAAGAAAATCAAGAATTGGGTCGCGAAGACAAAAATCTAGTTTTGGACCAAGAAAATCAAGAAGTGTGTCGCGAATACAAAAAACAAGTTTGGGATCAAAAAAATCAAGAATTTGGTCCCGAATGCAAAAAACTAGTTTTGGATCACGAAAATTAAGAATTTGGTCGCGAATACAAAAATCTAGTTTTGGATCAAGAAAATCAAGAATATGGTCGCGAATACAAAAATCTAGTTTGGGATCAAGAAAATCAAGAAGTGTGTCGCGAATACAAAAAACTAGTTTTGGATCGAGAAAATCAAGAATTTGGTCGCGAAAACAAAAATCTAGTTCTGGATCAAGAAAATCCAGAATTTGGTCGCGAAGACGAAAATCTAGTTTTGGATCAAGAAAATCAAGAAGTGTGTCACGAATACAAAAAACAAGTTTGGGATCAAGAAAATCAAGAATTTGGTCCCGAATACAAAAATCTAGTTTTGGATCAAAAAAATCAAGAATTGGGTCGCGAAGACAAAAATCTAGTTTTGGATCAAAAAAATCAAGAATTTGGTCGCGAAGACAAAAATCTAGTTTTGGATCAAGAAAATCAAGAAGTGTGTCGCGAATACAAAAAACAAGTTTTGGATCAAGAAAATCAAGAATTTGGTCCCGAATACAAAAAACTAGTTTTGGATCAAGAAAATCAAGAATTTGATCGCGGAGACAAAAATCTAGTTTTGGATCAAGAAAATAAAGAATTGGGTCGCGAATACAAAAATCTAGTTTTGGATCAAGAAAATCAAGAAGTGTGTCGCGAATACAAAAAACAAGTTTGGGATCAAAAAAATGAAGAATTTGGTCCCGAATTCAAAAAACTAGTTTTGGATCAAGAAAATCAAGAATTTGGTCGCGAAAACAAAAATCTAGTTCTGGATCAAGAAAATCAAGAATTGGGTCGCGAAGACAAAAATCTAGTTTTGGACCAAGAAAATCAAGAAGTGTGTCGCGAATACAAAAAACAAGTTTGGGATCAAAAAAATCAAGAATTTGGTCCCGAATTCAAAAAACTAGTTTTGGATCAAGAAAATCAAGAATTTGGTCCCGAATACAAAAATCTAGTTTTGGATCAAAAAAATCAAGAATTGGGTCGCGAAGACAAAAATCTAGTTTTGGATCAAAAAAATCAAGAATTTGGTCGCGAAGACAAAAATCTAGTTTTGGATCAAGAAAATCAAGAATTTGATCGCGGAGACAAAAATCTAGTTTTGGATCAAGAAAATCAAGAGCTGGGTCCCGAATACAAAAATCTAGTTTTGGATTAAAAAAATCGAGAATTTGGTCGCGAAGACAAAAATCTAGTTTTGGATCAAGAAAATCAAAAAGTTTGTCCCGAATTCAAAAAACAAGTTCTGGATCAAGAAAATCAAGAATTTGGTCCCGAATACAAAAATCTAGTTTTGGATCAAGAAAATCAAGAAGTGTGTCGCGAATACAAAAAACAAGTTTGGGATCAAAAAAATGAAGAATTTGGTCCCGAATTCAAAAAACTAGTTTTGGATCAAGAAAATCAAGAATTTGGTCGCGAAAACAAAAATCTAGTTCTGGATCAAGAAAATCAAGAATTGGGTCGCGAAGACAAAAATCTAGTTTTGGACCAAGAAAATCAAGAAGTGTGTCGCGAATACAAAAAACAAGTTTGGGATCAAAAAAATCAAGAATTTGGTCCCGAATTCAAAAAACTAGTTTTGGATCAAAAAAATCAAGAATTGGGTCGCGAAGACAAAAATCTAGTTCTGGATCAAGAAAATCAAGAATTTGGTCGCGAAGACAAAATTCTAGTTTTGGATCAAGAAAATCAAGAAGTGTGTCGCGAATACAAAAAACTAGTTTTGGATCAAGAAAATCAAGAATTTGGTCCCGAATACAAAAAACTAGTTTTGGATCAAGAAAATCAAGAATTTGGTCGCGAATACAAAAAACTAGTTTTGGATCAAGAAAATCAAGAATTTGGTCGCGAAAACAAAAATCTAGTTTTGGATCAAGAAAATCAAGAATTTGGTCCCGAGTACAAAAATCTAGTTTTGGATCAAAAAAATCAAGAATTGGGTCGCGAAGACAAAAATCTAGTTTTGGATCAAAAAAATCAAGAAGTGTGTCGCGAATACAAAAAACAAGTTTGGGATCAAAAAAATCAAGAATTTGGTCCCGAATTCAAAAAACTAGTTTTGGATCAAAAAAATCAAGAATTTGGTCCCGAATACAAAAATCTAGTTTTGGATCAAAAAAATCAAGAATTTGGTCCCGAATTCAAAAAACAAGTTTTGGATCAAGTAAATCAAGAATTTGGTCGCGAATACAAAAATCTAGTTTTGGATCAAAAAAATCAAGAATTGGGTCGCGAAGACAAAAATCTAGTTTTGGACCAAGAAAATCAAGAAGTGTGTCGCGAATACAAAAAACAAGTTTTGGATCAAAAAAATCAAGAATTTGGTCCCGAATTCAAAAAACTAGTTTTGGATCAAGAAAATCAAGAATTTGGTCGCGAAAACAAAAATCTAGTTCTGGATCAAGAAAATCAAGAATTGGGTCGCGAAGACAAAAATCTAGTTTTGGACCAAGAAAATCAAGAAGTGTGTCGCGAATACAAAAAACAAGTTTGGGATCAAAAAAATCAAGAATTTGGTCCCGAATTCAAAAAACTAGTTTTGGATCAAGAAAATCAAGAATTTGGTCCCGAATACAAAAATCTAGTTTTGGATCAAAAAAATCAAGAATTGGGTCGCGAATACAAAAAACAAGTTGGGGATCAAAAAAATCAAGAATTTGGCCCCGAATACAAAAAACTAGTTTTGGATCAAGAAAATCAAGAATTTGGTCGCGAAAACAAAAATCTAGTTCTGGATCAAGAAAATCAAGAATTGGGTCGCGAAGACAAAAATTTAGTTTTGGACCAAGAAAATCAAGAAGTGTGTCGCGAATACAAAAAACAAGTTTGGGATCAAAAAAATCAAGAATTTGGTCCCGAATGCAAAAAACTAGTTTTGGATCACGAAAATTAAGAATTTGGTCGCGAATACAAAAATCTAGTTTTGGATCAAGAAAATCAAGAATATGGTCGCGAATACAAAAATCTAGTTTGGGATCGAGAAAATCAAGAATTTGGTCGCGAAAACAAAAATCTAGTTCTGGATCAAGAAAATCCAGAATTTGGTCGCGAAGACAAAAATCTAGTTTTGGATCAAGAAAATCAAGAAGTGTGTCACGAATACAAAAAACAAGTTTGGGATCAAGAAAATCAAGAATTTGGTCCCGAATACAAAAATCTAGTTTTGGATCAAAAAAATCAAGAATTGGGTCGCGAAGACAAAAATCTAGTTTTGGATCAAAAAAATTAAGAATTTGGTCGCGAAGACAAAAATCTAGTTTTGGATCAAGAAAATCAAGAAGTGTGTCGCGAATACAAAAAACAAGTTTTGGATCAAGAAAATCAAGAATTTGGTCCCGAATACAAAAAACTAGTTTTGGATCAAGAAAATCAAGAATTTGATCGCGGAGACAAAAATCTAGTTTTGGATCAAGAAAATCAAGAATTGGGTCGCGAATACAAAAATCTAGTTTTGGATCAAGAAAATCAAGAAGTGTGTCGCGAATACAAAAAACAAGTTTGGGATCAAAAAAATGAAGAATTTGGTCCCGAATTCAAAAAACTAGTTTTGGATCAAGAAAATCAAGAATTTGGTCGCGAAAACAAAAATCTAGTTCTGGATCAAGAAAATCAAGAATTGGGTCGCGAAGACAAAAATCTAGTTTTGGACCAAGAAAATCAAGAAGTGTGTCGCGAATACAAAAAACAAGTTTGGGATCAAAAAAATCAAGAATTTGGTCCCGAATTCAAAAAACTAGTTTTGGATCAAGAAAATCAAGAATTTGGTCCCGAATACAAAAATCTAGTTTTGGATCAAAAAAATCAAGAATTGGGTCGCGAAGACAAAAATCTAGTTTTGGATCAAAAAAATCAAGAATTTGGTCGCGAAGACAAAAATCTAGTTTTGGATCAAGAAAATCAAGAATTTGATCGCGGAGACAAAAATCTAGTTTTGGATCAAGAAAATCAAGAGCTGGGTCCCGAATACAAAAATCTAGTTTTGGATTAAAAAAATCGAGAATTTGGTCGCGAAGACAAAAATCTAGTTTTGGATCAAGAAAATCAAAAAGTTTGTCGCGAATACAAAAAACAAGTTCTGGATCAAGAAAATCAAGAATTTGGTCGCGAAAACAAAAATCTAGTTTTGGATCAAGAAAATCAAGAAGTGTGTCGCGAATACAAAAATCTAGTTTGGGATCAAGAAAATCAAGAATTTGGTCCCGAATTCAAAAAACTAGTTTTGGATCAAGAAAATCAAGAATTTGGTCACGAAAACAAAAATCTAGTTCTGGATCAAGAAAATCAAGAATTTGGTCGCGAAAACAAAAATCTAGTTTTGGATCAAGAAAATCAAGAAGTGTGTCGCGAATACAAAAAACAAGTTGGGGATCAAAAAAATCAAGAATTTGGCCCCGAATACAAAAAACTAGTTTTGGATCAAGAAAATCAAGAATTTGGTCGCGAAAACAAAAATCTAGTTCTGGATCAAGAAAATCAAGAATTAGGTCGCGAAGACAAAAATCTAGTTTTGGACCAAGAAAATCAAGAAGTGTGTCGCGAATACAAAAAACAAGTTTGGGATCAAAAAAATCAAGAATTTGGTCCCGAATTCAAAAAACTAGTTTTGGATCAAAAAAATCAAGAATTGGGTCGCGAAGACAAAAATCTAGTTCTGGATCAAGAAAATCAAGAATTTGGTCGCAAAGACAAAAATCTAGTTTTGGATCAAGAAAATCAAGAAGTGTGTCGCGAATACAAAAAACTAGTTTTGGATCAAGAAAATCAAGAATTTGGTCCCGAATACAACAAACTAGTTTTGGATCAAGAAAATCAAGAATTTGGTCGCGAATACAAAAAACTAGTTTTGGATCAAGAAAATCAAGAATTTGGTCGCGAAAACAAAAATCTAGTTTTGGATCAAGAAAATCAAGAATTTGGTCCCGAGTACAAAAATCTAGTTTTGGATCAAAAAAATCAAGAATTGGGTCGCGAAGACAAAAATCTAGTTTTGGATCAAAAAAATCAAGAAGTGTGTCGCGAATACAAAAAACAAGTTTGGGATCAAAAAAATCAAGAATTTGGTCCCGAATTCAAAAAACTAGTTTTGGATCAAAAAAATCAAGAATTTGGTCCCGAATACAAAAATCTAGTTTTGGATCAAAAAAATCAAGAATTTGGTCCCGAATTCAAAAAACAAGTTTTGGATCAAGTAAATCAAGAATTTGGTCGCGAATACAAAAATCTAGTTTTGGATCAAAAAAATCAAGAATTGGGTCGCGAAGACAAAAATCTAGTTTTGGACCAAGAAAATCAAGAAGTGTGTCGCGAATACAAAAAACAAGTTTTGGATCAAAAAAATCAAGAATTTGGTCCCGAATTCAAAAAACTAGTTTTGGATCAAGAAAATCAAGAATTTGGTCGCGAAAACAAAAATCTAGTTCTGGATCAAGAAAATAAGAATTGGGTCGCGAAGACAAAAATCTAGTTTTGGACCAAGAAAATCAAGAAGTGTGTCGCGAATACAAAAAACAAGTTTGGGATCAAAAAAATCAAGAATTTGGTCCCGAATTCAAAAAACTAGTTTTGGATCAAGAAAATCAAGAATTTGGTCCCGAATACAAAAATCTAGTTTTGGATCAAAAAAATCAAGAATTGGGTCGCGAAGACAAAAATCTAGTTTTGGATCAAAAAAATCAAGAATTTGGTCGCGAAAACAAAAATCTAGTTTTGGATCAAGAAAATCAAGAAGTGTGTCGCGAATACAAAAAACAAGTTTGGGATCAAGAAAATCAAGAATTTGGTCCCGAATACAAAAATCTAGTTTTGGATCAAAAAAATCAAGAATTGGGTCGCGAAAACAAAAATCTAGTTTTGGATCAAAAAAATCAAGAATTTGGTCGCGAAGACAAAAATCTAGTTTTGGATCAAGAAAATCAAGAAGTGTGTCGCGAATACAAAAAACAAGTTTTGGATCAAGAAAATCAAGAATTTGGTCCCGAATACAAAAAACTAGTTTTGGATCAAGAAAATCAAGAATTTGATCGCGGAGACAAAAATCTAGTTTTGGATCAAGAAAATCAAGAATTGGGTCGCGAATACAAAAATCTAGTTTTGGATCAAGAAAATCAAGAAGTGTGTCGCGAATACAAAAAACAAGTTTGGGATCAAAAAAATGAAGAATTTGGTCCCGAATTCAAAAAACTAGTTTTGGATCAAGAAAATCAAGAATTTGGTCGCGAAAACAAAAATCTAGTTCTGGATCAAGAAAATCAAGAATTGGGTCGCGAAGACAAAAATCTAGTTTTGGACCAAGAAAATCAAGAAGTGTGTCGCGAATACAAAAAACAAGTTTGGGATCAAAAAAATCAAGAATTTGGTCCCGAATTCAAAAAACTAGTTTTGGATCAAGAAAATCAAGAATTTGGTCCCGAATACAAAAATCTAGTTTTGGATCAAAAAAATCAAGAATTGGGTCGCGAAGACAAAAATCTAGTTTTGGATCAAAAAAATCAAGAATTTGGTCGCGAAGACAAAAATCTAGTTTTGGATCAAGAAAATCAAGAATTTGATCGCGGAGACAAAAATCTAGTTTTGGATCAAGAAAATCAAGAGCTGGGTCCCGAATACAAAAATCTAGTTTTGGATTAAAAAAATCGAGAATTTGGTCGCGAAGACAAAAATCTAGTTTTGGATCAAGAAAATCAAAAAGTTTGTCGCGAATACAAAAAACAAGTTCTGGATCAAGAAAATCAAGAATTTGGTCGCGAAAACAAAAATCTAGTTTTGGATCAAGAAAATCAAGAAGTGTGTCGCGAATACAAAAATCTAGTTTGGGATCAAGAAAATCAAGAATTTGGTCCCGAATTCAAAAAACTAGTTTTGGATCAAGAAAATCAAGAATTTGGTCGCGAAAACAAAAATCTAGTTCTGGATCAAGAAAATCAAGAATTTGGTCGCGAAAACAAAAATCTAGTTTTGGATCAAGAAAATCAAGAAGTGTGTCGCGAATACAAAAAACAAGTTGGGGATCAAAAAAATCAAGAATTTGGCCCCGAATACAAAAAACTAGTTTTGGATCAAGAAAATCAAGAATTTGGTCGCGAAAACAAAAATCTAGTTCTGGATCAAGAAAATCAAGAATTGGGTCGCGAAGACAAAAATCTAGTTTTGGACCAAGAAAATCAAGAAGTGTGTCGCGAATACAAAAAACAAGTTTGGGATCAAAAAAATCAAGAATTTGGTCCCGAATTCAAAAAACTAGTTTTGGATCAAAAAAATCAAGAATTGGGTCGCGAAGACAAAAATCTAGTTCTGGATCAAGAAAATCAAGAATTTGGTCGCGAAGACAAAAATCTAGTTTTGGATCAAGAAAATCAAGAAGTGTGTCGCGAATACAAAAAACTAGTTTTGGATCAAGAAAATCAAGAATTTGGTCCCGAATACAAAAAACTAGTTTTGGATCAAGAAAATCAAGAATTTGGTCGCGAATACAAAAAACTAGTTTTGGATCAAGAAAATCAAGAATTTGGTCGCGAAAACAAAAATCTAGTTTTGGATCAAGAAAATCAAGAATTTGGTCCCGAGTACAAAAATCTAGTTTTGGATCAAAAAAATCAAGAATTGGGTCGCGAAGACAAAAATCTAGTTTTGGATCAAAAAAATCAAGAAGTGTGTCGCGAATACAAAAAACAAGTTTGGGATCAAAAAAATCAAGAATTTGGTCCCGAATTCAAAAAACTAGTTTTGGATCAAAAAAATCAAGAATTTGGTCCCGAATACAAAAATCTAGTTTTGGATCAAAAAAATCAAGAATTTGGTCCCGAATTCAAAAAACAAGTTTTGGATCAAAAAAATCAAGAAGTGTGTCGCGAATACAAAAAACAAGTTTGGGATCAAAAAAATCAAGAATTTGGTCCCGAATTCAAAAAACTAGTTTTGGATCAAAAAAATCAAGAATTTGGTCCCGAATACAAAAATCTAGTTTTGGATCAAAAAAATCAAGAATTTGGTCCCGAATTCAAAAAACTAGTTTTGGATCAAGAAAATCAAGAATTTGGTCGCGAAAACAAAAATCTAGTTCTGGATCAAGAAAATCAAGAATTGGGTCGCGAAGACAAAAATCTAGTTTTGGACCAAGAAAATCAAGAAGTGTGTCGCGAATACAAAAAACAAGTTTGGGATCAAAAAAATCAAGAATTTGGTCCCGAATTCAAAAAACTAGTTTTGGATCAAGAAAATCAAGAATTTGGTCCCGAATACAAAAATCTAGTTTTGGATCAAGAAAATCAAGAAGTGTGTCGCGAATACAAAAAACAAGTTGGGGATCAAAAAAATCAAGAATTTGGCCCCGAATACAAAAAACTAGTTTTGGATCAAGAAAATCAAGAATTTGGTCGCGAAAACAAAAATCTAGTTCTGGATCAAGAAAATCAAGAATTGGGTCGCGAAGACAAAAATCTAGTTTTGGACCAAGAAAATCAAGAAGTGTGTCGCGAATACAAAAAACAAGTTTGGGATCAAAAAAATCAAGAATTTGGTCCCGAATTCAAAAAACTAGTTTTGGATCAAAAAAATCAAGAATTGGGTCGCGAAGACAAAAATCTAGTTCTGGATCAAGAAAATCAAGAATTTGGTCGCGAAGACAAAAATCTAGTTTTGGATCAAGAAAATCAAGAAGTGTGTCGCGAATACAAAAAACTAGTTTTGGATCAAGAAAATCAAGAATTTGGGCCCGAATACAAAAAACTAGTTTTGGATCAAGAAAATCAAGAATTTGGTCGCGAATACAAAAAACTAGTTTTGGATCAAGAAAATCAAGAATTTGGTCGCGAAAACAAAAATCTAGTTTTGGATCAAGAAAATCAAGAATTTGGTCCCGAGTACAAAAATCTAGTTTTGGATCAAAAAAATCAAGAATTGGGTCGCGAAGACAAAAATCTAGTTTTGGATCAAAAAAATCAAGAAGTGTGTCGCGAATACAAAAAACAAGTTTGGGATCAAAAAAATCAAGAATTTGGTCCCGAATTCAAAAAACTAGTTTTGGATCAAAAAAATCAAGAATTTGGTCCCGAATTCAAAAAACAAGTTTTGGATCAAAAAAATCAAGAAGTGTGTCGCGAATACAAAAAACAAGTTTGGGATCAAAAAAATCAAGAATTTGGACCCGAATTCAAAAAACTAGTTTTGGATCAAAAAAATCAAGAATTTGGTCCCGAATACAAAAATCTAGTTTTGGATCAAAAAAATCAAGAATTTGGTCCCGAATTCAAAAAACTAGTTTTGGATCAAGAAAATCAAGAATTTGGTCGCGAAAACAAAAATCTAGTTCTGGATCAAGAAAATCAAGAATTGGGTCGCGAAGACAAAAATCTAGTTTTGGACCAAGAAAATCAAGAAGTGTGTCGCGAATACAAAAAACAAGTTTGGGATCAAAAAAATCAAGAATTTGGTCCCGAATTCAAAAAACTAGTTTTGGATCAAGAAAATCAAGAATTTGGTCCCGAATACAAAAATCTAGTTTTGGATCAAAAAAATCAAGAATTGGGTCGCGAATACAAAAAACAAGTTGGGGATCAAAAAAATCAAGAATTTGGCCCCGAATACAAAAAACTAGTTTTGGATCAAGAAAATCAAGAATTTGGTCGCGAAAACAAAAATCTAGTTCTGGATCAAGAAAATCAAGAATTGGGTCGCGAAGACAAAAATCTAGTTTTGGACCAAGAAAATCAAGAAGTGTGTCGCGAATACAAAAAACAAGTTTGGGATCAAAAAAATCAAGAATTTGGTCCCGAATTCAAAAAACTAGTTTTGGATCAAAAAAATCAAGAATTGGGTCGCGAAGACAAAAATCTAGTTCTGGATCAAGAAAATCAAGAATTTGGTCGCGAAGACAAAAATCTAGTTTTGGATCAAGAAAATCAAGAAGTGTGTCGCGAATACAAAAAACTAGTTTTGGATCAAGAAAATCAAGAATTTGGTCCCGAATACAAAAAACTAGTTTTGGATCAAGAAAATCAAGAATTTGGTCGCGAATACAAAAAACTAGTTTTGGATCAAGAAAATCAAGAATTTGGTCGCGAAAACAAAAATCTAGTTTTGGATCAAGAAAATCAAGAATTTGGTCCCGAGTACAAAAATCTAGTTTTGGATCAAAAAAATCAAGAATTGGGTCGCGAAGACAAAAATCTAGTTTTGGATCAAAAAAATCAAGAAGTGTGTCGCGAATACAAAAAACAAGTTTGGGATAAAAAAAATCAAGAATTTGGTCCCGAATTCAAAAAACTAGTTTTGGATCAAAAAAATCAAGAATTTGGTCCCGAATACAAAAATCTAGTTTTGGATCAAAAAAATCAAGAATTTGGTCCCGAATTCAAAAAACAAGTTTTGGATCAAGTAAATCAAGAATTTGGTCGCGAATACAAAAATCTAGTTTTGGATCAAAAAAATCAAGAATTGGGTCCCGAATACAAAAATCTAGTTTTGGATCAAAAAAATCAAGAATTGGGTCGCGAAGACAAAAATCTAGTTTTGGATCAAAAAAATCAAGAATTTGGTCGCGAAGACAAAAATCTAGTTTTGGATCAAGAAAATCAAGAAGTGTGTCGCGAATACAAAAAACTAGTTTTGGATCAAGAAAATCAAGAATTTGGTCCCGAATACAAAAAACTAGTTTTGGATCAAGAAAATCAAGAATTTGGTCGCGAAGACAATAATCTAGTTTTGGATCAAGAAAATCAAGAATTTGGTCGCGAAAACAAAAATCTAGTTCTGGATCAAGAAAATCAAGAATTGGGTCGCGAAGACAAAAATCTAGTTTTGGACCAAGAAAATCAAGAAGTGTGTCGCGAACACAAAAAACAAGTTTTGGATCAAAAAAATCAAGAATTTGGTCCCGAATTCAAAAAACTAGTTTTGGATCAAGAAAATCAAGAATTTGGTCGCGAAAACAAAAATCTAGTTCTGGATCAAGAAAATCAAGAATTGGGTCGCGAAGACGAAAATCTAGTTTTGGACCAAGAAAATCAAGAAGTGTGTCGCGAATAAAAAAAACAAGTTTGGGATCAAAAAAATGATGAATTTGGTCCCGAATTCAAAAAACTAGTTTTGGATCAAGAAAATCAAGAATTTGGTCCCGAATACAAAAATCTAGTTTTGGATCAAAAAAATCAAGAATTGGGTCGCGAAGACAAAAATCTAGTTTTGGATCAAAAAAATCAAGAATTTGGTCGCGAAGACAAAAATCTAGTTTTGGATCAAGAAAATCAAGAAGTGTGTCGCGAATACAAAAAACTAGTTTTGGATCAAGAAAATCAAGAATTTGGTCCCGAATACAAAAAACTAGTTTTGGATCAAGAAAATCAAGAATTTGGTCCCGAATACAAAAAACTAGTTTTGGATCAAAAAAATCAAGAATTGGGTCGCGAATACAAAAATCTAGTTTTGGATCAAGAAAATCAAGAATTTGGTCGCGAAGACAAAAATCTAGTTTTGGATCAAGAAAATCAAGAAGTGTGTCGCGAATACAAAAAACAAGTTTTGGATCAAGAAAATCAAGAATTTGGTCCCGAATACAAAAAACTAGTTTTGGATCAAGAAAATCAAGAATTTGATCGCGGAGACAAAAATCTAGTTTTGGATCAAGAAAATCAAGAATTGGGTCGCGAATACAAAAATCTAGTTTTGGATCAAGAAAATCAAGAAGTGTGTCGCGAATACAAAAAACAAGTTTGGGATCAAAAAAATGAAGAATTTGGTCCCGAATTCAAAAAACTAGTTTTGGATCAAGAAAATCAAGAATTTGATCGCGGAGACAAAAATCAAGTTTTGGATCAAGAAAATCAAGAGCTGGGTCCCGAATACAAAAATCTAGTTTTGGATAAAAAAAATCGAGAATTTGGTCGCGAAGACAAAAATCTAGTTTTGGATCAAGAAAATCAAGAATTTGGTCGCGAAAACAAAAATCTAGTTCTGGATCAAGAAAATCAAGAATTGGGTCGCGAAGACAAAAATTTAGTTTTGGACCAAGAAAATCAAGAAGTGTGTCGCGAATACAAAAAACAAGTTTTGGATCAAAAAAATCAAGAATTTGGTCCCGAATTCAAAAAACTAGTTTTGGATCAAGAAAATCAAGAATTTGGTCGCGAAAACAAAAATCTAGTTCTGGATCAAGAAAATCAAGAATTGGGTCGCGAAGACAAAAATCTAGTTTTGGACCAAGAAAATCAAGAAGTGTGTCGCGAATACAAAAAACAAGTTTGGGAGCAAAAAAATGAAGAATTTGGTCCCGAATTCAAAAAACTAGTTTTGGAACAAGAAAATCAAGAATTTGGTCCCGAATACAAAAATCTAGTTTTGGATCAAAAAAATCAAGAATTGGGTCGCGAAGACAAAAATCTAGTTTTGGATCAAGAAAATCAAGAATTTGGTCGCGAAGACAAAAATCTAGTTTTGGATAAAGAAAATCAAGAAGTGTGTCGCGAATACAAAAAACTAGTTTTGGATCAAGAAAATCAAGAATTTGGTCCCGAATACAAAAAACTAGTTTTGGATCAAGAAAATCAAGAATTTGGTCCCGAATACAAAAATCTAGTTTTGGATCAAAAAAATCAAGAATTGGGTCGCGAATACAAAAATCTAGTTTTGGATCAAGAAAATCAAGAATTTGGTCGCGAAGACAAAAATCTAGTTTTGGATCAAGAAAATCAAGAATTTGGTCGCGAAAACAAAAATCTAGTTCTGGATCAAGAAAATCAAGAATTGGGTCGCGAAGACAAAAATCTAGTTTTGGACCAAGAAAATCAAGAAGTGTGTCGCGAATACAAAAAACAAGTTCGGGATCAAAAAAATCAAGAATTTGGTCCCGAATTCAAAAAACTAGTTTTGGATCAAGAAAATCAAGAATTTGGTCCCGAATACAAAAATCTAGTTTTGGATCAAAAAAATCAAGAATTGGGTCGCGAAGACAAAAATCTAGTTTTGGATCAAAAAAATCAAGAATTTGGTCGCGAAGACAAAAATCTAGTTTTGGATCAAGAAAATCAAGAATTTGGTCGCGAATACAAAAATCTAGTTTTGGATCAAAAAAATCAAGAATTGGGTCCCGAATACAAAAATCTAGTTTTGGATCAAAAAAATCAAGAATTGGGTCGCGAAGACAAAAATCTAGTTTTGGATCAAAAAAATCAAGAATTTGGTCGCGAAGACAAAAATCTAGTTTTGGATCAAGAAAATCAAGAAGTGTGTCGCGAATACAAAAAACTAGTTTTGGATCAAGAAAATCAAGAATTTGGTCCCGAATACAAAAAACTAGTTTTGGATCAAGAAAATCAAGAATTTGGTCGCGAAGACAAAAATCTAGTTTTGGATCAAGAAAATCAAGAATTTGGTCGCGAAAACAAAAATCTAGTTCTGGATCAAGAAAATCAAGAATTGGGTCGCGAAGACAAAAATCTAGTTTTGGACCAAGAAAATCAAGAAGTGTGTCGCGAACACAAAAAACAAGTTTTGGATCAAAAAAATCAAGAATTTGGTCCCGAATTCAAAAAACTAGTTTTGGATCAAGAAAATCAAGAATTTGGTCGCGAAAACAAAAATCTAGTTCTGGATCAAGAAAATCAAGAATTGGGTCGCGAAGTCAAAAATCTAGTTTTGGACCAAGAAAATCAAGAAGTGTGTCGCGAATAAAAAAAACAAGTTTGGGATCAAAAAAATGATGAATTTGGTCCCGAATTCAAAAAACTAGTTTTGGATCAAGAAAATCAAGAATTTGGTCCCGAATACAAAAATCTAGTTTTGGATCAAAAAAATCAAGAATTGGGTCGCGAAGACAAAAATCTAGTTTTGGATCAAAAAAATCAAGAATTTGGTCGCGAAGACAAAAATCTAGTTTTGGATCAAGAAAATCAAGAAGTGTGTCGCGAATACAAAAAACTAGTTTTGGATCAAGAAAATCAAGAATTTGGTCCCGAATACAAAAAACTAGTTTTGGATCAAGAAAATCAAGAATTTGGTCCCGAATACAAAAATCTAGTTTTGGATCAAAAAAATCAAGAATTGGGTCGCGAATACAAAAATCTAGTTTTGGATCAAGAAAATCAAGAATTTGGTCGCGAAGACAAAAATCTAGTTTTGGATCAAGAAAATCAAGAAGTGTGTCGCGAATACAAAAAACAAGTTGTGGATCAAGAAAATCAAGAATTTGGTCCCGAATACAAAAAACTAGTTTTGGATCAAGAAAATCAAGAATTTGATCGCGGAGACAAAAATCTAGTTTTGGATCAAGAAAATCAAGAATTGGGTCGCGAATACAAAAATCTAGTTTTGGATCAAGAAAATCAAGAAGTGTGTCGCGAATACAAAAAACAAGTTTGGGATCAAAAAAATGAAGAATTTGGTCCCGAATTCAAAAAACTAGTTTTGGATCAAGAAAATCAAGAATTTGATCGCGGAGACAAAAATCAAGTTTTGGATCAAGAAAATCAAGAGCTGGGTCCCGAATACAAAAATCTAGTTTTGGATAAAAAAAATCGAGAATTTGGTCGCGAAGACAAAAATCTAGTTTTGGATCAAGAAAATCAAGAATTTGGTCGCGAAAACAAAAATCTAGTTCTGGATCATGAAAATCAAGAATTGGGTCGCGAAGACAAAAATTTAGTTTTGGACCAAGAAAATCAAGAAGTGTGTCGCGAATACAAAAAACAAGTTTTGGATCAAAAAAATCAAGAATTTGGTCCCGAATTCAAAAAACTAGTTTTGGATCAAGAAAATCAAGAATTTGGTCGCGAAAACAAAAATCTAGTTCTGGATCAAGAAAATCAAGAATTGGGTCGCGAAGACAAAAATCTAGTTTTGGACCAAGAAAATCAAGAAGTGTGTCGCGAATACAAAAAACAAGTTTGGGAGCAAAAAAATGAAGAATTTGGTCCCGAATTCAAAAAACTAGTTTTGGATCAAGAAAATCAAGAATTTGGTCCCGAATACAAAAATCTAGTTTTGGATCAAAAAAATCAAGAATTGGGTCGCGAAGACAAAAATCTAGTTTTGGATCAAGAAAATCAAGAATTTGGTCGCGAAGACAAAAATCTAGTTTTGGATAAAGAAAATCAAGAAGTGTGTCGCGAATACAAAAAACTAGTTTTGGATCAAGAAAATCAAGAATTTGGTCCCGAATACAAAAAACTAGTTTTGGATCAAGAAAATCAAGAATTTGGTCCCGAATACAAAAATCTAGTTTTGGATCAAAAAAATCAAGAATTGGGTCGCGAATACAAAAATCTAGTTTTGGATCAAGAAAATCAAGAATTTGGTCGCGAAGACAAAAATCTAGTTTTGGATCAAGAAAATCAAGAATTTGGTCGCGAAGACAAAAATCTAGTTTTGGATCAAGAAAATCAAGAAGTGTGTCGCGAATACAAAAAACAAGTTTTGGATCAAGAAAATCAAGAATTTGGTCCCGAATACAAAAAACTAGTTTTGGATCAAGAAAATCAAGAATTTGATCGCGGAGACAAAAATCTAGTTTTGGATCAAGAAAATCAAGAATTGGGTCGCGAATACAAAAATCTAGTTTTGGATCAAGAAAATCAAGAAGTGTGTCGCGAATACAAAAAACAAGTTTGGGATCAAAAAAATGAAGAATTTGGTCCCGAATTCAAAAAACTAGTTTTGGATCAAGAAAATCAAGAATTTGATCGCGGAGACAAAAATCAAGTTTTGGATCAAGAAAATCAAGAGCTGGGTCCCGAATACAAAAATCTAGTTTTGGATAAAAAAAATCGAGAATTTGGTCGCGAAGACAAAAAACTAGTTTTGGATCAAGAAAATCAAGAATTTGGTCGCGAAAACAAAAATCTAGTTCTGGATCAAGAAAATCAAGAATTGGGTCGCGAAGACAAAAATCTAGTTTTGGACCAAGAAAATCAAGAAGTGTGTCGCGAATACAAAAAACAAGTTTGGGAGCAAAAAAATGAAGAATTTGGTCCCGAATTCAAAAAACTAGTTTTGGATCAAGAAAATCAAGAATTTGGTCCCGAATACAAAAATCTAGTTTTGGATCAAAAAAATCAAGAATTGGGTCGCGAAGACAAAAATCTAGTTTTGGATCAAGAAAATCAAGAATTTGGTCGCGAAGACAAAAATCTAGTTTTGGATAAAGAAAATCAAGAAGTGTGTCGCGAATACAAAAAACTAGTTTTGGATCAAGAAAATCAAGAATTTGGTCCCGAATACAAAAAACTAGTTTTGGATCAAGAAAATCAAGAATTTGGTCCCGAATACAAAAATCTAGTTTTGGATCAAAAAAATCAAGAATTGGGTCGCGAATACAAAAATCTAGTTTTGGATCAAGAAAATGAAGAATTTGGTCGCGAAGACAAAAATCTAGTTTTGGATCAAGAAAATCAAGAATTTGGTCGCGAAAACAAAAATCTAGTTCTGGATCAAGAAAATCAAGAATTGGGTCGCGAAGACAAAAATCTAGTTTTGGACCAAGAAAATCAAGAAGTGTGTCGCGAATACAAAAAACAAGTTCGGGATCAAAAAAATCAAGAATTTGGTCCCGAATTCAAAAAACTAGTTTTGGATCAAGAAAATCAAGAATTTGGTCCCGAATACAAAAATCTAGTTTTGGATCAAAAAAATCAAGAATTGGGTCGCGAAGACAAAAATCTAGTTTTGGATCAAAAAAATCAAGAATTTGGTCGTGAAGACAAAAATCTAGTTTTGGATCAAGAAAATCAAGAATTTGGTCGCGAAAACAAAAATCTAGTTCTGGATCAAAAAAATCAAGAATTGGGTCGCGAAGACAAAAATCTACTTTTGGACCAAGAAAATCAAGAAGTGTGTCGCGAATACAAAAAACAAGTTTTGGATCAAAAAAATCAAGAATTTGGTCCCGAATACAAAAAACTAGTTTTGGATCAAGAAAATCAAGAATTTGATCGCGGAGACAAAAATCTAGTTTTGGATCAAGAAAATCAAGAAGTGTGTCGCGAATACAAAAAACAAGTTTTGGATCAAGAAAATCAAGAAGTGTGTCGCGAATACAAAAAACAAGTTTTGGATCAAGAAAATCAAGAATTTGGTCCCGAATACAAAAAACTAGTTTTGGATCAAGAAAATCAAGAATTTGATCGCGGAGACAAAAATCTAGTTTTGGATCAAGAAAATCAAGAATTGGGTCGCGAATACAAAAATCTAGTTTTGGATCAAGAAAATCAAGTAGTCTGTCACGAATACAAAAAACAAGTTTGGGATCAAAAAAATGAAGAATTTGGTCCCGAATTCAAAAAACTAGTTTTGGATCAAGAAAATCAAGAATTTGATCGCGGAGACAAAAATCTAGTTTTGGATCAAGAAAATCAAGAGCTGGGTCCCGAATACAAAAATCTAGTTTTGGATAAAAAAAATCGAGAATTTGGTCGCGAAGACAAAAATCTAGTTTTGGATCAAGAAAATCAAAAAGTTTGTCGCGAATACAAAAAACAAGTTTTGGATCAAGAAAATCAAGAGCTGGGTCCCGAATACAAAAAACTAGTTTTGGATCAAGAAAATCAAGAATATGGTCGCGAATATAAAAATCTAGTTGTGGATCAAGAAAATCAAGAATTTGGTCGCGAAAACAAAAATCTAGTTCTGGATCAAGAAAATCAAGAATTGGGTCGCGAAGACAAAAATCTAGTTTTGGACCAAGAAAATCAAGAAGTGTGTCGCGAATACAAAAAACAAGTTCGGGATCAAAAAAATCAAGAATTTGGTCCCGAATTCAAAAAACTAGTTTTGGATCAAGAAAATCAAGAATTTGGTCCCGAATACAAAAATCTAGTTTTGGATCAAAAAAATCAAGAATTGGGTCGCGAAGACAAAAATCTAGTTTTGGATCAAAAAAATCAAGAATTTGGTCGTGAAGACAAAAATCTAGTTTTGGATCAAGAAAATCAAGAATTTGGTCGCGAAAACAAAAATCTAGTTCTGGATCAAAAAAATCAAGAATTGGGTCGCGAAAACAAAAATCTACTTTTGGACCAAGAAAATCAAGAAGTGTGTCGCGAATACAAAAAACAAGTTTTGGATCAAAAAAATCAAGAATTTGGTCCCGAATTCAAAAAACTAGTTTTGGATCAAGAAAATCAAGAATTTGGTCGCGAAAACAAAAATCTAGTTCTGGATCAAGAAAATCAAGAATTGGGTCGCGAAGACAAAAATCTAGTTTTGGACCAAGAAAATCAAGAAGTGTGTCGCGAATACAAAAAACAAGTTTGGGATCAAAAAAATGAAGAATTTGGTCCCGAATTCAAAAAACTAGTTTTGGATCAAGAAAATCAAGAATTTGGTCCCGAATACAAAAATCTAGTTTTGGATCAAAAAAATCAAGAATTGGGTCGCGAAGACAAAAATCTAGTTTTGGATCAAAAAAATCAAGAATTTGGTCGCGAAGACAAAAATCTAGTTTTGGATCAAGAAAATCAAGAAGTGTGTCGCGAATACAAAAAACTAGTTTTGGATCAAGAAAATCAAGAATTTGGTCCCGAATACAAAAAACTAGTTTTGGATCAAGAAAATCAAGAATTTGGTCCCGAATACAAAAATCTAGTTTTGGATCAAAAAAATCAAGAATTGGGTCGCGAATACAAAAATCTAGTTTTGGATCAAGAAAATCAAGAATTTGGTCGCGAAGACAAAAATCTAGTTTTGGATCAAGAAAATCAAGAAGTGTGTCGCGAATACAAAAAACAAGTTTTGGATCAAGAAAATCAAGAAGTGTGTCGCGAATACAAAAAACAAGTTTTGGATCAAGAAAATCAAGAATTTGGTCCCGAATACAAAAAACTAGTTTTGGATCAAGAAAATCAAGAATTTGATCGCGGAGACAAAAATCTAGTTTTGGATCAAGAAAATCAAGAATTGGGTCGCGAATACAAAAATCTAGTTTTGGATCAAGAAAATCAAGTAGTCTGTCGCGAATACAAAAAACAAGTTTGGGATCAAAAAAATGAAGAATTTGGTCCCGAATTCAAAAAACTAGTTTTGGATCAAGAAAATCAAGAATTTGATCGCGGAGACAAAAATCTAGTTTTGGATCAAGAAAATCAAGAGCTGGGTCCCGAATACAAAAATCTAGTTTTGGATAAAAAAAATCGAGAATTTGGTCGCGAAGACAAAAATCTAGTTTTGGATCAAGAAAATCAAAAAGTTTGTCGCGAATACAAAAAACAAGTTTTGGATCAAGAAAATCAAGAGCTGGGTCCCGAATACAAAAAACTAGTTTTGGATCAAGAAAATCAAGAATATGGTCGCGAATATAAAAATCTAGTTGTGGATCAAGAAAATCAAGAATTTGGTCGCGAAAACAAAAATCTAGTTCTGGATCAAGAAAATCCAGAATTTGGTCGCGAAAACAAAAATCTAGTTTTGGATCAAGAAAATCAAGAAATGTGTCACGAATACAAAAAACAAGTTTGGGATCATAAAAATCAAGAATTGGGTCCCGAATGCAAAAAACTAGTTTTGGATCACGAAAATTAAGAATTTGGTCGCGAAAACAAAAATCTAGTTCTGGATCAAGAAAATCAAGAATTGGGTCGCGAAGACAAAAATTTAGTTTTGGACCAAGAAAATCAAGAAGTGTGTCGCGAATACAAAAAACAAGTTTTGGATCAAAAAAATCAAGAATTTGGTCCCGAATTCAAAAAACTAGTTTTGGATCAAGAAAATCAAGAATTTGGTCGCGAAAACAAAAATCTAGTTCTGGATCAAGAAAATCAAGAATTGGGTCGCGAAGACAAAAATCTAGTTTTGGACCAAGAAAATCAAGAAGTGTGTCGCGAATACAAAAAACAAGTTTGGGAGCAAAAAAATGAAGAATTTGGTCCCAAATTCAAAAAACTAGTTTTGGATCAAGAAAATCAAGAATTTGGTCCCGAATACAAAAATCTAGTTTTGGATCAAAAAAATCAAGAATTGGGTCGCGAAGACAAAAATCTAGTTTTGGATCAAGAAAATCAAGAATTTGGTCGCGAAGACAAAAATCTAGTTTTGGATAAAGAAAATCAAGAAGTGTGTCGCGAATACAAAAAACTAGTTTTGGATCAAGAAAATCAAGAATTTGGTCCCGAATACAAAAAACTAGTTTTGGATCAAGAAAATCAAGAATTTGGTCCCGAATACAAAAATCTAGTTTTGGATCAAAAAAATCAAGAATTGGGTCGCGAATACAAAAATCTAGTTTTGGATCAAGAAAATCAAGAATTTGGTCGCGAAGACAAAAATCTAGTTTTGGATCAAGAAAATCAAGAATTTGGTCGCGAAAACAAAAATCTAGTTCTGGATCAAGAAAATCAAGAATTGGGTCGCGAAGACAAAAATCTAGTTTTGGACCAAGAAAATCAAGAAGTGTGTCGCGAATACAAAAAACAAGTTCGGGATCAAAAAAATCAAGAATTTGGTCCCGAATTCAAAAAACTAGTTTTGGATCAAGAAAATCAAGAATTTGGTCCCGAATACAAAAATCTAGTTTTGGATCAAAAAAATCAAGAATTGGGTCGCGAAGACAAAAATCTAGTTTTGGATCAAAAAAATCAAGAATTTGGTCGCGAAGACAAAAATCTAGTTTTGGATCAAGAAAATCAAGAATTTGGTCGCGAAAACAAAAATCTAGTTCTGGATCAAAAAAATCAAGAATTGGGTCGCGAAGACAAAAATCTAGTTTTGGACCAAGAAAATCAAGAAGTGTGTCGCGAATACAAAAAACAAGTTTTGGATCAAAAAAATCAAGAATTTGGTCCCGAATTCAAAAAACTTGTTTTGGATCAAGAAAATCAAGAATTTGGTCGCGAAAACAAAAATCTAGTTCTGGATCAAGAAAATCAAGAATTGGGTCGCGAAGACAAAAATCTAGTTTTGGACCAAGAAAATCAAGAAGTGTGTCGCGAATACAAAAAACAAGTTTGGGATCAAAAAAATGAAGAATTTGGTCCCGAATTCAAAAAACTAGTTTTGGATCAAGAAAATCAAGAATTTGGTCCCGAATACAAAAATCTAGTTTTGGATCAAAAAAATCAAGAATTGGGTCGCGAAGACAAAAATCTAGTTTTGGATCAAAAAAATCAAGAATTTGGTCGCGAAGACAAAAATCTAGTTTTGGATCAAGAAAATCAAGAAGTGTGTCGCGAATACAAAAAACTAGTTTTGGATCAAGAAAATCAAGAATTTGGTCCCGAATACAAAAAACTAGTTTTGGATCAAGAAAATCAAGAATTTGGTCCCGAATACAAAAATCTAGTTTTGGATCAAAAAAATCAAGAATTGGGTCGCGAATACAAAAATCTAGTTTTGGATCAAGAAAATCAAGAATTTGGTCGCGAAGAGAAAAATCTAGTTTTGGATCAAGAAAATCAAGAATTTGGTCGCGAAGACAAAAATCTAGTTTTGGATCAAGAAAAACAAGAAGTGTGTCGCGAATACAAAAAACAAGTTTTGGATCAAGAAAATCAAGAATTTGGTCCCGAATACAAAAAACTAGTTTTGGATCAAGAAAATCAAGAATTTGATCGCGGAGACAAAAATCTAGTTTTGGATCAAGAAAATCAAGAATTGGGTCGCGAATACAAAAATCTAGTTTTGGATCAAGAAAATCAAGTAGTCTGTCGCGAATACAAAAAACAAGTTTGGGATCAAAAAAATGAAGAATTTGGTCCCGAATTCAAAAAACTAGTTTTGGATCAAGAAAATCAAGAATTTGATCGCGGAGACAAAAATCTAGTTTTGGATCAAGAAAATCAAGAGCTGGGTCCCGAATACAAAAATCTAGTTTTGGATAAAAAAAATCGAGAATTTGGTCGCGAAGACAAAAATCTAGTTTTGGATCAAGAAAATCAAAAAGTTTGTCGCGAATACAAAAAACAAGTTTTGGATCAAGAAAATCAAGAGCTGGGTCCCGAATACAAAAAACTAGTTTTGGATCAAGAAAATCAAGAATATGGTCGCGAATATAAAAATCTAGTTGTGGATCAAGAAAATCAAGAATTTGGTCGCGAAAACAAAAATCTAGTTCTGGATCAAGAAAATCCAGAATTTGGTCGCGAAAACAAAAATCTAGTTTTGGATCAAGAAAATCAAGAAATGTGTCACGAATAGAAAAAACAAGTTTGGGATCATAAAAATCAAGAATTGGGTCCCGAATGCAAAAAACTAGTTTTGGATCACGAAAATTAAGAATTTGGTCGCGAATACAAAAATCTAGTTTTGGATCAAGAAAATCAAGAATATGGTCGCGAATACAAAAATCTAGTTTGGGATCAAGAAAATCAAGAAGTGTGTCGCGAATAGATAAAACAAGTTTGGGATCAAGAAAATCAAGAATTTGGTCGCGAAAACAAAAATCTAGTTCTGGATCAAGAAAATCAAGAATTTGGTCGCGAAAACAAAAATCTAGTTTTGGATCAAGAAAATCAAGAAGTGTGTCGCGAATACAAAAAACAAGTTTGGGATCATAAAAATCAAGAATTGGGTCCCGAATGCAAAAAACTAGTTTTGGATCACGAAAATTAAGAATTTGGTCGCGAATACAAAAATCTAGTTTTGGATCAAGAAAATCAAGAATATGGTCGCGAATACAAAAATCTAGTTTGGGATCAAGAAAATCAAGAAGTGTGTCGCGAATACAAAAAACAAGTTTGGGATCATAAAAATCAAGAATTGGGTCCCGAATGCAAAAAACTAGTTTTGGATCACGAAAATTAAGAATTTGGTCGCGAATACAAAAATCTAGTTTTGGATCAAGAAAATCAAGAATTTGATCGCGGAGACAAAAATCTAGTTTTGGATCAAGAAATTCAAGAATTGGGTCGCGAATACAAAAATTTAGTTTTGGATCAAGAAAATCAAGAAGTGTGTCGCGAATACAAAAAACAAGTTTGGGATCAAAAAAATCAAGAATTTGGTCCCGAATTCACAAAACTAGTTTTGGATCAAGAAATTCAAGAATTTGGTCCCGAATACAAAAATCTAGTTTTGGATCAAAAAAATCAAGAATTGGGTCGCGAAGACAAAAATCTAGTTTTGGATCAAAAAAATCAAGAATTTGGTCGCGAAAACAAAAATCTAGTTTTGGATCAAGAAAATCAAGAAGTGTGTCGCGAATACAAAAAACAAGTTTTGGATCAAGAAAATCAAGAATTTGATCGCGGAGACAAAAATCTAGTTTTGGATCAAGAAAATCAAGAATTGGGTCGCGAATACAAAAATCTAGTTTTGGATCAAGAAAATCAAGAAGTGTGTCGCGAATACAAAAAACAAGTTTGGGATCAAAAAAATGAAGAATTTGGTCCCGAATTCAAAAAACTAGTTTTGGATCAAGAAAATCAAGAATTTGGTCGCGAAAACAAAAATCTAGTTCTGGATCAAGAAAATCAAGAATTGGGTCGCGAAAACAAAAATCTAGTTTTGGACCAAGAAAATCAAGAAGTGTGTCGCGAATACAAAAAACAAGTTTGGGATCAAAAAAATCAATAATTTGGTCCCGAATTCAAAAAACTAGTTTTGGATCAAGAAAATCAAGAATTTGGTCCCGAATACAAAAATCTAGTTTTGGATCAAAAAAATCAAGAATTGGGTCGCGAAGACAAAAATCTAGTTTTGGATCAAAAAAATCAAGAATTTGGTCGCGAAGACAAAAATCTAGTTTTGGATCAAGAAAATCAAGAAGTGTGTCGCGAATACAAAAAACAAGTTTTGGATCAAGAAAATCAAGAATTTGGTCCCGAATACAAAAAACTAGTTTTGGATCAAGAAAATCAAGAATTTGATCGCGGAGACAAAAATCTAGTTTTGGATCAAGAAAATCAAGAATTGGGTCGCGAATACAAAAATCTAGTTTTGGATCAAGAAAATCAAGAAGTGTGTCGCGAATACAAAAAACAAGTTTGGGATCAAAAAAATGAAGAATTTGGTCCCGAATTCAAAAAACTAGTTTTGGATCAAGAAAATCAAGAATTTGGTCCCGAATACAAAAATCTAGTTTTGGATCAAAAAAATCAAGAATTGGGTCGCGAAGACAAAAATCTAGTTTTGGATCAAAAAAATCAAGAATTTGGTCGCGAAGACAAAAATCTAGTTTTGGATCAAGAAAATCAAGAATTTGATCGCGGAGACAAAAATCTAGTTTTGGATCAAGAAAATCAAGAGCTGGGTCCCGAATACAAAAATCTAGTTTTGGATTAAAAAAATCGAGAATTTGGTCGCGAAGACAAAAATCTAGTTTTGGATCAAGAAAATCAAAAAGTTTGTCGCGAATACAAAAAACAAGTTCTGGATCAAGAAAATCAAGAATTTGGTCGCGAAAACAAAAATCTAGTTTTGGATCAAGAAAATCAAGAAGTGTGTCGCGAATACAAAAATCTAGTTTGGGATCAAGAAAATCAAGAATTTGGTCCCGAATTCAAAAAACTAGTTTTGGATCAAGAAAATCAAGAATTTGGTCGCGAAAACAAAAATCTAGTGCTGGATCAAGAAAATCAACAATTTGGTCGCGAAAACAAAAATCTAGTTTTGGATCAAGAAAATCAAGAAGTGTGTCGCGAATACAAAAAACAAGTTGGGGATCAAAAAAATCAAGAATTTGGCCCCGAATACAAAAAACTAGTTTTGGATCAAGAAAATCAAGAATTTGGTCGCGAAAACTAAAATCTAGTTCTGGATCAAGAAAATCAAGAATTGGGTCGCGAAAACAAAAATCTAGTTTTGGATCAAGAAAATCAAGAAGTGTGTCGCGAATACAAAAAACAAGTTTGGGATCATAAAAATCAAGAATTGGGTCCCGAATGCAAAAAACTAGTTTTGGATCACGAAAATTAAGAATTTGGTCGCGAATACAAAAATCTAGTTTTGGATCAAGAAAATCAAGAATATGGTCGCGAATACAAAAATCTAGTTTGGGATCAAGAAAATCAAGAAGTGTGTCGCGAATACATAAAACAAGTTTGGGATCAAGAAAATCAAGAATTTGGTCGCGAAAACAAAAATCTAGTTCTGGATCAAGAAAATCAAGAATTTGGTCGCGAAAACAAAAATCTAGTTTTGGATCAAGAAAATCAAGAAGTGTGTCGCGAATACAAAAAACAAGTTTGGGATCAAAAAAATCAAGAATTTGGTCCCGAATACAAAAAACTAGTTTTGGATCAAGAAAATCAAGAATTTGGTCGCGAAAACAAAAATCTAGTTCTGGATCAAGAAAATCAAGAATTGGGTCGCGAAGACAAAAATCTAGTTTTGGACCAAGAAAATCAAGAAGTGTGTCGCGAATACAAAAAACAAGTTTGGGATCAAAAAAATCAAGAATTTGGTCCCGAATTCAAAAAACTAGTTTTGGATCAAGAAAATCAAGAATTTGGTCCCGAATACAAAAATCTAGTTTTGGATCAAAAAAATCAAGAGCTGGGTCCCGAATACAAAAATCTAGTTTTGGATTAAAAAAATCGAGAATTTGGTCGCGAAGACAAAAATCTAGTTTTGGATCAAGAAAATCAAAAAGTTTGTCGCGAATACAAAAAACCAGTTTTGGATCAAGAAAATCAAGAGCTGGGTCCCGAATGCAAAAAACTAGTTTTGGATCACGAAAATTAAGAATTTGGTCGCGAATACAAAAATCTAGTTTTGGATCAAGAAAATCAAGAATATGGTCGCGAATACAAAAATCTAGTTTGGGATCAAGAAAATCAAGAAGTGTGTCGCGAATACAAAAAACTAGTTTTGGATCGAGAAAATCAAGAATTTGGTCGCGAAAACAAAAATCTAGTTCTGCATCAAGAAAATCCAGAATTAGGTCGCGAAGACAAAAATCTAGTTTTGGATCAAGAAAATCAAGAAGTGTGTCACGAATACAAAAAACAAGTTTGGGATCAAAAAAATCAAGAATTTGGTCCCGAATACAAAAAACTAGTTTTGGATCAAGAAAATCAAGAATTTGATCGCGGAGACAAAAATCTAGTTTTGGATCAAGAAATTCAAGAATTGGGTCGCGAATACAAAAATTTAGTTTTGGATCAAGAAAATCAAGAAGTGTGTCGCGAATACAAAAAACAAGTTTGGGATCAAAAAAATCAAGAATTTGGTCCCGAATTCACAAAACTAGTTTTGGATCAAGAAATTCAAGAATTTGGTCCCGAATACAAAAATCTAGTTTTGGATCAAAAAAATCAAGAATTGGGTCGCGAAGACAAAAATCTAGTTTTGGATCAAAAAAATCAAGAATTTGGTCGCGAAAACAAAAATCTAGTTTTGGATCAAGAAAATCAAGAAGTGTGTCGCGAATACAAAAAACAAGTTTTGGATCAAGAAAATCAAGAATTTGGTCCCGAATACAAAAAACTAGTTTTGGATCAAGAAAATCAAGAATTTGATCGCGGAGACAAAAATCTAGTTTTGGATCAAGAAAATCAAGAATTGGGTCGCGAATACAAAAATCTAGTTTTGGATCAAGAAAATCAAGAAGTGTGTCGCGAATACAAAAAACAAGTTTGGGATCAAAAAAATGAAGAATTTGGTCCCGAATTCAAAAAACTAGTTTTGGATCATGAAAATCAAGAATTTGGTCGCGAAAACAAAAATCTAGTTCTGGATCAAGAAAATCAACAATTGGGTCGCGAAAACAAAAATCTAGTTTTGGACCAAGAAAATCAAGAAGTGTGTCGCGAATACAAAAAACAAGTTTGGGATCAAAAAAATCAAGAATTTGGTCCCGAATTCAAAAAACTAGTTTTGGATCAAGAAAATCAAGAATTTGGTCCCGAATACAAAAATCTAGTTTTGGATCAAAAAAATCAAGAATTGGGTCGCGAAGACAAAAATCTAGTTTTGGATCAAAAAAATCAAGAATTTGGTCGCGAAGACAAAAATCTAGTTTTGGATCAAGAAAATCAAGAAGTGTGTCGCGAATACAAAAAACAAGTTTTGGATCAAGAAAATCAAGAATTTGGTCCCGAATACAAAAAACTAGTTTTGGATCAAGAAAATCAAGAATTTGATCGCGGAGACAAAAATCTAGTTTTGGATCAAGAAAATCAAGAATTGGGTCGCGAATACAAAAATCTAGTTTTGGATCAAGAAAATCAAGAAGTGTGTCGCGAATACAAAAAACAAGTTTGGGATCAAAAAAATGAAGAATTTGGTCCCGAATTCAAAAAACTAGTTTTGGATCAAGAAAATCAAGAATTTGGTCCCGAATACAAAAATCTAGTTTTGGATCAAAAAAATCAAGAATTGGGTCGCGAAGACAAAAATCTAGTTTTGGATCAAAAAAATCAAGAATTTGGTCGCGAAGACAAAAATCTAGTTTTGGATCAAGAAAATCAAGAATTTGATCGCGGAGACAAAAATCTAGTTTTGGATCAAGAAAATCAAGAGCTGGGTCCCGAATACAAAAATCTAGTTTTGGATTAAAAAAATCGAGAATTTGGTCGCGAAGACAAAAATCTAGTTTTGGATCAAGAAAATCAAAAAGTTTGTCGCGAATACAAAAAACAAGTTCTGGATCAAGAAAATCAAGAATTTGGTCGCGAAAACAAAAATCTAGTTTTGGATCAAGAAAATCAAGAAGTGTGTCGCGAATACAAAAATCTAGTTTGGGATCAAGAAAATCAAGAATTTGGTCCCGAATTCAAAAAACTAGTTTTGGATCAAGAAAATCAAGAATTTGGTCGCGAAAACAAAAATCTAGTTTTGGATCAAGAAAATCAAGAAGTGTGTCGCGAATACAAAAAACAAGTTGGGGATCAAAAAAATCAAGAATTTGGCCCCGAATACAAAAAACTAGTTTTGGATCAAGAAAATCAAGAATTTGGTCGCGAAAACTAAAATCTAGTTCTGGATCAAGAAAATCAAGAATTGGGTCGCGAAGGCAAAAATCTAGTTTTGGACCAAGAAAATAAAGAAGTGTGTCGCGAATACAAAAAACAAGTTTGGGATCAAAAAAATCAAGAAGTGTGTCGCGAATACAAAAAACTAGTTTTGGATCAAGAAAATCAAGAATTTGGTCCCGAATACAAAAAACTAGTTTTGGATCAAGAAAATCAAGAATTTGGTCGCGAATACAAAAAACTAGTTTTGGATCAAGAAAATCAAGAATTTGGTCCCGAATTCAAAAAACTAGTTTTGGATCAAGAAAATCAAGAATATGGTCCCGAATACAAAAATCTAGTTTTGGATCAAAAAAATCAAGAATTTGGTCCCGAATTCAAAAAACTAGTTTTGGATCAAAAAAATCAAGAATTGGGTCGCGAAGACAAAAATCTAGTTCTGGATCAAGAAAATCAAGAATTTGGTCGCGAAGACAAAAATCTAGTTTTGGATCAAGAAAATCAAGAAGTGTGTCGCGAATACAAAAAACTAGTTTTGGATCAAGAAAATCAAGAATTTGGTCCCGAATACAAAAAACTAGTTTTGGATCAAGAAAATCAAGAATTTGGTCGCGAATACAAAAAACTAGTTTTGGATCAAGAAAATCAAGAATTTGGTCCCGAATTCAAAAAACTAGTTTTGGATCAAGAAAATCAAGAATATGGTCCCGAATACAAAAATCTAGTTTTGGATCAAAAAAATCAAGAATTTGGTCCCGAATTCAAAAAACTAGTTTTGGATCAAGAAAATCAAGAATTTGGTCGCGAATACAAAAAACTAGTTTTGGATCAAGAAAATCAAGAATTTGGTCGCGAAAACAAAAATCTAGTTCTGGATCAAGAAAATCAAGAATTGGGTCGCGAAGACAAAAATTTAGTTTTGGACCAAGAAAATTAAGAAGTGTGTCGCGAATACAAAAAACAAGTTTGGGATCAAAAAAATCAAGAATTTGGTCCCGAATTCAAAAAACTAGTTTTGGATCAAGAAAATCAAGAATTTGGTCCCGAATACAAAAATCTAGTTTTGGATCAAAAAAATCAAGAATTGGGTCGCGAAGACAAAAATCTAGTTTTGGATCAAAAAAATCAAGAATTTGGTCGCGAAGACAAAAATCTAGTTTTGGATCAAGAAAATCAAGAATTTGGTCGCGAAAACAAAAATCTAGTTCTAGATCAAGAAAATCAAGAATTGGGTCGCGAAGACAAAAATCTAGTTTTGGACCAAGAAAATCATGAAGTGTGTCGCGAATACAAAAAACAAGTTTTGGATCAAAAAAATCAAGAATTTGGTCCCGAATTCAAAAAACTAGTTTTGGATCAAGAAAATCAAGAATTTGGTCGCGAGAACAAAAAACTTGTTCTGGATCAAGAAAATCAAGAATTGGGTCGCGAAGACAAAAATCTAGTTTTGGACCAAGAAAATCAAGAAGTGTGTCGCGAATACAAAAAACAAGTTTGGGATCAAAAAAATGAAGAATTTGGTCCCGAATTCAAAAAACTAGTTTTGGATCAAGAAAATCAAGAATTTGGTCCCGAATACAAAAATCTAGTTTTGGATCAAAAAAATCAAGAATTGGGTCGCGAAGACAAAAATCTAGTTTTGGATCAAGAAAATCAAGAATTGGGTCGCGAATACAAAAATCTAGTTTTGGATCAAGAAAATCAAGAAGTGTGTCGCGAATACAAAAAACAAGTTTGGGATCAAAAAAATGAAGAATTTGGTCCCGAATTCAAAAAACTAGTTTTGGATCAAGAAAATCAAGAATTTGGTCCCGAATACAAAAATCTAGTTTTGGATCAAAAAAATCAAGAATTGGGTCGCGAAGACAAAAATCTAGTTTTGGATCAAAAAAATCAAGAATTTGGTCGCGAAGACAAAAATCTAGTTTTGGATCAAGAAAATCAAGAATTTGATCGCGGAGACAAAAATCTAGTTTTGGATCAAGAAAATCAAGAGCTGGGTCCCGAATACAAAAATCTAGTTTTGGATTAAAAAAATCGAGAATTTGGTCGCGAAGACAAAAATCTAGTTTTGGATCAAGAAAATCAAAAAGTTTGTCGCGAATACAAAAAACAAGTTCTGGATCAAGAAAATCAAGAATTTGGTCGCGAAAACAAAAATCTAGTTTTGGATCAAGAAAATCAAGAAGTGTGTCGCGAATACAAAAATCTAGTTTGGGATCAAGAAAATCAAGAATTTGGTCCCGAATTCAAAAAACTAGTTTTGGATCAAGAAAATCAAGAATTTGGTCGCGAAAACAAAAATCTAGTGCTGGATCAAGAAAATCAACAATTTGGTCGCGAAAACAAAAATCTAGTTTTGGATCAAGAAAATCAAGAAGTGTGTCGCGAATACAAAAAACAAGTTGGGGATCAAAAAAATCAAGAATTTGGCCCCGAATACAAAAAACTAGTTTTGGATCAAGAAAATCAAGAATTTGGTCGCGAAAACTAAAATCTAGTTCTGGATCAAGAAAATCAAGAATTGGGTCGCGAAGGCAAAAATCTAGTTTTGGACCAAGAAAATAAAGAAGTGTGTCGCGAATACAAAAAACAAGTTTGGGATCAAAAAAATCAAGAAGTGTGTCGCGAATACAAAAAACTAGTTTTGGATCAAGAAAATCAAGAATTTGGTCCCGAATACAAAAAACTAGTTTTGGATCAAGAAAATCAAGAATTTGGTCGCGAATACAAAAAACTAGTTTTGGATCAAGAAAATCAAGAATTTGGTCCCGAATTCAAAAAACTAGTTTTGGATCAAGAAAATCAAGAATATGGTCCCGAATACAAAAATCTAGTTTTGGATCAAAAAAATCAAGAATTTGGTCCCGAATTCAAAAAACTAGTTTTGGATCAAAAAAATCAAGAATTGGGTCGCGAAGACAAAAATCTAGTTCTGGATCAAGAAAATCAAGAATTTGGTCGCGAAGACAAAAATCTAGTTTTGGATCAAGAAAATCAAGAAGTGTGTCGCGAATACAAAAAACTAGTTTTGGATCAAGAAAATCAAGAATTTGGTCCCGAATACAAAAAACTAGTTTTGGATCAAGAAAATCAAGAATTTGGTCGCGAATACAAAAAACTAGTTTTGGATCAAGAAAATCAAGAATTTGGTCCCGAATTCAAAAAACTAGTTTTGGATCAAGAAAATCAAGAATATGGTCCCGAATACAAAAATCTAGTTTTGGATCAAAAAAATCAAGAATTTGGTCCCGAATTCAAAAAACTAGTTTTGGATCAAGAAAATCAAGAATTTGGTCGCGAATACAAAAAACTAGTTTTGGATCAAGAAAATCAAGAATTTGGTCGCGAAAACAAAAATCTAGTTCTGGATCAAGAAAATCAAGAAGTGTGTCGCGAATACAAAAAACAAGTTTGGGATCAAAAAAATCAAGAATTTGGTCCCGAATTCAAAAAACTAGTTTTGGATCAAGAAAATCAAGAATTTGGTCCCGAATACAAAAATCTAGTTTTGGATCAAAAAAATCAAGAATTGGGTCGCGAAGACAAAAATCTAGTTTTGGATCAAAAAAATCAAGAATTTGGTCGCGAAGACAAAAATCTAGTTTTGGATCAAGAAAATCAAGAATTTGGTCGCGAAAACAAAAATCTAGTTCTAGATCAAGAAAATCAAGAATTGGGTCGCGAAGACAAAAATCTAGTTTTGGACCAAGAAAATCATGAAGTGTGTCGCGAATACAAAAAACAAGTTTTGGATCAAAAAAATCAAGAATTTGGTCCCGAATTCAAAAAACTAGTTTTGGATCAAGAAAATCAAGAATTTGGTCGCGAGAACAAAAAACTTGTTCTGGATCAAGAAAATCAAGAATTGGGTCGCGAAGACAAAAATCTAGTTTTGGACCAAGAAAATCAAGAAGTGTGTCGCGAATACAAAAAACAAGTTTGGGATCAAAAAAATGAAGAATTTGGTCCCGAATTCAAAAAACTAGTTTTGGATCAAGAAAATCAAGAATTTGGTCCCGAATACAAAAATCTAGTTTTGGATCAAAAAAATCAAGAATTGGGTCGCGAAGACAAAAATCTAGTTTTGGATCAAGAAAATCAAGAAGTGTGTCGCGAATACAAAAAACTAGTTTTGGATCAAGAAAATCAAGAATTTGGTCCCGAATACAAAAAACTAGTTTTGGATCAAGAAAATCAAGAATTTGGTCCCAAATACAAAAATCTAGTTTTGGATCAAAAAAATCAAGAATTGGGTCGCGAATACAAAAATCTAGTTTTGGATCAAGAAAATCAAGAATTTGGTCGCGAAGACAAAAATCTAGTTTTGGATCAAGAAAATCAAGAATTTGGTCGCGAAGACAAAAATCTAGTTTTGGATCAAGAAAATCAAGAAGTGTGTCGCGAATACAAAAAACAAGTTTTGGATCAAGAAAATCAAGAATTTGGTCCCGAATACAAAAAACTAGTTTTGGATCAAGAAAATCAAGAATTTGATCGCGGAGACAAAAATCTAGTTTTGGATCAAGAAAATCAAGAATTTGATCGCGGAGACAAAAATCTAGTTTTGGATCAAGAAAATCAAGAAGTGTGTCGCGAATACAAAAAACAAGTTTGGGATCAAAAAAATGAAGAATTTGGTCCCGAATTCAAAAAACTAGTTTTGGATCAAGAAAATCAAGAATTTGATCGCGGAGACAAAAATCTAGTTTTGGATCAAGAAAATCAAGAGCTGGGTCCCGAATACAAAAATCTAGTTTTGGATAAAAAAAATCGAGAATTTGGTCGCGAAGACAAAAATCTAGTTTTGGATCAAGAAAATCTAGAATTTGGTCGCGAAGACAAAAATCTAGTTTTGGATCAAGAAAATCAAGAATTTGGTCGCGAAAACAAAAATCTAGTTCTAGATCAAGAAAATCAAGAATTGGGTCGCGAAGACAAAAATCTAGTTTTGGACCAAGAAAATCAAGAATTTGGTCGCGAAAACAAAAATCTAGTTCTGGATCAAGAAAATCAAGAATTGGGTCGCGAAGACAAAAATTTAGTTTTGGACCAAGAAAATTAAGAAGTGTGTCGCGAATACAAAAAACAAGTTTGGGATCAAAAAAATCAAGAATTTGGTCCCGAATTCAAAAAACTAGTTTTGGATCAAGAAAATCAAGAATTTGGTCCCGAATACAAAAATCTAGTTTTGGATCAAAAAAATCAAGAATTGGGTCGCGAAGACAAAAATCTAGTTTTGGATCAAAAAAATCAAGAATTTGGTCGCGAAGACAAAAATCTAGTTTTGGATCAAGAAAATCAAGAATTTGGTCGCGAAAACAAAAATCTAGTTCTAGATCAAGAAAATCAAGAATTGGGTCGCGAAGACAAAAATCTAGTTTTGGACCAAGAAAATCATGAAGTGTGTCGCGAATACAAAAAACAAGTTTTGGATCAAAAAAATCAAGAATTTGGTCCCGAATTCAAAAAACTAGTTTTGGATCAAGAAAATCAAGAATTTGGTCGCGAGAACAAAAAACTTGTTCTGGATCAAGAAAATCAAGAATTGGGTCGCGAAGACAAAAATCTAGTTTTGGACCAAGAAAATCAAGAAGTGTGTCGCGAATACAAAAAACAAGTTTGGGATCAAAAAAATGAAGAATTTGGTCCCGAATTCAAAAAACTAGTTTTGGATCAAGAAAATCAAGAATTTGGTCCCGAATACAAAAATCTAGTTTTGGATCAAAAAAATCAAGAATTGGGTCGCGAAGACAAAAATCTAGTTTTGGATCAAGAAAATCAAGAAGTGTGTCGCGAATACAAAAAACTAGTTTTGGATCAAGAAAATCAAGAATTTGGTCCCGAATACAAAAAACTAGTTTTGGATCAAGAAAATCAAGAATTTGGTCCCAAATACAAAAATCTAGTTTTGGATCAAAAAAATCAAGAATTGGGTCGCGAATACAAAAATCTAGTTTTGGATCAAGAAAATCAAGAATTTGGTCGCGAAGACAAAAATCTAGTTTTGGATCAAGAAAATCAAGAATTTGGTCGCGAAGACAAAAATCTAGTTTTGGATCAAGAAAATCAAGAAGTGTGTCGCGAATACAAAAAACAAGTTTTGGATCAAGAAAATCAAGAATTTGGTCCCGAATACAAAAAACTAGTTTTGGATCAAGAAAATCAAGAATTTGATCGCGGAGACAAAAATCTAGTTTTGGATCAAGAAAATCAAGAATTTGATCGCGGAGACAAAAATCTAGTTTTGGATCAAGAAAATCAAGAAGTGTGTCGCGAATACAAAAAACAAGTTTGGGATCAAAAAAATGAAGAATTTGGTCCCGAATTCAAAAAACTAGTTTTGGATCAAGAAAATCAAGAATTTGATCGCGGAGACAAAAATCTAGTTTTGGATCAAGAAAATCAAGAGCTGGGTCCCGAATACAAAAATCTAGTTTTGGATAAAAAAAATCGAGAATTTGGTCGCGAAGACAAAAATCTAGTTTTGGATCAAGAAAATCTAGAATTTGGTCGCGAAGACAAAAATCTAGTTTTGGATCAAGAAAATCAAGAATTTGGTCGCGAAAACAAAAATCTAGTTCTAGATCAAGAAAATCAAGAATTGGGTCGCGAAGACAAAAATCTAGTTTTGGACCAAGAAAATCATGAAGTGTGTCGCGAATACAAAAAACAAGTTTTGGATCAAAAAAATCAAGAATTTGGTCCCGAATTCAAAAAACTAGTTTTGGATCAAGAAAATCAAGAATTTGGTCGCGAAAACAAAAAACTTGTTCTGGATCAAGAAAATCAAGAATTGGGTCGCGAAGACAAAAATCTAGTTTTGGACCAAGAAAATCAAGAAGTGTGTCGCGAATACAAAAAACAAGTTTGGGATCAAAAAAATGAAGAATTTGGTCCCGAATTCAAAAAACTAGTTTTGGATCAAGAAAATCAAGAATTTGGTCCCGAATACAAAAATCTAGTTTTGGATCAAAAAAATCAAGAATTGGGTCGCGAAGACAAAAATCTAGTTTTGGATCAAGAAAATCAAGAAGTGTGTCGCGAATACAAAAAACTAGTTTTGGATCAAGAAAATCAAGAATTTGGTCCCGAATACAAAAAACTAGTTTTGGATCAAGAAAATCAAGAATTTGGTCCCAAATACAAAAATCTAGTTTTGGATCAAAAAAATCAAGAATTGGGTCGCGAATACAAAAATCTAGTTTTGGATCAAGAAAATCAAGAATTTGGTCGCGAAGACAAAAATCTAGTTTTGGATCAAGAAAATCAAGAATTTGGTCGCGAAGACAAAAATCTAGTTTTGGATCAAGAAAATCAAGAAGTGTGTCGCGAATACAAAAAACAAGTTTTGGATCAAGAAAATCAAGAATTTGGTCCCGAATACAAAAAACTAGTTTTGGATCAAGAAAATCAAGAATTTGATCGCGGAGACAAAAATCTAGTTTTGGATCAAGAAAATCAAGAATTTGATCGCGGAGACAAAAATCTAGTTTTGGATCAAGAAAATCAAGAAGTGTGTCGCGAATACAAAAAACAAGTTTGGGATCAAAAAAATGAAGAATTTGGTCCCGAATTCAAAAAACTAGTTTTGGATCAAGAAAATCAAGAATTTGATCGCGGAGACAAAAATCTAGTTTTGGATCAAGAAAATCAAGAGCTGGGTCCCGAATACAAAAATCTAGTTTTGGATAAAAAAAATCGAGAATTTGGTCGCGAAGACAAAAATCTAGTTTTGGATCAAGAAAATCAAGAATTTGGTCGCGAAAACAAAAATCTAGTTCTGGATCAAGAAAATCAAGAATTGGGTCGCGAAGACAAAAATCTAGTTTTGGACCAAGAAAATTAAGAAGTGTGTCGCGAATACAAAAAACAAGTTTGGGATCAAAAAAATCAAGAATTTGGTCCCGAATTCAAAAAACTAGTTTTGGATCAAGAAAATCAAGAATTTGGTCCCGAATACAAAAATCTAGTTTTGGATCAAAAAAAATCAAGAATTGGGTCGCGAAGACAAAAATCTAGTTTTGGATCAAAAAAATCAAGAATTTGGTCGCGAAGACAAAAATCTAGTTTTGGATCAAGAAAATCAAGAATTTGGTCGCGAAAACAAAAATCTAGTTCTAGATCAAGAAAATCAAGAATTGGGTCGCGAAGACAAAAATCTAGTTTTGGACCAAGAAAATAATGAAGTGTGTCGCGAATACAAAAAACAAGTTTTGGATCAAAAAAATGAAGAATTTGGTCCCGAATTCAAAAAACTAGTTTTGGATCAAGAAAATCAAGAATTTGGTCCCGAATACAAAAATCTAGTTTTGGATCAAGAAAATCAAGAATTGGGTCGCGAAGACAAAAATCTAGTTTTGGATCAAGAAAATCAAGAAGTGTGTCGCGAATACAAAAAACTAGTTTTGGATCAAGAAAATCAAGAATTTGGTCCCGAATACAAAAAACTAGTTTTGGATCAAGAAAATCAAGAATTTGGTCCCGAATACAAAAATCTAGTTTTGGATCAAAAAAATCAAGAATTGGGTCGCGAATACAAAAATCTAGTTTTGGATCAAGAAAATCAAGAATTTGGTCGCGAAGACAAAAATCTAGTTTTGGATCAAGAAAATCAAGAATTTGGTCGAGATGACAAAAATCTAGTTTTGGATCAAGAAAATCAAGAAGTGTGTCGCGAATACAAAAAACAAGTTTTGGATCAAGAAAATCAAGAATTTGGTCCCGAATACAAAAAACTAGTTTTGGATCAAGAAAATCAAGAATTTGATCGCGGAGTCAAAAATCTAGTTTTGGATCAAGAAAATCAAGAATTTGATCGCGGAGACAAAAATCTAGTTTTGGATCAAGAAAATCAAGAAGTGTGTCGCGAATACAAAAAACAAGTTTTGGATCAAGAAAATCAAGAATTTGGTCCCGAATACAAAAAACTAGTTTTGGATCAAGAAAATCAAGAATTTGATCGCGGAGTCAAAAATCTAGTTTTGGATCAAGAAAATCAAGAATTTGATCGCGGAGACAAAAATCTAGTTTTGGATCAAGAAAATCAAGAAGTGTGTGGCGAATACAAAAAACAAGTTTGGGATCAAAAAAATGAAGAATTTGGTCCCGAATTCAAAAAACTAGTTTTGGATCAAGAAAATCAAGAATTTGATCGCGGAGACAAAAATCTAGTTTTGGATCAAGAAAATCAAGAGCTGGGTCCCGAATACAAAAATCTAGTTTTGGATAAAAAAAATCGAGAATTTGGTCGCGAAGACAAAAATCTAGTTTTGGATCAAGAAAATCAAGAATTTGGTCGCGAAAACAAAAATCTAGTTCTGGATCAAGAAAATCAAGAATTGGGTCCCGAACACAAAAATCTAGTTTTGGACCAAGAAAATTAAGAAGTGTGTCGCGAATACAAAAAACAAGTTTTGGACCAAGAAAATCAAGAAGTGTGTCGCGAATACAAAAAACAAGTTTTGGATCATAAAAATCAAGAATTTGGTCCCGAATTCAAAAAACTAGTTTTGGATCAAGAAAATCAAGAATTTGGTCCCGAATACAAAAATCTAGTTTTGGATCAAAAAAATCACGAATTGGGTCGCGAATACAAAAATCTAGTTTTGGATCAAGAAAATCAAAAATTTGGTCGCGAAGACAAAAATCTAGTTTTGGATCAAGAAAATCAAGAATTTGGTCGCGAAGACAAAAATCTAGTTTTGGATCAAGAAAATCAAGAAGTGTGTCGCGAATACAAAAAACAAGTTTTGGATCAAGAAAATCAAGAATTTGGTCCCGAATACAAAAAACTAGTTTTGGATCAAGAAAATCAAGAATTTGGTCCTCCAAAACTTGTTTTTTGTATTCGAGACACACTTCTTGATTTTCTTGATCCAAAACTAGATTTTTGTCTTCGCGACCCAATTCTTGATTTTTTTGATCCAAAACTAGATTTTTGTATTCGGGACCAAATTCTTGATTTTCTTGATCCAAAACTAGTTTTTTGAATTCGGGACCAAATTCTTGATTTTTTTGATCCCAAACTTGTTTTTTGTTTTCGTGACACACTTCTTGATTTTCTTGATCCAAAACTAGATTTTTGTATTCGCGACCAAATTCTGGATTTTCTTGATCCAGAACTAGATTTTTGTTTTCGCGACCAAATTCTTGATTTTCTTGATCCACAACTAGATTTTTATATTCGCGACCATATTCTTGATTTTCTTGATCCAAAACTAGATTTTTGTCTTCGCGACCCAATTCTTGATTTTCTTGATCCAAAACTTGTTTTTTGTATTCGCGACAAACTTCTTGATTTTCTTGATCCAAAACTAGATTTTTGTCTTCGCGACCTAATTCTCGATTTTTTTTATCCAAAACGAGATTTTTGTCTTCTCGACCAAATTCTTGATTTTCTTGATCCAAAACTAGATTTTTGTATTCGGGACCCAGCTCTTGATTTTCTTGATCCAAAACTAGATTTTTGTCTTCGCGACCAAATTCTTGATTTTCTTGATCCATAACTAGTTTTTTGTATTCGGGACCAAATTCTTGATTTTCTTGATCCAAAACTTGTTTTTTGAATTCGGGACCAAATTCTTGATTTTTTTGATCCCAAACTTGTTTTTTGTATTCGCAACACACTTCTTGATTTTCTTGATCCAAAACTAGATTTTTGTCTTCGCGACCAAATTCTTGATTTTCTTGATCCAGAACTAGATTTTTGTTTTCGCGACCAAATTCTTGATTTTCTTGATCCAAAACTAGTTTTTTGTATTCGGGACCAAATTCTTGATTTTTTTTGATCCCAAACTTGTTTTTTGTATTCGTGACACACTTCTTGATTTTCTTGATCCAAAACTAGATTTTTGTCTTCGCGACCAAATTCTGGATTTTCTTGATCCAGAACTAGATTTTTGTTTTCGCGACCAAATTCTTGATTTTTTTGATCCACAACTAGATTTTTATATTCGCGACCATATTCTTGATTTTCTTGATCCAAAACTAGTTTTTTGTATTCGGGACCCAGCTCTTGATTTTCTTGATCCAAAACTTGTTTTTTGTATTCGCGACAAACTTTTTGATTTTCTTGATCCAAAACTAGATTTTTGTCTTCGCGACCAAATTCTCGATTTTTTTTATACAAAACTAGATTTTTGTATTCGGGACCCAGTTCTTGATTTTCTTGATCCAAAACTAGATTTTTGTCTCCGCGATCAAATTCTTGATTTTCTTGATCCAAAACTAGTTTTTTGTATTCGGGACCAAATTCTTGATTTTTTTGATCCAAAACTTGTTTTTTGTATTCGCGACACACTTCTTGTTTTTCTTGATCCAAAACTAGATTTTTGTATTCGCGACCATATTCTTGATTTTCTTGTTCCAAAACTAGATTTTTGTATTCGGGACCAAATTCTTGATTTTCTTGATCCAAAACTAGTTTTTTGAATTCGGGACCAAATTCTTGATTTTTTTGATCCCAAACTTGTTTTTTGTATTCGCGACTCACTTCTTGATTTTCTTGATCCAAAACTAGATTTTTGTATTCGCGACCAAATTCTTGATTTTCTTGATCCAAAACTAGATTTTTGTCTTCGCGACCCAATTCTTGATTTTTTTGATCCAAGACTAGATTTTTGTATTCGGGACCAAATTGTTGATTTTCTTGATCCAAAACTATTTTTTTGAATTCGGGACCAAATTCTTGATTTTTTTGATCCCAAACTTGTTTTTTGTATTCGCGACACACTTCTTGATTTTCTTGATCCAAAACTAGATTTTTGTCTTCGCGACCAAATTCTTGATTTTCTTGATCCAAAACTAGATTTTTGTATTCGGGACCAAATTGTTGATTTTCTTGATCCAAAACTATTTTTTTGAATTCGGGACCAAATTCTTGATTTTTTTGATCCCAAACTTGTTTTTTGTATTCGCGACACACTTCTTGATTTTCTTGATCCAAAACTAGATTTTTGTATTCGGGACCCAGCTCTTGATTTTCTTGATCCAAAACTAGATTTTTGTCTCCGCGATCAAATTCTTGATTTTCTTGATCCAAAACTAGTTTTTTGTATTCGGGACCAAATTCTTGATTTTTTTGATCCAAAACTTGTTTTTTGTATTCGCGACACACTTCTTGTTTTTCTTGATCCAAAACTAGATTTTTGTATTCGCGACCATATTCTTGATTTTCTTGTTCCAAAACTAGTTTTTTGTTTTCGCGACCAAATTCTTGATTTTCTTGATCCAAAACTAGTTTTTTGTATTCGGGACCTAATTCTTGATTTTTTTTTGATCCCAAACTTGTTTTTTGTATTCGTGACACACTTCTTGATTTTCTTGATCCAAAACTAGATTTTTGTCTTCGCGACCAAATTCTGGATTTTCTTGATCCAGAACTAGATTTTTTTTTTCGCGACCAAATTCTTGATTTTTTTGATCCACAACTAGATTTTTATATTCGCGACCATATTCTTGATTTTCTTGATCCAAAACTAGTTTTTTGTATTCGGGACCCAGCTCTTGATTTTCTTGATCCAAAACTTGTTTTTTGTATTCGCGACAAACTTTTTGATTTTCTTGATCCAAAACTAGATTTTTGTCTTCGCGACCAAATTCTCGATTTTTTTTATACAAAACTAGATTTTTGTATTCGGGACCCAGTTCTTGATTTTCTTGATCCAAAACTAGATTTTTGTCTCCGCGATCAAATTCTTGATTTTCTTGATCCAAAACTAGTTTTTTGTATTCGGGACCAAATTCTTGATTTTTTTGATCCAAAACTTGTTTTTTGTATTCGCGACACACTTCTTTTTTTTTTTTTCCAAAACTAGATTTTTGTATTCGCGACCATATTCTTGATTTTCTTGTTCCAAAACTAGATTTTTGTATTCGGGACCAAATTCTTGATTTTCTTGATCCAAAACTAGTTTTTTGAATTCGGGACCAAATTCTTGATTTTTTTGATCCCAAACTTGTTTTTTGTATTCGCGACACACTTCTTGATTTTCTTGATCTAAAACTAGATTTTTGTCTTCGCGACCAAATTCTTGATTTTTTTGATCCAAAACTAGATTTTTGTCTTCGCGACCCAATTCTTGATTTTTTTGATCCAAAACTAGATTTTTGTATTCGGGACCAAATTCTTGATTTTCTTGATCCAAAACTAGTTTTTTGAATTCGGGACCAAATTCTTGATTTTTTTGATCCCAAACTTGTTTTTTGTATTCGCGACACACTTCTTGATTTTCTTGATCCAAAACTAGATTTTTGTATTCGCGACCAAATTCTAGATTTTCTTGATCCAAAACTAGATTTTTGTCTTCGCGACCCAATTCTTGATTTTTTTGATCCAAAACTATTTTTTTGAATTCGGGACCAAATTCTTGATTTTTTTGATCCCAAACTTGTTTTTTGTATTCGCGACACACTTCTTGATTTTCTTGATCCAAAACTAGATTTTTGTATTCGGGACCCAGCTCTTGATTTTCTTGATCCAAAACTAGATTTTTGTCTCCGCGATCAAATTCTTGATTTTCTTGATCCAAAACTAGTTTTTTGTATTCGGGACCAAATTCTTGATTTTTTTGATCCAAAACATGTTTTTTGTATTCGCGACACACTTCTTGTTTTTCTTGATCCAAAACTAGATTTTTGTATTCGCGACCATATTCTTGATTTTCTTGTTCCAAAACTAGATTTTTGTATTCGGGACAAAATTCTTGATTTTCTTGATCCAAAACTAGTTTTTTGAATTCGGGACCAAATTCTTGATTTTTTTGATCCCAAACTTGTTTTTTGTATTCGCGACACACTTCTTGATTTTCTTGATCCAAAACTAGTTTTTTGTATTCGCGACCAAATTCTTGATTTTCTTGATCCAAAACTAGATTTTTGTATTCGCGACCAAATTCTTGATTTTCTTGATCCAAAACTAGTTTTTTGTATTCGCGACCAAATTCTTGATTTTCTTGATCCAAAACTAGTTTTTTGTATTCGGGACCAAATTCTTGATTTAGTTGATCCAAAACTAGTTTTTTGTATTCGCGACACACTTCTTGATTTTCTTGATCTAAAACTAGATTTTTGTCTTCGCGACCAAATTCTTGATTTTTTTGATCCAAAACTAGATTTTTGTCTTCGCGACCCAATTCTTGATTTTTTTGATCCAAAACTAGATTTTTGTATTCGGGACCAAATTCTTGATTTTCTTGATCCAAAACTAGTTTTTTGAATTCGGGACCAAATTCTTGATTTTTTTGATCCCAAACTAGTTTTTTGTATTCGCGACACACTTCTTGATTTTCTTGATCCAAAACTAGATTTTTGTATTCGCGACCAAATTCTTGATTTTCTTGATCCAAAACTAGAATTTTGTCTTCGCGACCAAATTCTTGATTTTCTTGATCCAGAACTAGATTTTTGTTTTCGCGACCAAATTCTTGATTTTCTTGATCCAAAACTAGTTTTTTGTATTCGGGACCAAATTCTTGATTTTTTTGATCCCAAACTTGTTTTTTGTATTCGTGACACACTTCTTGATTTTCTTGATCCAAAACTAGATTTTTGTCTTCGCGACCAAATTCTGGATTTTCTTGATCCAGAACTAGATTTTTGTTTTCGCGACCAAATTCTTGATTTTCTTGATCCACAACTAGATTTTTATATTCGCGACCATATTCTTGATTTTCTTGATCCAAAACTAGTTTTTTGTATTCGGGACCCAGCTCTTGATTTTCTTGATCCAAAACTAGATTTTTGTCTTCGCGACCAAATTCTTGATTTTCTTGATCCAAAACTAGTTTTTTGTATTCGTGACCAAATTCTTGATTTTCTTGATCCAAAACTTGTTTTTTGTATTCGCGACACACTTCTTGATTTTCTTGATCCAAAACTATATTTTTGTCTTCGCGACCAAATTCTTGATTTTTTTGATCCAAAACGAGATTTTTGTCTTCGCGACCCAATTCTTGATTTTCTTGATCCAAAACTTGTTTTTTGTATTCGCGACACACTTCTTGATTTTCTTGATCCAAAACTAGATTTTTGTCTTCGCGACCAAATTCTTGATTTTTTTGATCCAAAACTAGATTTTTGTCTTCGCGACCCAATTCTTGATTTTTTTGATCCAAAACTAGATTTTTGTATTCGGGACCAAATTCTTGATTTTCTTGATCCAAAACTAGTTTTTTGAATTCGGGACCAAATTCTTGATTTTTTTGATCCCAAACTTGTTTTTTGTTTTCGTGACACACTTCTTGATTTTCTTGATCCAAAACTAGATTTTTGTATTCGCGACCAAATTCTGGATTTTCTTGATCCAGAACTAGATTTTTGTTTTCGCGACCAAATTCTTGATTTTCTTGATCCACAACTAGATTTTTATATTCGCGACCATATTCTTGATTTTCTTGATCCAAAACTAGATTTTTGTCTTCGCGACCCAATTCTTGATTTTCTTGATCCAAAACTTGTTTTTTGTATTCGCGACAAACTTCTTGATTTTCTTGATCCAAAACTAGATTTTTGTCTTCGCGACCAAATTCTCGATTTTTTTTATCCAAAACGAGATTTTTGTCTTCTCGACCAATTTCTTGATTTTCTTGATCCAAAACTAGATTTTTGTATTCGGGACCCAGCTCTTGATTTTCTTGATCCAAAACTAGATTTTTGTCTTCGCGACCAAATTCTTGATTTTCTTGATCCATAACTAGTTTTTTGTATTCGGGACCAAATTCTTGATTTTCTTGATCCAAAACTTGTTTTTTGAATTCGGGACCAAATTCTTGATTTTTTTGATCCCAAACTTGTTTTTTGTATTCGCAACACACTTCTTGATTTTCTTGATCCAAAACTAGATTTTTGTCTTCGCGACCAAATTCTTGATTTTCTTGATCCAGAACTAGATTTTTGTTTTCGCGACCAAATTCTTGATTTTCTTGATCCAAAACTAGTTTTTTGTATTCGGGACCAAATTCTTGATTTTTTTTGATCCCAAACTTGTTTTTTGTATTCGTGACACACTTCTTGATTTTCTTGATCCAAAACTAGATTTTTGTCTTCGCGACCAAATTCTGGATTTTCTTGATCCAGAACTAGATTTTTGTTTTCGCGACCAAATTCTTGATTTTTTTGATCCACAACTAGATTTTTATATTCGCGACCATATTCTTGATTTTCTTGATCCAAAACTAGTTTTTTGTATTCGGGACCCAGCTCTTGATTTTCTTGATCCAAAACTTGTTTTTTGTATTCGCGACAAACTTTTTGATTTTCTTGATCCAAAACTAGATTTTTGTCTTCGCGACCAAATTCTCGATTTTTTTTATACAAAACTAGATTTTTGTATTCGGGACCCAGTTCTTGATTTTCTTGATCCAAAACTAGATTTTTGTCTCCGCGATCAAATTCTTGATTTTCTTGATCCAAAACTAGTTTTTTGTATTCGGGACCAAATTCTTGATTTTTTTGATCCAAAACTTGTTTTTTGTATTCGCGACACACTTCTTGTTTTTCTTGATCCAAAACTAGATTTTTGTATTCGCGACCATATTCTTGATTTTCTTGTTCCAAAACTAGATTTTTGTATTCGGGACCAAATTCTTGATTTTTTTGATCCCAAACTTGTTTTTTGTATTCGCGACACACTTCTTGATTTTCTTGATCCAAAACTAGATTTTTGTATTCGCGACCAAATTCTTGATTTTCTTGATCCAAAACTAGATTTTTGTCTTCGCGACCCAATTCTTGATTTTTTTGATCCAAAACTAGATTTTTGTATTCGGGACCAAATTGTTGATTTTCTTTATCCAAAACTATTTTTTTGAATTCGGGACCAAATTCTTGATTTTTTTGATCCCAAACTTGTTTTTTGTATTCGCGACACACTTCTTGATTTTCTTGATCCAAAACTAGATTTTTGTCTTCGCGACCAAATTCTTGATTTTCTTGATCCAAAACTAGATTTTTGTATTCGGGACCAAATTGTTGATTTTCTTGATCCAAAACTATTTTTTTGAATTCGGGACCAAATTCTTGATTTTTTTGATCCCAAACTTGTTTTTTGTATTCGCGACACACTTCTTGATTTTCTTGATCCAAAACTAGATTTTTGTATTCGGGACCCAGCTCTTGATTTTCTTGATCCAAAACTAGATTTTTGTCTCCGCGATCAAATTCTTGATTTTCTTGATCCAAAACTAGTTTTTTGTATTCGGGACCAAATTCTTGATTTTTTTGATCCAAAACTTGTTTTTTGTATTCGCGACACACTTCTTGTTTTTCTTGATCCAAAACTAGATTTTTGTATTCGCGACCATATTCTTGATTTTCTTGTTCCAAAACTAGATTTTTGTATTCGGGACAAAATTCTTGATTTTCTTGATCCAAAACTAGTTTTTTGAATTCGGGACCAAATTCTTGATTTTTTTGATCCCAAACTTGTTTTTTGTATTCGCGACACACTTCTTGATTTTCTTGATCCAAAACTAGTTTTTTGTATTCGCGACCAAATTCTTGATTTTCTTCATCCAAAACTAGATTTTTGTATTCGCGACCAAATTCTTGATTTTCTTGATCCAAAACTAGATTTTTGTATTCGCGACCAAATTCTTGATTTTCTTGATCCAAAACTAGTTTTTTGTATTCGGGACCAAATTCTTGATTTAGTTGATCCAAAACTAGTTTTTTGTATTCGCGACACACTTCTTGATTTTCTTGATCTAAAACTAGATTTTTGTCTTCGCGACCAAATTCTTGATTTTTTTGATCCAAAACTAGATTTTTGTCTTCGCGACCCAATTCTTGATTTTTTTGATCCAAAACTAGATTTTTGTATTCGGGACCAAATTCTTGATTTTCTTGATCCAAAACTAGTTTTTTGAATTCGGGACCAAATTCTTGATTTTTTTGATCCCAAACTTGTTTTTTGTATTCGCGACACACTTCTTGATTTTCTTGATCCAAAACTAGATTTTTGTCTTCGCGACCAAATTCTTGATTTTCTTGATCCAAAACTAGATTTTTGTATTCGCGACCCAATTCTTGATTTTTTTGATCCAAAACTAGATTTTTGTATTCGGGACCAAATTGTTGATTTTCTTGATCCAAAACTATTTTTTTGAATTCGGGACCAAATTCTTGATTTTTTTGATCCCAAACTTGTTTTTTGTATTCGCGACACACTTCTTGATTTTCTTGATCCAAAACTAGATTTTTGTCTTCGAGACCAAATTCTTGATTTTCTTGATCCAAAACTAGTTTTTTGAATTCGGGACCAAATTCATGATTTTTTTGATCCCAAACTTGTTTTTTGTAATCGCGACACACTTCTTGATTTTCTTGATCCAAAACTAGATTTTTGTATTCGCGACCAAATTCTTGATTTTCTTGATCCAAAACTAGATTTTTGTATTCGCGACCAAATTCTTGATTTTCTTGATCCAAAACTAGTTTTTAGTATTTGCGACCAAATTCTTGATTTTCTTGATCCAAAACTAGTTTTTTGTATTCGGGACCAAATTCTTGATTTTCTTGATCCAAAACTAGTTTTTTGTATTCGCGACACACTTCTTGATTTCTTGATCCAAAACTAGATTTTTGTCTTCGCGACCAAATTCTTGATTTTCTTGATCCAGAACTAGATTTTTGTTTTCGCGACCAAATTCTTGATTTTCTTGATCCAAAACTAGTTTTTTGTATTCGCGACCAAATTCTTGATTTTTTTTGATCCCAAACTTGTTTTTTGTATTCGTGACACACTTCTTGATTTTCTTGATCCAAAACTAGATTTTTGTCTTCGCGACCAAATTCTGGATTTTCTTGATCCAGAACTAGATTTTTGTTTTCGCGACCAAATTCATGATTTTCTTGATCCAAAACTAGATTTTTGTCTTCGCGACCAAATTCTGGATTTTCTTGATCCAGAACTAGATTTTTGTTTTCGCGACCAAATTCTTGATTTTCTTGATCCACAACTAGATTTTTATATTCGCGACCATATTCTTGATTTTCTTGATCCAAAACTAGTTTTTTGTATTCGGGACCCAGCTCTTGATTTTCTTGATCCAAAACTTGTTTTTTGTATTCGCGACACACTTCTTGTTTTTCTTGATCCAAAACTAGATTTTTGTATTCGCGACCAAATTCTCGATTTTTTTGTTCCAAAACTAGATTTTTGTATTCGGGACAAAATTCTTGATTTTCTTGATCCAAAACTAGTTTTTTGAATTCGGGACCAAATTCTTGATTTTTTTGATCCCAAACTTGTTTTTTGTATTCGCGACACACTTCTTGATTTTCTTGATCCAAAACTAGTTTTTTGTATTCGCGACCAAATTCTTGATTTTCTTGATCCAAAACTATATTTTTGTATTCGCGACCAAATTCTTGATTTTCTTGATCCAAAACTAGATTTTTGTATTCGCGACCAAATTCTTGATTTTCTTGATCCAAAACTAGTTTTTTGTATTCGGGACCAAATTCTTGATTTAGTTGATCCAAAACTAGTTTTTTGTATTCGCGACACACTTCTTGATTTTCTTGATCTAAAACTAGATTTTTGTCTTCGCGACCAAATTCTTGATTTTTTTGATCCAAAACTAGATTTTTGTCTTCGCGACCCAATTCTTGATTTTTTTGATCCAAAACTAGATTTTTGTATTCGGGACCAAATTCTTGATTTTCTTGATCCAAAACTAGTTTTTTGAATTCGGGACCAAATTCTTGATTTTTTTGATCCCAAACTTGTTTTTTGTATTCGCGACACACTTCTTGATTTTCTTGATCCAAAACTAGATTTTTGTCTTCGCGACCAAATTCTTGATTTTCTTGATCCAAAACTAGATTTTTGTATTCGCGACCCAATTCTTGATTTTTTTGATCCAAAACTAGATTTTTGTATTCGGGACCAAATTGTTGATTTTCTTGATCCAAAACTATTTTTTTGAATTCGGGACCAAATTCTTGATTTTTTTGATCCCAAACTTGTTTTTTGTATTCGCGACACACTTCTTGATTTTCTTGATCCAAAACTAGATTTTTGTCTTCGAGACCAAATTCTTGATTTTCTTGATCCAAAACTAGTTTTTTGAATTCGGGACCAAATTCATGATTTTTTTGATCCCAAACTTGTTTTTTGTAATCGCGACACACTTCTTGATTTTCTTGATCCAAAACTAGATTTTTGTATTCGCGACCAAATTCTTGATTTTCTTGATCCAAAACTAGATTTTTGTATTCGCGACCAAATTCTTGATTTTCTTGATCCAAAACTAGTTTTTAGTATTTGCGACCAAATTCTTGATTTTCTTGATCCAAAACTAGTTTTTTGTATTCGGGACCAAATTCTTGATTTTCTTGATCCAAAACTAGTTTTTTGTATTCGCGACACACTTCTTGATTTCTTGATCCAAAACTAGATTTTTGTCTTCGCGACCAAATTCTTGATTTTCTTGATCCAGAACTAGATTTTTGTTTTCGCGACCAAATTCTTGATTTTCTTGATCCAAAACTAGTTTTTTGTATTCGCGACCAAATTCTTGATTTTTTTTGATCCCAAACTTGTTTTTTGTATTCGTGACACACTTCTTGATTTTCTTGATCCAAAACTAGATTTTTGTCTTCGCGACCAAATTCTGGATTTTCTTGATCCAGAACTAGATTTTTGTTTTCGCGACCAAATTCATGATTTTCTTGATCCAAAACTAGATTTTTGTCTTCGCGACCAAATTCTGGATTTTCTTGATCCAGAACTAGATTTTTGTTTTCGCGACCAAATTCTTGATTTTCTTGATCCACAACTAGATTTTTATATTCGCGACCATATTCTTGATTTTCTTGATCCAAAACTAGTTTTTTGTATTCGGGACCCAGCTCTTGATTTTCTTGATCCAAAACTTGTTTTTTGTATTCGCGACAAACTTTTTGATTTTCTTGATCCAAAACTAGATTTTTGTCTTCGCGACCAAATTCTCGATTTTTTTTATCCAAAACTAGATTTTTGTATTCGGGACCCAGCTCTTGATTTTCTTGATCCAAAACTAGATTTTTGTCTCCGCGATCAAATTCTTGATTTTCTTGATCCAAAACTAGTTTTTTGTATTCGGGACCAAATTCTTGATTTTTTTGATCCAAAACTTATTTTTTGTATTCGCGACACACTTCTTGTTTTTCTTGATCCAAAACTAGATTTTTGTATTCGCGACCATATTCTTGATTTTCTTGTTCCAAAACTAGATTTTTGTATTCGGGACCAAATTCTTGATTTTCTTGATCCAAAACTAGTTTTTTGAATTCGGGACCAAATTCATGATTTTTTTGATCCCAAATTTGTTTTTTGTATTCGCGACACACTTCTTGATTTTCTTGATCCAAAACTAGATTTTTGTATTCGCGACCAAATTCTTGATTTTCTTGATCCAAAACTAGATTTTTGTATTTGCGACCAAATTCTTGATTTTCTTGATCCAAAACTAGTTTTTAGTATTCGCGACCAAATTCTTGATTTTCTTGATCCAAAACTAGTTTTTTGTATTCGGGACCAAATTCTTGATTTTCTTGATCCAAAACTAGTTTTTTGTATTCGCGACACACTTCTTGATTTCTTGATCCAAAACTAGATTTTTGTCTTCGCGACCAAATTCTTAATTTTTTTGATCCAAAACTAGATTTTTGTCTTCGCGACCCAATTCTTGATTTTTTTGATCCAAAACTAGATTTTTGTATTCGGGACCAAATTCTTGATTTTCTTGATCCAAAACTAGTTTTTTGAATTCGGGACCAAATTCTTGATTTTTTTGATCCCAAACTAGTTTTTTGTATTCGCGACACACTTCTTGATTTTCTTGGTCCAAAACTAGATTTTTGTATTCGCGACCAAATTCTTGATTTTCTTAATCCAAAACTAGATTTTTGTATTCGCGACCAAATTCTTGATTTTCTTGATCCAAAACTAGTTTTTTCTATTCGCGACCAAATTCTTGATTTTCTTGATCCAAAACTAGTTTTTTGTATTCGGGACCAAATTCTTGATTTTCTTGATCCAAAACTAGTTTTTTGTATTCGCGACACACTTCTTGATTTTCTTGATCCAAAACTAGATTTTTGTATTCGCGACCAAATTCTTGATTTTCGTGATTCAAAACTAGTTTTTTGCATTCGGGACCCAGTTCTTAATTTTTTTGATCCAAAACTTGTTTTTTGTATTCGAGACACACTTCTTGATTTTCTTGATCCATAACTAGATTTTTGTATTCGCGACCAAATTCTTGATTTTCTTGATCCAAAACTAGATTTTTGTATTCGCGACCAAATTCTTGATTTTCTTGATCCAAAACTAGTTTTTTGTATTCGCGACCAAATTTTTGATTTTCTTGATCCAAAACTAGTTTTTTGTATTCGGGACCAAATTCTTGATTTTCTTGATCCAAAACTAGTTTTTTGTATTCGCGACACACTTCTTGATTTTCTTGATCCAAAACTAGATTTTTGTCTTCGCGACCCAATTCTTGATATTTTTGATCCAAAACTAGATTTTTGTATTCGGGACCAAATTGTTGATTTTCTTGATCCAAAACTATTTTTTTGAATTCGGGACCAAATTCTTGATTTTTTTGATCCCAAACTAGTTTTTTGTATTCGGGACCAAATTCTTGATTTTCTTTATCCAAAACTAGATTTTTGTATTCGCGACCAAATTCTTGATTTTCTTGATCCAAAACTAGATTTTTGTCTTCGCGACCCAATTCTTGATTTTCTTGATCCAAAACTAGATTTTTGTATTCGGGACCAAATTCTTGATTTTCTTGATCCAAAACTAGTTTTTTGAATTCGGGACCAAATTCTTGATTTTTTTGATCCCAAACTAGTTTTTTGTATTCGCGACACACTTCTTGATTTTCTTGATCCGAAACTAGATTTTTGTATTCGCGACCAAATTCTTGATTTTCTTGATCCGAAACTAGACTTTTGTATTCGCGACCAAATTCTTGATTTTCTTGATCCCAAACTAGTTTTTAGTATTCGCGACCAAATTCTTGATTTTCTTGATCCTAAACTAGTTTTTTGTATTCGGGACCAAATTCTTGATTTTCTTGATCCAAAACTAGTTTTTTGTATTCGCGACACACTTCTTGATTTCTTGATCCAAAACTAGATTTTTGTCTTCGCGACCAAATTCTTGATTTTTTTGATCCAAAACTAGATTTTTGTCTTCGCGACCCAATTCTTGATTTTTTTGATCCAAAACTAGATTTTTGTATTCGGGACCAAATTCTTGATTTTCTTGATCCAAAACTAGTTTTTTGAATTCGGGACCAAATTCTTGATTTTTTTGATCCCAAACTAGTTTTTTGTATTCGCGACACACTTCTTGATTTTCTTGATCCAAAACTAGATTTTTGTATTCGCGACCAAATTCTTGATTTTCTTAATCCAAAACTAGATTTTTGTATTCGCGACCAAATTCTTGATTTTCTTGATCCAAAACTAGTTTTTTCTATTCGCGACCAAATTCTTGATATTCTTGATCCAAAACTAGTTTTTTGTATTCGGGACCAAATTCTTGATTTTCTTGATCCAAAACTAGTTTTTTGTATTCGCGACACACTTCTTGATTTTCTTGATCCAAAACTAGATTTTTGTATTCGCGACCAAATTCTTGATTTTCGTGATCCAAAACTAGTTTTTTGCATTCGGGACCCAGTTCTTAATTTTTTTGATCCAAAACATGTTTTTTGTATTCGAGACACACTTCTTGATTTTCTTGATCCATAACTAGATTTTTGTATTCGCGACCAAATTCTTGATTTTCTTGATCCAAAACTAGATTTTTGTATTCGCGACCAAATTCTTGATTTTCTTGATCCAAAACTAGTTTTTTGTATTCGCGACCAAATTTTTGATTTTCTTGATCCAAAACTAGTTTTTTGTATTCGGGACCAAATTCTTGATTTTCATGATCCAAAACTAGTTTTTTGTATTCGCGACACACTTCTTGATTTTCTTGATCCAAAACTAGATTTTTGTCTTCGCGACCAAATTCTTGATTTTTTTGATCCAAAACTAGATTTTTGTCTTCGCGACCCAATTCTTGATTTTTTTGATCCAAAACTAGATTTTTGTATTCGGGACCAAATTGTTGATTTTCTTGATCCAAAACTATTTTTTTGAATTCGCGACCAAATTCTTGATTTTTTTGATCCCAAACTTGTTTTTTGTATTCGCGACACACTTCTTGATTTTCTTGATCCAAAACTAGATTTTTGTCTTCGCGACCAAATTCTTGATTTTCTTGATCCAAAACTAGATTTTTGTATTCGAGACCCAATTCTTGATTTTTTTGATCCAAAACTAGATTTTTGTATTCGGGACCAAATTCTTGATTTTCTTGATCCAAAACTATTTTTTTGAATTCGCGACCAAATTCTTGATTTTCTTGATCCAAAACTAGATTTTTGTATTCGCGACCAAATTCTTGATTTTCTTGATCCAAAACTAGATTTTTGTCTTCGCGACCCAATTCTTGATTTTCTTGATCCAAAACTAGATTTTTGTATTCGGGACCAAATTCTTGATTTTCTTGATCCAAAACTATTTTTTTGAATTCGGGACCAAATTCTTGATTTTTTTGATCCCAAACTTGTTTTTTGTATTCGCGACACACTTCTTGATTTTCTTGATCCAAAACTAGATTTTTGTCTTCGCGACTAAATTCTGGATTTTCTTGATCCAAAACTAGGTTTTTGTATTCGCGACCAAATTCTTGATTATCTTGATCCAAAACTTGATTTTTGTATTCGCGACCAAATTCTTGATTTTCTTGATCCAAAACTAGTTTTTTGTATTCGGGACCAAATTCTTGATTTTCTTGATCCAAAACTAGTTTTTTGTATTCGCGACACACTTCTTGATTTCTTGATCCAAAACTAGATTTTTGTCTTCGCGACCAAATTCTTAATTTTTTTGATCCAAAACTAGATTTTTGTCTTCGCGACCCAATTCTTGATTTTTTTGATCCAAAACTAGATTTTTGTATTCGGGACCAAATTCTTGATTTTCTTGATCCAAAACTAGTTTTTTGAATTCGGGACCAAATTCTTGATTTTTTTGATCCCAAACTAGTTTTTTGTATTCGCGACACACTTCTTGATTTTCTTGGTCCAAAACTAGATTTTTGTATTCGCGACCAAATTCTTGATTTTCTTAATCCAAAACTAGATTTTTGTATTCGCGACCAAATTCTTGATTTTCTTGATCCAAAACTAATTTTTTCTATTCGCGACCAAATTCTTGATTTTCTTGATCCAAAACTAGTTTTTTGTATTCGGGACCAAATTCTTGATTTTCTTGATCCAAAACTAGTTTTTTGTATTCGCGACACACTTCTTGATTTTCTTGATCCAAAACTAGATTTTTGTATTCGCGACCAAATTCTTGATTTTCGTGATTCAAAACTAGTTTTTTGCATTCGGGACCCAGTTCTTAATTTTTTTGATCCAAAACTTGTTTTTTGTATTCGAGACACACTTCTTGATTTTCTTGATCCATAACTAGATTTTTGTATTCGCGACCAAATTCTTGATTTTCTTGATCCAAAACTAGATTTTTGTATTCGCGACCAAATTCTTGATTTTCTTGATCCAAAACTAGTTTTTTGTATTCGCGACCAAATTTTTGATTTTCTTGATCCAAAACTAGTTTTTTGTATTCGGGACCAAATTCTTGATTTTCTTGATCCAAAACTAGTTTTTTGTATTCGCGACACACTTCTTGATTTTCTTGATCCAAAACTAGATTTTTGTCTTCGCGACCCAATTCTTGATTTTCTTGATCCAAAACTAGATTTTTGTCTTCGCGACCCAATTCTTGATATTTTTGATCCAAAACTAGATTTTTGTATTCGGGACCAAATTGTTGATTTTCTTGATCCAAAACTATTTTTTTGAATTCGGGACCAAATTCTTGATTTTTTTGATCCCAAACTTGTTTTTTGTATTCGCGACACATTTCTTGATTTTCTTGATCCAAAACTAGATTTTTGTCTTCGCGACCAAATTCTTGATTTTCTTGATCCAAAACTAGATTTTTGTATTCGCCACCCAATTCTTGATTTTTTTGATCCAAAACTAGAATTTTGTATTCGGGACCAAATTCTTGATTTTCTTGATCCAAAACTAGTTTTTTGAATTCGGGACCAAATTCTTGATTTTTTTGATCCCAAACTAGTTTTTTGTATTCGCGACACACTTCTTGATTTTCTTGATCCGAAACTAGATTTTTGTATTCGCGACCAAATTCTTGATTTTCTTGATCCGAAACTAGACTTTTGTATTCGCGACCAAATTCTTGATTTTCTTGATCCAAAACTAGTTTTTTGTATTCGGGACCAAATTCTTGATTTTCTTGATCCAAAACTAGTTTTTTGTATTCGCGACACACTTCTTGATTTCTTGATCCAAAACTAGATTTTTGTCTTCGCGACCAAATTCTTGATTTTTTTGATCCAAAACTAGATTTTTGTCTTCGCGACCCAATTCTTGATTTTTTTGATCCAAAACTAGATTTTTGTATTCGGGACCAAATTCTTGATTTTCTTGATCCAAAACTAGTTTTTTGAATTCGGGACCAAATTCTTGATTTTTTTGATCCAAAACTAGATTTTTGTATTCGCGACCAAATTCTTGATTTTCTTAATCCAAAACTAGATTTTTGTATTCGCGACCAAATTCTTGATTTTCTTGATCCAAAACTAGTTTTTTCTATTCGCGACCAAATTCTTGATATTCTTGATCCAAAACTAGTTTTTTGTATTCGGGACCAAATTCTTGATTTTCTTGATCCAAAACTAGTTTTTTGTATTCGCGACACACTTCTTGATTTTCTTGATCCAAAACTAGATTTTTGTATTCGCGACCAAATTCTTGATTTTCGTGATCCAAAACTAGTTTTTTGCATTCGGGACCCAGTTCTTAATTTTTTTGATCCAAAACATGTTTTTTGTATTCGAGACACACTTCTTGATTTTCTTGATCCATAACTAGATTTTTGTATTCGCGACCAAATTCTTGATTTTCTTGATCCAAAACTAGATTTTTGTATTCGCGACCAAATTCTTGATTTTCTTGATCCAAAACTAGTTTTTTGTATTCGCGACCAAATTTTTTATTTTCTTGATCCAAAACTAGTTTTTTGTATTCGGGACACACTTCTTGATTTTCTTGATCCAAAACTAGATTTTTGTCTTCGCGACCAAATTCTTGATTTTTTTGATCCAAAACTAGATTTTTGTTTTCGCGACCCAATTCTTGATTTTTTTGATCCAAAACTAGATTTTTGTATTCGGGACCAAATTGTTGATTTTCTTGATCCCAAACTATTTTTTTGAATTCGCGACCAAATTCTTGATTTTTTTGATCCCAAACTTGTTTTTTGTATTCGCGACACACTTCTTGATTTTCTTGATCCAAAACTAGATTTTTGTCTTCGCGACCAAATTCTTGATTTTCTTGATCCAAAACTAGATTTTTGTATTCGAGACCCAATTCTTGATTTTTTTGATCCAAAACTAGATTTTTGTATTCGGGACCAAATTCTTGATTTTCTTGATCCAAAACTAGATTTTTGTATTCGCGACCAAATTCTTGATTTTCTTGATCCAAAACTAGATTTTTGTCTTCGCGACCCAATTCTTGATTTTCTTGATCCAAAACTAGATTTTTGTATTCGGGACCAAATTCTTGATTTTCTTGATCCAAAACTATTTTTTTTGAATTCGGGACCAAATTCTTGATTTTTTTGATCCCAAACTTGTTTTTTGTATTCGCGACACACTTCTTGATTTTCTTGATCCAAAACTAGATTTTTGTCTTCGCGACTAAATTCTGGATTTTCTTGATCCAAAACTAGGTTTTTGTATTCGCGACCAAATTCTTGATTATCTTGATCCAAAACTTGATTTTTGTATTCGCGACCAAATTCTTGATTTTCTTGATCCAAAACTAGTTTTTTGTATTCGGGACCAAATTCTTGATTTTTTTGATCCCAAACTTGTTTTTTGTATTCGCGACACACTTCATGATTTTCTTGATCCAAAACTAGTTTTTTGTCTTCGCGACCAAATTCTGGATTTTTTTGATCCAAAACTAGATTTTTGTCTTCGCGACCCAATTCTTGATTTTTTTGATCCAAAACTAGATTTTTGTATTCGGGACCAAATTCTTGATTTTCTTGATCCAAAACTAGTTTTTTGTATTCGGGACCAAATTCTTGATTTTTTTGATCCCAAACTTGTTTTTTGTATTCGCGACACACTTCTTGATTTTCTTGATCCAAAACTAGATTTTTGTCTTCGCGACTAAATTCTGGATTTTCTTGATCCAAAACTAGATTTTTGTATTCGCGACCAAATTCTTGATTATCTTGATCCAAAACTTGATTTTTGTATTCGCGACCAAATTCTTGATTTTCTTGATCCCAAACTTGTTTTTTGTATTCGCGACACACTTCTTGATTTTCTTGATCCAAAACTAGTTTTTTCTATTCGCGACCAAATTCTTGATTTTCTTGATCCAAAACTAGTTTTTTGTATTCGGGACCAAATTCTTGATTTTCTTGATCCAAAACTTGTTTTTTGTATTCGCGACACACTTCTTGATTTTCTTGATCCAAAACTAGATTTTTGTATTTGCGACCAAATTCTTGATTTTCTTGATCCAAAACTAGATTTTTGTATTCGCGACCCAATTCTTAATTTTTTTGATCCAAAACTTGTTTTTTGTATTCGAGACACACTTCTTGATTTTCTTGATCCAAAACTAGATTTTTGTATTCGCGACCAAATTCTTGATTTTCTTAATCCAAAACTAGATTTTTGTATTCGCGACCAAATTCTTGATTTTCTTGATCCAAAACTAGTTTTTTCTATTCGCGACCAAATTCTTGATATTCTTGATCCAAAACTAGTTTTTTGTATTCGGGACCAAATTCTTGATTTTCTTGATCCAAAACTAGTTTTTTGTATTCGCGACACACTTCTTGATTTTCTTGATCCAAAACTAGATTTTTGTATTCGCGACCAAATTCTTGATTTTCGTGATCCAAAACTAGTTTTTTGCATTCGGGACCCAGTTCTTAATTTTTTTGATCCAAAACATGTTTTTTGTATTCGAGACACACTTCTTGATTTTCTTGATCCATAACTAGATTTTTGTATTCGCGACCAAATTCTTGATTTTCTTGATCCAAAACTAGATTTTTGTATTCGCGACCAAATTCTTGATTTTCTTGATCCAAAACTAGTTTTTTGTATTCGCGACCAAATTTTTGATTTTCTTGATCCAAAACAAGTTTTTTGTATTCGGGACCAAATTCTTGATTTTCATGATCCAAAACTAGTTTTTTGTATTCGCGACACACTTCTTGATTTTCTTGATCCAAAACTAGATTTTTGTCTTCGCGACCAAATTCTTGATTTTTTTGATCCAAAACTAGATTTTTGTCTTCGCGACCCAATTCTTGATTTTTTTGATCCAAAACTAGATTTTTGTATTCGGGACCAAATTGTTGATTTTCTTGATCCCAAACTATTTTTTTGAATTCGCGACCAAATTCTTGATTTTTTTGATCCCAAACTTGTTTTTTGTATTCGCGACACACTTCTTGATTTTCTTGATCCAAAACTAGATTTTTGTCTTCGCGACCAAATTCTTGATTTTCTTGATCCAAAACTAGATTTTTGTATTCGAGACCCAATTCTTGATTTTTTTGATCCAAAACTAGATTTTTGTATTCGGGACCAAATTCTTGATTTTCTTGATCCAAAACTAGATTTTTGTATTCGCGACCAAATTCTTGATTTTCTTGATCCAAAACTAGATTTTTGTCTTCGCGACCCAATTCTTGATTTTCTTGATCCAAAACTAGATTTTTGTATTCGGGACCAAATTCTTGATTTTCTTGATCCAAAACTATTTTTTTGAATTCGGGACCAAATTCTTGATTTTTTTGATCCCAAACTTGTTTTTTGTATTCGCGACACACTTCTTGATTTTCTTGATCCAAAACTAGATTTTTGTCTTCGCGACTAAATTCTGGATTTTCTTGATCCAAAACTAGGTTTTTGTATTCGCGACCAAATTCTTGATTATCTTGATCCAAAACTTGATTTTTGTATTCGCGACCAAATTCTTGATTTTCTTGATCCAAAACTAGTTTTTTGTATTCGGGACCAAATTCTTGATTTTTTTGATCCCAAACTTGTTTTTTGTATTCGCGACACACTTCATGATTTTCTTGATCCAAAACTAGTTTTTTGTCTTCGCGACCAAATTCTGGATTTTTTTGATCCAAAACTAGATTTTTGTCTTCGCGACCCAATTCTTGATTTTTTTGATCCAAAACTAGATTTTTGTATTCGGGACCAAATTCTTGATTTTCTTGATCCAAAACTAGTTTTTTGTATTCGGGACCAAATTCTTGATTTTTTTGATCCCAAACTTGTTTTTTGTATTCGCGACACACTTCTTGATTTTCTTGATCCAAAACTAGATTTTTGTCTTCGCGACTAAATTCTGGATTTTCTTGATCCAAAACTAGATTTTTGTATTCGCGACCAAATTCTTGATTATCTTGATCCAAAACTTGATTTTTGTATTCGCGACCAAATTCTTGATTTTCTTGATCCCAAACTTGTTTTTTGTATTCGCGACACACTTCTTGATTTTCTTGATCCAAAACTAGTTTTTTCTATTCGCGACCAAATTCTTGATTTTCTTGATCCAAAACTAGTTTTTTGTATTCGGGACCAAATTCTTGATTTTCTTGATCCAAAACTTGTTTTTTGTATTCGCGACACACTTCTTGATTTTCTTGATCCAAAACTAGATTTTTGTATTTGCGACCAAATTCTTGATTTTCTTGTTCCAAAACTAGATTTTTGTATTCGCGACCCAATTCTTAATTTTTTTGATCCAAAACTTGTTTTTTGTATTCGAGACACACTTCTTGATTTTCTTGATCCATAACTAGATTTTTGTATTCGCGACCAAATTCTTGATTTTCTTGATCCAAAACTAGATTTTTGTATTCGCGACCAAATTCTTGATTTTCTTGATCCAAAACTAGTTTTTTGTATTCGCGACCAAATTTTTGATTTTCTTGATCCAAAACTAGTTTTTTGTATTCGGGACCAAATTCTTGATTTTCTTGATCCAAAACTAGTTTTTTGTATTCGCGACACACTTCTTGATTTTCTTGATCCAAAACTAGTTTTTTGTATTCGGGACCAAATTCTTGATTTTCTTGATCCAAAACTAGTTTTTTGTATTCGGGGCCAAATTCTTGATTTTCTTGATCCAAAACTAGTTTTTTCTATTCGCGACCAAATTCTTGATTTTCTTGATCCAAAACTAGTTTTTTGTATTCGGGACCAAATTCTTGATTTTCTTGATCCAAAACTAGTTTTTTGTATTCGCGACACACTTCTTGATTTTCTTGATCCAAAACTAGATTTTTGTATTCGCGACCAAATTCTTGATTTTCGTGATCCAAAACTAGTTTTTTGCATTCGGGACCCAGTTCTTGATTTTTTTGATCCAAAACTTGTTTTTTGTATTCGAGACACACTTCTTGATTTTCTTGATCCATAACTAGATTTTTGTATTCACGACCAAATACTTGATTTTCTTGATCCAAAACTAGATTTTTGTATTCGCGACCAAATTCTTGATTTTCGTGATCCAAAACTAGTTTTTTGCATTCGGGACCCAGTTCTTGATTTTTTTGATCCCAAACTTGTTTTTTGTATTCGCGACACACTTCTTGATTTTCTTGATCCAAAACCAGATTTTTGTCTTCGCGACCAAATTCTTGATTTTCTTGATCCAAAACTAGATTTTTGTATTCGCGACCCAATTCTTGATTTTTTTGATCCAAAACTAGATTTTTGTATTCGGGACCAAATTCTTGATTTTCTTGATCCAAAACTAGTTTTTTTAATTCAGGACCAAATTCTTGATTTTTTTGATCCCAAACTAGTTTTTTGTATTCGCGACACACTTCTTGATTTTCTTGATCCAAAACTAGATTTTTGTATTCGCGACCAAATTCTTGATTTTCGTGATCCAAAACTAGTTTTTTGCATTCGGGACCCAGTTCTTGATTTTTTTGATCCAAAACTTGTTTTTTGTATTCGAGACACACTTCTTGATTTTCTTGATCCATAACAAGATTTTTGTATTCGCGACCAAATTCTTGATTTTCTTGATCAAAAACTAGATTTTTGTATTCGCGACCAAATTCTTGATTTTCTTGATCCAAAACAAGTTTTTTGTATTCGCGACCAAATTTTTGATTTTCTTGATCCAAAACTTGTTTTTTGTATTCGGGACCAAATTCTTGATTTTCTTGATCCAAAACTAGTTTTTTGTATTCGCGACACACTTCTTGATTTTCTTGATCCAAAACTAGATTTTTGTCTTCGCGACCAAATTCTTGATTTTTTTGATCCAAAACTAGATTCTTGTCTTCGCGACCCAATTCTTGATTTTTTTGATCCAAAACTAGATTTTTGTATTCGGGACCAAATTGTTGATTTTTCTTGATCCAAAACTAGTTTTTTGAATTCGGGACCAAATTCTTGACTTTTTTGATCCCAAACTTGTTTTTTGTATTCGCGACACACTTCTTGATTTTCTTGATCCAAAACTAGATTTTTGTCTTCGCGACCAAATTCTTGATTTTCTTGATCCAAAACTAGATTTTTGTATTCGCGACCCAATTCTTGATTTTTTTGATCCAAAACTAGATTTTTGTATTCGGGACCAAATTCTTGATTTTCTTGATCCAAAACTAGTTTTTTTAATTCGGGACCAAATTCTTGATTTTTTTGATCCCAAACTTGTTTTTTGTATTCGCGACACACTACTTGATTTTCTTGATACAAAACTAGATTTTTGTATTCGGGACCAAATTCTTGATTTTCTTGATCCAAAACTAGTTTTTTGTATTCGGGACCAAATTCTTGATTTTCTTGATCCAAAACTAGTTTTTTGTATTCGCGACACACTTCTTGATTTTCTTGATCCAAAACTAGATTTTTGTCTTCGCGACCAAATTCTTGATTTTTTTGATCCAAAACTAGATTTTTGTCTTCGCGACCCAATTCTTGATTTTTTTGATCCAAAACTAGATTTTTGTATTCGGGACCAAATTCTTGATTTTCTTGATCCAAAACTAGATTTTTGTATTCGCGACCAAATTCTTGATTTTCTTGATCCAAAACTAGATTTTTGTCTTCGCGACCCAATTCTTGATTTTCTTGATCCAAAACTAGATTTTTGTATTCGGGACCAAATTCTTGATTTTCTTGATCCAAAACTATTTTTTTTGAATTCGGGACCAAATTCTTGATTTTTTTGATCCCAAACTTGTTTTTTGTATTCGCGACACACTTCTTGATTTTCTTGATCCAAAACTAGATTTTTGTCTTCGCGACTAAATTCTGGATTTTCTTGATCCAAAACTAGGTTTTTGTATTCGCGACCAAATTCTTGATTATCTTGATCCAAAACTTGATTTTTGTATTCGCGACCAAATTCTTGATTTTCTTGATCCAAAACTAGTTTTTTGTATTCGGGACCAAATTCTTGATTTTTTTGATCCCAAACTTGTTTTTTGTATTCGCGACACACTTCATGATTTTCTTGATCCAAAACTAGTTTTTTGTCTTCGCGACCAAATTCTGGATTTTTTTGATCCAAAACTAGATTTTTGTCTTCGCGACCCAATTCTTGATTTTTTTGATCCAAAACTAGATTTTTGTATTCGGGACCAAATTCTTGATTTTCTTGATCCAAAACTAGTTTTTTGTATTCGGGACCAAATTCTTGATTTTTTTGATCCCAAACTTGTTTTTTGTATTCGCGACACACTTCTTGATTTTCTTGATCCAAAACTAGATTTTTGTCTTCGCGACTAAATTCTGGATTTTCTTGATCCAAAACTAGATTTTTGTATTCGCGACCAAATTCTTGATTATCTTGATCCAAAACTTGATTTTTGTATTCGCGACCAAATTCTTGATTTTCTTGATCCCAAACTTGTTTTTTGTATTCGCGACACACTTCTTGATTTTCTTGATCCAAAACTAGTTTTTTCTATTCGCGACCAAATTCTTGATTTTCTTGATCCAAAACTAGTTTTTTGTATTCGGGACCAAATTCTTGATTTTCTTGATCCAAAACTTGTTTTTTGTATTCGCGACACACTTCTTGATTTTCTTGATCCAAAACTAGATTTTTGTATTTGCGACCAAATTCTTGATTTTCTTGATCCAAAACTAGATTTTTGTATTCGCGACCCAATTCTTAATTTTTTTGATCCAAAACTTGTTTTTTGTATTCGAGACACACTTCTTGATTTTCTTGATCCAAAACTAGATTTTTGTATTCGCGACCAAATTCTTGATTTTCTTAATCCAAAACTAGATTTTTGTATTCGCGACCAAATTCTTGATTTTCTTGATCCAAAACTAGTTTTTTCTATTCGCGACCAAATTCTTGATATTCTTGATCCAAAACTAGTTTTTTGTATTCGGGACCAAATTCTTGATTTTCTTGATCCAAAACTAGTTTTTTGTATTCGCGACACACTTCTTGATTTTCTTGATCCAAAACTAGATTTTTGTATTCGCGACCAAATTCTTGATTTTCGTGATCCAAAACTAGTTTTTTGCATTCGGGACCCAGTTCTTAATTTTTTTGATCCAAAACATGTTTTTTGTATTCGAGACACACTTCTTGATTTTCTTGATCCATAACTAGATTTTTGTATTCGCGACCAAATTCTTGATTTTCTTGATCCAAAACTAGATTTTTGTATTCGCGACCAAATTCTTGATTTTCTTGATCCAAAACTAGTTTTTTGTATTCGCGACCAAATTTTTGATTTTCTTGATCCAAAACAAGTTTTTTGTATTCGGGACCAAATTCTTGATTTTCATGATCCAAAACTAGTTTTTTGTATTCGCGACACACTTCTTGATTTTCTTGATCCAAAACTAGATTTTTGTCTTCGCGACCAAATTCTTGATTTTTTTGATCCAAAACTAGATTTTTGTCTTCGCGACCCAATTCTTGATTTTTTTGATCCAAAACTAGATTTTTGTATTCGGGACCAAATTGTTGATTTTCTTGATCCCAAACTATTTTTTTGAATTCGCGACCAAATTCTTGATTTTTTTGATCCCAAACTTGTTTTTTGTATTCGCGACACACTTCTTGATTTTCTTGATCCAAAACTAGATTTTTGTCTTCGCGACCAAATTCTTGATTTTCTTGATCCAAAACTAGATTTTTGTATTCGAGACCCAATTCTTGATTTTTTTGATCCAAAACTAGATTTTTGTATTCGGGACCAAATTCTTGATTTTCTTGATCCAAAACTAGATTTTTGTATTCGCGACCAAATTCTTGATTTTCTTGATCCAAAACTAGATTTTTGTCTTCGCGACCCAATTCTTGATTTTCTTGATCCAAAACTAGATTTTTGTATTCGGGACCAAATTCTTGATTTTCTTGATCCAAAACTATTTTTTTGAATTCGGGACCAAATTCTTGATTTTTTTGATCCCAAACTTGTTTTTTGTATTCGCGACACACTTCTTGATTTTCTTGATCCAAAACTAGATTTTTGTCTTCGCGACTAAATTCTGGATTTTCTTGATCCAAAACTAGGTTTTTGTATTCGCGACCAAATTCTTGATTATCTTGATCCAAAACTTGATTTTTGTATTCGCGACCAAATTCTTGATTTTCTTGATCCAAAACTAGTTTTTTGTATTCGGGACCAAATTCTTGATTTTTTTGATCCCAAACTTGTTTTTTGTATTCGCGACACACTTCATGATTTTCTTGATCCAAAACTAGTTTTTTGTCTTCGCGACCAAATTCTGGATTTTTTTGATCCAAAACTAGATTTTTGTCTTCGCGACCCAATTCTTGATTTTTTTGATCCAAAACTAGATTTTTGTATTCGGGACCAAATTCTTGATTTTCTTGATCCAAAACTAGTTTTTTGTATTCGGGACCAAATTCTTGATTTTTTTGATCCCAAACTTGTTTTTTGTATTCGCGACACACTTCTTGATTTTCTTGATCCAAAACTAGATTTTTGTCTTCGCGACTAAATTCTGGATTTTCTTGATCCAAAACTAGATTTTTGTATTCGCGACCAAATTCTTGATTATCTTGATCCAAAACTTGATTTTTGTATTCGCGACCAAATTCTTGATTTTCTTGCTCCCAAACTTGTTTTTTGTATTCGCGACACACTTCTTGATTTTCTTGATCCAAAACTAGTTTTTTCTATTCGCGACCAAATTCTTGATTTTCTTGATCCAAAACTAGTTTTTTGTATTCGGGACCAAATTCTTGATTTTCTTGATCCAAAACTTGTTTTTTGTATTCGCGACACACTTCTTGATTTTCTTGATCCAAAACTAGATTTTTGTATTTGCGACCAAATTCTTGATTTTCTTGATCCAAAACTAGATTTTTGTATTCGCGACCCAATTCTTAATTTTTTTGATCCAAAACTTGTTTTTTGTATTCGAGACACACTTCTTGATTTTCTTGATCCAAAACTAGATTTTTGTATTCGCGACCAAATTCTTGATTTTCTTAATCCAAAACTAGATTTTTGTATTCGCGACCAAATTCTTGATTTTCTTGATCCAAAACTAGTTTTTTCTATTCGCGACCAAATTCTTGATATTCTTGATCCAAAACTAGTTTTTTGTATTCGGGACCAAATTCTTGATTTTCTTGATCCAAAACTAGTTTTTTGTATTCGCGACACACTTCTTGATTTTCTTGATCCAAAACTAGATTTTTGTATTCGCGACCAAATTCTTGATTTTCGTGATCCAAAACTAGTTTTTTGCATTCGGGACCCAGTTCTTAATTTTTTTGATCCAAAACATGTTTTTTGTATTCGAGACACACTTCTTGATTTTCTTGATCCATAACTAGATTTTTGTATTCGCGACCAAATTCTTGATTTTCTTGATCCAAAACTAGATTTTTGTATTCGCGACCAAATTCTTGATTTTCTTGATCCAAAACTAGTTTTTTGTATTCGCGACCAAATTTTTGATTTTCTTGATCCAAAACAAGTTTTTTGTATTCGGGACCAAATTCTTGATTTTCATGATCCAAAACTAGTTTTTTGTATTCGCGACACACTTCTTGATTTTCTTGATCCAAAACTAGATTTTTGTCTTCGCGACCAAATTCTTGATTTTTTTGATCCAAAACTAGATTTTTGTCTTCGCGACCCAATTCTTGATTTTTTTGATCCAAAACTAGATTTTTGTATTCGGGACCAAATTGTTGATTTTCTTGATCCCAAACTATTTTTTTGAATTCGCGACCAAATTCTTGATTTTTTTGATCCCAAACTTGTTTTTTGTATTCGCGACACACTTCTTGATTTTCTTGATCCAAAACTAGATTTTTGTCTTCGCGACCAAATTCTTGATTTTCTTGATCCAAAACTAGATTTTTGTATTCGAGACCCAATTCTTGATTTTTTTGATCCAAAACTAGATTTTTGTATTCGGGACCAAATTCTTGATTTTCTTGATCCAAAACTAGATTTTTGTATTCGCGACCAAATTCTTGATTTTCTTGATCCAAAACTAGATTTTTGTCTTCGCGACCCAATTCTTGATTTTCTTGATCCAAAACTAGATTTTTGTATTCGGGACCAAATTCTTGATTTTCTTGATCCAAAACTATTTTTTTGAATTCGGGACCAAATTCTTGATTTTTTTGATCCCAAACTTGTTTTTTGTATTCGCGACACACTTCTTGATTTTCTTGATCCAAAACTAGATTTTTGTCTTCGCGACTAAATTCTGGATTTTCTTGATCCAAAACTAGGTTTTTGTATTCGCGACCAAATTCTTGATTATCTTGATCCAAAACTTGATTTTTGTATTCGCGACCAAATTCTTGATTTTCTTGATCCAAAACTAGTTTTTTGTATTCGGGACCAAATTCTTGATTTTTTTGATCCCAAACTTGTTTTTTGTATTCGCGACACACTTCATGATTTTCTTGATCCAAAACTAGTTTTTTGTCTTCGCGACCAAATTCTGGATTTTTTTGATCCAAAACTAGATTTTTGTCTTCGCGACCCAATTCTTGATTTTTTTGATCCAAAACTAGATTTTTGTATTCGGGACCAAATTCTTGATTTTCTTGATCCAAAACTAGTTTTTTGTATTCGGGACCAAATTCTTGATTTTTTTGATCCCAAACTTGTTTTTTGTATTCGCGACACACTTCTTGATTTTCTTGATCCAAAACTAGATTTTTGTCTTCGCGACTAAATTCTGGATTTTCTTGATCCAAAACTAGATTTTTGTATTCGCGACCAAATTCTTGATTATCTTGATCCAAAACTTGATTTTTGTATTCGCGACCAAATTCTTGATTTTCTTGCTCCCAAACTTGTTTTTTGTATTCGCGACACACTTCTTGATTTTCTTGATCCAAAACTAGTTTTTTCTATTCGCGACCAAATTCTTGATTTTCTTGATCCAAAACTAGTTTTTTGTATTCGGGACCAAATTCTTGATTTTCTTGATCCAAAACTTGTTTTTTGTATTCGCGACACACTTCTTGATTTTCTTGATCCAAAACTAGATTTTTGTATTTGCGACCAAATTCTTGATTTTCTTGTTCCAAAACTAGATTTTTGTATTCGCGACCCAATTCTTAATTTTTTTGATCCAAAACTTGTTTTTTGTATTCGAGACACACTTCTTGATTTTCTTGATCCATAACTAGATTTTTGTATTCGCGACCAAATTCTTGATTTTCTTGATCCAAAACTAGATTTTTGTATTCGCGACCAAATTCTTGATTTTCTTGATCCAAAACTAGTTTTTTGTATTCGCGACCAAATTTTTGATTTTCTTGATCCAAAACAAGTTTTTTGTATTCGGGACCAAATTCTTGATTTTCTTGATCCAAAACTAGTTTTTTGTATTCGCGACACACTTCTTGATTTTCTTGATCCAAAACTAGTTTTTTGTATTCGGGACCAAATTCTTGATTTTCTTGATCCAAAACTAGTTTTTTGTATTCGGGACCAAATTCTTGATTTTCTTGATCCAAAACTAGTTTTTTCTATTCGCGACCAAATTCTTGATTTTCTTGATCCAAAACTAGTTTTTTGTATTCGGGACCAAATTCTTGATTTTCTTGATCCAAAACTAGTTTTTTGTATTCGCGACACACTTCTTGATTTTCTTGATCCAAAACTAGATTTTTGTATTCGCGACCAAATTCTTGATTTTCGTGATCCAAAACTAGTTTTTTGCATTCGGGACCCAGTTCTTGATTTTTTTGATCCAAAACTTGTTTTTTGTATTCGAGACACACTTCTTGATTTTCTTGATCCATAACTAGATTTTTGTATTCACGACCAAATACTTGATTTTCTTGATCCAAAACTAGATTTTTGTATTCGCGACCAAATTCTTGATTTTCGTGATCCAAAACTAGTTTTTTGCATTCGGGACCCAGTTCTTGATTTTTTTGATCCCAAACTTGTTTTTTGTATTCGAGACACACTTCTTGATTTTCTTGATCCATAACTAGATTTTTGTATTCGCGACCAAATTCTTGATTTTCTTGATCCAAAACTAGATTTTTGTATTCGCGACCAAATTCTTGATTTTCTTGATCCAAAACTAGTTTTTTGTATTCGCGACCAAATTTTTGATTTTCTTGATCCAAAACAAGTTTTTTGTATTCGGGACCAAATTCTTGATTTTCATGATCCAAAACTAGTTTTTTGTATTCGCGACACACTTCTTGATTTTCTTGATCCAAAACTAGATTTTTGTCTTCGCGACCAAATTCTTGATTTTTTTGATCCAAAACTAGATTTTTGTCTTCGCGACCCAATTCTTGATTTTTTTGATCCAAAACTAGATTTTTGTATTCGGGACCAAATTGTTGATTTTCTTGATCCCAAACTATTTTTTTGAATTCGCGACCAAATTCTTGATTTTTTTGATCCCAAACTTGTTTTTTGTATTCGCGACACACTTCTTGATTTTCTTGATCCAAAACTAGATTTTTGTCTTCGCGACCAAATTCTTGATTTTCTTGATCCAAAACTAGATTTTTGTATTCGAGACCCAATTCTTGATTTTTTTGATCCAAAACTAGATTTTTGTATTCGGGACCAAATTCTTGATTTTCTTGATCCAAAACTAGATTTTTGTATTCGCGACCAAATTCTTGATTTTCTTGATCCAAAACTAGATTTTTGTCTTCGCGACCCAATTCTTGATTTTCTTGATCCAAAACTAGATTTTTGTATTCGGGACCAAATTCTTGATTTTCTTGATCCAAAACTATTTTTTTGAATTCGGGACCAAATTCTTGATTTTTTTGATCCCAAACTTGTTTTTTGTATTCGCGACACACTTCTTGATTTTCTTGATCCAAAACTAGATTTTTGTCTTCGCGACTAAATTCTGGATTTTCTTGATCCAAAACTAGGTTTTTGTATTCGCGACCAAATTCTTGATTATCTTGATCCAAAACTTGATTTTTGTATTCGCGACCAAATTCTTGATTTTCTTGATCCAAAACTAGTTTTTTGTATTCGGGACCAAATTCTTGATTTTTTTGATCCCAAACTTGTTTTTTGTATTCGCGACACACTTCATGATTTTCTTGATCCAAAACTAGTTTTTTGTCTTCGCGACCAAATTCTGGATTTTTTTGATCCAAAACTAGATTTTTGTCTTCGCGACCCAATTCTTGATTTTTTTGATCCAAAACTAGATTTTTGTATTCGGGACCAAATTCTTGATTTTCTTGATCCAAAACTAGTTTTTTGTATTCGGGACCAAATTCTTGATTTTTTTGATCCCAAACTTGTTTTTTGTATTCGCGACACACTTCTTGATTTTCTTGATCCAAAACTAGATTTTTGTCTTCGCGACTAAATTCTGGATTTTCTTGATCCAAAACTAGATTTTTGTATTCGCGACCAAATTCTTGATTATCTTGATCCAAAACTTGATTTTTGTATTCGCGACCAAATTCTTGATTTTCTTGCTCCCAAACTTGTTTTTTGTATTCGCGACACACTTCTTGATTTTCTTGATCCAAAACTAGTTTTTTCTATTCGCGACCAAATTCTTGATTTTCTTGATCCAAAACTAGTTTTTTGTATTCGGGACCAAATTCTTGATTTTCTTGATCCAAAACTTGTTTTTTGTATTCGCGACACACTTCTTGATTTTCTTGATCCAAAACTAGATTTTTGTATTTGCGACCAAATTCTTGATTTTCTTGTTCCAAAACTAGATTTTTGTATTCGCGACCCAATTCTTAATTTTTTTGATCCAAAACTTGTTTTTTGTATTCGAGACACACTTCTTGATTTTCTTGATCCATAACTAGATTTTTGTATTCGCGACCAAATTCTTGATTTTCTTGATCCAAAACTAGATTTTTGTATTCGCGACCAAATTCTTGATTTTCTTGATCCAAAACTAGTTTTTTGTATTCGCGACCAAATTTTTGATTTTCTTGATCCAAAACAAGTTTTTTGTATTCGGGACCAAATTCTTGATTTTCTTGATCCAAAACTAGTTTTTTGTATTCGCGACACACTTCTTGATTTTCTTGATCCAAAACTAGTTTTTTGTATTCGGGACCAAATTCTTGATTTTCTTGATCCAAAACTAGTTTTTTGTATTCGGGACCAAATTCTTGATTTTCTTGATCCAAAACTAGTTTTTTCTATTCGCGACCAAATTCTTGATTTTCTTGATCCAAAACTAGTTTTTTGTATTCGGGACCAAATTCTTGATTTTCTTGATCCAAAACTAGTTTTTTGTATTCGCGACACACTTCTTGATTTTCTTGATCCAAAACTAGATTTTTGTATTCGCGACCAAATTCTTGATTTTCGTGATCCAAAACTAGTTTTTTGCATTCGGGACCCAGTTCTTGATTTTTTTGATCCAAAACTTGTTTTTTGTATTCGAGACACACTTCTTGATTTTCTTGATCCATAACTAGATTTTTGTATTCACGACCAAATACTTGATTTTCTTGATCCAAAACTAGATTTTTGTATTCGCGACCAAATTCTTGATTTTCGTGATCCAAAACTAGTTTTTTGCATTCGGGACCCAGTTCTTGATTTTTTTGATCCCAAACTTGTTTTTTGTATTCGCGACACACTTCTTGATTTTCTTGATCCAAAACCAGATTTTTGTCTTCGCGACCAAATTCTTGATTTTCTTGATCCAAAACTAGATTTTTGTATTCGCGACCCAATTCTTGATTTTTTTGATCCAAAACTAGATTTTTGTATTCGGGACCAAATTCTTGATTTTCTTGATCCAAAACTAGTTTTTTTAATTCAGGACCAAATTCTTGATTTTTTTGATCCCAAACTAGTTTTTTGTATTCGCGACACACTTCTTGATTTTCTTGATCCAAAACTAGATTTTTGTATTCGCGACCAAATTCTTGATTTTCGTGATCCAAAACTAGTTTTTTGCATTCGGGACCCAGTTCTTGATTTTTTTGATCCAAAACTTGTTTTTTGTATTCGAGACACACTTCTTGATTTTCTTGATCCATAACAAGATTTTTGTATTCGCGACCAAATTCTTGATTTTCTTGATCAAAAACTAGATTTTTGTATTCGCGACCAAATTCTTGATTTTCTTGATCCAAAACAAGTTTTTTGTATTCGCGACCAAATTTTTGATTTTCTTGATCCAAAACTTGTTTTTTGTATTCGGGACCAAATTCTTGATTTTCTTGATCCAAAACTAGTTTTTTGTATTCGCGACACACTTCTTGATTTTCTTGATCCAAAACTAGATTTTTGTCTTCGCGACCAAATTCTTGATTTTTTTGATCCAAAACTAGATTCTTGTCTTCGCGACCCAATTCTTGATTTTTTTGATCCAAAACTAGATTTTTGTATTCGGGACCAAATTGTTGATTTTTCTTGATCCAAAACTAGTTTTTTGAATTCGGGACCAAATTCTTGACTTTTTTGATCCCAAACTTGTTTTTTGTATTCGCGACACACTTCTTGATTTTCTTGATCCAAAACTAGATTTTTGTCTTCGCGACCAAATTCTTGATTTTCTTGATCCAAAACTAGATTTTTGTATTCGCGACCCAATTCTTGATTTTTTTGATCCAAAACTAGATTTTTGTATTCGGGACCAAATTCTTGATTTTCTTGATCCAAAACTAGTTTTTTTAATTCGGGACCAAATTCTTGATTTTTTTGATCCCAAACTTGTTTTTTGTATTCGCGACACACTACTTGATTTTCTTGATACAAAACTAGATTTTTGTATTCGGGACCAAATTCTTGATTTTCTTGATCCAAAACTAGTTTTTTGTATTCGGGACCAAATTCTTGATTTTCTTGATCCAAAACTAGTTTTTTGTATTCGCGACACACTTCTTGATTTTCTTGATCCAAAACTAGATTTTTGTCTTCGCGACCAAATTCTTGATTTTTTTGATCCAAAACTAGATTTTTGTCTTCGCGACCCAATTCTTGATTTTTTTGATCCAAAACTAGATTTTTGTATTCGGGACCAAATTCTTGATTTTCTTGATCCAAAACTAGTTTTTTGTATTCGCGACCAAATTCTTGATTTTCTTGATCCAAAACTAGTTTTTTGTATTCGCGACACACTTCTTGATTTTCTTGATCCAAAACTAGATTTTTGTCTTCGCGACCAAATTCTTGATTTTTTTGATCCAAAACTAGATTTTTGTCTTCGCGACCCAATTCTTGATTTTTTTGATCCAAGACTAGATTTTTGTATTCGGGACCAAATTGTTGATTTTCTTGATCCAAAATTATTTTTTTGAATTCGGGACCAAATTCTTGATTTTTTTGATCCCAAACTTGTTTTTTGTATTCGCGACACACTTCTTGATTTTCTTGATCCAAAACTAGATTTTTGTCTTCGCGACCAAATTCTTGATTTTTTTGATCCAAAACTAGATTTTTGTCTTCGCGACCCAATTCTTGATTTTTTTGATCCAAAACTAGATTTTTGTATTCGGGACCAAATTCTTGATTTTCTTGATCCAAAACTAGTTTTTTTAATTCAGGACCAAATTCTTGATTTTTTTGATCCCAAACTAGTTTTTTGTATTCGCGACACACTTCTTGATTTTCTTGATCCAAAACTAGATTTTTGTATTCGCGACCAAATTCTTGATTTTCGTGATCCAAAACTAGTTTTTTGCATTCGGGACCCAGTTCTTGATTTTTTTGATCCAAAACTTGTTTTTTGTATTCGAGACACACTTCTTGATTTTCTTGATCCATAACAAGATTTTTGTATTCGCGACCAAATTCTTGATTTTCTTGATCAAAAACTAGATTTTTGTATTCGCGACCAAATTCTTGATTTTCTTGATCCAAAACAAGTTTTTTGTATTCGCGACCAAATTTTTGATTTTCTTGATCCAAAACTTGTTTTTTGTATTCGGGACCAAATTCTTGATTTTCTTGATCCAAAACTAGTTTTTTGTATTCGCGACACACTTCTTGATTTTCTTGATCCAAAACTAGATTTTTGTCTTCGCGACCAAATTCTTGATTTTTTTGATCCAAAACTAGATTCTTGTCTTCGCGACCCAATTCTTGATTTTTTTGATCCAAAACTAGATTTTTGTATTCGGGACCAAATTGTTGATTTTTCTTGATCCAAAACTAGTTTTTTGAATTCGGGACCAAATTCTTGACTTTTTTGATCCCAAACTTGTTTTTTGTATTCGCGACACACTTCTTGATTTTCTTGATCCAAAACTAGATTTTTGTCTTCGCGACCAAATTCTTGATTTTCTTGATCCAAAACTAGATTTTTGTATTCGCGACCCAATTCTTGATTTTTTTGATCCAAAACTAGATTTTTGTATTCGGGACCAAATTCTTGATTTTCTTGATCCAAAACTAGTTTTTTTAATTCGGGACCAAATTCTTGATTTTTTTGATCCCAAACTTGTTTTTTGTATTCGCGACACACTACTTGATTTTCTTGATACAAAACTAGATTTTTGTATTCGGGACCAAATTCTTGATTTTCTTGATCCAAAACTAGTTTTTTGTATTCGGGACCAAATTCTTGATTTTCTTGATCCAAAACTAGTTTTTTGTATTCGCGACACACTTCTTGATTTTCTTGATCCAAAACTAGATTTTTGTCTTCGCGACCAAATTCTTGATTTTTTTGATCCAAAACTAGATTTTTGTCTTCGCGACCCAATTCTTGATTTTTTTGATCCAAAACTAGATTTTTGTATTCGGGACCAAATTCTTGATTTTCTTGATCCAAAACTAGTTTTTTGTATTCGCGACCAAATTCTTGATTTTCTTGATCCAAAACTAGTTTTTTGTATTCGCGACACACTTCTTGATTTTCTTGATCCAAAACTAGATTTTTGTCTTCGCGACCAAATTCTTGATTTTTTTGATCCAAAACTAGATTTTTGTCTTCGCGACCCAATTCTTGATTTTTTTGATCCAAGACTAGATTTTTGTATTCGGGACCAAATTGTTGATTTTCTTGATCCAAAACTATTTTTTTGAATTCGGGACCAAATTCTTGATTTTTTTGATCCCAAACTTGTTTTTTGTATTCGCGACACACTTCTTGATTTTCTTGATCCAAAACTAGATTTTTGTCTTCGCGACCAAATTCTTGATTTTTTTGATCCAAAACTAGATTTTTGTCTTCGCGACCCAATTCTTGATTTTTTTGATCCAAAACTAGATTTTTGTATTCGGGACAAAATTCTTGATTTTCTTGATCCAAAACTAGTTTTTTGTATTCGCGACCAAATTCTTGATTTTCTTGATCCAAAACTAGTTTTTTGTATTCGCGACACACTTCTTGATTTTCTTGATCCAAAACTAGATTTTTGTCTTCGCGACCAAATTCTTGATTTTTTTGATCCAAAACTAGATTTTTGTCTTCGCGACCCAATTCTTGATTTTTTTGATCCAAAACTAGATTTTTGTATTCGGGACCAAATTCTTGATTTTCTTGATCCAAAACTAGTTTTTTGTATTCGCGACCAAATTCTTGATTTTCTTGATCCAAAACTAGTTTTTTGTATTCGGGACCAAATTCTTGATTTTCTTGATCCAAAACTAGTTTTTTGTATTCGCGACACACTTCTTGATTTTCTTGATCCAAAACTAGATTTTTGTCTTCGCGACCAAATTCTTGATTTTTTTGATCCAAAACTAGATTTTTGTCTTCGCGACCCAATTCTTGATTTTTTTGATCCAAAACTAGATTTTTGTATTCGCGACACACTTCTTGATTTTCTTGATCCAAAACTAGATTTTTGTCTTCGCGACCAAATTCTTGATTTTCTTGATCCAAAACTAGATTTTTGTATTCGGGACCAAATTCTTGATTTTCTTGATCCAAAACTAGTTTTTTGAATTCGGGACCAAATTCTTCATTTTTTTGATCCCAAACTTGTTTTTTGTATTCGCGACACACTTCTTGATTTTCTTGATCCAAAACTAGTTTTTTGTATTCGTGACCAAATTCTCGATTTTTTTTATCCAAAACTAGATTTTTGTATTCGGGACCCAGCTCTTGATTTTCTTGATCGAAAACTAGATTTTTGTCTCCGCGATCAAATTCTTGATTTTCTTGATCCAAAACTAGTTTTTTGTATTCGGGACCAAATTCTTGATTTTTTTGATCCAAAACTTGTTTTTTGTATTCGCGACACACTTCTTGATTTTCTTGATCCAAAACTAGATTTTTGTCTTCGCGACCAAATTCTTGATTTTCTTGATCCAAAACTAGATTTTTGTATTCGGGACCAAATTCTTGATTTTTTTGATCCCAAACTTGTTTTTTGTATTCGCGACACACTTCTTGATTTTCTTGATCCAAAACTAGATTTTTGTCTTCGCGACCAAATTCTTGATTTTTTTGATCCAAAACTAGATTTTTGTCTTCGCGACCCAATTCTTGATTTTTTTGATCCAAAACTAGATTTTTGTATTCGGGACCAAATTCTTGATTTTCTTGATCCAAAACTAGTTTTTTGTATTCGCGACCAAATTCTTGATTTTCTTGATCCAAAACTAGTTTTTTGTATTCGCGACACACTTCTTGATTTTCTTGATCCAAAACTAGATTTTTGTCTTCGCGACCAAATTCTTGATTTTTTTGATCCAAAACTAGATTTTTGTCTTCGCGACCCAATTCTTGATTTTTTTGATCCAAAACTAGATTTTTGTATTCGGGACCAAATTCTTGATTTTCTTGATCCAAAACTAGTTTTTTGTATTCGCGACCAAATTCTTGATTTTCTTGATCCAAAACTAGTTTTTTGTATTCGCGACACACTTCTTGATTTTCTTGATCCAAAACTAGATTTTTGTCTTCGCGACCAAATTCTTGATTTTTTTGATCCAAAACTAGATTTTTGTCTTCGCGACCCAATTCTTGATTTTTTTGATCCAAGACTAGATTTTTGTATTCGGGACCAAATTGTTGATTTTCTTGATCCAAAACTATTTTTTTGAATTCGGGACCAAATTCTTGATTTTTTTGATCCCAAACTTGTTTTTTGTATTCGCGACACACTTCTTGATTTTCTTGATCCAAAACTAGATTTTTGTCTTCGCGACCAAATTCTTGATTTTTTTGATCCAAAACTAGATTTTTGTCTTCGCGACCCAATTCTTGATTTTTTTGATCCAAAACTAGATTTTTGTATTCGGGACCAAATTCTTGATTTTCTTGATCCAAAACTAGTTTTTTGTATTCGCGACCAAATTCTTGATTTTCTTGATCCAAAACTAGTTTTTTGTATTCGCGACACACTTCTTGATTTTCTTGATCCAAAACTAGATTTTTGTCTTCGCGACCAAATTCTTGATTTTTTTGATCCAAAACTAGATTTTTGTCTTCGCGACCCAATTCTTGATTTTTTTGATCCAAAACTAGATTTTTGTATTCGGGACCAAATTCTTGATTTTCTTGATCCAAAACTAGTTTTTTGTATTCGCGACCAAATTCTTGATTTTCTTGATCCAAAACTAGTTTTTTGTATTCGGGACCAAATTCTTGATTTTCTTGATCCAAAACTAGTTTTTTGTATTCGCGACACACTTCTTGATTTTCTTGATCCAAAACTAGATTTTTGTCTTCGCGACCAAATTCTTGATTTTTTTGATCCAAAACTAGATTTTTGTCTTCGCGACCCAATTCTTGATTTTTTTGATCCAAAACTAGATTTTTGTATTCGCGACACACTTCTTGATTTTCTTGATCCAAAACTAGATTTTTGTCTTCGCGACCAAATTCTTGATTTTCTTGATCCAAAACTAGATTTTTGTATTCGGGACCAAATTCTTGATTTTCTTGATCCAAAACTAGTTTTTTGAATTCGGGACCAAATTCTTCATTTTTTTGATCCCAAACTTGTTTTTTGTATTCGCGACACACTTCTTGATTTTCTTGATCCAAAACTAGTTTTTTGTATTCGTGACCAAATTCTCGATTTTTTTTATCCAAAACTAGATTTTTGTATTCGGGACCCAGCTCTTGATTTTCTTGATCGAAAACTAGATTTTTGTCTCCGCGATCAAATTCTTGATTTTCTTGATCCAAAACTAGTTTTTTGTATTCGGGACCAAATTCTTGATTTTTTTGATCCAAAACTTGTTTTTTGTATTCGCGACACACTTCTTGATTTTCTTGATCCAAAACTAGATTTTTGTCTTCGCGACCAAATTCTTGATTTTCTTGATCCAAAACTAGATTTTTGTATTCGGGACCAAATTCTTGATTTTTTTGATCCCAAACTTGTTTTTTGTATTCGCGACACACTTCTTGATTTTCTTGATCCAAAACTAGATTTTTGTCTTCGCGACCAAATTCTTGATTTTTTTGATCCAAAACTAGATTTTTGTCTTCGCGACCCAATTCTTGATTTTTTTGATCCAAAACTAGATTTTTGTATTCGGGACCAAATTCTTGATTTTCTTGATCCAAAACTAGTTTTTTGTATTCGCGACCAAATTCTTGATTTTCTTGATCCAAAACTAGTTTTTTGTATTCGCGACACACTTCTTGATTTTCTTGATCCAAAACTAGATTTTTGTCTTCGCGACCAAATTCTTGATTTTTTTGATCCAAAACTAGATTTTTGTCTTCGCGACCCAATTCTTGATTTTTTTGATCCAAAACTAGATTTTTGTATTCGGGACCAAATTCTTGATTTTCTTGATCCAAAACTAGTTTTTTGTATTCGCGACCAAATTCTTGATTTTCTTGATCCAAAACTAGTTTTTTGTATTCGGGACCAAATTCTTGATTTTCTTGATCCAAAACTAGTTTTTTGTATTCGCGACACACTTCTTGATTTTCTTGATCCAAAACTAGATTTTTGTCTTCGCGACCAAATTCTTGATTTTTTTGATCCAAAACTAGATTTTTGTCTTCGCGACCCAATTCTTGATTTTTTTGATCCAAGACTAGATTTTTGTATTCGGGACCAAATTGTTGATTTTCTTGATCCAAAACTATTTTTTTGAATTCGGGACCAAATTCTTGATTTTTTTGATCCCAAACTTGTTTTTTGTATTCGCGACACACTTCTTGATTTTCTTGATCCAAAACTAGATTTTTGTCTTCGCGACCAAATTCTTGATTTTTTTGATCCAAAACTAGATTTTTGTCTTCGCGACCCAATTCTTGATTTTTTTGATCCAAAACTAGATTTTTGTATTCGGGACCAAATTCTTGATTTTCTTGATCCAAAACTAGTTTTTTGTATTCGCGACCAAATTCTTGATTTTCTTGATCCAAAACTAGTTTTTTGTATTCGCGACACACTTCTTGATTTTCTTGATCCAAAACTAGATTTTTGTCTTCGCGACCAAATTCTTGATTTTTTTGATCCAAAACTAGATTTTTGTCTTCGCGACCCAATTCTTGATTTTTTTGATCCAAAACTAGATTTTTGTATTCGGGACCAAATTCTTGATTTTCTTGATCCAAAACTAGTTTTTTGTATTCGCGACCAAATTCTTGATTTTCTTGATCCAAAACTAGTTTTTTGTATTCGGGACCAAATTCTTGATTTTCTTGATCCAAAACTAGTTTTTTGTATTCGCGACACACTTCTTGATTTTCTTGATCCAAAACTAGATTTTTGTCTTCGCGACCAAATTCTTGATTTTTTTGATCCAAAACTAGATTTTTGTCTTCGCGACCCAATTCTTGATTTTTTTGATCCAAAACTAGATTTTTGTATTCGCGACACACTTCTTGATTTTCTTGATCCAAAACTAGATTTTTGTCTTCGCGACCAAATTCTTGATTTTCTTGATCCAAAACTAGATTTTTGTATTCGGGACCAAATTCTTGATTTTCTTGATCCAAAACTAGTTTTTTGAATTCGGGACCAAATTCTTCATTTTTTTGATCCCAAACTTGTTTTTTGTATTCGCGACACACTTCTTGATTTTCTTGATCCAAAACTAGTTTTTTGTATTCGTGACCAAATTCTCGATTTTTTTTATCCAAAACTAGATTTTTGTATTCGGGACCCAGCTCTTGATTTTCTTGATCGAAAACTAGATTTTTGTCTCCGCGATCAAATTCTTGATTTTCTTGATCGAAAACTAGATTTTTGTCTCCGCGATCAAATTCTTGATTTTCTTGATCCAAAACTAGTTTTTTGTATTCGGGACCAAATTCTTGATTTTTTTGATCCAAAACTTGTTTTTTGTATTCGCGACACACTTCTTGATTTTCTTGATCCAAAACTAGATTTTTGTCTTCGCGACCAAATTCTTGATTTTCTTGATCCAAAACTAGATTTTTGTATTCGGGACCAAATTCTTGATTTTCTTGATCCAAAACTAGTTTTTTGAATTCGGGACCAAATTCTTCATTTTTTTGATCCCAAACTTGTTTTTTGTATTCGCGACACACTTCTTGAATTTCTTGATCCAAAACTAGATTTTTGTATTCGCGACCCAATTCTTGATTTTCTTGATCCAAAACTAGATTTTTGTCTCCGCGATCAAATTCTTGATTTTCTAGATCCAAAACTAGTTTTTTGTATTCGGGACCAAATTCTTGATTTAGTTGATCCAAAACTAGTTTTTTGTATTCGCGACACACTTCTTGATTTTCTTGATCTAAAACTAGATTTTTGTCTTCGCGACCAAATTCTTGATTTTTTTGATCCAAAACTAGATTTTTGTCTTCGCGACCAAATTCTTGATTTTCTTGATCCAAAACTAGATTTTTGTCTTCGCGACCAAATTCTTGATTTTTTTGATCCAAAACTAGATTTTTGTCTTCGCGACCCAATTCTTGATTTTTTTGATCCAAAACTAGATTTTTGTATTCGGGACCAAATTCTTGATTTTCTTGATCCAAAACTAGTTTTTTGAATTCGGGACCAAATTCTTGATTTTTTTGATCCCAAACTTGTTTTTTGTATTCGCGACACACTTCTTTATTTTCTTGATCCAAAACTAGTTTTTTGTATTCGTGACCAAATTCTCGATTTTTTTTATCCAAAACTAGATTTTTGTATTCGGGACCCAGCTCTTGATTTTCTTGATCGAAAACTAGATTTTTGTCTCCGCGATCAAATTCTTGATTTTCTTGATCCAAAACTAGTTTTTTGTATTCGGGACCAAATTCTTGATTTTTTTGATCCAAAACTTGTTTTTTGTATTCACGACACACTTCTTGATTTTCTTGATCCAAAACTAGATTTTTGTCTTCGCGACCAAATTCTTGATTTTCTTGATCCAAAACTAGATTTTTGTATTCGGGACCAAATTCTTGATTTTCTTGATCCAAAACTAGTTTTTTGAATTCGGGACCAAATTCTTCATTTTTTTGATCCCAAACTTGTTTTTTGTATTCGCGACACACTTCTTGATTTTCTTGATCCAAAACTAGTTTTTTGTATTCGTGACCAAATTCTCGATTTTTTTTATCCAAAACTAGATTTTTGTATTCGGGACCCAGCTCTTGATTTTCTTGATCGAAAACTAGATTTTTGTCTCCGCGATCAAATTCTTGATTTTCTTGATCCAAAACTAGTTTTTTGTATTCGGGACCAAATTCTTGATTTTTTTGATCCAAAACTTGTTTTTTGTATTCGCGACACACTTCTTGATTTTCTTGATCCAAAACTAGATTTTTGTCTTCGCGACCAAATTCTTGATTTTCTTGATCCAAAACTAGATTTTTGTATTCGGGACCAAATTCTTGATTTTCTTGATCCAAAACTAGTTTTTTGAATTCGGGACCAAATTCTTCATTTTTTTGATCCCAAACTTGTTTTTTGTATTCGCGACACACTTCTTGAATTTCTTGATCCAAAACTAGATTTTTGTATTCGCGACCCAATTCTTGATTTTCTTGATCCAAAACTAGATTTTTGTCTCCGCGATCAAATTCTTGATTTTCTAGATCCAAAACTAGTTTTTTGTATTCGGGACCAAATTCTTGATTTTCTTGATCCAAAACTTGTTTTTTGTATTCGCGACACACTTCTTGATTTTCTTGATCCAAAACTAGATTTTTGTCTTCGCGACCAAATTCTTGATTTTCTTGATCCAAAACTAGATTTTTGTCTTCGCGACCAAATTCTTGATTTTTTTGATCCAAAACTAGATTTTTGTCTTCGCGACCCAATTCTTGATTTTTTTGATCCAAAACTAGATTTTTGTATTCGGGACCAAATTCTTGATTTTCTTGATCCAAAACTAGTTTTTTGAATTCGGGACCAAATTCTTGATTTTTTTGATCCCAAACTTGTTTTTTGTATTCGCGACACACTTCTTGATTTTCTTGATCCAAAACTAGATTTTTGTCTTCGCGACGAAATTCTTGATTTTTTTGATCCAAAACTAGATTTTTGTATTCGGGACCAAATTCTTGATTTTCTTGATCCAAAACTAGTTTTTTGAATTCGGGACCAAATTCTTCATTTTTTTGATCCCAAACTTGTTTTTTGTATTCGCGACACACTTCTTGATTTTCTTGATCCAAAACTAGATTTTTGTATGCGCGACCAAATTCTTGATTTTCTTGATCCAAAACTAGATTTTTGTCTCCGCGATCAAATTCTTGATTTTCTTGATCCAAAACTAGATTTTTGTCTTCGCGACCAAATTCTTGATTTTTTTGATCCAAAACTAGATTTTTGTCTTCGCGACCCAATTCTTGATTTTTTTGATCCAAAACTAGATTTTTGTATTCGGGACCAAATTCTTGATTTTCTTGATCCAAAACTAGTTTTTTGTATTCGGGACCAAATTCTTGATTTTTTTGATCCCAAACTTGTTTTTTGTATTCGCGACACACTTCTTGATTTTCTTGATCCAAAACTAGATTTTTGTCTTCGCGACCAAATTCTGGATTTTCTTGATCCAAAACTAGATTTTTGTATTCGCGACCAAATTCTTGATTTTCTTGATCCAAAACTAGTTTTTTGTATTCGGGACCAAATTCTTGATTTTTTTGATCCAAAACTTGTTTTTTGTATTCGCGACACACTTCTTGATTTTCTTGATCCAAAACTAGATTTTTGTCTTCGCGACCAAATTCTTGATTTTCTTCATCCAAAACTAGATTTTTGTATTCGGGACCAAATTCTTGATTTTCTTGATCCAAAACTAGTTTTTTGAATTCGGGACCAAATTCTTCATTTTTTTGATCCCAAACTTGTTTTTTGTATTCGCGACACACTTCTTGATTTTCTTGATCCAAAACTAGATTTTTGTATTCGCGACCCAATTCTTGATTTTCTTGATCCAAAACTAGATTTTTGTCTCCGCGATCAAATTCATGATTTTCTTGATCCAAAACTAGTTTTTTGTATTCGGGACCAAATTCTTGATTTTCTTGATCCAAAACTAGTTTTTTGTATTCGTGACCAAATTCTTGATTTTCTTGATCCAAAACTAGTTTTTTGTATTCGCGACACACTTCTTGATTTTCTTGATCCAAAACTAGATTTTTGTCTTCGCGACCCAATTCTTGATTTTTTTGATCCAAAACTAGATTTTTGTATTCGGGACCAAATTCTTGATTTTCTTGATCCAAAACTAGTTTTGTGAATTCGGGACCAAATTCTTGATTTTTTTGATCCCAAACTTGTTTTTTGTATTCGCGACACACTTCTTGAATTTCTTGATCCAAAACTAGATTTTTGTATTCGCGACCCAATTCTTGATTTTCATGATCCAAAACTAGATTTTTGTCTCCGCGATCAAATTCTTGATTTTCTTGATCCAAAACTAGTTTTTTGTATTCGGGACCAAATTCTTGATTTTCTTGATCCAAAACTAGATTTTTGTCTTCGCGACCAAATTCTTGATTTTCTTGATCCAAAACTAGATTTTTGTCTTCGCGACCCAATTCTTATTTTTTTGATCCTAAACTAGATTTTTGTATTCGGGACCAAATTCTTGATTTTCTTGATCCAAAACTAGTTTTTTGAATTCGGGACCAAATTCTTGATTTTTTTGATCCCAAACTTGTTTTTTGTATTCGCGACACATTTCTTGAATTTCTTGATCCAAAACTAGATTTTTGTATGCGCGACCCAATTCTTGATTTTCTTGATCCAAAACTAGATTTTTGTCTCCGCGATCAAATTCTTGATTTTCTTGATCCAAAACTAGTTTTTTGTATTCGGGACCAAATTCTTGATTTTCTTGATCCAAAACTTGTTTTTTGTATTCGCGACACACTTCTTGATTTTCTTGATCCAAAACTAGATTTTTGTCTTCGCGACCAAATTCTTGATTTTCTTGATCCAAAACTAGATTTTTGTCTTCGCGACCAAATTCTTGATTTTTTTGATCCAAAACTAGATTTTTGTCTTCGCGACCCAATTCTTGATTTTCTTGATCCAAAACTAGATTTTTGTCTTCGCGACCAAATTCTGGATTTTCTTGATCCAAAACTAGATTTTTGTATTCGCGACCAAATTCTTGATTTTCTTGATCCAAAACTAGTTTTTTGTATTCGCGACCAAATTCTCGATTTTTTTTATCCAAAACTAGATTTTTGTATTCGGGACCCAGCTCTTGATTTTCTTGATCGAAAACTAGATTTTTGTCTCCGCGATCAAATTCTTGATTTTCTTGATCCAAAACTAGTTTTTTGTATTCGGGACCAAATTCTTGATTTTTTTGATCCAAAACTTGTTTTTTGTATTCGCGACACACTTCTTGATTTTCTTGATCCAAAACTAGATTTTTGTCTTCGCGACCAAATTCTTGATTTTTTTGATCCAAAACTAGATTTTTGTATTCGGGACCAAATTCTTGATTTTCTTGATCCAAAACTAGTTTTTTGAATTCGGGACCAAATTCTTGATTTTTTTGATCCCAAACTTGTTTTTTGTATTCGCGACACACTTCTTGATTTTCTTGATCCAAAACTAGATTTTTGTCTTCGCGACCAAATTCTTGATTTTTTTGATCCAAAACTAGATTTTTGTATTCGGGACCAAATTCTTGATTTTCTTGATCCAAAACTAGTTTTTTGAATTCGGGACCAAATTCTTCATTTTTTTGATCCCAAACTTGTTTTTTGTATTCGCGACACACTTCTTGATTTTCTTGATCCAAAACTAGATTTTTGTATTCGCGACCAAATTCTTGATTTTCTTGATCCAAAACTAGATTTTTGTCTCCGCGATCAAATTCTTGATTTTCTTGATCCAAAACTAGATTTTTGTCTTCGCGACCAAATTCTTGATTTTTTTGATCCAAAACTAGTTTTTTGTATTCGGGACCAAATTCTTGATTTTTTTGATCCCAAACTTGTTTTTTGTATTCGCGACACACTTCTTGATTTTCTTGATCCAAAACTAGATTTTTGTCTTCGCGACCAAATTCTGGATTTTCTTGATCCAAAACTAGATTTTTGTATTCGCGACCAAATTCTTGATTTTCTTGATCCAAAACTAGTTTTTTGTATTCGCGACCAAATTCTCGATTTTTTTTATCCAAAACTAGATTTTTGTATTCGGGACCCAGCTCTTGATTTTCTTGATCGAAAACTAGATTTTTGTCTCCGCGATCAAATTCTTGATTTTCTTGATCCAAAACTAGTTTTTTGTATTCGGGACCAAATTCTTGATTTTTTTGATCCAAAACTTGTTTTTTGTATTCGCGACACACTTCTTGATTTTCTTGATCCAAAACTAGATTTTTGTCTTCGCGACCAAATTCTTGATTTTCTTGATCCAAAACTAGATTTTTGTATTCGGGACCAAATTCTTGATTTTCTTGATCCAAAACTAGTTTTTTGAATTCGGGACCAAATTCTTCATTTTTTTGATCCCAAACTTGTTTTTTGTATTCGCGACACACTTCTTGATTTTCTTGATCCAAAACTAGATTTTTGTATTCGCGACCCAATTCTTGATTTTCTTGATCCAAAACTAGATTTTTGTCTCCGCGATCAAATTCATGATTTTCTTGATCCAAAACTAGTTTTTTGTATTCGGGACCAAATTCTTGATTTTCTTGATCCAAAACTTGTTTTTTGTATTCGCGACCAAATTCTTGATTTTCTTGATCCAAAACTAGTTTTTTGTATTCGGGACCAAATTCTTGATTTTCTTGATCCAAAACTAGTTTTTTGTATTCGCGACACACTTCTTGATTTTCTTGATCCAAAACTAGATTTTTGTCTTCGCGACCCAATTCTTGATTTTTTTGATCCAAAACTAGATTTTTGTATTCGGGACCAAATTCTTGATTTTCTTGATCCAAAACTAGTTTTGTGAATTCGGGACCAAATTCTTGATTTTTTTGATCCCAAACTTGTTTTTTGTATTCGCGACACACTTCTTGAATTTCTTGATCCAAAACTAGATTTTTGTATGCGCGACCCAATTCTTGATTTTCTTGATCCAAAACTAGATTTTTGTCTCCGCGATCAAATTCTTGATTTTCTTGATCCAAAACTAGTTTTTTGTATTAGGGACCAAATTCTTGATTTTCTTGATCCAAAACTTGTTTTTTGTATTCGCGACACACTTCTTGATTTTCTTGATCCAAAACTAGATTTTTGTCTTCGCGACCAAATTCTTGATTTTCTTGATCCAAAACTAGATTTTTGAATTCGGGACCAAATTCTTGATTTTTTTGATCCCAAACTTGTTTTTTGTATTCGCGACACACTTCTTGATTTTCTTGATCCAAAACTAGATTTTTGTCTTCGCGACCAAATTCTTGATTTTCTTGATCCAAAACTAGTTTTTTGAATTCGGGACCAAATTCTTGATTTTTTTGATCCAAAACTAGATTTTTGTATTCGCGACCAAATTCTTGATTTTCTTGATCCAAAACTAGTTTTTTTATTCGCGACCAAATTCTCGATTTTTTTTATCCAAAACTAGATTTTTGTATTCGGGACCCAGCTCTTGATTTTCTTGATCCAAAACTAGATTTTTGTCTCCGCAATCAAATTCTTGATTTTCTTGATCCAAAACTAGTTTTTTGTATTCGGGACCAAATTCTTGATTTTTTTGATCCCAAACTTGTTTTTTGTATTCGCAACACACTTCTTGATTTTCTTGATCCAAAACTAGATTTTTGTCTTCGCGACCAAATTCTTGATTTTTTTGATCCAAAACTAGATTTTTGTATTCGGGACCAAATTCTTGATTTTCTTGATCCAAAACTAGTTTTTTGAATTCGGGACCAAATTCTTCATTTTTTTGATCCCAAACTTGTTTTTTGTATTCGCGACACACTTCTTGATTTTCTTGATCCAAAACTAGATTTTTGTATGCGCGACCAAATTCTTGATTTTCTTGATCCAAAACTAGATTTTTGTCTCCGCGATCAAATTCTTGATTTTCTTGATCCAAAACTAGATTTTTGTCTTCGCGACCAAATTCTTGATTTTTTTGATCCAAAACTAGTTTTTTGTATTCGGGACCAAATTCTTGATTTTTTTGATCCCTAACTTGTTTTTTGTATTCGCGACACACTTCTTGATTTTTCTTGATCCAAAACTAGATTTTTGTCTTCGCGACCAAATTCTGGATTTTCTTCATCCAAAACTAGATTTTTGTATTCGCGACCAAATTCTTGATTTTCTTGATCCAAAACTAGTTTTTTGTATTCGCGACCAAATTCTTGATTTTCTTGATCCAAAACTAGTTTTTTGAATTCGGGACCAAATTCTTCATTTTTTTGATCCCAAACTTGTTTTTTGTATTCGCGACACACTTCTTGATTTTCTTGATCCAAAACTAGATTTTTGTATGCGCGACCAAATTCTTGATTTTCTTGATCCAAAACTAGATTTTTGTCTCCGCGATCAAATTCTTGATTTTCTTGATCCAAAACTAGATTTTTGTCTTCGCGACCAAATTCTTGATTTTTTTGATCCAAAACTAGTTTTTTGTATTCGGGACCAAATTCTTGATTTTTTTGATCCCAAACTTGTTTTTTGTATTCGCGACACACTTCTTGATTTTCTTGATCCAAAACTAGATTTTTGTCTTCGCGACCAAATTCTGGATTTTCTTGATCCAAAACTAGATTTTTGTATTCGCGACCAAATTCTTGATTTTCTTGATCCAAAACTAGTTTTTTGTATTCGCGACCAAATTCTCGATTTTTTTTATCCAAAACTAGATTTTTGTATTCGGGACCCAGCTCTTGATTTTCTTGATCGAAAACTAGATTTTTGTCTCCGCGATCAAATTCTTGATTTTCTTGATCCAAAACTAGTTTTTTGTATTCGGGACCTTATTCTTGATTTTTTTGATCCAAAACTTGTTTTTTGTATTCGCGACACACTTCTTGATTTTCTTGATCCAAAACTAGATTTTTGTCTTCGCGACCAAATTCTTGATTTTCTTGATCCAAAACTAGATTTTTGTATTCGGGACCAAATTCTTGATTTTCTTGATCCAAAACTAGTTTTTTGAATTCGGGACCAAATTCTTCATTTTTTTGATCCCAAACTTGTTTTTCGTATTCGCGACACACTTCTTGATTTTTTTGATCCAAAACTAGATTTTTGTATTCGCGACCCAATTCTTGATTTTCTTGATCCAAAACTAGATTTTTGTCTCCGCGATCAAATTCATGATTTTCTTGATCCAAAACTAGTTTTTTGTATTCGGGACCAAATTCTTGATTTTCTTGATCCAAAACTTGTTTTTTGTATTCGCGACCAAATTCTTGATTTTCTTGATCCAAAACTAGTTTTTTGTATTCGGGACCAATTTCTTGATTTTCTTGATCCAAAACTAGATTTTTGTCTTCGCGACCAAATTCTGGATTTTCTTGATCCAAAACTAGATTTTTGTATTCGCGACCAAATTCTTGATTTTCTTGATCCAAAACTAGTTTTTTGTATTCGCGACCAAATTCTCGATTTTTTTTATCCAAAACTAGATTTTTGTATTCGGGACCCAGCTCTTGATTTTCTTGATCGAAAACTAGATTTTTGTCTCCGCGATCAAATTCTTGATTTTCTTGATCCAAAACTAGTTTTTTGTATTCGGGACCAAATTCTTGATTTTTTTGATCCAAAACTTGTTTTTTGTATTCGCGACACACTTCTTGATTTTCTTGATCAAAAACTAGATTTTTGTCTTCGCGACCAAATTCTTGATTTTTCTTGATCCAAAACTAGATTTTTGTATTCGGGACCAAATTCTTGATTTTCTTGATCCAAAACTAGTTTTTTGAATTCGGGACCAAATTCTTCATTTTTTTGATCCCAAACTTGTTTTTTGTATTCGCGACACACTTCTTGATTTTCTTGATGCAAAACTTGTTTTTTGTATTCGCGACCAAATTCTTGATTTTCTTGATCCAAAACTAGTTTTTTGTATTCGGGTCCAAATTCTTGATTTTCTTGATCCAAAACTAGTTTTTTGTATTCGCGACACACTTCTTGATTTTCTTGATCCAAAACTAGATTTTTGTCTTCGCGACCCAATTCTTGATTTTTTTGATCCAAAACTAGATTTTTGTATTCGGGACCAAATTCTTGATTTTCTTGATCCAAAACTAGTTTTGTGAATTCGGGACCAAATTCTTGATTTTTTTGATCCCAAACTTGTTTTTTGTATTCGCGACACACTTCTTGATATTCTTGATCCAAAACTAGATTTTTGTCTTCGCGACCAAATTCTGGATTTTCTTGATCGAAAACTAGATTTTTGTATTCGCGACCAAATTCTTGATTTTCTTGATCCAAAACTAGTTTTTTGTATTCGCGACCAAATTCTTGATTTTCTTGATCCAAAACTAGTTTTTTGAATTCGGGACCAAATTCTTCATTTTTTTGATCCCAAACTTGTTTTTTGTATTCGCGACACACTTCTTGATTTTCTTGATCCAAAACTAGATTTTTGTATGCGCGACCAAATTCTTGATTTTCTTGATCCAAAACTAGATTTTTGTCTCCGCGATCAAATTCTTGATTTTCTTGATCCAAAACTAGATTTTTGTCTTCGCGACCAAATTCTTGATTTTTTTGATCCAAAACTAGTTTTTTGTATTCGGGACCAAATTCTTGATTTTTTTGATCCCAAACTTGTTTTTTGTATTCGCGACACACTTCTTGATTTTCTTGATCCAAAACTAGATTTTTGTCTTCGCGACCAAATTCTGGATTTTCTTGATCCAAAACTAGATTTTTGTATTCGCGACCAAATTCTTGATTTTCTTGATCCAAAACTAGTTTTTTGTATTCGCGACCAAATTCTCGATTTTTTTTATCCAAAACTAGATTTTTGTATTCGGGACCCAGCTCTTGATTTTCTTGATCGAAAACTAGATTTTTGTCTCCGCGATCAAATTCTTGATTTTCTTGATCCAAAACTAGTTTTTTGTATTCGGGACCAAATTCTTGATTTTTTTGATCCAAAACTTGTTTTTTGTATTCGCGACACACTTCTTGATTTTCTTGATCAAAAACTAGATTTTTGTCTTCGCGACCAAATTCTTGATTTTCTTGATCCAAAACTAGATTTTTGTATTCGGGACCAAATTCTTGATTTTCTTGATCCAAAACTAGTTTTTTGAATTCGGGACCAAATTCTTCATTTTTTTGATCCCAAACTTGTTTTTTGTATTCGCGACACACTTCTTGATTTTCTTGATGCAAAACTTGTTTTTTGTATTCGCGACCAAATTCTTGATTTTCTTGATCCAAAACTAGTTTTTTGTATTCGGGTCCAAATTCTTGATTTTCTTGATCCAAAACTAGTTTTTTGTATTCGCGACACACTTCTTTATTTTCTTGATCCAAAACTAGATTTTTGTCTTCGCGACCCAATTCTTGATTTTTTTGATCCAAAACTAGATTTTTGTATTCGGGACCAAATTCTTGATTTTCTTGATCCAAAACTAGTTTTGTGAATTCGGGACCAAATTCTTGATTTTTTTGATCCAAAACTTGTTTTTTGTATTCGCGACACACTTCTTGATTTTCTTGATCCAAAACTAGATTTTTGTCTTCGCGACCAAATTCTGGATTTTCTTGATCCAAAACTAGATTTTTGTATTCGCGACCAAATTCTTGATTTTCTTGATCCAAAACTAGTTTTTTGTATTCGCGACCAAATTCTCGATTTTTTTTATCCAAAACTAGATTTTTGTATTCGGGACCCAGCTCTTGATTTTCTTGATCGAAAACTAGATTTTTGTCTCCGCGATCAAATTCTTGATTTTCTTGATCCAAAACTAGTTTTTTGTATTCGGGACCAAATTCTTGATTTTTTTGATCCAAAACTTGTTTTTTGTATTCGCGACACACTTCTTGATTTTCTTGATCCAAAACTAGATTTTTGTCTTCGCGACCAAATTCTTGATTTTCTTGATCCAAAACTAGATTTTTGTATTCGGGACCAAATTCTTGATTTTCTTGATCCAAAACTAGTTTTTTGAATTCGGGACCAAATTCTTCATTTTTTTGATCCCAAACTTGTTTTTTGTATTCGCGACACACTTCTTGATTTTCTTGATCCAAAACTAGATTTTTGTATTCGCGACCCAATTCTTGATTTTCTTGATCCAAAACTAGATTTTTGTCTCCGCGATCAAATTCATGATTTTCTTGATCCAAAACTAGTTTTTTGTATTCGGGACCAAATTCTTGATTTTCTTGATCCAAAACTTGTTTTTTGTATTCGCGACCAAATTCTTGATTTTCTTGATCCAAAACTAGTTTTTTGTATTCGGGACCAAATTCTTGATTTTCTTGATCCAAAACTAGTTTTTTGTATTCGCGACACACTTCTTGATTTTCTTGATCCAAAACTAGATTTTTGTATTCGGGACCAAATTCTTGATTTTCTTGATCCAAAACTAGTTTTTTGTATTCGCGACCAAATTCTCGATTTTTTTTATCCAAAATTAGATTTTTGTATTCGGGACCAAATTCTTGATTTTTTTGATCCCAAACTTGTTTTTTGTATTCGCGACAAACTTCTTGATTTTCTTGGTCCAAAACTAGATTTTTGTCTTCGCGACCCAATTGTTGATTTTCTTGATCCAGAACTAGATTTTTGTTTTCGCGACCAAATTCTTGATTTTCTTGATCCAAAACTAGATTTTTGTCTTCGCGACCAAATTCTTGATTTTCTTGATCCAAAACTAGTTTTTTGAATTCGGGACCAAATTCTTGATTTTTTTGATCCCAAACTTGTTTTTTGTATTCGGGACCAAATTCTTGATTTTTTTGATCCAAAACTTGTTTTTTGTATTCGCAACACACTTCTTGATTTTCTTGATCCAAAACTAGATTTTTGTCTTCGCGACCAAATTCTTGATTTTCTTGATCCAAAACTAGATTTTTGTATTCGGGACCAAATTCTTGATTTTCTTGATCCAAAACTAGTTTTTTGAATTCGGGACCAAATTCTTCATTTTTTTGATCCCAAACTTGTTTTTTGTATTCGCGACACACTTCTTGATTTTCTTGATCCAAAACTAGATTTTTGTCTTCGCGACCAAATTCTGGATTTTCTTGATCCAAAACTAGATTTTTGTATTCGCGACCAAATTCTTGATTTTCTTGATCCAAAACTAGTTTTTTTATTCGCGACCAAATTCTCGATTTTTTTTATCCAAAACTAGATTTTTGTATTCGGGACCCAGCTCTTGATTTTCTTGATCCAAAACTAGATTTTTGTCTCCGCGATCAAATTCTTGATTTTCTTGATCCAAAACTAGTTTTTTGTATTCGGGACCAAATTCTTGATTTTTTTGATCCAAAACTTGTTTTTTGTATTCGCAACACACTTCTTGATTTTCTTGATCCAAAACTAGATTTTTGTCTTCGCGACCAAATTCTTGATTTTCTTGATCCAAAACTAGATTTTTGTATTCGGGACCAAATTCTTGATTTTCTTGATCCAAAACTAGTTTTTTGAATTCGGGACCAAATTCTTCATTTTTTTGATCCCAAACTTGTTTTTTGTATTCGCGACACACTTCTTGATTTTCTTGATCCAAAACTAGATTTTTGTATGCGCGACCAAATTCTTGATTTTCTTGATCCAAAACTAGATTTTTGTCTCCGCGATCAAATTCTTGATTTTCTTGATCCAAAACTAGATTTTTGTATTCGCGACCCAATTCTTGATTTTCTTGATCCAAAACTAGATTTTTGTCTCCGCGATCAAATTCTTGATTTTCTTGGTCCAAAACTAGATTTTTGTCTTCGCGACCCAATTCTTGATTTTCTTGATCCAGAACTAGATTTTTGTTTTCGCGACCAAATTCTTGATTTTCTTGATCCAAAACTAGATTTTTGTCTTCGCGACCAAATTCTTGATTTTTTTGATCCAAAACTAGATTTTTGTCTTCGCGACCCAATTCTTGATTTTTTTGATCCAAAACTAGATTTTTGTATTCGGGACCAAATTCTTGATTTTCTTGATCCAAAACTAGTTTTTTGAATTCGGGACCAAATTCTTGATTTTTTTGATCCCAAACTTGTTTTTTGTATTCGCGACAAACTTCTTGATTTTCTTGGTCCAAAACTAGATTTTTGTCTGCGCGACCCAATTCTTGATTTTCTTGATCCAGAACTAGATTTTTGTTTTCGCGACCAAATTCTTGATTTTCTTGATCCAAAACTAGATTTTTGTCTTCGCGACCAAATTCTTGATTTTTTTGATCCAAAACTAGATTTTTGTCTTCGCGACCCAATTCTTGATTTTTTTGATCCAAAACTAGATTTTTGTATTCGGGACCAAATTCTTGATTTTCTTGATCCAAAACTAGTTTTTTGAATTCGGGACCAAATTCTTGATTTTTTTGATCCCAAACTTGTTTTTTGTATTCGCGACAAACTTCTTGATTTTCTTGGTCCAAAACTAGATTTTTGTCTTCGCGACCCAATTCTTGATTTTCTTGACCCAGAACTAGATTTTTGTTTTCGCGACCAAATTCTTGATTTTCTTGATCCAAAACTAGATTTTTGTCTTCGCGACCAAATTCTTGATTTTCTTGATCCAAAACTAGATTTTTGTATTCGCGACCCAATTCTTGATTTTCTTGGTCCAAAACTAGATTTTTGTCTTCGCGACCCAATTCTTGATTTTCTTGATCCAGAACTAGATTTTTGTTTTCGCGACCAAATTCTTGATTTTCTTGATCCAAAACTAGATTTTTGTCTTCGCGACCAAATTCTTGATTTTCTTGATCCAAAACTAGATTTTTGTATTCGCGACCCAATTCTTGATTTTCTTGATCCAAAACTAGATTTTTGTCTCCGCGATCAAATTCTTGATTTTCTTGGTCCAAAACTAGATTTTTGTCTTCGCGACCCAATTCTTGATTTTCTTGATCCAGAATTAGATTTTTGTTTTCGCGACCAAATTCTTGATTTTCTTGATCCAAAACTAGATTTTTGTCTTCGCGACCAAATTCTTGATTTTTTTGATCCAAAACTAGTTTTTTGTCTTCGCGACCCAATTCTTGATTTTTTTGATCCAAAACTAGATTTTTGTATTCGGGACCGAATTCTTGATTTTCTTGATCCAAAACTAGTTTTTTGTATTCGGGACCAAATTCTTGATTTTTTTGATCCCCAACTTGTTTTTTGTATTCGCGACACACTTCTTGATTTTCTTGATCCACAACTAGATTTTTGTTTTCGCGACCAAATTCTTGATTTTCTTGATCCAGAACTAGATTTTTGTTTTCGCGACCAAATTCTTGATTTTCTTGATCCAAAACTAGTTTTTTGTATTCGGGACCAAATTCTTGATTTTCTTGATCCCAAACTAGATTTTTGTATTCGCGACACACTTCTTGATTTTCTTGATCCAAAACTAGATTTTTGTCTTCGCGACCAAATTCTGGATTTTCTTGATCCAAAACTAGATTTTTGTATTCGCGACCAAATTCTTGATTTTCTTGATCCAAAACTAGTTTTTTGTATTCGCGACCAAATTCTCGATTTTTTTTATCCAAAACTAGATTTTTGTATTCGGGACCCAGCTCTTGATTTTCTTGATCGAAAACTAGATTTTTGTCTCCGCGATCAAATTCTTGATTTTCTTGATCCAAAACTAGTTTTTTGTATTCGGGACCAAATTCTTGATTTTTTTGATCCAAAACTTGTTTTTTGTATTCGCGACACACTTCTTGATTTTCTTGATCCAAAACTAGATTTTTGTCTTCGCGACCAAATTCTTGATTTTCTTGATCCAAAACTAGATTTTTGTATTCGGGACCAAATTCTTGATTTTCTTGATCCAAAACTAGTTTTTTGTATTCGGGACCAAATTCTTGATTTTTTTGATCCAAAACTTGTTTTTTGTATTCGCAACACACTTCTTGATTTTCTTGATCCAAAACTAGATTTTTGTCTTCGCGACCAAATTCTTGATTTTCTTGATCCAAAACTAGATTTTTGTATTCGGGACCAAATTCTTGATTTACTTGATCCAAAACTAGTTTTTTGAATTCGGGACCAAATTCTTCATTTTTTTGATCCCAAACTTGTTTTTTGTATTCGCGACACACTTCTTGATTTTCTTGATCCAAAACTAGATTTTTGTCTTCGCGACCAAATTCTGGATTTTCTTGATCCAAAACTAGATTTTTGTATTCGCGACCAAATTCTTGATTTTCTTGATCCAAAACTAGTTTTTTTATTCGCGACCAAATTCTCGATTTTTTTTATCCAAAACTAGATTTTTGTATTCGGGACCCAGCTCTTGATTTTCTTGATCCAAAACTAGATTTTTGTCTCCGCGATCAAATTCTTGATTTTCTTGATCCAAAACTAGTTTTTTGTATTCGGGACCAAATTCTTGATTTTTTTGATCCAAAACTTGTTTTTTGTATTCGCAACACACTTCTTGATTTTCTTGATCCAAAACTAGATTTTTGTCTTCGCGACCAAATTCTTGATTTTCTTGATCCAAAACTAGATTTTTGTATTCGGGACCAAATTCTTGATTTTCTTGATCCAAAACTAGTTTTTTGAATTCGGGACCAAATTCTTCATTTTTTTGATCCCAAACTTGTTTTTTGTATTCGCGACACACTTCTTGATTTTCTTGATCCAAAACTAGATTTTTGTATGCGCGACCAAATTCTTGATTTTCTTGATCCAAAACTAGATTTTTGTCTCCGCGATCAAATTCTTGATTTTCTTGATCCAAAACTAGATTTTTGTATTCGCGACCCAATTCTTGATTTTCTTGATCCAAAACTAGATTTTTGTCTCCGCGATCAAATTCTTGATTTTCTTGGTCCAAAACTAGATTTTTGTCTTCGCGACCCAATTCTTGATTTTCTTGATCCAGAACTAGATTTTTGTTTTCGCGACCAAATTCTTGATTTTCTTGATCCAAAACTAGATTTTTGTCTTCGCGACCAAATTCTTGATTTTTTTGATCCAAAACTAGATTTTTGTCTTCGCGACCCAATTCTTGATTTTTTTGATCCAAAACTAGATTTTTGTATTCGGGACCAAATTCTTGATTTTCTTGATCCAAAACTAGTTTTTTGAATTCGGGACCAAATTCTTGATTTTTTTGATCCCAAACTTGTTTTTTGTATTCGCGACAAACTTCTTGATTTTCTTGGTCCAAAACTAGATTTTTGTCTGCGCGACCCAATTCTTGATTTTCTTGATCCAGAACTAGATTTTTGTTTTCGCGACCAAATTCTTGATTTTCTTGATCCAAAACTAGATTTTTGTCTTCGCGACCAAATTCTTGATTTTTTTGATCCAAAACTAGATTTTTGTCTTCGCGACCCAATTCTTGATTTTTTTGATCCAAAACTAGATTTTTGTATTCGGGACCAAATTCTTGATTTTCTTGATCCAAAACTAGTTTTTTGAATTCGGGACCAAATTCTTGATTTTTTTGATCCCAAACTTGTTTTTTGTATTCGCGACAAACTTCTTGATTTTCTTGGTCCAAAACTAGATTTTTGTCTTCGCGACCCAATTCTTGATTTTCTTGACCCAGAACTAGATTTTTGTTTTCGCGACCAAATTCTTGATTTTCTTGATCCAAAACTAGATTTTTGTCTTCGCGACCAAATTCTTGATTTTCTTGATCCAAAACTAGATTTTTGTATTCGCGACCCAATTCTTGATTTTCTTGGTCCAAAACTAGATTTTTGTCTTCGCGACCCAATTCTTGATTTTCTTGATCCAGAACTAGATTTTTGTTTTCGCGACCAAATTCTTGATTTTCTTGATCCAAAACTAGATTTTTGTCTTCGCGACCAAATTCTTGATTTTCTTGATCCAAAACTAGATTTTTGTATTCGCGACCCAATTCTTGATTTTCTTGATCCAAAACTAGATTTTTGTCTCCGCGATCAAATTCTTGATTTTCTTGGTCCAAAACTAGATTTTTGTCTTCGCGACCCAATTCTTGATTTTCTTGATCCAGAACTAGATTTTTGTTTTCGCGACCAAATTCTTGATTTTCTTGATCCAAAACTAGATTTTTGTCTTCGCGACCAAATTCTTGATTTTTTTGATCCAAAACTAGTTTTTTGTCTTCGCGACCCAATTCTTGATTTTTTTGATCCAAAACTAGATTTTTGTATTCGGGACCGAATTCTTGATTTTCTTGATCCAAAACTAGTTTTTTGTATTCGGGACCAAATTCTTGATTTTTTTGATCCCCAACTTGTTTTTTGTATTCGCGACACACTTCTTGATTTTCTTGATCCACAACTAGATTTTTGTTTTCGCGACCAAATTCTTGATTTTCTTGATCCAGAACTAGATTTTTGTTTTCGCGACCAAATTCTTGATTTTCTTGATCCAAAACTAGTTTTTTGTATTCGGGACCAAATTCTTTATTTTCTTGATCCCAAACTAGATTTTTGTATTCGCGACACACTTCTTGATTTTCTTGATCCAAAACTAGATTTTTGTCTTCGCGACCAAATTCTGGATTTTCTTGATCCAAAACTAGATTTTTGTATTCGCGACCAAATTCTTGATTTTCTTGATCCAAAACTAGTTTTTTGTATTCGCGACCAAATTCTCGATTTTTTTTATCCAAAACTAGATTTTTGTATTCGGGACCCAGCTCTTGATTTTCTTGATCGAAAACTAGATTTTTGTCTCCGCGATCAAATTCTTGATTTTCTTGATCCAAAACTAGTTTTTTGTATTCGGGACCAAATTCTTGATTTTTTTGATCCAAAACTTGTTTTTTGTATTCGCGACACACTTCTTGATTTTCTTGATCCAAAACTAGATTTTTGTCTTCGCGACCAAATTCTTGATTTTCTTGATCCAAAACTAGATTTTTGTATTCGGGACCAAATTCTTGATTTTCTTGATCCAAAACTAGTTTTTTGAATTCGGGACCAAATTCTTCATTTTTTTGATCCCAAACTTGTTTTTTGTATTCGCGACACACTTCTTGATTTTCTTGATCCAAAACTAGATTTTTGTATTCGCGACCCAATTCTTGATTTTCTTGATCCAAAACTAGATTTTTGTCTCCGCGATCAAATTCATGATTTTCTTGATCCAAAACTAGTTTTTTGTATTCGGGACCAAATTCTTGATTTTCTTGATCCAAAACTTGTTTTTTGTATTCGCGACCAAATTCTTGATTTTCTTGATCCAAAACTAGTTTTTTGTATTCGGGACCAAATTCTTGATTTTCTTGATCCAAAACTAGTTTTTTGTATTCGCGACACACTTCTTGATTTTCTTGATCCAAAACTAGATTTTTGTATTCGGGACCAAATTCTTGATTTTCTTGATCCAAAACTAGTTTTTTGTATTCGCGACCAAATTCTCGATTTTTTTTATCCAAAATTAGATTTTTGTATTCGGGACCAAATTCTTGATTTTTTTGATCCCAAACTTGTTTTTTGTATTCGCGACAAACTTCTTGATTTTCTTGGTCCAAAACTAGATTTTTGTCTTCGCGACCCAATTGTTGATTTTCTTGATCCAGAACTAGATTTTTGTTTTCGCGACCAAATTCTTGATTTTCTTGATCCAAAACTAGATTTTTGTCTTCGCGACCAAATTCTTGATTTTCTTGATCCAAAACTAGTTTTTTGAATTCGGGACCAAATTCTTGATTTTTTTGATCCCAAACTTGTTTTTTGTATTCGGGACCAAATTCTTAATTTTTTTGATCCAAAACTTGTTTTTTGTATTCGCAACACACTTCTTGATTTTCTTGATCCAAAACTAGATTTTTGTCTTCGCGACCAAATTCTTGATTTTCTTGATCCAAAACTAGATTTTTGTATTCGGGACCAAATTCTTGATTTTCTTGATCCAAAACTAGTTTTTTGAATTCGGGACCAAATTCTTCATTTTTTTGATCCCAAACTTGTTTTTTGTATTCGCGACACACTTCTTGATTTTCTTGATCCAAAACTAGATTTTTGTCTTCGCGACCAAATTCTGGATTTTCTTGATCCAAAACTAGATTTTTGTATTCGCGACCAAATTCTTGATTTTCTTGATCCAAAACTAGTTTTTTTATTCGCGACCAAATTCTCGATTTTTTTTATCCAAAACTAGATTTTTGTATTCGGGACCCAGCTCTTGATTTTCTTGATCCAAAACTAGATTTTTGTCTCCGCGATCAAATTCTTGATTTTCTTGATCCAAAACTAGTTTTTTGTATTCGGGACCAAATTCTTGATTTTTTTGATCCAAAACTTGTTTTTTGTATTCGCAACACACTTCTTGATTTTCTTGATCCAAAACTAGATTTTTGTCTTCGCGACCAAATTCTTGATTTTCTTGATCCAAAACTAGATTTTTGTATTCGGGACCAAATTCTTGATTTTCTTGATCCAAAACTAGTTTTTTGAATTCGGGACCAAATTCTTCATTTTTTTGATCCCAAACTTGTTTTTTGTATTCGCGACACACTTCTTGATTTTCTTGATCCAAAACTAGATTTTTGTATGCGCGACCAAATTCTTGATTTTCTTGATCCAAAACTAGATTTTTGTCTCCGCGATCAAATTCTTGATTTTCTTGATCCAAAACTAGATTTTTGTATTCGCGACCCAATTCTTGATTTTCTTGATCCAAAACTAGATTTTTGTCTCCGCGATCAAATTCTTGATTTTCTTGGTCCAAAACTAGATTTTTGTCTTCGCGACCCAATTCTTGATTTTCTTGATCCAGAACTAGATTTTTGTTTTCGCGACCAAATTCTTGATTTTCTTGATCCAAAACTAGATTTTTGTCTTCGCGACCAAATTCTTGATTTTTTTGATCCAAAACTAGATTTTTGTCTTCGCGACCCAATTCTTGATTTTTTTGATCCAAAACTAGATTTTTGTATTCGGGACCAAATTCTTGATTTTCTTGATCCAAAACTAGTTTTTTGAATTCGGGACCAAATTCTTGATTTTTTTGATCCCAAACTTGTTTTTTGTATTCGCGACAAACTTCTTGATTTTCTTGGTCCAAAACTAGATTTTTGTCTGCGCGACCCAATTCTTGATTTTCTTGATCCAGAACTAGATTTTTGTTTTCGCGACCAAATTCTTGATTTTCTTGATCCAAAACTAGATTTTTGTCTTCGCGACCAAATTCTTGATTTTTTTGATCCAAAACTAGATTTTTGTCTTCGCGACCCAATTCTTGATTTTTTTGATCCAAAACTAGATTTTTGTATTCGGGACCAAATTCTTGATTTTCTTGATCCAAAACTAGTTTTTTGAATTCGGGACCAAATTCTTGATTTTTTTGATCCCAAACTTGTTTTTTGTATTCGCGACAAACTTCTTGATTTTCTTGGTCCAAAACTAGATTTTTGTCTTCGCGACCCAATTCTTGATTTTCTTGACCCAGAACTAGATTTTTGTTTTCGCGACCAAATTCTTGATTTTCTTGATCCAAAACTAGATTTTTGTCTTCGCGACCAAATTCTTGATTTTCTTGATCCAAAACTAGATTTTTGTATTCGCGACCCAATTCTTGATTTTCTTGGTCCAAAACTAGATTTTTGTCTTCGCGACCCAATTCTTGATTTTCTTGATCCAGAACTAGATTTTTGTTTTCGCGACCAAATTCTTGATTTTCTTGATCCAAAACTAGATTTTTGTCTTCGCGACCAAATTCTTGATTTTCTTGATCCAAAACTAGATTTTTGTATTCGCGACCCAATTCTTGATTTTCTTGATCCAAAACTAGATTTTTGTCTCCGCGATCAAATTCTTGATTTTCTTGGTCCAAAACTAGATTTTTGTCTTCGCGACCCAATTCTTGATTTTCTTGATCCAGAACTAGATTTTTGTTTTCGCGACCAAATTCTTGATTTTCTTGATCCAAAACTAGATTTTTGTCTTCGCGACCAAATTCTTGATTTTTTTGATCCAAAACTAGTTTTTTGTCTTCGCGACCCAATTCTTGATTTTTTTGATCCAAAACTAGATTTTTGTATTCGGGACCAAATTCTTGATTTTCTTGATCCAAAACTAGTTTTTTGAATTCGGGACCAAATTCTTGATTTTTTTGATCCCAAACTTGTTTTTTGTATTCGCGACAAACTTCTTGATTTTCTTGGTCCAAAACTAGATTTTTGTCTTCGCGACCCAATTCTTGATTTTCTTGATCCAGAACTAGATTTTTGTTTTCGCGACCAAATTCTTGATTTTCTTGATCCAAAACTAGATTTTTGTCTTCGCGACCAAATTCTTGATTTTCTTGATCCAAAACTAGATTTTTGTATTCGCGACCCAATTCTTGATTTTTTTGATCCAAAACTAGATTTTTGTATGCGGGACCAAATTCTTGATTTTCTTGGTCCAAAACTAGATTTTTGTCTTCGCGACCCAATTCTTGATTTTCTTGATCCAGAACTAGATTTTTGTTTTCGCGACCAAATTCTTGATTTTCTTGGTCCAAAACTAGATTTTTGTCTTCGCGACCCAATTCTTGATTTTCTTGATCCAGAACTAGATTTTTGTTTTCGCGACCAAATTCTTGATTTTCTTGATCCAAAACTAGATTTTTGTCTTCGCGACCAAATTCTTGATTTTCTTGATCCAAAACTAGTTTTTTGAATTCGGGACCAAATTCTTGATTTTTTTGATCCCAAACTTGTTTTTTGTATTCGGGACCAAATTCTTGATTTTTTTGATCCAAAACTTGTTTTTTGTATTCGCAACACACTTCTTGATTTTCTTGATCCAAAACTAGATTTTTGTCTTCGCGACCAAATTCTTGATTTTCTTGATCCAAAACTAGTTTTTTGAATTCGGGACCTAATTCTTCATTTTTTTGATCCCAAACTTGTTTTTTGTATTCGCGACACACTTCTTGATTTTCTTGGTCCAAAACTAGATTTTTGTTTTCGCGACCTAATTCTTGATTTTCTTGATCCAGAACTAGATTTTTGTTTGCGCGACCAAATTCTTGATTTTCTTGATCCAAAACTAGTTTTTTGAATTCGGGACCAAATTCTTGATTTTTTTGATCCCAAACTTGTTTTTTGTATTCGCGACACACTTCTTGATTTTCTTGATCCAAAACTAGATTTTTGTCTTCGCGACCAAATTCTTGATTTTCTTGATCCAAAACTAGATTTTTGTATTCGCGACCCAATTCTTGATTTTTTTGATCCAAAACTAGATTTTTGTATTCGGGACCAAATTCTTGATTTTCTTGATCCAAAACTAGTTTTTTGTATTCGCGACACACTTCTTGATTTTCTTGATCCAAAACTAGATTTTTGTCTTCGCGACCAAATTCTTGATTTTTTTGATCCAAAATTAGATTTTTGTCTTCGCGACCCAATTCTTGATTTTTTTGATCCAAAACTAGATTTTTGTATTCGGGACCAAATTCTTGATTTTCTTGATCCAAAACTAGTTTTTTGAATTCGGGACCAAATTCTTCATTTTTTTGATCCCAAACTTGTTTTTTGTATTCGCGACACACTTCTTGATTTTCTTGGTCCAAAACTAGATTTTTGTCTTCGCGACCCAATTCTTGATTTTCTTAATCCAGAACTAGATTTTTGTTTTCGCGACCAAATTCTTGATTTTCTTGATCCAAAACTAGTTTTTTGAATTCGGGACCAAATTCTTGATTTTTTTGATCCCAAACTTGTTTTTTGTATTCGCGACACATTTCTTGATTTTCTTGATCCAAAACTAGATTTTTGTCTTCGCGACCAAATTCTTGATTTTCTTGATCCAAAACTAGATTTTTGTATTCGCGACCCAATTCTTGATTTTTTTGATCCAAAACTAGATTTTTGTATTCGGGACCAAATTCTTGATTTTCTTGATCCAAAACTAGTTTTTTGTATTCGGGACCAAATTCTTGATTTTTTTGATCCCAAATTTGTTTTTTGAATTCGCGACACACTTCTTGATTTTCTTGATCCAAAACTAGATTTTTGTCTTCGCGACCAAATTCTGGATTTTCTTGATCCAAAACTAGATTTTTGTATTCGCGACCAAATTCTTGATTTTCTTGATCCAAAACTAGTTTTTTTATTCGCGACCAAATTCTCGATTTTTTTTATCCAAAACTAGATTTTTGTATTCGGGACCCAGCTCTTGATTTTCTTGATCCAAAACTAGATTTTTGTCTCCGCGATCAAATTCTTGATTTTCTTGATCCAAAACTAGTTTTTTGTATTCGGGACCAAATTCTTGATTTTTTTGATCCAAAACTTGTTTTTTGTATTCGCAACACACTTCTTGATTTTCTTGATCCAAAACTAGATTTTTGTCTTCGCGACCAAATTCTTGATTTTCTTGATCCAAAACTAGATTTTTGTATTCGGGACCAAATTCTTGATTTTCTTGATCCAAAACTAGTTTTTTGAATTCGGGACCAAATTCTTCATTTTTTTGATCCCAAACTTGTTTTTTGTATTCGCGACACACTTCTTGATTTTCTTGATCCAAAACTAGATTTTTGTCTTCGCGACCAAATTCTGGATTTTCTTGATCCAAAACTAGATTTTTGTATTTGCGACCAAATTCTTGATTTTCTTGATCCAAAACTAGTTTTTTTATTCGCGACCAAATTCTCGATTTTTTTTATCCAAAACTAGATTTTTGTATTCGGGACCCAGCTCTTGATTTTCTTGATCCAAAACTAGATTTTTGTCTCCGCGATCAAATTCTTGATTTTCTTGATCCAAAACTAGTTTTTTGTATTCGGGACCAAATTCTTGATTTTTTTGATCCAAAACTTGTTTTTTGTATTCGCAACACACTTCTTGATTTTCTTGATCCAAAACTAGATTTTTGTCTTCGCGACCCAATTCTTGATTTTTTTGATCCAAAACTAGATTTTTGTATTCGGGACCAAATTCTTGATTTTCTTGATCCAAAACTAGTTTTTTGAATTCGGGACCAAATTCTTGATTTTTTTGATCCCAAACTTGTTTTTTGTATTCGCGACAAACTTCTTGATTTTCTTGGTCCAAAACTAGATTTTTGTCTTCGCGACCCAATTCTTGATTTTCTTGATCCAGAACTAGATTTTTGTTTTCGCGACCAAATTCTTGATTTTCTTGATCCAAAACTAGATTTTTGTCTTCGCGACCAAATTCTTGATTTTTTTGATCCAAAACTAGATTTTTGTCTTCGCGACCCAATTCTTGATTTTTTTGATCCAAAACTAGATTTTTGTATTCGGGACCAAATTCTTGATTTTCTTGATCCAAAACTAGTTTTTTGAATTCGGGACCAAATTCTTCATTTTTTTGATCCCAAACTTGTTTTTTGTATTCGCGACACACTTCTTGATTTTCTTGATCCAAAACTAGATTTTTGTCTTCGCGACCCAATTCTTGATTTTCTTGATCCAGAACTAGATTTTTGTTTTCGCGACCAAATTCTTGATTTTCTTGATCCAAAACTAGTTTTTTGAATTCGGGACCAAATTCTTGATTTTATTGATCCCAAACTTGTTTTTTGTATTCGCGACACACTTCTTGATTTTCTTGATCCAAAACTAGATTTTTGTCTTCGCGACCAAATTCTTGATTTTCTTGATCCAAAACTAGATTTTTGTATTCGCGACCCAATTCTTGATTTTTTTGATCCAAAACTAGATTTTTGTATTCGGGACCAAATTCTTGATTTTCTTGATCCAAAACTAGTTTTTTGTATTCGGGACCAAATTCTTGATTTTTTTGATCCCAAACTTGTTTTTTGAATTCGCGACACACTTCTTGATTTTCTTGATCCAAAACTAGATTTTTGTCTTCGCGACCAAATTCTGGATTTTCTTGATCCAAAACTAGATTTTTGTATTCGCGACCAAATTCTTGATTTTCTTGATCCAAAACTAGTTTTTTCATTCGCGACCAAATTCTCGATTTTTTTTATCCAAAACTAGATTTTTGTATTCGGGACCCAGCTCTTGATTTTCTTGATCCAAAACTAGATTTTTGTCTCCGCGATCAAATTCTTGATTTTCTTGATCCAAAACTAGTTTTTTGTATTCGGGACCAAATTCTTGATTTTTTTGATCCAAAACTTGTTTTTTGTATTCGCAACACACTTCTTGATTTTCTTGATCCAAAACTAGATTTTTGTCTTCGCGACCAAATTCTTGATTTTCTTGATCCAAAACTAGATTTTTGTATTCGGGACCAAATTCTTGATTTTCTTGATCCAAAACTAGTTTTTTGAATTCGGGACCAAATTCTTCATTTTTTTGATCCCAAACTTGTTTTTTGTATTCGCGACACACTTCTTGATTTTCTTGATCCAAAACTAGATTTTTGTATGCGCGACCAAATTCTTGATTTTCTTGATCCAAAACTAGATTTTTGTCTCCGCGATCAAATTCTTGATTTTCTTGATCCAAAACTAGTTTTTTGTATTCGGGACCAAATTCTTGATTTTCTTGATCCAAAACTTGTTTTTTGTATTCGCGACACACTTCTTGATTTTCTTGATCCAAAACTAGATTTTTGTCTTCGCGACCAAATTCTTGATTTTCTTGATCCAAAACTAGATTTTTGTCTTCGCGACCAAATTCTTGATTTTTTTGATCCAAAACTAGATTTTTGTCTTCGCGACCCAATTCTTGATTTTTTTGATCCAAAACTAGATTTTTGTATTCGGGACCAAATTCTTGATTTTCTTGATCCAAAACTAGTTTTTTGAATTCGGGACCAAATTCTTGATTTTTTTGATCCCAAACTTGTTTTTTGTATTCGCGACACACTTCTTGATTTTCTTGATCCAAAACTAGATTTTTGTCTTCGCGACCAAATTCTTGATTTTCTTGATCCAAAACTAGATTTTTGTATTCGCGACCCAATTCTTGATTTTTTTGATCCAAAACTAGATTTTTGTATTCGGGACCAAATTCTTGATTTTCTTGATCCAAAACTAGTATTTTGAATTCGGGACCAAATTCTTCATTTTTTTGATCCCAAACTTGTTTTTTGTATTCGCGACACACTTCTTGATTTTCTTGATCCAAAACTAGATTTTTGTATTCGCGACCAAATTCTTGATTTTCTTGATCCAAAACTAGATTTTTGTATTCGCGACCAAATTCTTGATTTTCTTGATCCAAAACTAGTTTTTTGTATTCGCGACCAAATTCTTGATTTTCTTGATCCAAAACTAGTTTTTTGTATTCGGGACCATATTCTTGATTTTCTTGATCCAAAACTAGTTTTTTGAATTCGCGACACACTTCTTGATTTTCTTGATCCAAAACTAGATTTTTGTCTTCGCGACCAAATTCTTGATTTTCTTGATCCAAAACTAGATTTTTGTATTCGGGACCAAATTCTTGATTTTCTTGATCCAAAACTAGTTTTTTGAATTCGGGACCAAATTCTTCATTTTTTTGATCCAAAACTAGTTTTTTGTATTCGGGACCAAATTCTTGATTTTCTTGATCCAAAACTAGATTTTTGTCTTCGCGACCAAATTCTTGATTTTTTTGATCCAAAACTAGATTTTTGTCTTCGCGACCCAATTCTTGATTTTTTTGATCCAAAACTAGATTTTTGTATTCGGGACCAAATTCTTGATTTTCTTGATCCAAAACTAGTTTTTTGAATTCGGGACCAAATTCTTCATTTTTTTGATCCCAAACTTGTTTTTTGTATTCGCGACACACTTCTTGATTTTCTTGGTCCAAAACTAGATTTTTGTCTTCGCGACCCAATTCTTGATTTTCTTGATCCAGAACTAGATTTTTGTTTTCGCGACCAAATTCTTGATTTTCTTGATCCAAAACTAGTTTTTTGAATTCGGGACCAAATTCTTGATTTTTTTGATCCCAAACTTGTTTTTTGTATTCGCGACACACTTCTTGATTTTCTTGATCCAAAACTAGATTTTTGTCTTCGCGACCAAATTCTTGATTTTCTTGATCCAAAACTAGTTTTTTGAATTCGGGACCAAATTCTTGATTTTTTTGATCCAAAACTAGATTTTTGTATTCGCGACCAAATTCTTGATTTTCTTGATCCAAAACTAGTTTTTTTATTCGCGACCAAATTCTCGATTTTTTTTATCCAAAACTAGATTTTTGTATTCGGGACCCAGCTCTTGATTTTCTTGATCCAAAACTAGATTTTTGTCTCCGCAATCAAATTCTTGATTTTCTTGATCCAAAACTAGTTTTTTGTATTCGGGACCAAATTCTTGATTTTTTTGATCCAAAAATTGTTTTTTGTATTCGCGACACACTTCTTGATTTTCTTGATCCAAAACTAGATTTTTGTCTTCGCGACCAAATTCTTGATTTTCTTGATCCAAAACTAGATTTTTGTATTCGGGACCAAATTCTTGATTTTCTTGATCCAAAACTAGTTTTTTGAATTCGGGACCAAATTCTTCATTTTTTTGATCCCAAACTTGTTTTTTGTATTCGCGACACACTTCTTGATATTCTTGATGCAAAACTTGTTTTTTGTATTCGCGACCAAATTCTTGATTTTCTTGATCCAAAACTAGTTTTTTGTATTCGGGACCAAATTCTTGATTTTCTTGATCCAAAACTAGTTTTTTGAATTCGGGACCAAATTCTTGATTTTTTTGATCCCAAACTTGTTTTTTGTATTCGCGACACACTTCTTGATTTTCTTGATCCAAAACTAGATTTTTGTCTTCGCGACCAAATTCTTGATTTTCTTGATCCAAAACTAGTTTTTTGAATTCGGGACCAAATTCTTGATTTTTTTGATCCAAAACTAGATTTTTGTATTCGCGACCAAATTCTTGATTTTCTTGATCCAAAACTAGTTTTTTTATTCGCGACCAAATTCTCGATTTTTTTTATCCAAAACTAGATTTTTGTATTCGGGACCCAGCTCTTGATTTTCTTGATCCAAAACTAGATTTTTGTCTCCGCAATCAAATTCTTGATTTTCTTGATCCAAAACTAGTTTTTTGTATTCGGGACCAAATTCTTGATTTTTTTGATCCAAAACTTGTTTTTTGTATTCGCGACACACTTCTTGATTTTCTTGATCCAAAACTAGATTTTTGTCTTCGCGACCAAATTCTTGATTTTCTTGATCCAAAACTAGATTTTTGTATTCGGGACCAAATTCTTGATTTTCTTGATCCAAAACTAGTTTTTTGAATTCGGGACCAAATTCTTCATTTTTTTGATCCCAAACTTGTTTTTTGTATTCGCGACACACTTCTTGATTTTCTTGATGCAAAACTTGTTTTTTGTATTCGCGACCAAATTCTTGATTTTCTTGATCCAAAACTAGTTTTTTGTATTCGGGACCAAATTCTTGATTTTCTTGATCCAAAACTAGTTTTTTGAATTCGGGACCAAATTCTTCATTTTTTTGATCCCAAACTTGTTTTTTGTATTCGCGACACACTTCTTGATTTTCTTGATCCAAAACTAGATTTTTGTATGCGCGACCAAATTCTTGATTTTCTTGATCCAAAACTAGATTTTTGTCTCCGCGATCAAATTCTTGATTTTCTTGATCCAAAACTAGATTTTTGTCTTCGCGACCAAATTCTTGATTTTTTTGATCCAAAACTAGATTTTTGTCTTCGCGACCCAATTCTTGATTTTTTTGATCCAAAACTAGATTTTTGTATTCGGGACCAAATTCTTGATTTTCTTGATCCAAAACTAGTTTTTTGAATTCGGGACCAAATTCTTGATTTTTTTGATCCCAAACTTGTTTTTTGTATTCGCGACACACTTCTTGATTTTCTTGATCCAAAACTAGATTTTTGTCTTCGCGACCAAATTCTTGATTTTCTTGATCCAAAACTAGATTTTTTTATTCGCGACCCAATTCTTGATTTTTTTGATCCAAAACTAGATTTTTGTATTCGGGACCAAATTCTTGATTTTCTTGATCCAAAACTAGTTTTTTGAATTCGGGACCAAATTCTTCATTTTTTTGATCCCAAACTTGTTTTTTGTATTCGCGACACACTTCTTGATTTTCTTGATCCAAAACTAGATTTTTGTATTCGCGACCAAATTCTTGATTTTCTTGATCCAAAACTAGATTTTTGTATTCGCGACCAAATTCTTGATTTTCTTGATCCAAAACTAGTTTTTTGTATTCGCGACCAAATTCTTGATTTTCTTGATCCAAAACTAGTTTTTTGTATTCGGGACCATATTCTTGATTTTCTTGATCCAAAACTAGTTTTTTGAATTCGCGACACACTTCTTGATTTTCTTGATCCAAAACTAGATTTTTGTCTTCGCGACCAAATTCTTGATTTTCTTGATCCAAAACTAGATTTTTGTATTCGGGACCAAATTCTTGATTTTCTTGATCCAAAACTAGTTTTTTGAATTCGGGACCAAATTCTTCATTTTTTTGATCCAAAACTAGTTTTTTGTATTCGGGACCAAATTCTTGATTTTCTTGATCCAAAACTAGTTTTTTGTATTCGCGACACACATCTTGATTTTCTTGATCCAAAACTAGATTTTTGTCTTCGCGACCAAATTCTTGATTTTTTTGATCCAAAACTAGATTTTTGTCTTCGCGACCCAATTCTTGATTTTTTTGATCCAAAACTAGATTTTTGTATTCGGGACCAAATTCTTGATTTTCTTGATCCAAAACTAGTTTTTTGAATTCGGGACCAAATTCTTCATTTTTTTGATCCCAAACTTGTTTTTTGTATTCGCGACACACTTCTTGATTTTCTTGGTCCAAAACTAGATTTTTGTCTTCGCGACCCAATTCTTGATTTTCTTGATCCAGAACTAGATTTTTGTTTTCGCGACCAAATTCTTGATTTTCTTGATCCAAAACTAGTTTTTTGAATTCGGGACCAAATTCTTGATTTTTTTGATCCCAAACTTGTTTTTTGTATTCGCGACACACTTCTTGATTTTCTTGATCCAAAACTAGATTTTTGTCTTCGCGACCAAATTCTTGATTTTCTTGATCCAAAACTAGTTTTTTGAATTCGGGACCAAATTCTTGATTTTTTTGATCCAAAACTAGATTTTTGTATTCGCGACCAAATTCTTGATTTTCTTGATCCAAAACTAGTTTTTTTATTCGCGACCAAATTCTCGATTTTTTTTATCCAAAACTAGATTTTTGTATTCGGGACCCAGCTCTTGATTTTCTTGATCCAAAACTAGATTTTTGTCTCCGCAATCAAATTCTTGATTTTCTTGATCCAAAACTAGTTTTTTGTATTCGGGACCAAATTCTTGATTTTTTTGATCCAAAACTTGTTTTTTGTATTCGCGACACACTTCTTGATTTTCTTGATCCAAAACTAGATTTTTGTATTCGGGACCAAATTCTTGATTTTTTTGATCCAAAACTAGATTTTTGTATTCGGGACCAAATTCTTGATTTTCTTGATCCAAAACTAGTTTTTTGAATTCGGGACCAAATTCTTCATTTTTTTGATCCCAAACTTGTTTTTTGTATTCGCGACACACTTCTTGATTTTCTTGGTCCAAAACTAGATTTTTGTCTTCGCGACCCAATTCTTGATTTTCTTGATCCAGAACTAGATTTTTGTTTTCGCGACCAAATTCTTGATTTTCTTGATCCAAAACTAGTTTTTTGAATTCGGGACCAAATTCTTGATTTTCTTGATCCAAAACTAGTTTTTTGTATTCGCGACACACATCTTGATTTTCTTGATCCAAAACTAGATTTTTGTCTTCGCGACCAAATTCTTGATTTTTTTGATCCAAAACTAGATTTTTGTCTTCGCGACCCAATTCTTGATTTTTTTGATCCAAAACTAGATTTTTGTATTCGGGACCAAATTCTTGATTTTCTTGATCCAAAACTAGTTTTTTGAATTCGGGACCAAATTCTTCATTTTTTTGATCCCAAACTTGTTTTTTGTATTCGCGACACACTTCTTGATTTTCTTGGTCCAAAACTAGATTTTTGTCTTCGCGACCCAATTCTTGATTTTCTTGATCCAGAACTAGATTTTTGTATTCGCGACCAAATTCTTGATTTTCTTGATCCAAAACTAGTTTTTTTATTCGCGACCAAATTCTCGATTTTTTTTATCCAAAACTAGATTTTTGTATTCGGGACCCAGCTCTTGATTTTCTTGATCCAAAACTAGATTTTTGTCTCCGCAATCAAATTCTTGATTTTCTTGATCCAAAACTAGTTTTTTGTATTCGGGACCAAATTCTTGATTTTTTTGATCCAAAAATTGTTTTTTGTATTCGCGACACACTTCTTGATTTTCTTGATCCAAAACTAGATTTTTGTCTTCGCGACCAAATTCTTGATTTTCTTGATCCAAAACTAGTTTTTTGTATTCGGGACCAAATTCTTGATTTTCTTGATCCAAAACTAGTTTTTTGAATTCGGGACCAAATTCTTGATTTTTTTGATCCCAAACTTGTTTTTTGTATTCGCGACACACTTCTTGATTTTCTTGATCCAAAACTAGATTTTTGTCTTCGCGACCAAATTCTTGATTTTCTTGATCCAAAACTAGTTTTTTGAATTCGGGACCAAATTCTTGATTTTTTTGATCCAAAACTAGATTTTTGTATTCGCGACCAAATTCTTGATTTTCTTGATCCAAAACTAGTTTTTTTAATCGCGACCAAATTCTCGATTTTTTTTATCCAAAACTAGATTTTTGTATTCGGGACCCAGCTCTTGATTTTCTTGATCCAAAACTAGATTTTTGTCTCCGCAATCAAATTCTTGATTTTCTTGATCCAAAACTAGTTTTTTGTATTCGGGACCAAATTCTTGATTTTTTTGATCCAAAAATTGTTTTTTGTATTCGCGACACACTTCTTGATTTTCTTGATCCAAAACTAGATTTTTGTCTTCGCGACCAAATTCTTGATTTTCTTGATCCAAAACTAGTTTTTTGTATTCGGGACCAAATTCTTGATTTTCTTGATCCAAAACTAGTTTTTTGAATTCGGGACCAAATTCTTGATTTTTTTGATCCCAAACTTGTTTTTTGTATTCGCGACACACTTCTTGATTTTCTTGATCCAAAACTAGATTTTTGTCTTCGCGACCAAATTCTTGATTTTCTTGATCCAAAACTAGTTTTTTGAATTCGGGACCAAATTCTTGATTTTTTTGATCCAAAACTAGATTTTTGTATTCGCGACCAAATTCTTGATTTTCTTGATCCAAAACTAGTTTTTTTAATCGCGACCAAATTCTCGATTTTTTTTATCCAAAACTAGATTTTTGTATTCGGGACCCAGCTCTTGATTTTCTTGATCCAAAACTAGATTTTTGTCTCCGCAATCAAATTCTTGATTTTCTTGATCCAAAACTAGTTTTTTGTATTCGGGACCAAATTCTTGATTTTTTTGATCCAAAACTTGTTTTTTGTATTCGCGACACACTTCTTGATTTTCTTGATCCAAAACTAGATTTTTGTATTCGGGACCAAATTCTTGATTTTCTTGATCCAAAACTAGTTTTTTGAATTCGGGACCAAATTCTTCATTTTTTTGATCCCAAACTTGTTTTTTGTATTCGCGACACACTTCTTGATTTTCTTGATGCAAAACTTGTTTTTTGTATTCGCGACCAAATTCTTGATTTTCTTGATCCAAAACTAGTTTTTTGTATTCGGGACCAAATTCTTGATTTTCTTGATCCAAAACTAGTTTTTTGAATTCGGGACCAAATTCTTCATTTTTTTGATCCCAAACTTGTTTTTTGTATTCGCGACACACTTCTTGATTTTCTTGATCCAAAACTAGATTTTTGTATGCGCGACCAAATTCTTGATTTTCTTGATCCAAAACTAGATTTTTGTCTCCGCGATCAAATTCTTGATTTTCTTGATCCAAAACTAGATTTTTGTCTTCGCGACCAAATTCTTGATTTTTTTGATCCAAAACTAGATTTTTGTCTTCGCGACCCAATTCTTAATTTTTTTGATCCAAAACTAGATTTTTGTATTCGGGACCAAATTCTTGATTTTCTTGATCCAAAACTAGTTTTTTGAATTCGGGACCAAATTCTTGATTTTTTTGATCCCAAACTTGTTTTTTGTATTCGCGACACACTTCTTGATTTTCTTGATCCAAAACTAGATTTTTGTCTTCGCGACCAAATTCTTGATTTTCTTGATCCAAAACTAGATTTTTGTATTCGCGACCCAATTCTTGATTTTTTTGATCCAAAACTAGATTTTTGTATTCGGGACCAAATTCTTGATTTTCTTGATCCAAAACTAGTTTTTTGAATTCGGGACCAAATTCTTCATTTTTTTGATCCCAAACTTGTTTTTTGTATTCGCGACACACTTCTTGATTTTCTTGATCCAAAACTAGATTTTTGTATTCGCGACCAAATTCTTGATTTTCTTGATCCAAAACTAGATTTTTGTATTCGCGACCAAATTCTTGATTTTCTTGATCCAAAACTAGTTTTTTGTATTCGCGACCAAATTCTTGATTTTCTTGATCCAAAACTAGTTTTTTGTATTCGGGACCATATTCTTGATTTTCTTGATCCAAAACTAGTTTTTTGAATTCGCGACACACTTCTTGATTTTCTTGATCCAAAACTAGATTTTTGTCTTCGCGACCAAATTCTTGATTTTCTTGATCCAAAACTAGATTTTTGTATTCGGGACCAAATTCTTGATTTTCTTGATCCAAAACTAGTTTTTTGAATTCGGGACCAAATTCTTCATTTTTTTGATCCAAAACTAGTTTTTTGTATTCGGGACCAAATTCTTGATTTTCTTGATCCAAAACTAGTTTTTTGTATTCGCGACACACATCTTGATTTTCTTGATCCAAAACTAGATTTTTGTCTTCGCGACCAAATTCTTGATTTTTTTGATCCAAAACTAGATTTTTGTCTTCGCGACCCAATTCTTGATTTTTTTGATCCAAAACTAGATTTTTGTATTCGGGACCAAATTCTTGATTTTCTTGATCCAAAACTAGTTTTTTGAATTCGGGACCAAATTCTTCATTTTTTTGATCCCAAACTTGTTTTTTGTATTCGCGACACACTTCTTGATTTTCTTGGTCCAAAACTAGATTTTTGTCTTCGCGACCCAATTCTTGATTTTCTTGATCCAGAACTAGATTTTTGTTTTCGCGACCAAATTCTTGATTTTCTTGATCCAAAACTAGTTTTTTGAATTCGGGACCAAATTCTTGATTTTTTTGATCCCAAACTTGTTTTTTGTATTCGCGACACACTTCTTGATTTTCTTGATCCAAAACTAGATTTTTGTCTTCGCGACCAAATTCTTGATTTTCTTGATCCAAAACTAGTTTTTTGAATTCGGGACCAAATTCTTGATTTTTTTGATCCAAAACTAGATTTTTGTATTCGCGACCAAATTCTTGATTTTCTTGATCCAAAACTAGTTTTTTTATTCGCGACCAAATTCTCGATTTTTTTTATCCAAAACTAGATTTTTGTATTCGGGACCCAGCTCTTGATTTTCTTGATCCAAAACTAGATTTTTGTCTCCGCAATCAAATTCTTGATTTTCTTGATCCAAAACTAGTTTTTTGTATTCGGGACCAAATTCTTGATTTTTTTGATCCAAAACTTGTTTTTTGTATTCGCGACACACTTCTTGATTTTCTTGATCCAAAACTAGATTTTTGTATTCGGGACCAAATTCTTGATTTTTTTGATCCAAAACTAGATTTTTGTATTCGGGACCAAATTCTTGATTTTCTTGATCCAAAACTAGTTTTTTGAATTCGGGACCAAATTCTTCATTTTTTTGATCCCAAACTTGTTTTTTGTATTCGCGACACACTTCTTGATTTTCTTGGTCCAAAACTAGATTTTTGTCTTCGCGACCCAATTCTTGATTTTCTTGATCCAGAACTAGATTTTTGTTTTCGCGACCAAATTCTTGATTTTCTTGATCCAAAACTAGTTTTTTGAATTCGGGACCAAATTCTTGATTTTCTTGATCCAAAACTAGTTTTTTGTATTCGCGACACACATCTTGATTTTCTTGATCCAAAACTAGATTTTTGTCTTCGCGACCAAATTCTTGATTTTTTTGATCCAAAACTAGATTTTTGTCTTCGCGACCCAATTCTTGATTTTTTTGATCCAAAACTAGATTTTTGTATTCGGGACCAAATTCTTGATTTTCTTGATCCAAAACTAGTTTTTTGAATTCGGGACCAAATTCTTCATTTTTTTGATCCCAAACTTGTTTTTTGTATTCGCGACACACTTCTTGATTTTCTTGGTCCAAAACTAGATTTTTGTATTCGCGACCCAATTCTTGATTTTCTTGATCCAGAACTAGATTTTTGTTTTCGCGACCAAATTCTTGATTTTCTTGATCCAAAACTAGTTTTTTGAATTCGGGACCAAATTCTTGATTTTTTTGATCCCAAACTTGTTTTTTGTATTCGCGACACACTTCTTGATTTTCTTGATCCAAAACTAGATTTTTCTCTTCGCGACCAAATTCTTGATTTTCTTGATCCAAAACTAGTTTTTTGAATTCGGGACCAAATTCTTGATTTTTTTGATCCCAAACTTGTTTTTTGTATTCGCGACACACTTCTTGATTTTCTTGATGCAAAACTTGTTTTTTGTATTCGCGACCAAATTCTTGATTTTCTTGATCCAAAACTAGTTTTTTGTATTCGGGACCAAATTCTTGATTTTCTTGATCCAAAACTAGTTTTTTGAATTCGGGACCAAATTCTTCATTTTTTTGATCCCAAACTTGTTTTTTGTATTCGCGACACACTTCTTGATTTTCTTGATCCAAAACTAGATTTTTGTATGCGCGACCAAATTCTTGATTTTTTTGATCCAAAACTAGATTTTTGTCTTCGCGACCAAATTCTGGATTTTCTTGATCCAAAACTAGATTTTTGTATTCGCGACCCAATTCTTGATTTTCTTGATCCAAAACTAGATTTTTGTCTCCGCGATCAAATTCTTGATTTTCTTGGTCCAAAACTAGATTTTTGTCTTCGCGACCCAATTCTTGATTTTCTTGATCCAGAACTAGATTTTTGTTTTCGCGACCAAATTCTTGATTTTCTTGATCCAAAACTAGATTTTTGTCTTCGCGACCAAATTCTTGATTTTTTTGATCCAAAACTAGATTTTTGTCTTCGCGACCCAATTCTTGATTTTCTTGATCCAAAACTAGATTTTTGTATTCGGGACCAAATTCTTGATTTTCTTGATCCAAAACTAGTTTTTTGAATTCGGGACCAAATTCTTGATTTTTTTGATCCCAAACTTGTTTTTTGTATTCGCGACAAACTTCTTGATTTTCTTGGTCCAAAACTAGATTTTTGTCTTCGCGACCCAATTCTTGATTTTCTTGATCCAGAACTAGATTTTTGTTTTCGCGACCAAATTCTTGATTTTCTTGATCCAAAACTAGATTTTTGTCTTCGCGACCAAATTCTTGATTTTCTTGATCCAAAACTAGATTTTTGTATTCGCGAGCCAATTCTTGATTTTATTGATCCAAAACTAGATTTTTGTATGCGGGACCAAATTCTTGATTTTCTTGATCCAAAACTAGTTTTTTGTATTCGCGACACACTTCTTGATTTTCTTGATCCAAAACTAGTTTTTTGTATTCGCGACACACTTCTTGATTTTCTTGATCCAAAACTAGATTTTTGTCTTCGCGACCAAATTCTTGATTTTTTTGATCCAAAACTAGATTTTTGTCTTCGCGACCCAATTCTTGATTTTTTTGATCCAAAACTAGATTTTTGTATTCGGGACCAAATTCTTGATTTTCTTGATCCAAAACTAGTTTTTTGAATTCGGGACCAAATTCTTCATTTTTTTGATCCCAAACTTGTTTTTTGTATTCGCGACACACTTCTTGATTTTCTTGGTCCAAAACTAGATTTTTGTCTTCGCGACCCAATTCTTGATTTTCTTGATCCAGAACTAGATTTTTGTTTTCGCGACCAAATTCTTGATTTTCTTGATCCAAAACTAGTTTTTTGAATTCGGGACCAAATTCTTGATTTTTTTGATCCCAAACTTGTTTTTTGTATTCGCGACACACTTCTTGATTTTCTTGATCCAAAACTAGATTTTTGTCTTCGCGACCAAATTCTTGATTTTCTTGATCCAAAACTAGATTTTTGTATTCGCGACCCAATTCTTGATTTTTTTGATCCAAAACTAGATTTTTGTATTCGGGACCAAATTCTTGATTTTCTTGATCCAAAACTAGTTTTTTGTATTCGGGACCAAATTCTTGATTTTTTTGATCCCAAACTTGTTTTTTGAATTCGCGACACACTTCTTGATTTTCTTGATCCAAAACTAGATTTTTGTCTTCGCGACCAAATTCTGGATTTTCTTGATCCAAAACTAGATTTTTGTATTCGCGACCAAATTCTTGATTTTCTTGATCCAAAACTAGTTTTTTTATTCGCGACCAAATTCTCGATTTTTTTTATCCAAAACTAGATTTTTGTATTCGGGACCCAGCTCTTGATTTTCTTGATCCAAAACTAGATTTTTGTCTCCGCGATCAAATTCTTGATTTTCTTGATCCAAAACTAGTTTTTTGTATTCGGGACCAAATTCTTGATTTTTTTGATCCAAAACTTGTTTTTTGTATTCGCAACACACTTCTTGATTTTCTTGATCCAAAACTAGATTTTTGTCTTCGCGACCAAATTCTTGATTTTCTTGATCCAAAACTAGATTTTTGTATTCGGGACCAAATTCTTGATTTTCTTGATCCAAAACTAGTTTTTTGAATTCGGGACCAAATTCTTCATTTTTTTGATCCCAAACTTGTTTTTTGTATTCGCGACACACTTCTTGATTTTCTTGGTCCAAAACTAGATTTTTGTCTTCGCGACCCAATTCTTGATTTTCTTGATCCAGAACTAGATTTTTGTCTCCGCGATCAAATTCTTGATTTTCTTGATCCAAAACTAGTTTTTTGTATTCGGGACCAAATTCTTGATTTTCTTGATCCAAAACTTGTTTTTTGTATTCGCGACACACTTCTTGATTTTCTTGATCCAAAACTAGATTTTTGTCTTCGCGACCAAATTCTTGATTTTCTTGATCCAAAACTAGATTTTTGTCTTCGCGACCAAATTCTTGATTTTTTTGATCCAAAACTAGATTTTTGTCTTCGCGACCCAATTCTTGATTTTTTTGATCCAAAACTAGATTTTTGTATTCGGGACCAAATTCTTGATTTTCTTGATCCAAAACTAGTTTTTTGAATTCGGGACCAAATTCTTGATTTTTTTGATCCCAAACTTGTTTTTTGTATTCGCGACACACTTCTTGATTTTCTTGATCCAAAACTAGATTTTTGTCTTCGCGACCAAATTCTTGATTTTCTTGATCCAAAACTAGATTTTTGTATTCGCGACCCAATTCTTGATTTTTTTGATCCAAAACTAGATTTTTGTATTCGGGACCAAATTCTTGATTTTCTTGATCCAAAACTAGTTTTTTGAATTCGGGACCAAATTCTTCATTTTTTTGATCCCAAACTTGTTTTTTGTATTCGCGACACACTTCTTGATTTTCTTGATCCAAAACTAGATTTTTGTATTCGCGACCAAATTCTTGATTTTCTTGATCCAAAACTAGATTTTTGTATTCGCGACCAAATTCTTGATTTTCTTGATCCAAAACTAGTTTTTTGTATTCGCGACCAAATTCTTGATTTTCTTGATCCAAAACTAGTTTTTTGTATTCGGGACCATATTCTTGATTTTCTTGATCCAAAACTAGTTTTTTGAATTCGCGACACACTTCTTGATTTTCTTGATCCAAAACTAGATTTTTGTCTTCGCGACCAAATTCTTGATTTTCTTGATCCAAAACTAGATTTTTGTATTCGGGACCAAATTCTTGATTTTCTTGATCCAAAACTAGTTTTTTGAATTCGGGACCAAATTCTTCATTTTTTTGATCCCAAACTTGTTTTTTGTATTCGCGACACACTTCTTGATTTTCTTGATCCAAAACTAGATTTTTGTATGCGCGACCCAATTCTTGATTTTCTTGATGCAAAACTAGATTTTTGTCTCCGCGATCAAATTCTTGATTTTCTTGATCCAAAACTAGTTTTTTGTATTCGGGACCAAATTCTTGATTTTTTTGATCCAAAACTAGATTTTTGTATTCGGGACCAAATTCTTGATTTTCTTGATCCAAAACTAGTTTTTTGTATTCGGGACCAAATTCTTGATTTTCTTGATCCAAAACTAGTTTTTTGTATTCGCGACACACATCTTGATTTTCTTGATCCAAAACTAGATTTTTGTCTTCGCGACCAAATTCTTGATTTTTTTGATCCAAAACTAGATTTTTGTCTTCGCGACCCAATTCTTGATTTTTTTGATCCAAAACTAGATTTTTGTATTCGGGACCAAATTCTTGATTTTCTTGATCCAAAACTAGTTTTTTGAATTCGGGACCAAATTCTTCATTTTTTTGATCCCAAACTTGTTTTTTGTATTCGCGACACACTTCTTGATTTTCTTGGTCCAAAACTAGATTTTTGTCTTCGCGACCCAATTCTTGATTTTCTTGATCCAGAACTAGATTTTTGTTTTCGCGACCAAATTCTTGATTTTCTTGATCCAAAACTAGTTTTTTGAATTCGGGACCAAATTCTTGATTTTTTTGATCCCAAACTTGTTTTTTGTATTCGCGACACACTTCTTGATTTTCTTGATCCAAAACTAGATTTTTCTCTTCGCGACCAAATTCTTGATTTTCTTGATCCAAAACTAGTTTTTTGAATTCGGGACCAAATTCTTGATTTTCTTGATCCAAAACTTGTTTTTTGTATTCGCGACAAACTTCTTGATTTTCTTGATCCAAAACTAGATTTTTGTATTCGCGACCCAATTCTTGATTTTTTTGATCCAAAACTAGATTTTTGTATTCGGGACCAAATTCTTGATTTTCTTGATCCAAAACTAGTTTTTTGTATTCGGGACCAAATTCTTGATTTTTTTGATCCCAAACATGTTTTTTGAATTCGCGACACATTTCTTGATTTTTTTGATCCAAAACTAGATTTTTGTCTTCGCGACCAAATTCTGGATTTTCTTGATCCAAAACTAGATTTTTGTATTCGCGACCAAATTCTTGATTTTCTTGATCCAAAACTAGTTTTTTTATTCGCGACCAAATTCTCGATTTTTTTTATACAAAACTAGATTTTTGTATTCGGGACCCAGCTCTTGATTTTCTTGATCCAAAACTAGATTTTTGTCTCCGCGATCAAATTCTTGATTTTCTTGATCCAAAACTAGTTTTTTGTATTCGGGACCAAATTCTTGATTTTTTTGATCCAAAACTTGTTTTTTGTATTCGCAACACACTTCTTGATTTTCTTGATCCAAAACTAGATTTTTGTCTTCGCGACCAAATTCTTGATTTTCTTGATCCAAAACTAGATTTTTGTATTCGGGACCAAATTCTTGATTTTCTTGATCCAAAACTAGTTTTTTGAATTCGGGACCAAATTATTCATTTTTTTGATCCCAAACTTGTTTTTTGTATTCGCGACACACTTCTTGATTTTCTTGATCCAAAACTAGATTTTTGTATGCGCGACCCAATTCTTGATTTTCTTGATCCAAAACTAGATTTTTGTCTCCGCGATCAAATTCTTGATTTTCTTGATCCAAAACTAGTTTTTTGTATTCGGGACCAAATTCTTGATTTTCTTGATCCAAAACTTGTTTTTTGTATTCGCGACACACTTCTTGATTTTCTTGATCCAAAACTAGATTTTTGTCTTCGCGACCAAATTCTTGATTTTCTTGATCCAAAACTAGATTTTTGTCTTCGCGACCAAATTCTTGATTTTTTTGATCCAAAACTAGATTTTTGTCTTCGCGACCCAATTCTTGATTTTTTTGATCCAAAACTAGATTTTTGTATTCGGGACCAAATTCTTGATTTTCTTGATCCAAAACTAGTTTTTTGAATTCGGGACCAAATTCTTGATTTTTTTGATCCCAAACTTGTTTTTTGTATTCGCGACACACTTCTTGATTTTCTTGATCCAAAACTAGATTTTTGTCTTCGCGACCAAATTCTTGATTTTCTTGATCCAAAACTAGATTTTTGTATTCGGGACCAAATTCTTGATTTTCTTGATCCAAAACTAGTTTTTTGAATTCGGGACCAAATTCTTCATTTTTTTGATCCCAAACTTGTTTTTTGTATTCGCGACACACTTCTTGATTTTCTTGATCCAAAACTAGATTTTTGTATGCGCGACCAAATTCTTGATTTTCTTGATCCAAAACTAGATTTTTGTCTTCGCGACCCAATTCTTGATTTTTTTGATCCAAAACTAGATTTTTGTATTCGGGACCAAATTCTTGATTTTCTTGATCCAAAACTAGTTTTTTGAATTCGGGACCAAATTCTTGATTTTTTTGATCCCAAACTTGTTTTTTGTATTCGCGACACACTTCTTGATTTTCTTGATCCAAAACTAGATTTTTGTCTTCGCGACCAAATTCTTGATTTTCTTGATCCAAAACTAGATTTTTGTATTCGGGACCAAATTCTTGATTTTCTTGATCCAAAACTAGTTTTTTGAATTCGGGACCAAATTCTTCATTTTTTTGATCCCAAACTTGTTTTTTGTATTCGCGACACACTTCTTGATTTTCTTGATCCAAAACTAGATTTTTGTATGCGCGACCAAATTCTTGATTTTCTTGATCCAAAACTAGATTTTTGTCTCCGCGATCAAATTCTTGATTTTCTTGATCCAAAACTAGTTTTTTGTATTCGGGACCAAATTCTTGATTTTCTTGATCCAAAACTTGTTTTTTGTATTCGCGACACACTTCTTGATTTTCTTGATCCAAAACTAGATTTTTGTCTTCGCGACCAAATTCTTGATTTTCTTGATCCAAAACTAGATTTTTGTCTTCGCGACCAAATTCTTGATTTTTTTGATCCAAAACTAGATTTTTGTCTTCGCGACCCAATTCTTGATTTTTTTGATCCAAAACTAGATTTTTGTATTCGGGACCAAATTCTTGATTTTCTTGATCCAAAACTAGTTTTTTGAATTCGGGACCAAATTCTTGATTTTTTTGATCCCAAACTTGTTTTTTGTATTCGCGACACACTTCTTGATTTTCTTGGTCCAAAACTAGATTTTTGTCTTCGCGACCCAATTCTTGATTTTCTTGATCCAGAACTAGATTTTTGTTTTCGCGACCAAATTCTTGATTTTCTTGATCCAAAACTAGTTTTTTGAATTCGGGACCAAATTCTTGATTTTTTTGATCCCATACTTGTTTTTTGTATTCGCGACACACTTCTTGATTTTCTTGATCCAAAACTAGATTTTTGTCTTCGCGACCAAATTCTTGATTTTCTTGATCCAAAACTAGATTTTTGTATTCGCGACCCAATTCTTGATTTTTTTGATCCAAAACTAGATTTTTGTATTCGGGACCAAATTCTTGATTTTCTTGATCCAAAACTAGTTTTTTGTATTCGGGACCAAATTCTTGATTTTTTTGATCCCAAACTTGTTTTTTGAATTCGCGACACACTTCTTGATTTTCTTGATCCAAAACTAGATTTTTGTCTTCGCGACCAAATTCTGGATTTTCTTGATCCAAAACTAGATTTTTGTATTCGCGACCAAATTCTTGATTTTCTTGATCCAAAACTAGTTTTTTTATTCGCGACCAAATTCTCGATTTTTTTTATCCAAAACTAGATTTTTGTATTCGGGACCCAGCTCTTGATTTTCTTGATCCAAAACTAGATTTTTGTCTCCGCGATCAAATTCTTGATTTTCTTGATCCAAAACTAGTTTTTTGTATTCGGGACCAAATTCTTGATTTTTTTGATCCAAAACTTGTTTTTTGTATTCGCAACACACTTCTTGATTTTCTTGATCCAAAACTAGATTTTTGTCTTCGCGACCAAATTCTTGATTTTCTTGATCCAAAACTAGATTTTTGTATTCGGGACCAAATTCTTGATTTTCTTGATCCAAAACTAGTTTTTTGAATTCGGGACCAAATTCTTCATTTTTTTGATCCCAAACTTGTTTTTTGTATTCGCGACACACTTCTTGATTTTCTTGATCCAAAACTAGATTTTTGTATTCGCGACCAAATTCTTGATTTTCTTGATCCAAAACTAGATTTTTGTCTCCGCGATCAAATTCTTGATTTTCTTGATCCAAAACTAGTTTTTTGTATTCGGGACCAAATTCTTGATTTTCTTGATCCAAAACTTGTTTTTTGTATTCGCGACACACTTCTTGATTTTCTTGATCCAAAACTAGATTTTTGTCTTTGCGACCAAATTCTTGATTTTCTTGATCCAAAACTAGATTTTTGTCTTCGCGACCAAATTCTTGATTTTTTTGATCCAAAACTAGATTTTTGTCTTCGCGACCCAATTCTTGATTTTTTTGATCCAAAACTAGATTTTTGTATTCGGGACCAAATTCTTGATTTTCTTGATCCAAAACTAGTTTTTTGAATTCGGGACCAAATTCTTGATTTTTTTGATCCCAAACTTGTTTTTTGTATTCGCGACACACTTCTTGATTTTCTTGATCCAAAACTAGATTTTTGTCTTCGCGACCAAATTCTTGATTTTCTTGATCCAAAACTAGATTTTTGTATTCGCGACCCAATTCTTGATTTTTTTGATCCAAAACTAGATTTTTGTATTCGGGACCAAATTCTTGATTTTCTTGATCCAAAACTAGTTTTTTGAATTCGGGACCAAATTCTTCATTTTTTTGATCCCAAACTTGTTTTTTGTATTCGCGACACACTTCTTGATTTTCTTGATCCAAAACTAGATTTTTGTCTTCGCGACCAAATTCTTGATTTTTTTTGATCCAAAACTAGATTTTTGTCTTCGCGACCCAATTCTTGATTTTTTTGATCCAAAACTAGATTTTTGTATTCGGGACCAAATTCTTGATTTTCTTGATCCAAAACTAGTTTTTTGAATTCGGGACCAAATTCTTGATTTTTTTGATCCAAAACTTGTTTTTTGTATTCGCAACACACTTCTTGATTTTCTTGATCCAAAACTAGATTTTTGTCTTCGCGACCAAATTCTTGATTTTCTTGATCCAAAACTAGATTTTTGTATTCGGGACCAAATTCTTGATTTTCTTGATCCAAAACTAGTTTTTTGAATTCGGGACCAAATTCTTCATTTTTTTGATCCCAAACTTGTTTTTTGTATTCGCGACACACTTCTTGATTTTCTTGATCCAAAACTAGATTTTTGTATTCGCGACCAAATTCTTGATTTTCTTGATCCAAAACTAGATTTTTGTCTCCGCGATCAAATTCTTGATTTTCTTGATCCAAAACTAGTTTTTTGTATTCGGGACCAAATTCTTGATTTTCTTGATCCAAAACTTGTTTTTTGTATTCGCGACACACTTCTTGATTTTCTTGATCCAAAACTAGATTTTTGTCTTCGCGACCAAATTCTTGATTTTCTTGATCCAAAACTAGATTTTTGTCTTCGCGACCAAATTCTTGATTTTTTTGATCCAAAACTAGATTTTTGTCTTCGCGACCCAATTCTTGATTTTTTTGATCCAAAACTAGATTTTTGTATTCGGGACCAAATTCTTGATTTTCTTGATCCAAAACTAGTTTTTTGAATTCGGGACCAAATTCTTGATTTTTTTGATCCCAAACTTGTTTTTTGTATTCGCGACACACTTCTTGATTTTCTTGGTCCAAAACTAGATTTTTGTCTTCGCGACCCAATTCTTGATTTTCTTGATCCAGAACTAGATTTTTGTTTTCGCGACCAAATTCTTGATTTTCTTGATCCAAAACTAGTTTTTTGAATTCGGGACCAAATTCTTGATTTTTTTGATCCCATACTTGTTTTTTGTATTCGCGACACACTTCTTGATTTTCTTGATCCAAAACTAGTTTTTTGTATTCGGGACCATATTCTTGATTTTCTTGATCCAAAACTAGTTTTTTGAATTCGCGACACACTTCTTGATTTTCTTGATCCAAAACTAGATTTTTGTCTTCGCGACCAAATTCTTGATTTTCTTGATCCAAAACTAGATTTTTGTATTCGGGACCAAATTCTTGATTTTCTTGATCCAAAACTAGTTTTTTGAATTCGGGACCAAATTCTTCATTTTTTTGATCCCAAACTTGTTTTTTGTATTCGCGACACACTTCTTGATTTTCTTGATCCAAAACTAGATTTTTGTATGCGCGACCCAATTCTTGATTTTCTTGATGCAAAACTAGTTTTTTGTCTCCGCGACCAAATTCTCGATTTTTTTTATCCAAAACTAGATTTTTGTATTCGGGACCAAATTCTTGATTTTTTTGATCCAAAACTAGATTTTTGTATTCGGGACCAAATTCTTGATTTTCTTGATCCAAAACTAGTTTTTTGTATTCGGGACCAAATTCTTGATTTTCTTGATCCAAAACTAGTTTTTTGTATTCGCGACACACATCTTGATTTTCTTGATCCAAAACTAGATTTTTGTCTTCGCGACCAAATTCTTGATTTTTTTGATCCAAAACTAGATTTTTGTCTTCGCGACCCAATTCTTGATTTTTTTGATCCAAAACTAGATTTTTGTATTCGGGACCAAATTCTTGATTTTCTTGATCCAAAACTAGTTTTTTGAATTCGGGACCAAATTTTTCATTTTTTTGATCCCAAACTTGTTTTTTGTATTCGCGACACACTTCTTGATTTTCTTGGTCCAAAACTAGATTTTTGTCTTCGCGACCCAATTCTTGATTTTCTTGATCCAGAACTAGATTTTTGTTTTCGCGACCAAATTCTTGATTTTCTTGATCCAAAACTAGTTTTTTGAATTCGGGACCAAATTCTTGATTTTTTTGATCCCAAACTTGTTTTTTGTATTCGCGACACACTTCTTGATTTTCTTGATCCAAAACTAGATTTTTGTCTTCGCGACCAAATTCTTGATTTTCTTGATCCAAAACTAGTTTTTTGAATTCGGGACCAAATTCTTGATTTTTTTGATCCCAAACTTGTTTTTTGTATTCGCGACACACTTCTTGATTTTCTTGATCCAAAACTAGATTTTTGTCTTCGCGACCAAATTCTTGATTTTCTTGATCCAAAACTAGATTTTTGTATTCGCGACCCAATTCTTGATTTTTTTGATCCAAAACTAGATTTTTGTATTCGGGACCAAATTCTTGATTTTCTTGATCCAAAACTAGTTTTTTGTATTCGGGACCAAATTCTTGATTTTTTTGATCCCAAACTTGTTTTTTGAATTCGCGACACATTTCTTGATTTTTTTGATCCAAAACTAGATTTTTGTCTTCGCGACCAAATTCTGGATTTTCTTGATCCAAAACTAGATTTTTGTATTCGCGACCAAATTCTTGATTTTCTTGATCCAAAACTAGTTTTTTTATTCGCGACCAAATTCTCGATTTTTTTTATCCAAAACTAGATTTTTGTATTCGGGACCCAGCTCTTGATTTTCTTGATCCAAAACTAGATTTTTGTCTCCGCGATCAAATTCTTGATTTTCTTGATCCAAAACTAGTTTTTTGTATTCGGGACCAAATTCTTGATTTTTTTGATCCAAAACTTGTTTTTTGTATTCGCAACACACTTCTTGATTTTCTTGATCCAAAACTAGATTTTTGTCTTCGCGACCAAATTCTTGATTTTCTTGATCCAAAACTAGATTTTTGTATTCGGGACCAAATTCTTGATTTTCTTGATCCAAAACTAGTTTTTTGAATTCGGGACCAAATTCTTGATTTTTTTGATCCCAAACTTGTTTTTTGTATTCGCGACACACTTCTTGATTTTCTTGATCCAAAACTAGATTTTTGTCTTCGCGACCAAATTCTTGATTTTCTTGATCCAAAACTAGTTTTTTGAATTCGGGACCAAATTCTTGATTTTTTTGATCCCAAACTTGTTTTTTGTATTCGCGACACACTTCTTGATTTTCTTGATCCAAAACTAGATTTTTGTCTTCGCGACCAAATTCTTGATTTTCTTGATCCAAAACTAGATTTTTGTATTCGCGACCCAATTCTTGATTTTTTTGATCCAAAACTAGATTTTTGTATTCGGGACCAAATTCTTGATTTTCTTGATCCAAAACTAGTTTTTTGTATTCGGGACCAAATTCTTGATTTTTTTGATCCCAAACTTGTTTTTTGAATTCGCGACACATTTCTTGATTTTTTTGATCCAAAACTAGATTTTTGTCTTCGCGACCAAATTCTGGATTTTCTTGATCCAAAACTAGATTTTTGTATTCGCGACCAAATTCTTGATTTTCTTGATCCAAAACTAGTTTTTTTATTCGCGACCAAATTCTCGATTTTTTTTATCCAAAACTAGATTTTTGTATTCGGGACCCAGCTCTTGATTTTCTTGATCCAAAACTAGATTTTTGTCTCCGCGATCAAATTCTTGATTTTCTTGATCCAAAACTAGTTTTTTGTATTCGGGACCAAATTCTTGATTTTCTTGATCCAAAACTTGTTTTTTGTATTCGCGACACACTTCTTGATTTTCTTGATCCAAAACTAGATTTTTGTCTTCGCGACCAAATTCTTGATTTTCTTGATCCAAAACTAGATTTTTGTCTTCGCGACCAAATTCTTGATTTTTTTGATCCAAAACTAGATTTTTGTCTTCGCGACCCAATTCTTGATTTTTTTGATCCAAAACTAGATTTTTGTATTCGGGACCAAATTCTTGATTTTCTTGATCCAAAACTAGTTTTTTGAATTCTGGACCAAATTCTTGATTTTTTTGATCCCAAACTTGTTTTTTGTATTCGCGACACACTTCTTGATTTTCTTGATCCAAAACTAGATTTTTGTATTCGCGACCCAATTCTTGATTTTTTTGATCCAAAACTAGATTTTTGTATTCGGGACCAAATTCTTGATTTTCTTGATCCAAAACTAGTTTTTTGAATTCGGGACCAAATTCTTCATTTTTTTGATCCCAAACTTGTTTTTTGTATTCGCGACACACTTCTTGATTTTCTTGATCCAAAACTAGATTTTTGTATTCGCGACCAAATTCTTGATTTTCTTGATCCAAAACTAGATTTTTGTATTCGCGACCAAATTCTTGATTTTCTTGATCCAAAACTAGTTTTTTGTATTCGCGACCAAATTCTTGATTTTCTTGATCCAAAACTAGTTTTTTGTATTCGGGACCAAATTCTTGATTTTCTTGATCCAAAACTAGTTTTTTGAATTCGCGACACACTTCTTGATTTTCTTGATCCAAAACTAGATTTTTGTCTTCGCGACCAAATTCTTGATTTTCTTGATCCAAAACTAGATTTTTGTATTCGGGACCAAATTCTTGATTTTCTTGATCCATAACTAGTTTTTTGAATTCGGGACCAAATTCTTCATTTTTTTGATCCCAAACTTGTTTTTTGTATTCGCGACACACTTCTTGATTTTCTTGATCCAAAACTAGATTTTTGTATGCGCGACCCAATTCTTGATTTTCTTGATCCAAAACTAGATTTTTGTCTCCGCGATCAAATTCTTGATTTTCTTGATCCAAAACTAGTTTTTTGTATTCGGGACCAAATTCTTGATTTTTTTGATCCAAAACTAGATTTTTGTCTTCGCGACCCAATTCTTGATTTTTTTGATCCAAAACTAGATTTTTGTATTCGGGACCAAATTCTTGATTTTCTTGATCCAAAACTAGTTTTTTGAATTCGGGACCAAATTCTTGATTTTTTTGATCCAAAACTTGTTTTTTGTATTCGCGATACACTTCTTGATTTTCTTGGTCCAAAACTAGATTTTTGTCTTCGGGACCAAATTCTTGATTTTTTTGATCCCAAACTTGTTTTTTGTATTTGCGACACACTTCTTGATTTTCTTGATCCAAAACTAGATTTTTGTCTTCGCGACCAAATTCTTGATTTTCTTGATCCAAAACTAGATTTTTGTATTCGCGACCCAATTCTTGATTTTTTTGATCCAAAACTAGATTTTTGTATTCGGGACCAAATTCTTGATTTTCTTGATCCAAAACTAGTTTTTTGAATTCGGGACCAAATTCTTCATTTTTTTGATCCCAAACTTGTTTTTTGTATTCGCGACACACTTCTTGATTTTCTTGGTCCAAAACTAGATTTTTGTCTTCGCGACCCAATTCTTGATTTTCTTGATCCAGAACTAGATTTTTGTTTTCGCGACCAAATTCTTGATTTTCATGATCCAAAACTAGTTTTTTGAATTCGGGACCAAATTCTTGATTTTTTTGATCCCAAACTTGTTTTTTGTATTCGCGACACACTTCTTGATTTTCTTGATCCAAAACTAGATTTTTGTTTTCGCGACCAAATTCTTGATTTTCTTGATCCAAAACTAGATTTTTGTCTCCGCGACCAAATTCTTGATTTTCTTGATCCAAAACTAGTTTTTTGTCTTCGCGACCAAATTCTTGATTTTCTTGATCCAAAACTAGATTTTTGTATTCGGGACCAAATTCTTGATTTTCTTGATCCAAAACTAGTTTTTTGAATTCGGGACCAAATTCTTGATTTTTTTGATCCCAAACTTGTTTTTTGTATTCGCGACACACTTCTTGATTTTCTTGATCCAAAACTAGATTTTTGTCTTCGCGACCAAATTCTTCATTTTCTTGATCCAAAACTAGATTTTTGTATTCGCGACCCAATTCTTGATTTTTTTGATCCAAAACTAGATTTTTGTATTCGGGACCAAATTCTTGATTTTCTTGATCCAAAACTAGTTTTTTGTATTCGGGACCAAATTCTTGATTTTTTTGATCCCAAACTTGTTTTTTGAATTCGCGACACACTTCTTGATTTTCTTGATCCAAAACTAGATTTTTGTCTTCGCGACCAAATTCTGGATTTTCTTGATCCAAAACTAGATTTTTGTATTCGCGACCAAATTCTTGATTTTCTTGATCCAAAACTAGTTTTTTTATTCGCGACCAAATTCTTGATTTTCTTGATCCAAAACTAGTTTTTTGAATTCGGGACCAAATTCTTGATTTTTTTGATCCCAAACTTGTTTTTTGTATTCGCGACACACTTCTTGATTTTCTTGATCCAAAACTAGATTTTTGTCTTCGCGACCAAATTCTTGATTTTCTTGATCCAAAACTAGATTTTTGTCTTCGCGACCAAATTCTTGATTTTCTTGATCCAAAACTAGATTTTTGTCTTCGCGACCAAATTCTTGATTTTCTTGATCCAAAACTAGATTTTTGTATTCGGGACCAAATTCTTGATTTTCTTGATCCAAAACTAGTTTTTTGAATTCGGGACCAAATTCTTCATTTTTTTGATCCCAAACTTGTTTTTTGTATTCGCGACACACTTCTTGATTTTCTTGATCCAAAACTAGATTTTTGTATGCGCGACCCAATTCTTGATTTTCTTGATCCAAAACTAGATTTTTGTCTCCGCGATCAAATTCTTGATTTTCTTGATCCAAAACTAGTTTTTTGTATTCGGGACCAAATTCTTGATTTTCTTGATCCAAAACTTGTTTTTTGTATTCGCGACAAACTTCTTGATTTTCTTGATCCAAAACTAGATTTTTGTCTTCGCGACCAAATTCTTGATTTTTTTGATCCAAAACTAGATTTTTGTCTTCGCGACCAAATTCTTGATTTTTTTGATCCAAAACTAGATTTTTGTCTTCGCGACCCAATTCTTGATTTTTTTGATCCAAAACTAGATTTTTGTATTCGGGACCAAATTCTTGATTTTCTTGATCCAAAACTAGATTTTTGTCTTCGGGACCAGATTCATGATTTTCTTGATCCAAAACTAGTTTTTTGAATTCGGGACCAAATTCTTCATTTTTTTGATCCCAAACTTGTTTTTTGTATTCGCGACACACTTCTTGATTTTCTTGATCCAAAACTAGATTTTTGTATGCGCGACCCAATTCTTGATTTTCTTGATCCAAAACTAGATTTTTGTCTCCGCGATCAAATTCTTGATCTTCTTGATCCAAAACTAGTTTTTTGTATTCGGGACCAAATTCTTGATTTTCTTGATCCAAAACTAGTTTTTTGAATTCGGGACCAAATTCTTCATTTTTTTGATCCCAAACTTGTTTTTTGTATTCGCGACACACTTCTTGATTTTCTTGATCCAAAACTAGATTTTTGTATGCGCGACCCAATTCTTGATTTTCTTGATCCAAAACTAGATTTTTGTCTCCGCGATCAAATTCTTGATCTTCTTGATCCAAAACTAGTTTTTTGTATTCGGGACCAAATTCTTGATTTTCTTGATCCAAAACTAGTTTTTTGAATTCGGGACCAAATTCTTGATTTTTTTGATCCCAAACTTGTTTTTTGTATTCGCGACACACTTCTTGATTTTCTTGATCCAAAACTAGATTTTTGTCTTCGCGACCAAATTCTTGATTTTCTTGATCCAAAACTAGATTTTTGTCTCCGCGATCAAATTCTTGATTTTCTTGATCCAAAACTAGTTTTTTGTATTCGGGACCAAATTCTTGATTTTCTTGATCCAAAACTTGTTTTTTGTATTCGCGACAAACTTCTTGATTTTCTTGATCCAAAACTAGATTTTTGTCTTCGCGACCAAATTCTTGATTTTTTTGATCCAAAACTAGATTTTTGTCTTCGCGACCCAATTCTTGATTTTTTTGATCCAAAACTAGATTTTTGTATTCGGGACCAAATTCTTGATTTTCTTGATCCAAAACTAGTTTTTTGAATTCGGGACCAAATTCTTGATTTTTTTGATCCCAAACTTGTTTTTTGTATTCGCGACACACTTCTTGATTTTCTTGATCCAAAACTAGATTTTTGTCTTCGCGACCAAATTCTTGATTTTCTTGATCCAAAACTAGATTTTTGTCTTCGCGACCAAATTCTTGATTTTCTTGATCCAAAACTAGATTTTTGTCTTCGCGACCAAATTCTTGATTTTCTTGATCCAAAACTAGATTTTTGTATTCGGGACCAAATTCTTGATTTTCTTGATCCAAAACTAGTTTTTTGAATTCGGGACCAAATTCTTCATTTTTTTGATCCCAAACTTGTTTTTTGTATTCGCGACACACTTCTTGATTTTCTTTATCCAAAACTAGATTTTTGTATGCGCGACCCAATTCTTGATTTTCTTGATCCAAAACTAGATTTTTTGTCTCCGCGATCAAATTCTTGATTTTCTTGATCCAAAACTAGTTTTTTGTATTCGGGACCAAATTCTTGATTTTCTTGATCCAAAACTTGTTTTTTGTATTCGCAACACACTTCTTGATTTTCTTGATCCAAAACTAGATTTTTGTCTTCGCGACCAAATTCTTGATTTTCTTGATCCAAAACTAGATTTTTGTATTCGGGACCAAATTCATGATTTTCTTGATCCAAAACTAGTTTTTTGAATTCGGGACCAAATTCTTCATTTTTTTGATCCCAAACTTGTTTTTTGTATTCGCGACACACTTCTTGATTTTCTTGATCCAAAACTAGATTTTTGTATGCGCGACCCAATTCTTGATTTTCTTGATCCAAAACTAGATTTTTGTCTCCGCGATCAAATTCTTGATTTTCTTGATCCAAAACTAGTTTTTTGTATTCGGGACCAAATTCTTGATTTTCTTGATCCAAAACTTGTTTTTTGTATTCGCGACAAACTTCTTGATTTTCTTGATCCAAAACTAGATTTTTGTCTTCGCGACCAAATTCTTGATTTTTTTGATCCAAAACTAGATTTTTGTCTTCGCGACCAAATTCTTGATTTTTTTGATCCAAAACTAGATTTTTGTCTTCGCGACCCAATTCTTGATTTTTTTGATCCAAAACTAGATTTTTGTATTCGGGACCAAATTCTTGATTTTCTTGATCCAAAACTAGATTTTTGTCTTCGGGACCAGATTCATGATTTTCTTGATCCAAAACTAGTTTTTTGAATTCGGGACCAAATTCTTCATTTTTTTGATCCCAAACTTGTTTTTTGTATTCGCGACACACTTATTGATTTTCTTGATCCAAAACTAGATTTTTGTATGCGCGACCCAATTCTTGATTTTCTTGATCCAAAACTAGATTTTTGTCTCCGCGATCAAATTCTTGATCTTCTTGATCCAAAACTAGTTTTTTGTATTCGGGACCAAATTCTTGATTTTCTTGATCCAAAACTTGTTTTTTGTATTCGCGACAAACTTCTTGATTTTCTTGATCCAAAACTAGATTTTTGTCTTCGCGACCAAATTCTTGATTTTCTTGATCCAAAACTAGATTTTTGTCTTCGCGACCAAATTCTTGATTTTTTTGATCCAAAACTAGATTTTTGTCTTCGCGACCCAATTCTTGATTTTTTTGATCCAAAACTAGATTTTTGTATTCGGGACCAAATTCTTGATTTTCTTGATCCAAAACTAGTTTTTTGAATTCGGGACCAAATTCTTGATTTTTTTGATCCCAAACTTGTTTTTTGTATTCGCGACACACTTCTTGATTTTCTTGATCCAAAACTAGATTTTTGTCTTCGCGACCAAATTCTTGATTTTCTTGATCCAAAACTAGATTTTTGTATTCGCGACCCAATTCTTGATTTTTTTGATCCAAAACTAGATTTTTGTATTCGGGACCAAATTCTTGATTTTCTTGATCCAAAACTAGTTTTTTGAATTCGCGACCAAATTCTTGATTTTTTTGATCCAAAACTAGATTTTTGTCTTCGCGACCCAATTCTTGATTTTTTTGATCCAAAACTAGATTTTTGTATTCGGGACCAAATTCTTGATTTTCTTGATCCAAAACTAGTTTTTTGAATTCGGGACCAAATTCTTGATTTTTTTGATCCCAAACTTGTTTTTTGTATTCGCGACACACTTCTTGATTTTCTTGATCCAAAACTAGATTTTTGTCTTCGCGACCAAATTCTTGATTTTCTTGATCCAAAACTAGATTTTTGTCTTCGCGACCAAATTCTTGATTTTCTTGATCCAAAACTAGATTTTTGTCTTCGCGACCCAATTCTTGATTTTTTTGATCCAAAACTAGATTTTTGTATTCGGGACCAAATTCTTGATTTTCTTGATCCAAAACTAGTTTTTTGAATTCGGGACCAAATTCTTGATTTTTTTGATCCCAAACTTGTTTTTTGTATTCGCGACACACTTCTTGATTTTCTTGATCCAAAACTAGATTTTTGTCTTCGCGACCAAATTCTTGATTTTCTTGATCCAAAACTAGATTTTTGTCTTCGCGACCAAATTCTTGATTTTCTTGATCCAAAACTAGATTTTTGTCTTCGCGACCAAATTCTTGATTTTCTTGATCCAAAACTAGATTTTTGTATTCGGGACCAAATTCTTGATTTTCTTGATCCAAAACTAGTTTTTTGAATTCGGGACCAAATTCTTCATTTTTTTGATCCCAAACTTGTTTTTTGTATTCGCGACACACTTCTTGATTTTCTTTATCCAAAACTAGATTTTTGTATGCGCGACCCAATTCTTTATTTTCTTGATCCAAAACTAGATTTTTTGTCTCCGCGATCAAATTCTTGATTTTCTTGATCCAAAACTAGTTTTTTGTATTCGGGACCAAATTCTTGATTTTCATGATCCAAAACTTGTTTTTTGTATTCGCGACACACTTCTTGATTTTCTTGATCCAAAACTAGATTTTTGTCTTCGCGACCAAATTCTTGATTTTCTTGATCCAAAACTAGATTTTTGTCTTCGCGACCAAATTCTTGATTTTTTTGATCCAAAACTAGATTTTTGTCTTCGCGACCCAATTCTTGATTTTTTTGATCCAAAACTAGATTTTTGTATTCGGGACCAAATTCTTGATTTTCTTGATCCAAAACTAGTTTTTTGAATTCGGGACCAAATTCTTGATTTTTTTGATCCAAAACTTGTTTTTTGTATTCGCGACACACTTCTTGATTTTCTTGGTCCAAAACTAGATTTTTGTCTTCGCGACCCAATTCTTGATTTTCTTGATCCAGAACTAGATTTTTGTTTTCGCGACCAAATTCTTGATTTTCTTGATCCAAAACTAGATTTTTGTCTTCGCGACCAAATTCTTGATTTTCTTGATCCAAAACTAGATTTTTGTATTCGCGACCCAATTCTTGATTTTTTTGATCCAAAACTAGATTTTTGTATTCGGGACCAAATTCTTGATTTTCTTGATCCAAAACTAGTTTTTTGTATTCGGGACCAAATTCTTGATTTTCTTGATCCAAAACTAGTTTTTTGTATTCGCGACACACTTCTTGATTTTCTTGATCCAAAACTAGATTTTTGTCTTCGCGACCAAATTCTTGATTTTTTTGATCCAAAACTAGATTTTTGTCTTCGCGACCCAATTCTTGATTTTTTTGATCCAAAACTAGATTTTTGTATTCGGGACCAAATTCTTGATTTTCTTGATCCAAAACTAGTTTTTTGAATTCGGGACCAAATTCTTGATTTTTTTGATCCCAAACTTGTTTTTTGTATTCGGGACCAAATTCTTGATTTTCTTGATCCAAAACTAGTTTTTTGAATTCGGGACCAAATTCTTGATTTTTTTGATCCAAAACTAGATTTTTGTCTTCGCGACCCAATTCTTGATTTTTTTGATCCAAAACTAGATTTTTGTATTCGGGACCAAATTCTTGATTTTCTTGATCCAAAACTAGTTTTTTGAATTCGGGACCAAATTCTTGATTTTTTTGATCCAAAACTTGTTTTTTGTATTCGCGACACACTTCTTGATTTTCTTGATCCAAAACTAGATTTTTGTCTTCGCGACCAAATTCTTGATTTTTTTGATCCAAAACTAGATTTTTGTCTTCGCGACCCAATTCTTGATTTTTTTGATCCAAAACTAGATTTTTGTATTCGGGACCAAATTCTTGATTTTCTTGATCCAAAACTAGTTTTTTGAATTCGGGACCAAATTCTTGATTTTTTTGATCCAAAACTTGTTTTTTGTATTCGCGACACACTTCTTGATTTTCTTGGTCCAAAACTAGATTTTTGTCTTCGCGACCCAATTCTTGATTTTCTTGATCCAGAACTAGATTTTTGTTTTCGCGACCAAATTCTTCATTTTCTTGATCCAAAACTAGATTTTTGTCTTCGCCACCAAATTCTTGATTTTCTTGATCCAAAACTAGATTTTTGTATTCGCGACCCAATTCTTGATTTTCTTGATCCAAAACTAGATTTTTGTATTCGCGACCCAATTCTTGATTTTTTTGATCCAAAACTAGATTTTTGTATTCGGGACCAAATTCTTGATTTTCTTGATCCAAAACTAGTTTTTTGTATTCGGGACCAAATTCTTGATTTTTTTGATCCCAAACTTGTTTTTTGAATTCGCGACACACTTCTTGATTTTCTTGATCCAAAACTAGATTTTTGTCTTCGCGACCAAATTCTGGATTTTCTTGATCCAAAACTAGATTTTTGTATTCGCGACCAAATTCTTGATTTTCTTGATCCAAAACTAGTTTTTTTATTCGCGACCAAATTCTCGATTTTTTTTATCCAAAACTAGATTTTTGTATTCGGGACCCAGCTCTTGATTTTCTTGATCCAAAACTAGATTTTTGTCTCCGCGATCAAATTCTTGATTTTCTTGATCCAAAACTAGATTTTTGTCTTCGCGACCAAATTCTTGATTTTCTTGATCCAAAACTAGATTTTTGTCTTCGCGACCAAATTCTTGATTTTCTTGATCCAAAACTAGATTTTTGTCTTCGCGACCAAATTCTTGATTTTCTTGATCCAAAACTAGATTTTTGTATTCGGGACCAAATTCTTGATTTTCTTGATCCAAAACTAGTTTTTTGAATTCGGGACCAAATTCTTGATTTTTTTGATCCCAAACTTGTTTTTTGTATTCGCGACACACTTCTTGATTTTCTTTATCCAAAACTAGATTTTTGTATGCGCGACCCAATTCTTTATTTTCTTGATCCAAAACTAGATTTTTTGTCTCCGCGATCAAATTCTTGATTTTCTTGATCCAAAACTAGTTTTTTGTATTCGGGACCAAATTCTTGATTTTCTTGATCCAAAACTTGTTTTTTGTATTCGCGACACACTTCTTGATTTTCTTGATCCAAAACTAGATTTTTGTCTTCGCGACCAAATTCTTGATTTTCTTGATCCAAAACTAGATTTTTGTCTTCGCGACCAAATTCTTGATTTTTTTGATCCAAAACTAGATTTTTGTCTTCGCGACCCAATTCTTGATTTTTTTGATCCAAAACTAGATTTTTGTATTCGGGACCAAATTCTTGATTTTCTTGATCCAAAACTAGTTTTTTGAATTCGGGACCAAATTCTTGATTTTTTTGATCCAAAACTTGTTTTTTGTATTCGCGACACACTTCTTGATTTTCTTGGTCCAAAACTAGATTTTTGTCTTCGCGACCCAATTCTTGATTTTCTTGATCCAGAACTAGATTTTTGTTTTCGCGACCAAATTCTTGATTTTCTTGATCCAAAACTAGATTTTTGTCTTCGCGACCAAATTCTTGATTTTCTTGATCCAAAACTAGATTTTTGTATTCGCGACCCAATTCTTGATTTTTTTGATCCAAAACTAGATTTTTGTATTCGGGACCAAATTCTTGATTTTCTTGATCCAAAACTAGTTTTTTGTATTCGGGACCAAATTCTTGATTTTCTTGATCCAAAACTAGTTTTTTGTATTCGCGACACACTTCTTGATTTTCTTGATCCAAAACTAGATTTTTGTCTTCGCGACCAAATTCTTGATTTTTTTGATCCAAAACTAGATTTTTGTCTTCGCGACCCAATTCTTGATTTTTTTGATCCAAAACTAGATTTTTGTATTCGGGACCAAATTCTTGATTTTCTTGATCCAAAACTAGTTTTTTGAATTCGGGACCAAATTCTTGATTTTTTTGATCCCAAACTTGTTTTTTGTATTCGGGACCAAATTCTTGATTTTCTTGATCCAAAACTAGTTTTTTGAATTCGGGACCAAATTCTTGATTTTTTTGATCCAAAACTAGATTTTTGTCTTCGCGACCCAATTCTTGATTTTTTTGATCCAAAACTAGATTTTTGTATTCGGGACCAAATTCTTGATTTTCTTGATCCAAAACTAGTTTTTTGAATTCGGGACCAAATTCTTGATTTTTTTGATCCAAAACTTGTTTTTTGTATTCGCGACACACTTCTTGATTTTCTTGATCCAAAACTAGATTTTTGTCTTCGCGACCAAATTCTTGATTTTTTTGATCCAAAACTAGATTTTTGTCTTCGCGACCCAATTCTTGATTTTTTTGATCCAAAACTAGATTTTTGTATTCGGGACCAAATTCTTGATTTTCTTGATCCAAAACTAGTTTTTTGAATTCGGGACCAAATTCTTGATTTTTTTGATCCCAAACTTGTTTTTTGTATTCGCGACACACTTCTTGATTTTCTTTATCCAAAACTAGATTTTTGTATGCGCGACCCAATTCTTTATTTTCTTGATCCAAAACTAGATTTTTTGTCTCCGCGATCAAATTCTTGATTTTCTTGATCCAAAACTAGTTTTTTGTATTCGGGACCAAATTCTTGATTTTCTTGATCCAAAACTTGTTTTTTGTATTCGCGACACACTTCTTGATTTTCTTGATCCAAAACTAGATTTTTGTCTTCGCGACCAAATTCTTGATTTTCTTGATCCAAAACTAGATTTTTGTCTTCGCGACCAAATTCTTGATTTTTTTGATCCAAAACTAGATTTTTGTCTTCGCGACCCAATTCTTGATTTTTTTGATCCAAAACTAGATTTTTGTATTCGGGACCAAATTCTTGATTTTCTTGATCCAAAACTAGTTTTTTGAATTCGGGACCAAATTCTTGATTTTTTTGATCCAAAACTTGTTTTTTGTATTCGCGACACACTTCTTGATTTTCTTGGTCCAAAACTAGATTTTTGTCTTCGCGACCCAATTCTTGATTTTCTTGATCCAGAACTAGATTTTTGTTTTCGCGACCAAATTCTTGATTTTCTTGATCCAAAACTAGATTTTTGTCTTCGCGACCAAATTCTTGATTTTCTTGATCCAAAACTAGATTTTTGTATTCGCGACCCAATTCTTGATTTTTTTGATCCAAAACTAGATTTTTGTATTCGGGACCAAATTCTTGATTTTCTTGATCCAAAACTAGTTTTTTGTATTCGGGACCAAATTCTTGATTTTCTTGATCCAAAACTAGTTTTTTGTATTCGCGACACACTTCTTGATTTTCTTGATCCAAAACTAGATTTTTGTCTTCGCGACCAAATTCTTGATTTTTTTGATCCAAAACTAGATTTTTGTCTTCGCGACCCAATTCTTGATTTTTTTGATCCAAAACTAGATTTTTGTATTCGGGACCAAATTCTTGATTTTCTTGATCCAAAACTAGTTTTTTGAATTCGGGACCAAATTCTTGATTTTTTTGATCCCAAACTTGTTTTTTGTATTCGGGACCAAATTCTTGATTTTCTTGATCCAAAACTAGTTTTTTGAATTCGGGACCAAATTCTTGATTTTTTTGATCCAAAACTAGATTTTTGTCTTCGCGACCCAATTCTTGATTTTTTTGATCCAAAACTAGATTTTTGTATTCGGGACCAAATTCTTGATTTTCTTGATCCAAAACTAGTTTTTTGAATTCGGGACCAAATTCTTGATTTTTTTGATCCAAAACTTGTTTTTTGTATTCGCGACACACTTCTTGATTTTCTTGATCCAAAACTAGATTTTTGTCTTCGCGACCAAATTCTTGATTTTTTTGATCCAAAACTAGATTTTTGTCTTCGCGACCCAATTCTTGATTTTTTTGATCCAAAACTAGATTTTTGTATTCGGGACCAAATTCTTGATTTTCTTGATCCAAAACTAGTTTTTTTAATTCGGGACCAAATTCTTGATTTTTTTGATCCAAAACTTGTTTTTTGTATTCGCGACACACTTCTTGATTTTCTTGGTCCAAAACTAGATTTTTGTCTTCGCGACCCAATTCTTGATTTTCTTGATCCAGAACTAGATTTTTGTTTTCGCGACCAAATTCTTGATTTTCTTGATCCAAAACTAGATTTTTGTCTTCGCCACCAAATTCTTGATTTTCTTGATCCAAAACTAGATTTTTGTATTCGCGACCCAATTCTTGATTTTCTTGATCCAAAACTAGATTTTTGTATTCGCGACCCAATTCTTGATTTTTTTGATCCAAAACTAGATTTTTGTCTTCGGGACCAAATTCTTGATTTTCTTGATCCAAAACTAGTTTTTTGTATTCGGGACCAAATTCTTGATTTTTTTGATCCCAAACTTGTTTTTTGAATTCGCGACACACTTCTTGATTTTCTTGATCCAAAACTAGATTTTTGTCTTCGCGACCAAATTCTGGATTTTCTTGATCCAAAACTAGATTTTTGTATTCGCGACCAAATTCTTGATTTTCTTGATCCAAAACTAGTTTTTTTATTCGCGACCAAATTCTCGATTTTTTTTATCCAAAACTAGATTTTTGTATTCGGGACCCAGCTCTTGATTTTCTTGATCCAAAACTAGATTTTTGTCTCCGCGATCAAATTCTTGATTTTCTTGATCCAAAACTAGATTTTTGTCTTCGCGACCAAATTCTTGATTTTCTTGATCCAAAACTAGATTTTTGTATTCGGGACCAAATTCTGGATTTTCTTGATCCAGAACTAGATTTTTGTTTTCGCGACCAAATTCTTGATTTTCTTGATCCCAAACTTGTTTTATGTATTCGCGACACACTTCTTGATTTTCTTGATCCCAAACTAGATTTTTGTATTCGCGACCATATTCTTGATTTTCTTGATCCAAAACTAGATTTTTGTATTCGCGACCAAATTCTTAATTTTCGTGATCCAAAACTAGTTTTTTGCATTCGGGACCCAATTCTTGATTTTTATGATCCCAAACTTGTTTTTTGTATTCGCGACACACTTCTTGATTTTCTTGATCCAAAACTAGATTTTTGTCTTCGCGACCAAATTCTTGATTTTCTTGATCCAAAACTAGATTTTTGTCTTCGCGACCAAATTCTTGATTTTTTTGATCCAAAACTAGATTTTTGTCTTCGCGACCCAATTCTTGATTTTATTGATCCAAAACTAGATTTTTGTATCCGGGACCAAATTCTTGATTTTCTTGATCCAAAACTAGTTTTTTGAATTCGGGACCAAATTCTTGATTTTTTTGATCCCAAACTTGTTTTTTGTATTCGCGACACACTTCTTGATTTTCTTGATCCAAAACTAGATTTTTGTCTTCGCGACCAAATTCTTGATTTTCTTGATCCAAAACTAGATTTTTGTATTCGCGACACACTTCTTGATTTTTTTGATCCCAAACTTGTTTTTTGTATTCGCGACACACTTCTTGATTTTCTTGGTCCAAAACTAGATTTTTGTCTTCGCGACCCAATTCTTGATTTTCTTGATCCAGAACTAGATTTTTGTTTTCGCGACCAAATTCTTGATTTTCATGATCCAAAACTAGTTTTTTGAATTCGGGACCAAATTCTTGATTTTTTTGATCCCAAGCTTGTTTTTTGTATTCGCGACACACTTCTTGATTTTCTTGATCCAAAACTAGATTTTTGTCTTCGCGACCAAATTCTTGATTTTCTTGATCCAAAACTAGATTTTTGTATTCGCGACCCAATTCTTGATTTTTTTGATCCAAAACTAGATTTTTGTATTCGGGACCAAATTCTTGATTTTCTTGATCCAAAACTAGTTTTTTGAATTCGGGACCAAATTCTTGATTTTTTTGATCCCAAACTTGTTTTTTGTATTCGCGACACACTTCTTGATTTTCTTGATCCAAAACTAGATTTTTGTCTTCGCGACCAAATTCTTGATTTTCTTGATCCAAAACTAGATTTTTGTATTCGCGACCCAATTCTTGATTTTCTTGATCCAAAACTAGTTTTTTGAATTCGGGACCAAATTCTTGATTTTTTTGATCCCAAACTTGTTTTTTGTATTCGGGACCAAATTCTTGATTTTCTTGATCCAAAACTAGTTTTTTGAATTCGGGACCAAATTCTTGATTTTTTTGATCCAAAACTAGATTTTTGTCTTCGCGACCCAATTCTTGATTTTTTTGATCCAAAACTAGATTTTTGTATTCGGGACCAAATTCTTGATTTTCTTGATCCAAAACTAGTTTTTTGAATTCGGGACCAAATTCTTGATTTTTTTGATCCAAAACTTGTTTTTTGTATTCGCGACACACTTCTTGATTTTCTTGATCCAAAACTAGATTTTTGTCTTCGCGACCAAATTCTTGATTTTTTTGATCCAAAACTAGATTTTTGTCTTCGCGACCCAATTCTTGATTTTTTTGATCCAAAACTAGATTTTTGTATTCGGGACCAAATTCTTGATTTTCTTGATCCAAAACTAGTTTTTTGAATTCGGGACCAAATTCTTGATTTTTTTGATCCAAAACTTGTTTTTTGTATTCGCGACACACTTCTTGATTTTCTTGGTCCAAAACTAGATTTTTGTCTTCGCGACCCAATTCTTGATTTTCTTGATCCAGAACTAGATTTTTGTTTTCGCGACCAAATTCTTGATTTTCTTGATCCAAAACTAGATTTTTGTCTTCGCCACCAAATTCTTGATTTTCTTGATCCAAAACTAGATTTTTGTATTCGCGACCCAATTCTTGATTTTCTTGATCCAAAACTAGATTTTTGTATTCGCGACCCAATTCTTGATTTTTTTGATCCAAAACTAGATTTTTGTATTCGGGACCAAATTCTTGATTTTCTTGATCCAAAACTAGTTTTTTGTATTCGGGACCAAATTCTTGATTTTTTTGATCCCAAACTTGTTTTTTGAATTCGCGACACACTTCTTGATTTTCTTGATCCAAAACTAGATTTTTGTCTTCGCGACCAAATTCTGGATTTTCTTGATCCAAAACTAGATTTTTGTATTCGCGACCAAATTCTTGATTTTCTTGATCCAAAACTAGTTTTTTTATTCGCGACCAAATTCTCGATTTTTTTTATCCAAAACTAGATTTTTGTATTCGGGACCCAGCTCTTGATTTTCTTGATCCAAAACTAGATTTTTGTCTCCGCGATCAAATTCTTGATTTTCTTGATCCAAAACTAGATTTTTGTCTTCGCGACCAAATTCTTGATTTTCTTGATCCAAAACTAGATTTTTGTATTCGGGACCAAATTCTGGATTTTCTTGATCCAGAACTAGATTTTTGTTTTCGCGACCAAATTCTTGATTTTCTTGATCCCAAACTTGTTTTATGTATTCGCGACACACTTCTTGATTTTCTTGATCCCAAACTAGATTTTTGTATTCGCGACCATATTCTTGATTTTCTTGATCCAAAACTAGATTTTTGTATTCGCGACCAAATTCTTAATTTTCGTGATCCAAAACTAGTTTTTTGCATTCGGGACCCAATTCTTGATTTTTATGATCCCAAACTTGTTTTTTGTATTCGCGACACACTTCTTGATTTTCTTGATCCAAAACTAGATTTTTGTCTTCGCGACCAAATTCTTGATTTTCTTGATCCAAAACTAGATTTTTGTCTTCGCGACCAAATTCTTGATTTTTTTGATCCAAAACTAGATTTTTGTCTTCGCGACCCAATTCTTGATTTTATTGATCCAAAACTAGATTTTTGTATCCGGGACCAAATTCTTGATTTTCTTGATCCAAAACTAGTTTTTTGAATTCGGGACCAAATTCTTGATTTTTTTGATCCCAAACTTGTTTTTTGTATTCGCGACACACTTCTTGATTTTCTTGATCCAAAACTAGATTTTTGTCTTCGCGACCAAATTCTTGATTTTCTTGATCCAAAACTAGATTTTTGTATTCGCGACACACTTCTTGATTTTTTTGATCCCAAACTTGTTTTTTGTATTCGCGACACACTTCTTGATTTTCTTGGTCCAAAACTAGATTTTTGTCTTCGCGACCCAATTCTTGATTTTCTTGATCCAGAACTAGATTTTTGTTTTCGCGACCAAATTCTTGATTTTCATGATCCAAAACTAGTTTTTTGAATTCGGGACCAAATTCTTGATTTTTTTGATCCCAAACTTGTTTTTTGTATTCGCGACACACTTCTTGATTTTCTTGATCCAAAACTAGATTTTTGTCTGCGCGACCCAATTCTTGATTTTCTTGATCCAAAACTAGATTTTTGTCTCCGCGACCAAATTCTTGATTTTCTTGATCCAAAACTAGTTTTTTGAATTCGGGACCAAATTCTTGATTTTTTTGATCCCAAACTTGTTTTTTGTATTCGCGACACAGTTCTTGATTTTCTTGATCCAAAACTAGATTTTTGTCTTCGCGACCAAATTCTTGATTTTCTTGATCCAAAACTAGATTTTTGTATTCGCGACCCAATTCTTGATTTTTTTGATCCAAAACTAGATTTTTGTATTCGGGACCAAATTCTTGATTTTCTTGATCCAAAACTAGTTTTTTGTATTCGGGACCAAATTCTTGATTTTTTTGATCCCAAACTTGTTTTTTGAATTCGCGACACACTTCTTGATTTTCTTGATCCAAAACTAGATTTTTGTCTTCGCGACCAAATTCTTGATTTTCTTGATCCAAAACTAGATTTTTGTCTTCGCGACCAAATTCTTGATTTTTTTGATCCAAAACTAGATTTTTGTCTTCGCGACCCAATTCTTGATTTTTTTGATCCAAAACTAGATTTTTGTATTCGGGACCAAATTCTTGATTTTCTTGATCCAAAACTAGTTTTTTGAATTCGGGACCAAATTCTTGATTTTTTTGATCCCAAACTTGTTTTTTGTATTCGCGACACACTTCTTGATATTCTTGATCCAAAACTAGATTTTTGTCTTCGCGACCAAATTCTTGATTTTTTTGATCCAAAACTAGATTTTTGTCTTCGCGACCCAATTCTTGATTTTTTTGATCCAAAACTAGATTTTTGTATTCGGGACCAAATTCTTGATTTTCTTGATCCAAAACTAGTTTTTTGAATTCGGGACCAAATTCTTGATTTTTTTGATCCCAAATTTGTTTTTTGTATTCGCGACACACTTCTTGATTTTCTTGGTCCAAAACTAGATTTTTGTCTTCGCGACCCAATTCTTGATTTTCTTGATCCAGAACTAGATTTTTGTTTTCGCGACCAAATTCTTGATTTTCTTGATCCAAAACTAGTTTTTTGTATTCGGGACCAAATTCTTGATTTTTTTGATCCCAAACTTGTTTTTTGTATTCGCGACACACTTCTTGATTTTCTTAATCCAAAACTAGATTTTTGTTTTCGCGACCAAATTCTTGATTTTCTTGATCCAGAACTAGATTTTTGTTTTCGCGACCAAATTCTTGATTTTCTTGATCCCAAACTTGTTTTATGTATTCGCGACACACTTCTTGATTTTCTTGATCACAAACTAGATTTTTGTATTCGCGACCATATTCTTGATTTTCTTGATCCAAAACTAGATTTTTGTATTCGCGACCAAATTCTTAATTTTCTTGATCCAAAACTAGTTTTTTGCATTCGGGACCCAGCTCTTGATTTTCTTGATCCAAAACTTGTTTTTTGTATTCGCGACAAACTTTTTGATTTTCTTGATCCAAAACTTGTTTTTTGTATTCGCGACAAACTTTTTGATTTTCTTGATCCAAAACTAGATTTTTGTCTTCGCGACCAAATTCTCGATTTTTTTAATCCAAAACTAGATTTTTGTATTCGGGACCCAGCTCTTGATTTTCTTGATCCAAAACTAGATTTTTGTCTCCGCGAACAAATTCTTGATTTTCTTGATCCAAAACTAGATTTTTGTCTTCGCGACCAAATTCTTGATTTTTTTGATCCAAAACTAGATTTTTGTCTTCGCGACCCAATTCTTGATTTTGTTGATCCAAAACTAGATTTTTGTATTCGGGACCAAATTCTTGATTTTCTTGATCCAAAACTAGTTTTTTGAATTCGGGACCAAATTCTTGATTTTTTTGATCCCAAACTTGTTTTTTGTATTCGCGACACACTTCTTGATTTTCTTGGTCCAAAACTGGATTTTTGTCTTCGCGACCCAATTCTTAATTTTCTTGATCCAGAACTAGATTTTTGTTTTCGCGACCAAATTCTTGATTTTCTTGATCCAAAACTAGTTTTTTGTATTCGGGACCAAATTCTTGATTTTTTTGATCCCAAACTTGTTTTTTGTATTCGCGACACACTTCTTGATTTTCTTGATCCAAAACTAGATTTTTGTCGCCGCGAACAAATTCTTGATTTTCTTGATCCAAAACTAGATTTTTGTCCTCGCGACCAAATTCTTGATTTTCTTGATCCAAAACTAGATTTTTGTATTCGCGACCCAATTCTTGATTTTTTTGATCCAAAACTAGATTTTTGTATTCGGGACCAAATTCTTGATTTTCTTGATCCAAAACTAGTTTTTTGAATTCGGGACCAAATTCTTCATTTTTTTGATCCCAAACTTGTTTTTTGTATTCGCGACACACTTCTTGATTTTCTTGATCCAAAACTAGATTTTTGTATTCGCGACCAAATTCTTGATTTTCTTGATCCAAAACTAGATTTTTGTATTCGCGACCAAATTCTTGATTTTCTTGATCCAAAACTAGTTTTTTGTATTCGCGACCAAATTCTTGATTTTCTTGATCCAAAACTAGTTTTTTGTATTCGGGACCAAATTCTTGATTTTCTTGATCCAAAACTTGTTTTTTCTATTCGCGACACACTTCTTGATTTTCTTGATCCAAAACTAGATTTTTGTATTCGCGACCAAATTCTTGATTTTCTTGATCCAAAACTAGATTTTTGTCTTCGCGACCAAATTCTTGATTTTTTTGATCCAAAACTAGATTTTTGTCTTCGCGACCCAATTCTTGATTTTTTTGATCCAAAACTAGATTTTTGTATTCGGGACCAAATTCTTGATTTTCTTGATCCAAAACTAGTTTTTTGAATTCGGGACCAAATTCTTGATTTTTTTGATCCCAAACTTGTTTTTTGTATTCGCGACACACTTCTTGATTTTCTTGATCCAAAACTAGATTTTTGTCTTCGCGACCAAATTCTTGATTTTTTTGATCCAAAACTAGATTTTTGTCTTCGCGACCCAATTCTTGATTTTTTTGATCCAAAACTAGATTTTTGTATTCGTGACACACTTCTTGATTTTCTTGATCCAAAACTAGATTTTTGTTTTCGCGACCAAATTCTGGATTTTCTTGATCCAGAACTAGATTTTTGTTTTCGCGACCTAATTCTTAATTTTCTTGATCCACAACTAGATTTTTATATTCGCGACCATATTCTTGATTTTCTTGATCCAAAACTAGTTTTTTGTATTCGGGACCCAGCTCTTGATTTTCTTGATCCAAAACTTGTTTTTTTTATTCGCGACAAACTTTTTGATTTTCTTGATCCAAAACTAGATTTTTGTCTTCGCGACCAAATTCTCGATTTTTTTAATCCAAAACTAGATTTTTGTATTCGGGACCCAGCTCTTGATTTTCTTGATCCAAAACTAGATTTTTGTCTCCGCGAACAAATTCTTGATTTTCTTGATCCAAAACTAGATTTTTGTCTTCGCGACCAAATTCTTGATTTTTTTGATCCAAAACTAGATTTTTGTCTTCGCGACCCAATTCTTGATTTTGTTGATCCAAAACTAGATTTTTGTATTCGGGACCAAATTCTTGATTTTCTTGATCCAAAACTAGTTTTTTGAATTCGGGACCAAATTCTTGATTTTTTTGATCCCAAACTTGTTTTTTGTATTCGCGACACACTTCTTGATTTTCTTGGTCCAAAACTGGATTTTTGTCTTCGCGACCCAATTCTTAATTTTCTTGATCCAGAACTAGATTTTTGTTTTCGCGACCAAATTCTTGATTTTCTTGATCCAAAACTAGTTTTTTGTATTCGGGACCAAATTCTTGATTTTTTTGATCCCAAACTTGTTTTTTGTATTCGGGACCAAATTCTTGATTTTTTTGATCCCAAACTTGTTTTTTGTATTCGCGACACACTTCTTGATTTTCTTGGTCCAAAACTGGATTTTTGTCTTCGCGACCCAATTCTTAATTTTCTTGATCCAGAACTAGATTTTTGTTTTCGCGACCAAATTCTTGATTTTCTTGATCCAAAACTAGTTTTTTGTATTCGGGACCAAATTCTTGATTTTTTTGATCCCAAACTTGTTTTTTGTATTCGCGACACACTTCTTGATTTTCTTGATCCAAAACTAGATTTTTGTCGCCGCGAACAAATTCTTGATTTTCTTGATCCAAAACTAGATTTTTGTCCTCGCGACCAAATTCTTGATTTTCTTGATCCAAAACTAGATTTTTGTATTCGCGACCCAATTCTTGATTTTTTTGATCCAAAACTAGATTTTTGTATTCGGGACCAAATTCTTGATTTTCTTGATCCAAAACTAGTTTTTTGAATTCGGGACCAAATTCTTCATTTTTTTGATCCCAAACTTGTTTTTTGTATTCGCGACACACTTCTTGATTTTCTTGATCCAAAACTAGATTTTTGTATTCGCGACCAAATTCTTGATTTTCTTGATCCAAAACTAGATTTTTGTATTCGCGACCAAATTCTTGATTTTCTTGATCCAAAACTAGTTTTTTGTATTCGCGACCAAATTCTTGATTTTCTTGATCCAAAACTAGTTTTTTGTATTCGGGACCAAATTCTTGATTTTCTTGATCCAAAACTTGTTTTTTCTATTCGCGACACACTTCTTGATTTTCTTGATCCAAAACTAGATTTTTGTATTCGCGACCAAATTCTTGATTTTCTTGATCCAAAACTAGATTTTTGTCTTCGCGACCAAATTCTTGATTTTTTTGATCCAAAACTAGATTTTTGTCTTCGCGACCCAATTCTTGATTTTTTTGATCCAAAACTAGATTTTTGTATTCGGGACCAAATTCTTGATTTTCTTGATCCAAAACTAGTTTTTTGAATTCGGGACCAAATTCTTGATTTTTTTGATCCCAAACTTGTTTTTTGTATTCGCGACACACTTCTTGATTTTCTTGATCCAAAACTAGATTTTTGTCTTCGCGACCAAATTCTTGATTTTTTTGATCCAAAACTAGATTTTTGTCTTCGCGACCCAATTCTTGATTTTTTTGATCCAAAACTAGATTTTTGTATTCGGGACCAAATTCTTGATTTTCTTGATCCAAAACTAGTTTTTTGAATTCGGGACCAAATTCTTGATTTTTTTGATCCCAAACTTGTTTTTTGTATTCGCGACACACTTCTTGATTTTCTTGGTCCAAAAATAGATTTTTGTCTTCGCGACCCAATTCTTGATTTTCTTGATCCAGAACTAGATTTTTGTTTTCGCGACCAAATTCTTGATTTTCTTGATCCAAAACTAGTTTTTTGTATTCGGGACCAAATTCTTGATTTTTTTGATCCCAAACTTGTTTTTTGTATTCGCGACACACTTCTTGATTTTCTTGATCCAAAACTAGATTTTTGTCGCCGCGAACAAATTCTTGATTTTCTTGATCCAAAACTAGATTTTTGTCCTCGCGACCAAATTCTTGATTTTCTTGATCCAAAACTAGATTTTTGTATTCGCGACCCAATTCTTGATTTTTTTGATCCAAAACTAGATTTTTGTATTCGGGACCAAATTCTTGATTTTCTTGATCCAAAACTAGTTTTTTGAATTCGGGACCAAATTCTTCATTTTTTTGATCCCAAACTTGTTTTTTGTATTCGCGACACACTTCTTGATTTTCTTGATCCAAAACTAGATTTTTGTATTCGCGACCAAATTCTTGATTTTCTTGATCCAAAACTAGATTTTTGTATTCGCGACCAAATTCTTGATTTTCTTGATCCAAAACTAGTTTTTTGTATTCGCGACCAAATTCTTGATTTTCTTGATCCAAAACTAGTTTTTTGTATTCGGGACCAAATTCTTGATTTTCTTGATCCAAAACTTGTTTTTTCTATTCGCGACACACTTCTTGATTTTCTTGATCCAAAACTAGATTTTTGTATTCGCGACCAAATTCTTGATTTTCTTGATCCAAAACTAGATTTTTGTCTTCGCGACCAAATTCTTGATTTTTTTGATCCAAAACTAGATTTTTGTATTCGCGACCAAATTCTTGATTTTCTTGATCCAAAACTAGTTTTTTGTATTCGCGACCAAATTCTTGATTTTCTTGATCCAAAACTAGTTTTTTGTATTCGGGACCAAATTCTTGATTTTCTTGATCCAAAACTTGTTTTTTCTATTCGCGACACACTTCTTGATTTTCTTGATCCAAAACTAGATTTTTGTATTCGCGACCAAATTCTTGATTTTCTTGATCCAAAACTAGATTTTTGTCTTCGCGACCAAATTCTTGATTTTTTTGATCCAAAACTAGATTTTTGTCTTCGCGACCCAATTCTTGATTTTTTTGATCCAAAACTAGATTTTTGTATTCGGGACCAAATTCTTGATTTTCTTGATCCAAAACTAGTTTTTTGAATTCGGGACCAAATTCTTCATTTTTTTGATCCCAAACTTGTTTTTTGTATTCGCGACACACTTCTTGATTTTCTTGATCCAAAACTAGATTTTTGTATTCGCGACCAAATTCTTGATTTTCTTGATCCAAAACTAGATTTTTGTATTCGCGACCAAATTCTTGATTTTCTTGATCCAAAACTAGTTTTTTGTATTCGCGACCAAATTCTTGATTTTCTTGATCCAAAACTAGTTTTTTGTATTCGGGACCAAATTCTTGATTTTCTTGATCCAAAACTTGTTTTTTCTATTCGCGACACACTTCTTGATTTTCTTGATCCAAAACTAGATTTTTGTATTCGCGACCAAATTCTTGATTTTCTTGATCCAAAACTAGATTTTTGTATTCGCGACCAAATTCTTGATTTTCTTGATCCAAAACTAGATTTTTGTATTCGCGACCAAATTCTTGATTTTCTTGATCCAAAACTAGTTTTTTGTATTCGCGACCAAATTCTTGATTTTCTTGATCCAAAACTAGTTTTTTGTATTCGGGACCAAATTCTTGATTTTCTTGATCCAAAACTTGTTTTTTCTATTCGCGACACACTTCTTGATTTTCTTGATCCAAAACTAGATTTTTGTATTCGCGACCAAATTCTTGATTTTCTTGATCCAAAACTAGATTTTTGTCTTCGCGACCAAATTCTTGATTTTTTTGATCCAAAACTAGATTTTTGTCTTCGCGACCAAATTCTTGATTTTTTTGATCCAAAACTAGATTTTTGTATTCGGGACCAAATTCTTGATTTTCTTGATCCAAAACTAGTTTTTTGAATTCGGGACCAAATTCTTGATTTTTTTGATCCCAAACTTGTTTTTTGTATTCGCGACACACTTCTTGATTTTCTTGATCCAAAACTAGATTTTTGTCTTCGCGACCAAATTCTTGATTTTTTTGATCCAAAACTAGATTTTTGTCTTCGCGACCCAATTCTTGATTTTTTTGATCCAAAACTAGATTTTTGTATTCGGGACCAAATTCTTGATTTTCTTGATCCAAAACTAGTTTTTTGAATTCGGGACCAAATTCTTGATTTTTTTGATCCCAAACTTGTTTTTTGTATTCGCGACACACTTCTTGATTTTCTTGATCCCAAACTAGATTTTTGTATTCGCGACCATATTCTTGATTTTCTTGATCCAAAACTAGATTTTTGTATTCGCGACCAAATTCTTAATTTTCTTGATCCAAAACTAGTTTTTTGCATTCGGGACCCAGCTCTTGATTTTCTTGATCCAAAACTTGTTTTTTGTATTCGCGACAAACTTTTTGATTTTCTTGATCCAAAACTTGTTTTTTGTATTCGCGACAAACTTTTTGATTTTCTTGATCCAAAACTAGATTTTTGTCTTCGCGACCAAATTCTCGATTTTTTTAATCCAAAACTAGATTTTTGTATTCGGGACCCAGCTCTTGATTTTCTTGATCCAAAACTAGATTTTTGTCTCCGCGATCAAATTCTTGATTTTCTTGATCCAAAACTAGATTTTTGTCTTCGCGACCAAATTCTTGATTTTTTTGATCCCAAACTAGATTTTTTCTTCGCGACCCAATTCTTGATTTTTTTGATCCAAAACTAGATTTTTGTATTCGGGACCAAATTCTTGATTTTCTTGATCCAAAACTAGTTTTTTGAATTCGGGACCAAATTCTTGATTTTTTTGATCCCAAACTTGTTTTTTGTATTCGCGACACACTTCTTGATTTTCTTGGTCCAAAAGTGGATATTTGTCTTCGCGACCCAATTCTTGATTTTCTTGATCCAGAACTAGATTTTTGTTTTCGCGACCAAATTCTTGATTTTCTTGATCCAAAACTAGTTTTTTGTATTCGGGACCAAATTCATGATTTTTTTGATCCCAAACTTGTTTTTTGTATTCGCGACACACTTCTTGATTTTCTTAATGCAAAACTAGATTTTTGTTTTCGCGACCAAATTCTTGATTTTCTTGATCCAGAACTAGATTTTTGTTTTCACGACCAAATTCTTGATTTTCTTGATCCCAAACTTGTTTTTTGTATTCGCGACACACTTCTTGATTTTCTTGATCCCAAACTAGATTTTTGTATTCGCGACCATATTCTTGATTTTCTTGATCCAAAACTAGATTTTTGTATTCGCGACCAAATTCTTAATTTTCTTGATCCAAAACTAGTTTTTTGCATTCGGGACCCAGCTCTTGATTTTCTTGATCCAAAACTTGTTTTTTGTATTCGCGACAAACTTTTTGATTTTCTTGATCCAAAACTAGATTTTTGTATTCGCGATCAAATTCTTGATTTTCTTGATCCAAAACTAGTTTTTTGTATTCGGGACCAAATTCTTGATTTTCTTGATCCAAAACTAGTTTTTTGTATTCGCGACACACTTCTTGATTTTCTTGATCCAAAACTAGATTTTTGTCTTCGCGACCAAATTCTTGATTTTTTTGATCCAAAACTAGATTTTTGTCTTCGCGACCCAATTCTTGATTTTTTTGATCCAAAACTAGATTTTTGTATTCGGGACCAAATTCTTGATTTTCTTGATCCAAAACTAGTTTTTTGAATTCGGGACCAAATTCTTGATTTTTTTGATCCCAAACTTGTTTTTTGTATTCGCGACACACTTCTTGATTTTCTTGGTCCAAAACTAGATTTTTGTCTTCGCGACCCAATTCTTGATTTTCTTGATCCAGAACTAGATTTTTGTTTTCGCGACCAAATTCTTGATTTTCTTGATCCAAAACTAGTTTTTTGTATTCGGGACCAAATTCATGATTTTTTTGATCCCAAACTTGTTTTTTGTATTCGCGACACACTTCTTGATTTTCTTAATGCAAAACTAGATTTTTGTTTTCGCGACCAAATTCTTGATTTTCTTGATCCAGAACTAGATTTTTGTTTTCGCGACCAAATTCTTGATTTTCTTGATCCCTAACTTGTTTTTTGTATTCGCGACACACTTCTTGATTTTCTTGATCCCAAACTAGATTTTTGTATTCGCGACCATATTCTTGATTTTCTTGATCCAAAACTAGATTTTTGTATTCGCGACCAAATTCTTAATTTTCTTGATCCAAAACTAGTTTTTTGCATTCGGGACCCAGCTCTTGATTTTCTTGATCCAAAACTTGTTTTTTGTATTCGCGACAAACTTTTTGATTTTCTTGATCCAAAACTTGTTTTTTGTATTCGCGACAAACTTTTTGATTTTCTTGATCCAAAACTAGATTTTTGTCTTCGCGACCAAATTCTCGATTTTTTTAATCCAAAACTAGATTTTTGTATTCGGGACCCAGCTCTTGATTTTCTTGATCCAAAACTAGATTTTTGTCTCCGCGATCAAATTCTTGATTTTCTTGATCCAAAACTAGATTTTTGTCTTCGCGACCAAATTCTTGATTTTTTTGATCCCAAACTAGATTTTTTCTTCGCGACCCAATTCTTGATTTTTTTGATCCAAAACTAGATTTTTGTATTCGGGACCAAATTCTTGATTTTCTTGATCCAAAACTAGTTTTTTGAATTCGGGACCAAATTCTTGATTTTTTTGATCCCAAACTTGTTTTTTGTATTCGCGACACACTTCTTGATTTTCTTGGTCCAAAACTGGATATTTGTCTTCGCGACCCAATTCTTGATTTTCTTGATCCAGAACTAGATTTTTGTTTTCGCGACCAAATTCTTGATTTTCTTGATCCAAAACTAGTTTTTTGTATTCGGGACCAAATTCATGATTTTTTTGATCCCAAACTTGTTTTTTGTATTCGCGACACACTTCTTGATTTTCTTAATGCAAAACTAGATTTTTGTTTTCGCGACCAAATTCTTGATTTTCTTGATCCAGAACTAGATTTTTGTTTTCACGACCAAATTCTTGATTTTCTTGATCCCAAACTTGTTTTTTGTATTCGCGACACACTTCTTGATTTTCTTGATCCCAAACTAGATTTTTGTATTCGCGACCATATTCTTGATTTTCTTGATCCAAAACTAGATTTTTGTATTCGCGACCAAATTCTTAATTTTCTTGATCCAAAACTAGTTTTTTGCATTCGGGACCCAGCTCTTGATTTTCTTGATCCAAAACTTGTTTTTTGTATTCGCGACAAACTTTTTGATTTTCTTGATCCAAAACTAGATTTTTGTATTCGCGATCAAATTCTTGATTTTCTTGATCCAAAACTAGTTTTTTGTATTCGGGACCAAATTCTTGATTTTCTTGATCCAAAACTTGTTTTTTGTATTCGCGACACACTTCTTGATTTTCTTGATCCAAAACTAGATTTTTGTCTTCGCGACCAAATTCTTAATTTTCTTGATCCAAAACTAGATTTTTGTCTTCGCGACCTAATTCTTGATTTTTTTGATCCAAAACTAGATTTTTGTCTTCGCGACCCAATTCTTGATTTTTTTGATCCAAAACTAGATTTTTGTATTCGGGACCAAATTCTTGATTTTCTTGATCCAAAACAAGTTTTTTGAATTCGGGACCAAATTCTTGATTTTTTTGATCCCAAACTTGTTTTTTGTATTCGCGACACACTTCTTGATTTTCTTGATCCAAAACTAGATTTTTGTCTTCGCGACCAAATTCTTGATTTTCTTGATCCAAAACTAGATTTTTGTATTCGCGACCCAATTCTTGATTTTTTTGATCCAAAACTAGATTTTTGTATTCGGGACCAAATTCTTGATTTTCTTGATCCAAAACTAGTTTTTTGAATTCGGGACCAAATTCTTCATTTTTTTGATCCCAAACTTGTTTTTTGTATTCGCGACACACTTCTTGATTTTCTTGATCCAAAACTAGATTTTTGTATTCGCGACCAAATTCTTGATTTTCTTGATCCAAAACTAGATTTTTGTATTCGCGACCAAATTCTTGATTTTCTTGATCCAAAACTAGTTTTTTGTATTCGCGACCAAATTCTTGATTTTCTTGATCCAAAACTAGTTTTTTGTATTCGGGACCAAATTCTTGATTTTCTTGATCCAAAACTAGTTTTTTGTATTCGCGACACACTTCTTGATTTTCTTGATCCAAAACTAGATTTTTGTCTTCGCGACCAAATTCTTGATTTTTTTGATCCAAAACTAGATTTTTGTCTTCGCGACCCAATTCTTGATTTTTTTGATCCAAAACTAGATTTTTGTATTCGGGACCAAATTCTTGATTTTCTTGATCCAAAACTAGTTTTTTGTATTCGGGACCAAATTCTTGATTTTTTTGATCCCAAACTTGTTTTTTGTATTCGCGACACACTTCTTGATTTTCTTGGTCCAAAACTAGATTTTTGTCTTCGCGACCCAATTCTTGATTTTCTTGATCCAGAACTAGATTTTTGTTTTCGCGACCAAATTCTTGATTTTCTTGATCCAAAACTAGTTTTTTGTATTCGGGACCAAATTCTTGATTTTTTTGATCCCAAACTTGTTTTTTGTATTCGCGACACACTTCTTGATTTTCTTGATCCAAAACTAGATTTTTGTTTTCGCGACCAAATTCTTGATTTTCTTGATCCAGAACTAGATTTTTGTTTTCGCGACCAAATTCTTGATTTTCTAGATCCCAAACTTGTTTTATGTATTCGCGACACACTTCTTGATTTTCTTGATCCCAAACTAGATTTTTGTATTCGCGACCATATTCTTGATTTTCTTGATCCAAAACTAGATTTTTGTATTCGCGACCAAATTCTTAATTTTCGTGATCCAAAACTAGTTTTTTGCATTCGGGACCCAATTCTTGATTTTTATGATCCCAAACTTGTTTTTTGTATTCGTGACACACTTCTTGATTTTCTTGATCCAAAACTAGATTTTTGTTTTCGCGACCAAATTCTGGATTTTCTTGATCCAGAACTAGATTTTTGTTTTCGCGACCAAATTCTTGATTTTCTTGATCCACAACTAGATTTTTATATTCGCGACCATATTCTTGATTTTCTTGATCCAAAACTAGTTTTTTGTATTCGGGACCCAGCTCTTGATTTTCTTGATCCAAAACTTGTTTTTTGTATTCGCGACAAACTTTTTGATTTTCTTGATCCAAAACTAGATTTTTGTCTTCGCGACCAAATTCTCGATTTTTTTTATCCAAAACTAGATTTTTGTATTCGGGACCGAGCTCTTGATTTTCTTGATCCAAAACTAGATTTTTGTCTCCGCGATCAAATTCTTGATTTTCTTGATCCAAAACTAGTTTTTTGTATTCGGGACCAAATTCTTGATTTTTTTGATCCCAAACTTGTTTTTTGTATTCGCGACACACTTCTTGATTTTCTTGATCCAAAACTAGATTTTTGTTTTCGCGATCAAATTCTTGATTTTCTTGATCCAAAACTAGTTTTTTGTATTCGGGACCAAATTCTTGATTTTCTTGATCCAAAACTTGTTTTTTGTATTCGCGACACACTTCTTGATTTTCTTGATCCAAAACTAGATTTTTGTCTTCGCGACCAAATTCTTAATTTTCTTGATCCAAAACTAGATTTTTGTCTTCGCGACCAAATTCTTGATTTTTTTGATCCAAAACTAGATTTTTGTCTTCGCGACCCAATTCTTGATTTTTTTGATCCAAAACTAGATTTTTGTATTCGGGGCCAAATTCTTGATTTTCTTGATCCAAAACAAATTTTTTGAATTCGGGACCAAATTCTTGATTTTTTTGATCCCAAACTTGTTTTTTGTATTCGCGACACACTTCTTGATTTTCTTGATCCAAAACTAGATTTTTGTCTTCGCGACCAAATTCTTGATTTTCTTGATCCAAAACTAGATTTTTGTATTCGCGACCCAATTCTTGATTTTTTTGATCCAAAACTAGATTTTTGTATTCGGGACCAAATTCTTGATTTTCTTGATCCAAAACTAGTTTTTTGAATTCGGGACCAAATTCTTCATTTTTTTGATCCCAAACTTGTTTTTTGTATTCGCGACACACTTCTTGATTTTCTTGATCCAAAACTAGATTTTTGTATTCGCGACCAAATTCTTGATTTTCTTGATCCAAAACTAGATTTTTGTATTCGCGACCAAATTCTTGATTTTCTTGATCCAAAACTAGTTTTTTGTATTCGCGACCAAATTCTTGATTTTCTTGATCCAAAACTAGTTTTTTGTATTCGGGACCAAATTCTTGATTTTCTTGATCCAAAACTAGTTTTTTGTATTCGCGACACACTTCTTGATTTTCTTGATCCAAAACTAGATTTTTGTCTTCGCGACCAAATTCTTGATTTTTTTGATCCAAAACTAGATTTTTGTCTTCGCGACCCAATTCTTGATTTTTTTGATCCAAAACTAGATTTTTGTATTCGGGACCAAATTCTTGATTTTCTTGATCCAAAACTAGTTTTTTGAATTCGGGACCAAATTCTTGATTTTTTTGATCCCAAACTTGTTTTTTGTATTCGCGACACACTTCTTGATTTTCTTGGTCCAAAACTAGATTTTTGTCTTCGCGACCCAATTCTTGATTTTCTTGATCCAGAACTAGATTTTTGTTTTCGCGACCAAATTCTTGATTTTCTTGATCCAAAACTAGTTTTTTGTATTCGGGACCAAATTCTCGATTTTTTTGATCCCAAACTTGTTTTTTGTATTCGCGACACACTTCTTGATTTTCTTAATGCAAAACTAGATTTTTGTTTCCGCGATCAAATTCTTGATTTTCTTGATCCAAAACTAGTTTTTTGAATTCGGGACCAAATTCTTCATTTTTTTGATCCCAAACTTGTTTTTTGTATTCGCGACACACTTCTTGATTTTCTTGATCCAAAACTAGATTTTTGTATTCGCGACCCAATTCTTGATTTTCTTGATCCAAAACTAGATTTTTGTCTCCGCGATCAAATTCTTGATTTTCTTGATCCAAAACTAGTTTTTTGTATTCGGGACCAAATTCTTGATTTTCTTGATCCAAAACTTGTTTTTTGTATTCGCGACAAACTTTTTGATTTTCTTGATCCAAAACTTGTTTTTTGTATTCGCGACAAACTTTTTGATTTTCTTGATCCAAAACTTGTTTTTTGTATTCGCGACAAACTTTTTGATTTTCTTGATCCAAAACTAGATTTTTGTCTTCGCGACCAAATTCTCGATTTTTTTAATCCAAAACTAGATTTTTGTATTCGGGACCCAGCTCTTGATTTTCTTGATCCAAAACTAGATTTTTGTCTCCGCGATCAAATTCTTGATTTTCTTGATCCAAAACTAGATTTTTGTCTTCGCGACCAAATTCTTGATTTTTTTGATCCCAAACTAGATTTTTTCTTCGCGACCCAATTCTTGATTTTTTTGATCCAAAACTAGATTTTTGTATTCGGGACCAAATTCTTGATTTTCTTGATCCAAAACTAGTTTTTTGAATTCGGGACCAAATTCTTGATTTTTTTGATCCCAAACTTGTTTTTTGTATTCGCGACACACTTCTTGATTTTCTTGGTCCAAAACTGGATTTTTGTCTTCGCGACCCAATTCTTGATTTTCTTGATCCAGAACTAGATTTTTGTTTTCGCGACCAAATTCTTGATTTTCTTGATCCAAAACTAGTTTTTTGTATTCGGGACCAAATTCTTGATTTTTTTGATCCCAAACTTGTTTTTTGTATTCGCGACAAACTTTTTGATTTTCTTGATCCAAAACTAGATTTTTGTCTTCGCGACCAAATTCTCGATTTTTTTTATCCAAAACTAGATTTTTGTATTCGGGACCGAGCTCTTGATTTTCTTGATCCAAAACTAGATTTTTGTCTCCGCGATCAAATTCTTGATTTTCTTGATCCAAAACTAGTTTTTTGTATTCGGGACCAAATTCTTGATTTTTTTGATCCCAAACTTGTTTTTTGTATTCGCGACACACTTCTTGATTTTCTTGATCCAAAACTAGATTTTTGTTTTCGCGATCAAATTCTTGATTTTCTTGATCCAAAACTAGTTTTTTGTATTCGGGACCAAATTCTTGATTTTCTTGATCCAAAACTTGTTTTTTGTATTCGCGACACACTTCTTGATTTTCTTGATCCAAAACTAGATTTTTGTCTTCGCGACCAAATTCTTAATTTTCTTGATCCAAAACTAGATTTTTGTCTTCGCGACCAAATTCTTGATTTTTTTGATCCAAAACTAGATTTTTGTCTTCGCGACCCAATTCTTGATTTTTTTGATCCAAAACTAGATTTTTGTATTCGGGGCCAAATTCTTGATTTTCTTGATCCAAAACAAGTTTTTTGAATTCGGGACCAAATTCTTGATTTTTTTGATCCCAAACTTGTTTTTTGTATTCGCGACACACTTCTTGATTTTCTTGATCCAAAACTAGATTTTTGTCTTCGCGACCAAATTCTTGATTTTCTTGATCCAAAACTAGATTTTTGTATTCGCGACCCAATTCTTGATTTTTTTGATCCAAAACTAGATTTTTGTATTCGGGACCAAATTCTTGATTTTCTTGATCCAAAACTAGTTTTTTGAATTCGGGACCAAATTCTTCATTTTTTTGATCCCAAACTTGTTTTTTGTATTCGCGACACACTTCTTGATTTTCTTGATCCAAAACTAGATTTTTGTATTCGCGACCAAATTCTTGATTTTCTTGATCCAAAACTAGATTTTTGTATTCGCGACCAAATTCTTGATTTTCTTGATCCAAAACTAGTTTTTTGTATTCGCGACCAAATTCTTGATTTTCTTGATCCAAAACTAGTTTTTTGTATTCGGGACCAAATTCTTGATTTTCTTGATCCAAAACTAGTTTTTTGTATTCGCGACACACTTCTTGATTTTCTTGATCCAAAACTAGATTTTTGTCTTCGCGACCAAATTCTTGATTTTTTTGATCCAAAACTAGATTTTTGTCTTCGCGACCCAATTCTTGATTTTTTTGATCCAAAACTAGATTTTTGTATTCGGGACCAAATTCTTGATTTTCTTGATCCAAAACTAGTTTTTTGAATTCGGGACCAAATTCTTGATTTTTTTGATCCCAAACTTGTTTTTTGTATTCGCGACACACTTCTTGATTTTCTTGGTCCAAAACTAGATTTTTGTCTTCGCGACCCAATTCTTGATTTTCTTGATCCAGAACTAGATTTTTGTTTTCGCGACCAAATTCTTGATTTTCTTGATCCAAAACTAGTTTTTTGTATTCGGGACCAAATTCATGATTTTTTTGATCCCAAACTTGTTTTTTGTATTCGCGACACACTTCTTGATTTTCTTAATGCAAAACTAGATTTTTGTTTTCGCGACCAAATTCTTGATTTTCTTGATCCAGAACTAGATTTTTGTTTTCGCGACCAAATTCTTGATTTTCTTGATCCCTAACTTGTTTTTTGTATTCGCGACACACTTCTTGATTTTCTTGATCCCAAACTAGATTTTTGTATTCGCGACCATATTCTTGATTTTCTTGATCCAAAACTAGATTTTTGTATTCGCGACCAAATTCTTAATTTTCTTGATCCAAAACTAGTTTTTTGCATTCGGGACCCAGCTCTTGATTTATTTGATCCAAAACTTGTTTTTTGTATTCGCGACAAACTTTTTGATTTTCTTGATGCAAAACTTGTTTTTTGTATTCGCGACAAACTTTTTGATTTTCTTGATCCAAAACTTGTTTTTTGTATTCGCGACAAACTTTTTGATTTTCTTGATCCAAAACTAGATTTTTGTCTTCGCGACCAAATTCTCGATTTTTTTAATCCAAAACTAGATTTTTGTATTCGGGACCCAGCTCTTGATTTTCTTGATCCAAAACTAGATTTTTGTCTCCGCGATCAAATTCTTGATTTTCTTGATCCAAAACTAGATTTTTGTCTTCGCGACCAAATTCTTGATTTTTTTGATCCCAAACTAGATTTTTTCTTCGCGACCCAATTCTTGATTTTTTTGATCCAAAACTAGATTTTTGTATTCGGGACCAAATTCTTGATTTTCTTGATCCAAAACTAGTTTGTTGAATTCGGGACCAAATTCTTGATTTTTTTGATCCCAAACTTGTTTTTTGTATTCGCGACACACTTCTTGATTTTCTTGGTCCAAAACTGGATTTTTGTCTTCGCGACCCAATTCTTGATTTTCTTGATCCAGAACTAGATTTTTGTTTTCGCGACCAAATTCTTGATTTTCTTGATCCAAAACTAGTTTTTTGTATTCGGGACCAAATTCTTGATTTTTTTGATCCCAAACTTGTTTTTTGTATTCGCGACACACTTCTTGATTTTCTTGATCCAAAACTAGATTTTTGTTTTCGCGACCAAATTCTTGATTTTCTTGATCCAGAACTAGATTTTTGTTTTCGCGACCAAATTCTTGATTTTCTTGATCCCAAACTTGTTTTATGTATTCGCGACACACTTCTTGATTTTCTTGATCCCAAACTAGATTTTTGTATTCGCGACCATATTCTTGATTTTCTTGATCCAAAACTAGATTTTTGTATTCGCGACCAAATTCTTAATTTTCGTGATCCAAAACTAGTTTTTTGCATTCGGGACCCAATTCTTGATTTTTATGATCCAAAACTAGATTTTTGTTTTCGCGACCAAATTCTGGATTTTCTTGATCCAGAACTAGATTTTTGTTTTCGCGACCAAATTCTGGATTTTCTTGATCCAGAACTAGATTTTTGTTTTCGCGACCAAATTCTTGATTTTCTTGATCCACAACTAGATTTTTATATTCGCGACCATATTCTTGATTTTCTTGATCCAAAACTAGTTTTTTGTATTCGGGACCCAGCTCTTGATTTTCTTGATCCAAAACTTGTTTTTTGTATTCGCGACAAACTTTTTGATTTTCTTGATCCAAAACTAGATTTTTGTCTTCGCGACCAAATTCTCGATTTTTTTTATCCAAAACTAGATTTTTGTATTCGGGACCCAGCTCTTGATTTTCTTGATCCAAAACTAGATTTTTGTCTCCGCGATCAAATTCTTGATTTTCTTGATCCAAAACTAGTTTTTTGAATTCGGGACCAAATTCTTCATTTTTTTGATCCCAAACTTGTTTTTTGTATTCGCGACACACTTCTTGATTTTCTTGATCCAAAACTAGATTTTTGTATTCGCGACCCAATTCTTGATTTTCTTGATCCAAAACTAGATTTTTGTCTCCGCGATCAAATTCTTGATTTTCTTGATCCAAAACTAGTTTTTTGTATTCGGGACCAAATTCTTGATTTTCTTGATCCAAAACTTGTTTTTTGTATTCGCGACAAACTTTTTGATTTTCTTGATCCAAAACTAGATTTTTGTCTTCGCGACCAAATTCTCGATTTTTTTTATCCAAAACTAGATTTTTGTATTCGGGACCCAGCTCTTGATTTTCTTGATCCAAAACTAGATTTTTGTCTCCGCGATCAAATTCTTGATTTTCTTGATCCAAAACTAGTTTTTTGAATTCGGGACCAAATTCTTCATTTTTTTGATCCCAAACTTGTTTTTTGTATTCGCGACACACTTCTTGATTTTCTTGATCCAAAACTAGATTTTTGTATTCGCGACCCAATTCTTGATTTTCTTGATCCAAAACTAGATTTTTGTCTCCGCGATCAAATTCTTGATTTTCTTGATCCAAAACTAGTTTTTTGTATTCGGGACCAAATTCTTGATTTTCTTGATCCCAAACTTGTTTTATGTATTCGCGACACACTTCTTGATTTTCTTGATCCAAAACTAGTTTTTTGAATTCGGGACCAAATTCTTCATTTTTTTGATCCCAAACTTGTTTTTTGTATTCGCGACACACTTCTTGATTTTCTTGATCCAAAACTAGATTTTTGTATTCGCGACCCAATTCTTGATTTTCTTGATCCAAAACTAGATTTTTGTCTCCGCGATCAAATTCTTGATTGTCTTGATCCAGAACTAGATTTTTGTTTTCGCGACCAAATTCTTGATTTTCTTGATCCCAAACTTGTTTTATGTATTCGCGACACACTTCTTGATTTTCTTGATCCCAAACTAGATTTTTGTATTCGCGACCATATTCTTGATTTTCTTGATCCAAAACTAGATTTTTGTATTCGCGACCAAATTCTTAATTTTCGTGATCCAAAACTAGTTTTTTGCATTCGGGACCCAATTCTTGATTTTTATGATCCAAAACTAGATTTTTGTTTTCGCGACCAAATTCTGGATTTTCTTGATCCAGAACTAGATTTTTGTTTTCGCGACCAAATTCTGGATTTTCTTGATCCAGAACTAGATTTTTGTTTTCGCGACCAAATTCTTGATTTTCTTGATCCACAACTAGATTTTTATATTCGCGACCATATTCTTGATTTTCTTGATCCAAAACTAGTTTTTTGTATTCGGGACCCAGCTCTTGATTTTCTTGATCCAAAACTTGTTTTTTGTATTCGCGACAAACTTTTTGATTTTCTTGATCCAAAACTAGATTTTTGTCTTCGCGACCAAATTCTCGATTTTTTTTATCCAAAACTAGATTTTTGTATTCGGGACCCAGCTCTTGATTTTCTTGATCCAAAACTAGATTTTTGTCTCCGCGATCAAATTCTTGATTTTCTTGATCCAAAACTAGTTTTTTGAATTCGGGACCAAATTCTTCATTTTTTTGATCCCAAACTTGTTTTTTGTATTCGCGACACACTTCTTGATTTTCTTGATCCAAAACTAGATTTTTGTATTCGCGACCCAATTCTTGATTTTCTTGATCCAAAACTAGATTTTTGTCTCCGCGATCAAATTCTTGATTTTCTTGATCCAAAACTAGTTTTTTGTATTCGGGACCAAATTCTTGATTTTCTTGATCCAAAACTTGTTTTTTGTATTCGCGACACACTTCTTGATTTTCTTGATCCAAAACTAGATTTTTGTCTTCGCGACCAAATTCTTGATTTTCTTGATCCAAAACTAGATTTTTGTCTTCGCGACCAAATTCTTGATTTTCTTGATCCAAAACTAGATTTTTGTATTCGCGACCCAATTCTTGATTTTTTTGATCCAAAACTAGATTTTTGTATTCGGGACCAAATTCTTGATTTTCTTGATCCAAAACTAGTTTTTTGTATTCGGGACCAAATTCTTGATTTTCTTGATCCAAAACTAGTTTTTTGTATTCGCGACACACTTCTTGATTTTCTTGATCCAAAACTAGATTTTTGTCTTCGCGACCAAATTCTTGATTTTTTTGATCCAAAACTAGATTTTTGTCTTCGCGACCCAATTCTTGATTTTTTTGATCCAAAACTAGATTTTTGTATTCGGGACCAAATTCTTGATTTTCTTGATCCAAAACTAGTTTTTTGAATTCGGGACCAAATTCTTGATTTTTTTGATCCCAAACTTGTTTTTTGTATTCGCGACACACTTCTTGATTTTCTTGGTCCAAAACTAGATTTTTGTCTTCGCGACCCAATTCTTGATTTTCTTGATCCAGAACTAGATTTTTGTTTTCGCGACCAAATTCTTGATTTTCTTGATCCAAAACTAGTTTTTTGTATTCGGGACCAAAATCTTGATTTTTTTGATCCCAAACTTGTTTTTTGTATTCGCGACACACTTCTTGATTTTCTTGATCCAAAACTACATTTTTGTTTTCGCGACCAAATTCTTGATTTTCTTGATCCAGAACTAGATTTTTGTTTTCGCGACCAAATTCTTGATTTTCTTGATCCCAAACTTGTTTTATGTATTCGCGACACACTTCTTGATTTTCTTGATCCCAAACTAGATTTTTGTATTCGCGACCATATTCTTGATTTTCTTGATCCAAAACTAGATTTTTGTATTCGCGACCAAATTCTTAATTTTCGTGATCCAAAACTAGTTTTTTGCATTCGGGACCCAATTCTTGATTTTTATGACCCCAAACTTGTTTTTTGTATTCGTGACACACTTCTTGATTTTCTTGATCCAAAACTAGATTTTTGTTTTCGCGACCAAATTCTGGATTTTCTTGATCCAGAACTAGATTTTTGTTTTCGCGACCTAATTCTTAATTTTCTTGATCCACAACTAGATTTTTATATTCGCGACCATATTCTTGATTTTCTTGATCCAAAACTAGTTTTTTGTATTCGGGACCCAGCTCTTGATTTTCTTGATCCAAAACTTGTTTTTTGTATTCGCGACAAACTTTTTGATTTTCTTGATCCAAAACTAGATTTTTGTCTTCGCGACCAAATTCTCGATTTTTTTTATCCAAAATTAGATTTTTGTATTCGGGACCCAGCTCTTGATTTTCTTGATCCAAAACTAGATTTTTGTCTCCGCGATCAAATTCTTGATTTTCTTGATCCAAAACTAGTTTTTTGAATTCGGGACCAAATTCTTCATTTTTTTGATCCCAAACTTGTTTTTTGTATTCGCGACACACTTCTTGATTTTCTTGATCCAAAACTAGATTTTTGTATTCGCGACCCAATTCTTGATTTTCTTGATCCAAAACTAGATTTTTGTCTCCGCGATCAAATTCTTGATTTTCTTGATCCAAAACTAGTTTTTTGTATTCGGGACCAAATTCTTGATTTTCTTGATCCAAAACTTGTTTTTTGTATTCGCGACACACTTCTTGATTTTCTTGATCCAAAACTAGATTTTTGTCTTCGCGACCAAATTCTTGATTTTCTTGATCCAAAACTAGATTTTTGTTTTCGCGACCAAATTCTTGATTTTCTTGATCCAAAACTAGATTTTTGTATTCGCGACCCAATTCTTGATTTTTTTGATCCAAAACTAGATTTTTGTATTCGGGACCAAATTCTTGATTTTCTTGATCCAAAACTAGTTTTTTGTATTCGGGACCAAATTCTTGATTTTCTTGATCCAAAACTAGTTTTTTGTATTCGCGACACACTTCTTGATTTTCTTGATCCAAAACTAGATTTTTGTCTTCGCGACCAAATTCTTGATTTTTTTGATCCAAAACTAGATTTTTGTCTTCGCGACCCAATTCTTGATTTTTTTGATCCAAAACTAGATTTTTGTATTCGGGACCAAATTCTTGATTTTCTTGATCCAAAACTAGTTTTTTGAATTCGGGACCAAATTCTTCATTTTTTTGATCCCAAACTTGTTTTTTGTATTCGCGACACACTTCTTGATTTTCTTGGTCCAAAACTAGATTTTTGTCTTCGCGACCCAATTCTTGATTTTCTTGATCCAGAACTAGATTTTTGTTTTCGCGACCAAATTCTTGATTTTCTTGATCCAAAACTAGTTTTTTGAATTCGGGACCAAATTCTTGATTTTTTTGATCCAAAACTTGTTTTTTGTATTCGGGACCAAATTCTTGATTTTCTTGATCCAAAACTAGTTTTTTGAATTCGGGACCAAATTCTTCATTTTTTTGATCCCAAACTTGTTTTTTGTATTCGCGACACACTTCTTGATTTTCTTGGTCCAAAACTAGATTTTTGTCTTCGCGACCCAATTCTTGATTTTCTTGATCCAGAACTAGATTTTTGTTTTCGCGACCAAATTCTTGATTTTCTTGATCCAAAACTAGTTTTTTGAATTCGGGACCAAATTCTTGATTTTTTTGATCCCAAACTTGTTTTTTGTATTCGCGACACACTTCTTGATTTTCTTGGTCCAAAACTAGATTTTTGTATTCGCGACCCAATTCTTGATTTTCTTGATCCAGAACTAGATTTTTGTTTTCGCGACCAAATTCTTGATTTTCTTGATCCAAAACTAGTTTTTTGAATTCGGGACCAAATTCTTGATTTTTTTGATCCAAAACTTGTTTTTTGTATTCGCGACACACTTCTTGATTTTCTTGGTCCAAAACTAGATTTTTGTCTTCGCGACCCAATTCTTGATTTTCTTGATCCAGAACTAGATTTTTGTTTTCGCGACCAAATTCTTGATTTTCTTGATCCAAAACTAGATTTTTGTATTCGCGACCCAATTCTTGATTTTTTTGATCCAAAACTAGATTTTTGTATTCGGGACCAAATTCTTGATTTTCTTGATCCAAATCTAGTTTTTTGTATTCGGGACCAAATTCTTGATTTTCTTGATCCAAAACTAGTTTTTTGTCTTCGCGACCCAATTCTTGGTTTTCTTGATCCAAAACTAGTTTTTTGAATTCGGGACCAAATTCTTGATTTTTTTGATCCAAAACTTGTTTTTTGTATTCGCGACACACTTCTTGATTTTCTTGGTCCAAAACTAGATTTTTGTTTTCGCGACCCAATTCTTGATTTTTTTGATCCAAAACTAGATTTTTGTATTCGCGACCAAATTCTTGATTTTCTTGATCCAAAACTTGTTTTTTGAATTCGCGACACACTTCTTGATTTTCTTGATCCAAAACTAGATTTTTGTCTTCGCGACCAAATTCTTGATTTTTTTGATCCAAAACTAGATTTTTGTCTTCGCGACCCAATTCTTGATTTTTTTGATCCAAAACTAGATTTTTGTATTCGGGACCAAATTCATGATTTTCTTGATCCAAAACTAGTTTTTTGAATTCGGGACCAAATTCTTCATTTTTTTGATCCCAAACTTGTTTTTTTTATTCGCGACACACTTCTTGATTTTCTTGGTCCAAAACTAGATTTTTGTATTCGCGACCCAATTCTTGATTTTCTTGATCCAGAACTAGATTTTTGTTTTCGCGACCAAATTCTTGATTTTCTTGATCCAAAACTAGTTTTTTGAATTCGGGACCAAATTCTTGATTTTTTTGATCCAAAACTTGTTTTTTGTATTCGCGACACACTTCTTGATTTTCTTGGTCCAAAACTAGATTTTTGTCTTCGCGACCCAATTCTTGATTTTCTTGATCCAGAACTAGATTTTTGTTTTCGCGACCAAATTCTTGATTTTCTTGATCCAAAACTAGATTTTTGTCTTCGCGACCAAATTCTCGATTTTTTTTATCCAAAACTAGATTTTTGTATTCGGGACCCAGCTCTTGATTTTCTTGATCCAAAACTAGATTTTTGTATCCGCGATCAAATTCTTGATTTTCTTGATCCAAAACTAGTTTTTTGAATTCGGGACCAAATTCTTCATTTTTTTGATCCCAAACTTGTTTTTTGTATTCGCGACACACTTCTTGATTTTCTTGATCCAAAACTAGATTTTTGTATTCGCGACTCAATTCTTGATTTTCTTGATCCAAAACTAGATTTTTGTCTCCGCGATCAAATTCTTGATTTTCTTGATCCAAAACTAGTTTTTTGTATTCGGGACCAAATTCTTGATTTTCTTGATCCAAAACTTGTTTTTTTTATTCGCGACACACTTCTTGATTTTCTTGATCCAAAACTAGATTTTTGTCTTCGCGACCAAATTCTTGATTTTCTTGATCCAAAACTAGATTTTTGTCTTCGCGACCAAATTCTTGATTTTCTTGATCCAAAACTAGATTTTTGTATTCGCGACCCAATTCTTGATTTTTTTGATCCAAAACTAGATTTTTGTATTCGGGACCAAATTCTTGATTTTCTTGATCCAAAACTAGATTTTTGTCTTCGCGACCAAATTCTTGATTTTTTTGATCCAAAACTAGATTTTTGTATTCGGGACCAAATTCTTGATTTTCTTGATCCAAAACTAGTTTTTTGTATTCGGGACCAAATTCTTGATTTTCTTTATCCAAAACTTGTTTTTTGAATTCGGGACCAAATTCTTGATTTTTTTGATCCCAAACTTGTTTTTTGTATTCGCAACACACTTCTTGATTTTCATGATCCAAAACTAGATTTTTGTATTCGCGACCAAATTCTTGATTTTCTTGATCCAGAACTAGATTTTTGTTTTCGCGACCAAATTCTTGATTTTCTTGATCCAAAACTAGTTTTTTGTATTCGGGACCAAATTCTTGATTTTTTTGATCCCAAACTTGTTTTTTGTATTCGTGACACACTTCTTGATTTTCTTGATCCAAAACTAGATTTTTGTCTTCGCGACCAAATTCTGGATTTTCTTGATCCAGAACTAGATTTTTGTTTTCGCGACCAAATTCTTGATTTTCTTGATCCACAACTAGATTTTTATATTCGCGACCATATTCTTGATTTTCTTGATCCAAAACTAGTTTTTTGTATTCGGGACCCAGCTCTTGATTTTCTTGATCCAAAACTTGTTTTTTGTATTCGCGACAAAAAATCAAGAATTTGGTCGCGAAGACAAAAATCTAGTTTTGGATCAAGAAAATCAAGAAGTGTCGCGAATACAAAAAACAAGTTTGGGATCAAAAAAATCAAGAATTTGGTCCCGAATTCAAAAAACTAGTTTTGGATCAAGAAAATCAAGAATTTGGTCCCGAATACAAAAATCTAGTTTTGGATCAAAAAAATCAAGAATTGGGTCGCGAAGACAAAAATCTAGTTTTGGATCAAGAAAATCAAGAATTTGGTCGCGAAGACAAAAATCTAGTTTTGGATCAAGAAAATCAAGAGCTGGGTCCCGAATACAAAAATCTAGTTTTGGATAAAAAAAATCGAGAATTTGGTCGTGAAGACAAAAATCTAGTTTTGGATCAAGAAAATCAAAAAGTTTGTCGCGAATACAAAAAACAAGTTTTGGATCAAGAAAATCAAGAGCTGGGTACCGAATACAAAAAACTAGTTTTGGATCAAGAAAATCAAGAATATGGTCGCGAATATAAAAATCTATTTGTGGATCAAAAAAATCAAGAATTTGGTCGCGAAAACAAAAATCTAGTTCTGGATCAAGAAAATCCAGAATTTGGTCGCGAAGACAAAAATCTAGTTTTGGATCAAGAAAATCAAGAAATGTGTCACGAATACAAAAAACAAGTTTGGGATCAAAAAAATCAAGAATTTGGTCCCGAATACAAAAAACTAGTTTTGGATCAAGAAAATCAAGAATTTGGTCGCGAAAACAAAAATCTAGTTCTGGATCAAGAAAATCCAGAATTTGGTCGCGAATACAAAAATCTAGTTTTGGATCAAAAAAATCAAGAATTTGGTCCCGAATTCAAAAAACTAGTTTTGGATCAAGAAAATCAAGAAGTGTGTCGCGAATACAAAAAACAAGTTTGGGATCAAAAAAATCAAGAATTTGGTCCCGAATACAAAAAACTAGTTTTGGATCAAGAAAATCAAGAATTTGGTCGCGAAGACAAAAATCTAGTTTTGGATAAAAAAAATCGAGAATTTGGTCGCGAAGACAAAAATCTAGTTTTGGATCAAGAAAATCAAGAAGTTTGTCGCGAATACAAAAAACAAGTTTTGGATCAAGAAAATCAAGAGCTGAGTCCGGAATACAAAAAACTAGTTTTGGATCAAGAAAATCAAGAATATGGTCGCAAATATAAAAATCTATTTGTGGATCAAGAAAATCAAGAATTTGGTCGCGAAAACAAAAATCTAGTTCTGGATCAAGAAAATCAAGAATTGGGTCGCGAAGACAAAAATCTAGTTTTGGACCAAGAAAATCAAGAAGTGTGTCGCGAATACAAAAAACAAGTTTGGGATCAAAAAAATCAAGAATTTGGTCCCGAATTCAAAAAACAAGTTTTGGATCAAGAAAATCAAGAGCTGGGTCCCGAATACAAAAAACTAGTTTTGGATCAAGAAAATCAAGAATATGGTCGCGAATATAAAAATCTAGTTGTGGATCAAGAAAATCAAGAATTTGGTCGCGAAAACAAAAATCTAGTTCTGGATCAAGAAATTCCAGAATTTGGTCGCGAAGACAAAAATCTAGTTTTGGATCAAGAAAATCAAGAAGTGTGTCTCGAATACAAAAAACAAGTTTTGGATCAAAAAAATCAAGAACTGGGTCCCGAATGCAAAAAACTAGTTTTGGATCATGAAAATTAAGAATTTGGTCGCGAATACAAAAATCTAGTTTTGGATCAAGAAAATCAAGAATTTGGTCGCGAATACAAAAATCTAGTTTTGGATCAAGAAAATCAAGAAGTGTGTCGCGAATACAAAAAACAAGTTTTGGATCAAGAAAATCAAGAATTTGGTCCCGAATACAAAAAACTAGTTTTGGATCAAGAAAATCAAGAATTTGATCGCGAAGACAAAAATCTAGTTTTGGATCAAGAAAATCAAGCGCTGGGTCCCGAATACAAAAAACAAGTTTTGGATCAAGAAAATCAAGAGCTGGGTCCCGAATACAAAAAACTAGTTTTGGATCAAGAAAATCAAGAGCTGGGTCCCGAATACAAAAATCTAGTTTTCGATCAAGAAAATGAAGAATTTGGTCGAGAAGACAAAAATCTAGTTTTGTATAAAAAAAATCGGGAATTTGGTCCCGAATACAAAAATCTAGTTTTGGATCAAAAAAATCAAGAAGTGTGTCGCGAATACAAAAAACAAGTTTTGGATCAAGAAAATCAAGAATTTGGTCCCGAATACAAAAAACTAGTTTTGGATCAAGAAAATCAAGAATTTGGTCGCGAAGACAAAAATCTAGTTTTGGATAAAAAAAATCGAGAATTTGGTCGCGAAGACAAAAATCTAGTTTTGGATCAAGAAAATCAAGAAGTTTGTCGCGAATACAAAAAACAAGTTTTGGATCAAGAAAATCAAGAGCTGAGTCCGGAATACAAAAAACTAGTTTTGGATCAAGAAAATCAAGAATATGGTCGCAAATATAAAAATCTATTTGTGGATCAAGAAAATCAAGAATTTGGTCGCGAAAACAAAAATCTAGTTCTGGATCAACAAAATCAAGAATTGGGTCGCGAAGACAAAAATCTAGTTTTGGACCAAGAAAATCAAGAAGTGTGTCGCGAATACAAAAAACAAGTTTGGGATCAAAAAAATCAAGAATTTGGTCCCGAATTCAAAAAACAAGTTTTGGATCAAGAAAATCAAGAGCTGGGTCCCGAATACAAAAAACTAGTTTTGGATCAAGAAAATCAAGAATATGGTCGCGAATATAAAAATCTAGTTGTGGATCAAGAAAATCAAGAATTTGGTCGCGAAAACAAAAATCTAGTTCTGGATTAAGAAATTCCAGAATTTGGTCGCGAAGACAAAAATCTAGTTTTGGATCAAGAAAATCAAGAAGTGTGTCTCGAATACAAAAAACAAGTTTTGGATCAAAAAAATCAAGAACTGGGTCCCGAATGCAAAAAACTAGTTTTGGATCATGAAAATTAAGAATTTGGTCGCGAATACAAAAATCTAGTTTTGGATCAAGAAAATCAAGAATTTGGTCGCGAATACAAAAATCTAGTTTTGGATCAAGAAAATCAAGAAGTGTGTCGCGAATACAAAAAACAAGTTTTGGATCAAGAAAATCAAGAATTTGGTCCCGAATACAAAAAACTAGTTTTGGATCAAGAAAATCAAGAATTTGATCGCGAAGACAAAAATCTAGTTTTGGATCAAGAAAATCAAGCGCTGGGTCCCGAATACAAAAAACAAGTTTTGGATCAAGAAAATCAAGAGCTGGGTCCCGAATACAAAAAACTAGTTTTGGATCAAGAAAATCAAGAGCTGGGTCCCGAATACAAAAATCTAGTTTTGGATCAAAAAAATGAAGAATTTGGTCGAGAAGACAAAAATCTAGTTTTGGATAAAAAAAATCGGGAATTTGGTCGCGAAGACAAAAATCTAGTTTTGGATCAAAAAAATCAAGAAGTGTGTCGCGAATACAAAAAACAAGTTTTGGATCAAGAAAATCAAGAAGTGTGTCGCGAATACAAAAAACAAGTTTTGGATCAAGAAAATCAAGAATTTGGTCCCGAATTCAAAAAACTAGTTTTGGATGAAGAAAATCAAGAAGTTTGTCGCGAATACAAAAAACAAGTTTTGGATCAAGAAAATCAAGAGCTGGGTCCCGAATACAAAAAACTAGTTTTGGATCAAGAAAATCAAGAATTTGGTCGCGAAGACAAAACCTAGTTTTGGATCAAGAAAATCAAAAAGTTTGTCGCGAATACAAAAAACAAGTTTTGGATCAAGAAAATCAAGAGCTGGGTCCCGAATACAAAAAACTAGTTTTGGATTAAGAAAATCAAGAATATGGTCGCGAATATAAAAATCTAGTTGTGGATCAAGAAAATCAAGAGTTTGGTCGCGAAAACAAAAATCTAGTTCTGGATCAAGAAATTCCAGAATTTGGTTGCGAAGACAAAAATCTAGTTTTGGATCAAGAAAATCAAGAAGTGTGTCTCGAATACAAAAAACAAGTTTTGGATCAAAAAAATCAAGAACTGGGTCCCGAATGCAAAAAACTAGTTTTGGATCACGAAAATTAAGAATTTGGTCGCGAATACAAAAATCTAGTTTTGGATCAAGAAAATCAAGAATTTGGTCGCGAATAAAAAAATCTAGTTTTGGATCAAGAAAATCAAGAAGTGTGTCGCGAATACAAAAAACAAGTTTTGGATCAAGAAAATCAAGAATTTGGTCGCGAATACAAAAAACTAGTTTTGGATCAAGAAAATCAAGAATTTGATCGCGAAGACAAAAATCTAGTTTTGGATCAAGAAAATCAAGCGCTGGGTCCCGAATACAAATAACAAGTTTTGGATCAAGAAAATCAAGAGCTGGGTCCCGAATACAAAAAACTAGTTTTGGATCAAGAAAATCAAGAGCTGGGTCCCGAATACAAAAATCTAGTTTTGGATCAAGAAAATGAAGAATTTGGTCGAGAAGACAAAAATTTAGTTTTGGATAAAAAAAATCGGGAATTTGGTCGCGAAGACAAAAATCTAGTTTTGGATCAAAAAAATCAAGAAGTGTGTCGCGAATACAAAAAACAAGTTTTGGATCAAGAAAATCAAGAATTGTGTCGCGAATACAAAAAACAAGTTTTGGATCCAGAAAATCAAGAATTTGGTCCCGAATTCAAAAAACTAGTTTTGGATGAAGAAAATCAAGAAGTTTGTCGCGAATACAAAAAACAAGTTTTGGATCAAGAAAATCAAGTGCTGGGTCCCGAATACAAAAAACTAGTTTTGGATCAAGAAAATCAAGAATTTGGTCGCGAAGACAAAAACCTAGTTTTGGATCAAGAAAATCAAAAAGTTTGTCGCGAATACAAAAAACAAGTTTTGGATCAAGAAAATCAAGAGCTGGGTCCCGAATACAAAAAACTAGTTTTGGATCAAGAAAATCAAGAATATGGTCGCGAATATAAAAATCTAGTTGTGGATCAAGAAAATCAAGAATTTGGTCGCGAAAACAAAAATCTAGTTCTGGATCAAGAAAATCCAGAATTTGGTCGCGAAGACAAAAATCTAGTTTTGGATCAAGAAAATCAAGAAATGTGTCACGAATACAAAAAACAAGTTTGGGATCAAAAAAATCAAGAATTTGGTCCCGAATACAAAAAACTAGTTTTGGATCAAGAAAATCAAGAATTTGGTCGCGAAAACAAAAATCTAGTTCTGGATCAAGAAAATCCAGAATTTGGTCGCGAATACAAAAATCTAGTTTTGGATCAAAAAAATCAAGAATTTGGTCCCGAATACAAAAATCTAGTTTTGGATAAAAAAAATCGAGAATTTGGTCGGGAAGACAAAAATCTAGTTTTGGATCAAGAAAATCAAGAAGTGTGTCGCGAATACAAAAAACAAGTTCTGGATCAAGAAAATCAAGAATTTGGTCCCGACTACAAAAAACTAGTTTTGGATCAAGAAAATCAAGAATTTGGTCGCGAAGACAAAAATCTAGTTTTGGATAAAAAAAATCGAGAATTTGGTCGCGAAGACAAAAATCTAGTTTTGGATCAAGAAAATCAAGAAGTTTGTCGCGAATACAAAAAACATGTTTTGGATCAAGAAAATCAAGAGCTGGGTCCCGAATACAAAAAACTAGTTTTGGATCAAGAAAATCAAGAATATGGTCGCGAATATAAAAATCAATTTGTGGATCAAGAAAATCAAGAATTTGGTCGCGAAAACAAAAATCTAGTTCTGGATCAAGAAAATCCAGAATTTGGTCGCGAATACAAAAATCTAGTTTTGGATCAAGAAAATCAAGAAGTGTGTCACGAATACAAAAAACAAGTTTGGGATCAAAAAAATCAAGAATTTGGTCCCGAATACAAAAAACTAGTTTTGGATCAAGAAAATCAAGAATTTGGTCGCGAAGACAAAAATCTAGTTCTGGATCAAGAAAATCAAGAATTTGGTCGCGAAGACAAAAAGCTAGTTTTGGATCAAGAAAATCAAGAGCTGGGTCCCGAATACAAAAATCTAGTTTTGGATAAAAAAAATCGAGAATTTGGTCGGGAAGACAAAAATCTAGTTTTGGATCAAAAAAATCAAGAAGTTTGTCGCGAATACAAAAAACAAGTTTTGGATCAAGAAAATCAAGAATTTGGTCCCGAATACAAAAAACTAGTTTTGGATCAAGAAAATCAAGAATTTGGTCGCGAAGACAAAAATCTAGTTTTGGATCAAGAAAATTAAGAATTTGGTCCCGAATACAAAAAACTAGTTTTGGATCAAGAAAATCAAGAATTTGATCGCGAAGACAAAAATCTAGTTTTGGATCAAGAAAATCAAGAGCTGGGTCCCGAATACAAAAATCTAGTTTTGGATAAAAAAAATCGAGAATTTGGTCGCGAAGACAAAAATCTAGTTTTGGATCAAGAAAATCAAAAAGTTTGTCGCGAATACAAAAAACAAGTTCTGGATCAAGAAAATCAAGAGCTGGGTCCCGAATACAAAAATCTAGTTTTGGATCAAGAAAATCAAGAATATGGTCGCGAATATAAAAATCTAGTTGTGGATCAAGAAAATCAAGAATTTGGTCGCGAAAACAAAAATCTAGTTCTGGATCAAGAAAATCCAGAATTTGGTCCCGAATACAAAAATCTAGTTTTGGATCAAAAAAATCAAGAATTGGGTCGCGAAGACAAAAATCTAGTTTTGGATCAAAAAAATCAAGAATTTGGTCGAGAAGACAAAAATCTAGTTTTGGATAAAAAAAATCGATAATTTGGTCGCGAAGACAAAAATCTAGTTTTGGATCAAGAAAATCAAGAAGTTTGTCGCGAATACAAAAAACAAGTTTTGGATCAAGAAAATTAAGAATTTGGTCCCGAATACAAAAAACTAGTTTTGGATCAAGAAAATCAAGAATTTGATCGCGAAGACAAAAATCTAGTTTTGGATCAAGAAAATCAAGAGCTGGGTCCCGAATACAAAAATCTAGTTTTGGATAAAAAAAATCGAGAATTTGGTCGCGAAGACAAAAATCTAGTTTTGGATCAAGAAAATCAAAAAGTTTGTCGCGAATACAAAAAACAAGTTCTGGATCAAGAAAATCAAGAGCTGGGTCCCGAATACAAAAAACTAGTTTTGGATCAAGAAAATCAAGAATATGGTCGCGAATATAAAAATCTAGTTGTGGATTAAGAAAATCAAGAATTTGGTCGCGAAAACAAAAATCTAGTTCTGGATCAAGAAAATCCAGAATTTGGTCGCGAAGACAAAAATCTAGTTTTGGATCAAGAAAATCAAGAAGTGTGTCACGAATACAAAAAACAAGTTTGGGATCAAAAAAATCAAGAATTTGGTCCCGAATACAAAAAACTAGTTTTGGATCAAGAAAATCAAGAATTTGGTCGCGAAAACAAAAATCTAGTTCTGGATCAAGAAAATCAAGAATTTGGTCGCGAAAACAAAAATCTAGTTTTGGATCAAGAAAATCAAGAAGTGTGTCGCGAATACAAAAAACAAGTTTGGGATCAAAAAAATCAAGAATTTGGTCCCGAATTCAAAAAACTAGTTTTGGATCAAGAAAATCAAGAATTTGGTCCCGAATACAAAAATCTAGTTTTGGATAAAAAAAATCAAGAATTGGGTCGCGAAAACAAAAATCTAGTTTTGGATCAAAAAAATCAAGAATTTGGTCGCGAAGACAAAAATCTAGTTTTGGATCAAGAAAATCAAGAAGTGTGTCGCGAATACAAAAAACATGTTTTGGATCAAGAAAATCAAGAATTTGGTCCCGAATACAAAAAACTAGTTTTGGATCAAGAAAATCAAGAATTTGATCGCGAAGACAAAAATCTAGTTTTGGATCAACAAAAATCAAGAGCTGGGTCCCGAATACAAAAATCTAGTTTTGGATTAAAAAAATCGAGAATTTGGTCGCGAAGACAAAAATCTAGTTTTGGATCAAGAAAATCAAAAAGTTTGTCGCGAATACAAAAAACAAGTTTAGGATCAAGAAAATCAAGAGCTGGGTCCCGAATACAAAAAACTAGTTTTGGATCAAGAAAATCAAGAATATGGTCGCGAATATAAAAATCTAGTTGTGGATCAAGAAAATCAAGAATTTGGTCGCGAAAACAAAAATCTAGTTCTGGATCAAGAAAATCCAGAATTTGGTCGCGAAGACAAAAATCTAGTTTTGGATCAAGAAAATCAAGAAGTGTGTCACGAATACAAAAAACAAGTTTGGGATCAAAAAAATCAAGAATTTGGTCCCGAATACAAAAAACTAGTTTTGGATCAAGAAAATCAAGAATTTGGTCGCGAAAACAAAAATCTAGTTCTGGATCAAGAAAATCAAGAATTGGGTCGCGAAAACAAAAATCTAGTTTTGGATCAAAAAAATCAAGAATTTGGTCGCGAAGACAAAAATCTAGTTTTGGATCAAGAAAATCAAGAAGTGTGTCGCGAATACAAAAAACATGTTTTGGATCAAGAAAATCAAGAATTTGGTCCCGAATACAAAAAACTAGTTTTGGATCAAGAAAATCAAGAATTTGATCGCGAAGACAAAAATCTAGTTTTGGATCAACAAAAATCAAGAGCTGGGTCCCGAATACAAAAATCTAGTTTTGGATAAAAAAAATCGAGAATTTGGTCGCGAAGACAAAAATCTAGTTTTGGATCAAGAAAATCAAAAAGTTTGTCGCGAATACAAAAAACAAGTTCTGGATCAAGAAAATCAAGAGCTGGGTCCCGAATACAAAAAACTAGTTTTGGATCAAGAAAATCAAGAATATGGTCGCGAATATAAAAATCTAGTTGTGGATTAAGAAAATCAAGAATTTGGTCGCGAAAACAAAAATCTAGTTCTGGATCAAGAAAATCCAGAATTTGGTCGCGAAGACAAAAATCTAGTTTTGGATCAAGAAAATCAAGAAGTGTGTCACGAATACAAAAAACAAGTTTGGGATCAAAAAAATCAAGAATTTGGTCCCGAATACAAAAAACTAGTTTTGGATCAAGAAAATCAAGAATTTGGTCGCGAAAACAAAAATCTAGTTCTGGATCAAGAAAATCAAGAATTTGGTCGCGAAAACAAAAATCTAGTTTTGGATCAAGAAAATCAAGAAGTGTGTCGCGAATACAAAAAACAAGTTTGGGATCAAAAAAATCAAGAATTTGGTCCCGAATTCAAAAAACTAGTTTTGGATCAAGAAAATCAAGAATTTGGTCCCGAATACAAAAATCTAGTTTTGGATAAAAAAAATCAAGAATTGGGTCGCGAAAACAAAAATCTAGTTTTGGATCAAAAAAATCAAGAATTTGGTCGCGAAGACAAAAATCTAGTTTTGGATCAAGAAAATCAAGAAGTGTGTCGCGAATACAAAAAACATGTTTTGGATCAAGAAAATCAAGAATTTGGTCCCGAATACAAAAAACTAGTTTTGGATCAAGAAAATCAAGAATTTGATCGCGAAGACAAAAATCTAGTTTTGGATCAACAAAAATCAAGAGCTGGGTCCCGAATACAAAAATCTAGTTTTGGATTAAAAAAATCGAGAATTTGGTCGCGAAGACAAAAATCTAGTTTTGGATCAAGAAAATCAAAAAGTTTGTCGCGAATACAAAAAACAAGTTTAGGATCAAGAAAATCAAGAGCTGGGTCCCGAATACAAAAAACTAGTTTTGGATCAAGAAAATCAAGAATATGGTCGCGAATATAAAAATCTAGTTGTGGATCAAGAAAATCAAGAATTTGGTCGCGAAAACAAAAATCTAGTTCTGGATCAAGAAAATCCAGAATTTGGTCGCGAAGACAAAAATCTAGTTTTGGATCAAGAAAATCAAGAAGTGTGTCACGAATACAAAAAACAAGTTTGGGATCAAAAAAATCAAGAATTTGGTCCCGAATACAAAAAACTAGTTTTGGATCAAGAAAATCAAGAATTTGGTCGCGAAAACAAAAATCTAGTTCTGGATCAAGAAAATCAAGAATTTGGTCGCGAAGACAAAAATCTAGTTTTGGATCAAGAAAATCAAGAAGTGTGTCGCGAATACAAAAAACAAGTTTGGGATCAAAAAAATCAAGAATTTGGTCCCGAATTCAAAAAACTAGTTTTGGATCAAGAAAATCAAGAATTTGGTCCCGAATACAAAAATCTAGTTTTGGATCAAAAAAATCATGAATTGGGTCGCGAAGACAAAAATCTAGTTTTGGATCAAAAAAATCAAGAATTCGGTCGCGAAAACAAAAATCTAGTTTTGGATCAAGAAAATCAAGAAGTGTGTCGCGAATACAAAAAACAAGTTTTGGATCAAGAAAATCAAGAATTTGGTCCCGAATACAAAAAACTAGTTTTGGATCAAGAAAATCAAGAATTTGGTCGCGAACACAAAAATCTAGTTTTGGATCAAGAAAATCAAGAGCTGGGTCCCGAATACAAAAATCTAGTTTTGGATCAAGAAAATGAAGAATTTGGTCGAGAAGACAAAAATCTAGTTTTGGATAAAAAAAATCGAGAATTTTGTCGCGAAGACAAAAATCTAGTTTTGGATCAAGAAAATCAAGAAGTTTGTCGCGAATACAAAAAACAAGTTTTGGATCAAAAAAATCAAGAGCTGGGTCCCGAATACAAAAAACTAGTTTTGGATCAAGAAAATCAAGAATTTGATCGCGAAGACAAAAATCTAGTTTTGGATCATGAAAATCAAGAGCTGGGTCCCGAATACAAAAATCTAGTTTTGGATAAAAAAAATCGAGAATTTGGTCGCGAAGACAAAAATCTAGTTTTGGATCAAGAAAATCAAAAAGTTTGTCGCGAATACAAAAAAAAAAGTTTTGGATCAAGAAAATCAAGAGCTGGGTCCCGAATACAAAAAACTAGTTTTGGATCAAGAAAATCAAGAATATGGTCGCGAATATAAAAATCTAGTTGTGGATCAAGAAAATCAAGAATTTGGTCGCGAAAACAAAAATCTAGTTCTGGATCAAGAAAATCCAGAATTTGGTCGCGAAGACAAAAATCTAGTTTTGGATCAAGAAAATCAAGAATTTGGTCGCGAATACAAAAAACAAGTTTGGGATCAAAAAAATCAAGAATTTGGTCCCGAATACAAAAAACTAGTTTTGGATCAAGAAAATCAAGAATTTGGTCGCGAAAACAAAAATCTAGTTCTGGATCAAGAAAATCAAGAATTTGGTCGCGAAGACAAAAATCTAGTTTTGGATCAAGAAAATCAAGAAGTGTGTCGCGAATACAAAAAACAAGTTTGGGATCAAAAAAATCAAGAATTTGGTCCCGAATTCAAAAAACTAGTTTTGGATCAAGAAAATGAAGAATTTGGTCCCGAATACAAAAATCTAGTTTTGGATCAAAAAAATCATGAATTGGGTCGCGAAGACAAAAATCTAGTTTTGGATCAAAAAAATCAAGAATTTGGTCGCGAAAACAAAAATCTAGTTTTGGATCAAGAAAATCAAGAAGTGTGTCGCGAATACAAAAAACAAGTTTTGGATCAAGAAAATCAAGAATTTGGTCCCGAATACAAAAAACTAGTTTTGGATCAAGAAAATCAAGAATTTGGTCGCGAACACAAAAATCTAGTTTTGGATCAAGAAAATCAAGAGCTGGGTCCCGAATACAAAAATCTAGTTTTGGATCAAGAAAATGAAGAATTTGGTCGAGTAGACAAAAATCTAGTTTTGGATAAAAAAAATCGAGAATTTGGTCGCGAAGACAAAAATCTAGTTTTGGATCAAGAAAATCAAGAAGTTTGTCGCGAATACAAAAAACAAGTTTTGGATCAAGAAAATCAAGAGCTGGGTCCCGAATACAAAAAACTAGTTTTGGATCAAGAAAATCAAGAATATGGTCGCGAATATAAAAATCTAGTTGTGGATCAAGAAAATCAAGAATTTGGTCGCGAAAACAAAAATCTAATTCTGGATCAAGAAAATCCAGAATTTGGTCGCGAATACAAAAATCTAGTTTTGGATCAAGAAAATCAAGAAGTGTGTCACGAATACAAAAAACTAGTTTTGGATCAAGAAAATCAAGAGCTGGGTCCCGAATACAAAAATCTAGTTTTGGATCAAGAAAATGAAGAATTTGGTCGAGAAGACAAAAATCTAGTTTTGGATAAAAAAAATCGGGAATTTGGTCGCGAAGACAAAAATCTAGTTTTGGATCAAAAAAATCAAGAAGTGTGTCGCGAATACAAAAAACAAGTTTTGGATCAAGAAAATCAAGAATTGTGTCGCGAATACAAAAAACAAGTTTTGGATCCAGAAAATCAAGAATTTGGTCCCGAATTCAAAAAACTAGTTTTGGATGAAGAAAATCAAGAAGTTTGTCGCGAATACAAAAAACAAGTTTTGGATCAAGAAAATCAAGTGCTGGGTCCCGAATACAAAAAACTAGTTTTGGATCAAGAAAATCAAGAATTTGGTCGCGAAGACAAAAACCTAGTTTTGGATCAAGAAAATCAAAAAGTTTGTCGCGAATACAAAAAACAAGTTTTGGATCAAGAAAATCAAGAGCTGGGTCCCGAATACAAAAAACTAGTTTTGGATCAAGAAAATCAAGAATATGGTCGCGAATATAAAAATCTAGTTGTGGATCAAGAAAATCAAGAATTTGGTCGCGAAAACAAAAATCTAGTTCTGGATCAAGAAAATCCAGAATTTGGTCGCGAAGACAAAAATCTAGTTTTGGATCAAGAAAATCAAGAAATGTGTCACGAATACAAAAAACAAGTTTGGGATCAAAAAAATCAAGAATTTGGTCCCGAATACAAAAAACTAGTTTTGGATCAAGAAAATCAAGAATTTGGTCGCGAAAACAAAAATCTAGTTCTGGATCAAGAAAATCCAGAATTTGGTCGCGAATACAAAAATCTAGTTTTGGATCAAAAAAATCAAGAATTTGGTCCCGAATTCAAAAAACTAGTTTTGGATCAAGAAAATCAAGAAGTGTGTCGCGAATACAAAAAACAAGTTCTGGATCAAGAAAATCAAGAATTTGGTCCCGACTACAAAAAACTAGTTTTGGATCAAGAAAATCAAGAATTTGGTCGCGAAGACAAAAATCTAGTTTTGGATAAAAAAAATCGAGAATTTGGTCGCGAAGACAAAAATCTAGTTTTGGATCAAGAAAATCAAGAAGTTTGTCGCGAATACAAAAAACATGTTTTGGATCAAGAAAATCAAGAGCTGGGTCCCGAATACAAAAAACTAGTTTTGGATCAAGAAAATCAAGAATATGGTCGCGAATATAAAAATCAATTTGTGGATCAAGAAAATCAAGAATTTGGTCGCGAAAACAAAAATCTAGTTCTGGATCAAGAAAATCCAGAATTTGGTCGCGAATACAAAAATCTAGTTTTGGATCAAGAAAATCAAGAAGTGTGTCACGAATACAAAAAACAAGTTTGGGATCAAAAAAATCAAGAATTTGGTCCCGAATACAAAAAACTAGTTTTGGATCAAGAAAATCAAGAATTTGGTCGCGAAAACAAAAATCTAGTTCTGGATCAAGAAAATCAAGAATTTGATCGCGAAGACAAAAATCTAGTTTTGGATCAAGAAAATCAAGAATTTGGTCGCGAAGACAAAAAGCTAGTTTTGGATCAAGAAAATCAAGAGCTGGGTCCCGAATACAAAAATCTAGTTTTGGATAAAAAAAATCGAGAATTTGGTCGTGAATACAAAAATCTAGTTTTGGATCAAGAAAATCAAGAGCTGGGTCCCGAATACAAAAATCTAGTTTTGGAACAAGAAAATCAAGAAGTTTGTCGCGAATACAATAAACAAGTTTTGGATCAAGAAAATCAAGAATTTGGTCCCGAATACAAAAAACTAGTTTTGGATCAAGAAAATCAAGAATTTGGTCGCGAAGACAAAAATCTAGTTTTGGATCAAGAAAATCAAGAGCTGTGTCCCGAATACAAAAATCTAGTTTTGGATCAAGAAAATCAAGAATATGGTCGCGAATATAAAAATCTAGTTGTGGATCAAGAAAATCAAGAATTTGGTCGCGAAAACAAAAATCTAATTCTGGATCAAGAAAATCCAGAATTTGGTCGCGAATACAAAAATCTAGTTTTGGATCAAGAAAATCAAGAAGTGTGTCACGAATACAAAAAACTAGTTTTGGATCAAGAAAATCAAGAGCTGGGTCCCGAATACAAAAATCTAGTTTTGGATCAAGAAAATGAAGAATTTGGTCGAGAAGACAAAAATCTAGTTTTGGATAAAAAAAATCGGGAATTTGGTCGCGAAGACAAAAATCTAGTTTTGGATCAAAAAAATCAAGAAGTGTGTCGCGAATACAAAAAACAAGTTTTGGATCAAGAAAATCAAGAATTGTGTCGCGAATACAAAAAACAAGTTTTGGATCCAGAAAATCAAGAATTTGGTCCCGAATTCAAAAAACTAGTTTTGGATGAAGAAAATCAAGAAGTTTGTCGCGAATACAAAAAACAAGTTTTGGATCAAGAAAATCAAGTGCTGGGTCCCGAATACAAAAAACTAGTTTTGGATCAAGAAAATCAAGAATTTGGTCGCGAAGACAAAAACCTAGTTTTGGATCAAGAAAATCAAAAAGTTTGTCGCGAATACAAAAAACAAGTTTTGGATCAAGAAAATCAAGAGCTGGGTCCCGAATACAAAAAACTAGTTTTGGATCAAGAAAATCAAGAATATGGTCGCGAATATAAAAATCTAGTTGTGGATCAAGAAAATCAAGAATTTGGTCGCGAAAACAAAAATCTAGTTCTGGATCAAGAAAATCCAGAATTTGGTCGCGAAGACAAAAATCTAGTTTTGGATCAAGAAAATCAAGAAATGTGTCACGAATACAAAAAACAAGTTTGGGATCAAAAAAATCAAGAATTTGGTCCCGAATACAAAAAACTAGTTTTGGATCAAGAAAATCAAGAATTTGGTCGCGAAAACAAAAATCTAGTTCTGGATCAAGAAAATCCAGAATTTGGTCGCGAATACAAAAATCTAGTTTTGGATCAAAAAAATCAAGAATTTGGTCCCGAATTCAAAAAACTAGTTTTGGATCAAGAAAATCAAGAAGTGTGTCGCGAATACAAAAAACAAGTTCTGGATCAAGAAAATCAAGAATTTGGTCCCGACTACAAAAAACTAGTTTTGGATCAAGAAAATCAAGAATTTGGTCGCGAAGACAAAAATCTAGTTTTGGATAAAAAAAATCGAGAATTTGGTCGCGAAGACAAAAATCTAGTTTTGGATCAAGAAAATCAAGAAGTTTGTCGCGAATACAAAAAACATGTTTTGGATCAAGAAAATCAAGAGCTGGGTCCCGAATACAAAAAACTAGTTTTGGATCAAGAAAATCAAGAATATGGTCGCGAATATAAAAATCAATTTGTGGATCAAGAAAATCAAGAATTTGGTCGCGAAAACAAAAATCTAGTTCTGGATCAAGAAAATCCAGAATTTGGTCGCGAATACAAAAATCTAGTTTTGGATCAAGAAAATCAAGAAGTGTGTCACGAATACAAAAAACAAGTTTGGGATCAAAAAAATCAAGAATTTGGTCCCGAATACAAAAAACTAGTTTTGGATCAAGAAAATCAAGAATTTGGTCGCGAAAACAAAAATCTAGTTCTGGATCAAGAAAATCAAGAATTTGGTCGCGAAGACAAAAATCTAGTTTTGGATCAAGAAAATCAAGAATTTGGTCGCGAAGACAAAAAGCTAGTTTTGGATCAAGAAAATCAAGAGCTGGGTCCCGAATACAAAAATCTAGTTTTGGATAAAAAAAATCGAGAATTTGGTCGTGAATACAAAAATCTAGTTTTGGATCAAGAAAATCAAGAGCTGGGTCCCGAATACAAAAATCTAGTTTTGGAACAAGAAAATCAAGAAGTTTGTCGCGAATACAATAAACAAGTTTTGGATCAAGAAAATCAAGAATTTGGTCCCGAATACAAAAAACTAGTTTTGGATCAAGAAAATCAAGAATTTGGTCGCGAAGACAAAAATCTAGTTTTGGATCAAGAAAATCAAGAGCTGGGTCCCGAATACAAAAATCTAGTTTTGGATCAAGAAAATCAAGAATATGGTCGCGAATATAAAAATCTAGTTGTGGATCAAGAAAATCAAGAATTTGGTCGCGAAAACAAAAATCTAGTTCTGGATCAAGAAAATCCAGAATTTGGTCCCGAATACAAAAATCTAGTTTTGGATCAAAAAAATCAAGAATTGGGTCGCGAAGACAAAAATCTAGTTTTGGATCAAAAAAATCAAGAATTTGGTCGAGAAGACAAAAATCTAGTTTTGGATAAAAAAAATCGAGAATTTGGTCGCGAAGACAAAAATCTAGTTTTGGATCAAGAAAATCAAGAAATGTGTCGCGAATACAAAAAACAAGTTTTGGATCAAGAAAATTAAGAATTTGGTCCCGAATACAAAAAACTAGTTTTGGATCAAGAAAATCAAGAATTTGATCGCGAAGACAAAAATCTAGTTTTGGATCAAGAAAATCAAGAGCTGGGTCCCGAATACAAAAATCTAGTTTTGGATAAAAAAAATCGAGAATTTGGTCGCGAAGACAAAAATCTAGTTTTGGATCAAGAAAATCAAAAAGTTTGTCGCGAATACAAAAAACAAGTTCTGGATCAAGAAAATCAAGAGCTGGGTCCCGAATACAAAAAACTAGTTTTGGATCAAGAAAATCAAGAATATGGTCGCGAATATAAAAATCTAGTTGTGGATTAAGAAAATCAAGAATTTGGTCGCGAAAACAAAAATCTAGTTCTGGATCAAGAAAATCCAGAATTTGGTCGCGAAGACAAAAATCTAGTTTTGGACCAAGAAAATCAAGAATTGGGTCGCGAATACAAAAAACAAGTTTGGGATCAAAAAAATCAAGAATTTGGTCCCGAATACAAAAAACTAGTTTTGGATCAAGAAAATCAAGAATTTGGTCGCGAAAACAAAAATCTAGTTCTGGATCAAGAAAATCAAGAATTTGGTCGCGAAAACAAAAATCTAGTTTTGGATCAAGAAAATCAAGAAGTGTGTCGCGAATACAAAAAACAAGTTTGGGATCAAAAAAATCAAGAATTTGGTCCCGAATTCAAAAAACTAGTTTTGGATCAAGAAAATCAAGAATTTGGTCCCGAATACAAAAATCTAGTTTTGGATAAAAAAAATCAAGAATTGGGTCGCGAAAACAAAAATCTAGTTTTGGATCAAAAAAATCAAGAATTTGGTCGCGAAGACAAAAATCTAGTTTTGGATCAAGAAAATCAAGAAGTGTGTCGCGAATACAAAAAACATGTTTTGGATCAAGAAAATCAAGAATTTGGTCCCGAATACAAAAAACTAGTTTTGGATCAAGAAAATCAAGAATTTGATCGCGAAGACAAAAATCTAGTTTTGGATCAAGAAAATCAAGAGCTGGGTCCCGAATACAAAAATCTAGTTTTGGATTAAAAAAATCGAGAATTTGGTCGCGAAGACAAAAATCTAGTTTTGGATCAAGAAAATCAAAAAGTTTGTCGCGAATACAAAAAACAAGTTTTGGATCAAGAAAATCAAGAGCTGGGTCCCGAATACAAAAAACTAGTTTTGGATCAAGAAAATCAAGAATATGGTCGCGAATATAAAAATCTAGTTGTGGATCAAGAAAATCAAGAATTTGGTCGCGAAAACAAAAATCTAGTTCTGGATCAAGAAAATCCAGAATTTGGTCGCGAAGACAAAAATCTAGTTTTGGATCAAGAAAATCAAGAATTTGGTCGCGAAGACAAAAATCTAGTTTTGGATCAAGAAAATCAAGAAGTGTGTCGCGAATACAAAAAACAAGTTTGGGATCAAAAAAATCAAGAATTTGGTCCCGAATTCAAAAAACTAGTTTTGGATCAAGAAAATCAAGAATTTGGTCCCGAATACAAAAATCTAGTTTTGGATCAAAAAAATCATGAATTGGGTCGCGAAGACAAAAATCTAGTTTTGGATCAAAAAAATCAAGAATTTGGTCGCGAAAACAAAAATCTAGTTTTGGATCAAGAAAATCAAGAAGTGTGTCGCGAATACAAAAAACAAGTTTTGGATCAAGAAAATCAAGAATTTGGTCCCGAATACAAAAAACTAGTTTTGGATCAAGAAAATCAAGAATTTGGTCGCGAACACAAAAATCTAGTTTTGGATCAAGAAAATCAAGAGCTGGGTCCCGAATACAAAAATCTAGTTTTGGATCAAGAAAATGAAGAATTTGGTCGAGAAGACAAAAATCTAGTTTTGGATAAAAAAAATCGAGAATTTGGTCGCGAAGACAAAAATCTAGTTTTGGATCAAGAAAATCAAGAAGTTTGTCGCGAATACAAAAAACAAGTTTTGGATCAAGAAAATCAAGAGCTGGGTCCCGAATACAAAAAACTAGTTTTGGATCAAGAAAATCAAGAATTTGATCGCGAAGACAAAAATCTAGTTTTGGATCATGAAAATCAAGAGCTGGGTCCCGAATACAAAAATCTAGTTTTGGATAAAAAAAATCGAGAATTTGGTCGCGAAGACAAAAATCTAGTTTTGGATCAAGAAAATGAAAAAGTTTGTCGCGAATACAAAAAATAAGTTTTGGATCAAGAAAATCAAGAGCTGGGTCCTGAATACAAAAAACTAGTTTTGGATCAAGAAAATCAAGAATATGGTCGCGAATATAAAAATCTAGTTGTGGATCAAGAAAATCAAGAATTTGGTCGCGAAAACAAAAATCTAGTTCTGGATCAAGAAAATCCAGAATTTGGTCGCGAAGACAAAAATCTAGTTTTGGATCAAGAAAATCAAGAATTTGGTCGCGAATACAAAAAACAAGTTTGGGATCAAAAAAATCAAGAATTTGGTCCCGAATACAAAAAACTAGTTTTGGATCAAGAAAATCAAGAATTTGGTCGCGAAAACAAAAATCTAGTTCTGGATCAAGAAAATCAAGAATTTGGTCGCGAAGACAAAAATCTAGTTTTGGATCAAGAAAATCAAGAAGTGTGTCGCGAATACAAAAAACAAGTTTGGGATCAAAAAAATCAAGAATTTGGTCCCGAATTCAAAAAACTAGTTTTGGATCAAGAAAATCAAGAATTTGGTCCCGAATACAAAAATCTAGTTTTGGATCAAAAAAATCATGAATTGGGTCGCGAAGACAAAAATCTAGTTTTGGATCAAAAAAATCAAGAATTTGGTCGCGAAAACAAAAATCTAGTTTTGGATCAAGAAAATCAAGAAGTGTGTCGCGAATACAAAAAACAAGTTTTGGATCAAGAAAATCAAGAATTTGGTCCCGAATACAAAAAACTAGTTTTGGATCAAGAAAATCAAGAATTTGGTCGCGAACACAAAAATCTAGTTTTGGATCAAGAAAATCAAGAGCTGGGTCCCGAATACAAAAATCTAGTTTTGGATCAAGAAAATGAAGAATTTGGTCGAGAAGACAAAAATCTAGTTTTGGATAAAAAAAATCGAGAATTTGGTCGCGAAGACAAAAATCTAGTTTTGGATCAAGAAAATCAAGAAGTTTGTCGCGAATACAAAAAACAAGTTTTGGATCAAGAAAATCAAGAGCTGGGTCCCGAATACAAAAAACTAGTTTTGGATCAAGAAAATCAAGAATTTGATCGCGAAGACAAAAATCTAGTTTTGGATCATGAAAATCAAGAGCTGGGTCCCGAATACAAAAATCTAGTTTTGGATAAAAAAAATCGAGAATTTGGTCGCGAAGACAAAAATCTAGTTTTGGATCAAGAAAATCAAAAAGTTTGTCGCGAATACAAAAAATAAGTTTTGGATCAAGAAAATCAAGAGCTGGGTCCCGAATACAAAAAACTAGTTTTGGATCAAGAAAATCAAGAATATGGTCGCGAATATAAAAATCTAGTTGTGGATCAAGAAAATCAAGAATTTGGTCGCGAAAACAAAAATCTAGTTCTGGATCAAGAAAATCCAGAATTTGGTCGCGAAGACAAAAATCTAGTTTTGGATCAAAAAAATCAAGAATTTGGTCGCGAATACAAAAAACAAGTTTGGGATCAAAAAAATCAAGAATTTGGTCCCGAATACAAAAAACTAGTTTTGGATCAAGAAAATCAAGAATTTGGTCGCGAAAACAAAAATCTAGTTCTGGATCAAGAAAATCAAGAATTTGGTCGCGAAGACAAAAATCTAGTTTTGGATCAAGAAAATCAAGAAGTGTGTCGCGAATACAAAAAAAAAAGTTTGGGATCAAAAAAATCAAGAATTTGGTCCCGAATTCAAAAAACTAGTTTTGGATCAAGAAAATGAAGAATTTGGTCCCGAATACAAAAATCTAGTTTTGGATCAAAAAAATCATGAATTGGGTCGCGAAGACAAAAATCTAGTTTTGGATCAAAAAAATCAAGAATTTGGTCGCGAAAAAAAAAATCTAGTTTTGGATCAAGAAAATCAAGAAGTGTGTCGCGAATACAAAAAACAAGTTTTGGATCAAGAAAATCAAGAATTTGGTCCCGAATACAAAAAACTAGTTTTGGATCAAGAAAATCAAGAATTTGGTCGCGAACACAAAAATCTAGTTTTGGATCAAGAAAATCAAGAGCTGGGTCCCGAATACAAAAATCTAGTTTTGGATCAAGAAAATGAAGAATTTGGTCGAGTAGACAAAAATCTAGTTTTGGATAAAAAAAATCGAGAATTTGGTCGCGAAGACAAAAATCTAGTTTTGGATCAAGAAAATCAAGAAGTTTGTCGCGAATACAAAAAACAAGTTTTGGATCAAGAAAATCAAGAGCTGGGTCCCGAATACAAAAAACTAGTTTTGGATCAAGAAAATCAAGAATATGGTCGCAAATATAAAAATCTAGTTGTGGATCAAGAAAATCAAGAATTTGGTCGCGAAAACAAAAATCTAATTCTGGATCAAGAAAATCCAGAATTTGGTCGCGAATACAAAAATCTAGTTTTGGATCAAGAAAATCAAGAAGTGTGTCACGAATACAAAAAACAAGTTTGGGATCAAAAAAATCAAGAATTTGGTCCCGAATTCAAAAAACTAGTTTTAGATCAAGAAAATCAAGAATTTGGTCGCGAAGACAAAAATCTAGTTTTGGATCAAGAAAATCAAGAAGTGTGTCGCGAATACAAAAAACAAGTTTGGGATCAAAAAAATCAAGAATTTGGTCCCGAATTCAAAAAACTAGTTTTGGATCAAGAAAATCAAGAATTTGGTCCCGAATACAAAAATCTAGTTTTGGATCAAAAAAATCATGAATTGGGTCGCGAAGACAAAAATCTAGTTTTGGATCAAAAAAATCAAGAATTTGGTCGCGAAAAAAAAAATCTAGTTTTGGATCAAGAAAATCAAGAAGTGTGTCGCGAATACAAAAAACAAGTTTTGGATCAAGAAAATCAAGAATTTGGTCCCGAATACAAAAAACTAGTTTTGGATCAAGAAAATCAAGAATTTGGTCGCGAACACAAAAATCTAGTTTTGGATCAAGAAAATCAAGAGCTGGGTCCCGAATACAAAAATCTAGTTTTGGATCAAGAAAATGAAGAATTTGGTCGAGTAGACAAAAATCTAGTTTTGGATAAAAAAAATCGAGAATTTGGTCGCGAAGACAAAAATCTAGTTTTGGATCAAGAAAATCAAGAAGTTTGTCGCGAATACAAAAAACAAGTTTTGGATCAAGAAAATCAAGAGCTGGGTCCCGAATACAAAAAACTAGTTTTGGATCAAGAAAATCAAGAATATGGTCGCAAATATAAAAATCTAGTTGTGGATCAAGAAAATCAAGAATTTGGTCGCGAAAACAAAAATCTAATTCTGGATCAAGAAAATCCAGAATTTGGTCGCGAATACAAAAATCTAGTTTTGGATCAAGAAAATCAAGAAGTGTGTCACGAATACAAAAAACAAGTTTGGGATCAAAAAAATCAAGAATTTGGTCCCGAATTCAAAAAACTAGTTTTAGATCAAGAAAATCAAGAATTTGGTCGCGAAGACAAAAATCTAGTTTTGGATCAAGAAAATCAAGAAGTGTGTCGCGAATACAAAAAACAAGTTTGGGATCAAAAAAATCAAGAATTTGGTCCCGAATTCAAAAAACTAGTTTTGGATCAAGAAAATCAAGAATTTGGTCCCGAATACAAAAATCTAGTTTTGGATCAAAAAAATCATGAATTGGGTCGCGAAGACAAAAATCTAGTTTTGGATCAAAAAAATCAAGAATTTGGTCGCGAAAACAAAAATCTAGATTTGGATCAAGAAAATCAAGAAGTGTGTCGCGAATACAAAAAACAAGTTTTGGATCAAGAAAATCAAGAATTTGGTCCCGAATACAAAAAACTAGTTTTGGATCAAGAAAATCAAGAATTTGGTCGCGAACACAAAAATCTAGTTTTGGATCAAGAAAATCAAGAGCTGGGTCCCGAATACAAAAATCTAGTTTTGGATCAAGAAAATGAAGAATTTGGTCGAGAAGACAAAAATCTAGTTTTGGATAAAAAAAATCGAGAATTTGGTCGCGAAGACAAAAATCTAGTTTTGGATCAAGAAAATCAAGAAGTTTGTCGCGAATACAAAAAACAAGTTTTGGATCAAGAAAATCAAGAGCTGGGTCCCGAATACAAAAAACTAGTTTTGGATCAAGAAAATCAAGAAGTGTGTCGCGAATACAAAAAACAAGTTTGGGATCAAAAAAATCAAGAATTTGGTCCCGAATACAAAAAACTAGTTTTGGATCAAGAAAATCAAGAATTTGGTCGCGAAAACAAAAATCTAGTTCTGGATCAAGAAAATCAATAATTTGGTCGCGAAGAAAAAAATCTAGTTTTGGATCAAGAAAATCAAAAAGTGTGTCGCGAATACAAAAAACAAGTTTGGGATCAAAAAAATCAAGAATTTGGTCCCGAATTCAAAAAACTAGTTTTGGATCAAGAAAATCAAGAATTTGGTCCCGAATACAAAAATCTAGTTTTGGATCAAAAAAATCATGAATTGGGTCGCGAAGACAAAAATCTAGTTTTGGATCAAAAAAATCAAGAATTTGGTCGCGAAAACAAAAATCTAGTTTTGGATCAAGAAAATCAAGAAGTGTGTCGCGAATACAAAAAACAAGTTTTGGATCAAGAAAATCAAGAATTTGGTCCCGAATACAAAAAACTAGTTTTGGATCAAGAAAATCAAGAATTTGGTCGCGAACACAAAAATCTAGTTTTGGATCAAGAAAATCAAGAGCTGGGTCCCGAATACAAAAATCTAGTTTTGGATCAAGAAAATGAAGAATTTGGTCGAGAAGACAAAAATCTAGTTTTGGATAAAAAAAATCGAGAATTTGGTCGCAAAGACAAAAATCTAGTTTTGGATCAAGAAAATCAAGAAGTTTGTCGCGAATACAAAAAACAAGTTTTGGATCAAGAAAATCAAGAGCTGGGTCCCGAATACAAAAAACTAGTTTTGGATCAAGAAAATCAAGAATTTGATCGCGAAGACAAAAATCTAGTTTTGGATCATGAAAATCAAGAGCTGGGTCCCGAATACAAAAATCTAGTTTTGGATAAAAAAAATCGAGAATTTGGTCGCGAAGACAAAAATCTAGTTTTGGATCAAGAAAATCAAAAAGTTTGTCGCGAATACAAAAAATAAGTTTTGGATCAAGAAAATCAAGAGCTGGGTCCCGAATACAAAAAACTAGTTTTGGATCAAGAAAATCAAGAATATGGTCGCGAATATAAAAATCTAGTTGTGGATCAAGAAAATCAAGAATTTGGTCGCGAAAACAAAAATCTAGTTCTGGATCAAGAAAATCCAGAATTTGGTCGCGAAGACAAAAATCTAGTTTTGGATCAAAAAAATCAAGAATTTGGTCGCGAATACAAAAAACAAGTTTGGGATCAAAAAAATCAAGAATTTGGTCCCGAATACAAAAAACTAGTTTTGGATCAAGAAAATCAAGAATTTGGTCGCGAAAACAAAAATCTAGTTCTGGATCAAGAAAATCAAGAATTTGGTCGCGAAGACAAAAATCTAGTTTTGGATCAAGAAAATCAAGAAGTGTGTCGCGAAAACAAAAAAAAAGTTTGGGATCAAAAAAATCAAGAATTTGGTCCCGAATTCAAAAAACTAGTTTTGGATCAAGAAAATGAAGAATTTGGTCCCGAATACAAAAATCTAGTTTTGGATCAAAAAAATCATGAATTGGGTCGCGAAGACAAAAATCTAGTTTTGGATCAAAAAAATCAAGAATTTGGTCGCGAAAACAAAAATCTAGTTTTGGATCAAGAAAATCAAGAAGTGTGTCGCGAATACAAAAAACAAGTTTTGGATCAAGAAAATCAAGAATTTGGTCCCGAATACAAAAAACTAGTTTTGGATCAAGAAAATCAAGAATTTGGTCGCGAACACAAAAATCTAGTTTTGGATCAAGAAAATCAAGAGCTGGGTCCCGAATACAAAAATCTAGTTTTGGATCAAGAAAATGAAGAATTTGGTCGAGTAGACAAAAATCTAGTTTTGGATAAAAAAAATCGAGAATTTGGTCGCGAAGACAAAAATCTAGTTTTGGATCAAGAAAATCAAGAAGTTTGTCGCGAATACAAAAAACAAGTTTTGGATCAAGAAAATCAAGAGCTGGGTCCCGAATACAAAAAACTAGTTTTGGATCAAGAAAATCAAGAATATGGTCGCGAATATAAAAATCTAGTTGTGGATCAAGAAAATCAAGAATTTGGTCGCGAAAACAAAAATCTAATTCTGGATCAAGAAAATCCAGAATTTGGTCGCGAATACAAAAATCTAGTTTTGGATCAAGAAAATCAAGAAGTGTGTCACGAATACAAAAAACAAGTTTGGGATCAAAAAAATCAAGAATTTGGTCCCGAATTCAAAAAACTAGTTTTAGATCAAGAAAATCAAGAATTTGGTCGCGAAGACAAAAATCTAGTTTTGGATCAAGAAAATCAAGAAGTGTGTCGCGAATACAAAAAACAAGTTTGGGATCAAAAAAATCAAGAATTTGGTCCCGAATTCAAAAAACTAGTTTTGGATCAAGAAAATCAAGAATTTGGTCCCGAATACAAAAATCTAGTTTTGGATCAAAAAAATCATGAATTGGGTCGCGAAGACAAAAATCTAGTTTTGGATCAAAAAAATCAAGAATTTGGTCGCGAAAACAAAAATCTAGATTTGGATCAAGAAAATCAAGAAGTGTGTCGCGAATACAAAAAACAAGTTTTGGATCAAGAAAATCAAGAATTTGGTCCCGAATACAAAAAACTAGTTTTGGATCAAGAAAATCAAGAATTTGGTCGCGAACACAAAAATCTAGTTTTGGATCAAGAAAATCAAGAGCTGGGTCTCGAATACAAAAATCTAGTTTTGGATCAAGAAAATGAAGAATTTGGTCGAGAAGACAAAAATCTAGTTTTGGATAAAAAAAATCGAGAATTTGGTCGCGAAGACAAAAATCTAGTTTTGGATCAAGAAAATCAAGAAGTTTGTCGCGAATACAAAAAACAAGTTTTGGATCAAGAAAATCAAGAGCTGGGTCCCGAATACAAAAAACTAGTTTTGGATCAAGAAAATCAAGAATTTGATCGCGAAGACAAAAATCTAGTTTTGGATCATGAAAATCAAGAGCTGGGTCCCGAATACAAAAATCTAGTTTTGGATAAAAAAAATCGAGAATTTGGTCGCGAAGACAAAAATCTAGTTTTGGATCAAGAAAATCAAAAAGTTTGTCGCGAATACAAAAAATAAGTTTTGGATCAAGAAAATCAAGAGCTGGGTCCCGAATACAAAAAACTAGTTTTGGATCAAGAAAATCAAGAATATGGTCGCGAATATAAAAATCTAGTTGTGGATCAAGAAAATCAAGAATTTGGTCGCGAAAACAAAAATCTAGTTCTGGATCAAGAAAATCCAGAATTTGGTCGCGAAGACAAAAATCTAGTTTTGGATCAAGAAAATCAAGAATTTGGTCGGGAATACAAAAAACAAGTTTGGGATCAAAAAAATCAAGAATTTGGTCCCGAATACAAAAAACTAGTTTTGGATCAAGAAAATCAAGAATTTGGTCGCGAAAACAAAAATCTAGTTCTGGATCAAGAAAATCAAGAATTTGGTCGCGAAGACAAAAATCTAGTTTTGGATCAAGAAAATCAAGAAGTGTGTCGCGAATACAAAAAAAAAGTTTGGGATCAAAAAAATCAAGAATTTGGTCCCGAATTCAAAAAACTAGTTTTGGATCAAGAAAATGAAGAATTTGGTCCCGAATACAAAAATCTAGTTTTGGATAAAAAAAATCATGAATTGGGTCGCGAAGACAAAAATCTAGTTTTGGATCAAAAAAATCAAGAATTTGGTCGCGAAAACAAAAATCTAGTTTTGGATCAAGAAAATCAAGAAGTGTGTCGCGAATACAAAAAACAAGTTTTGGATCAAGAAAATCAAGAATTTGGTCCCGAATACAAAAAACTAGTTTTGGATCAAGAAAATCAAGAATTTGGTCGCGAACACAAAAATCTAGTTTTGGATCAAGAAAATCAAGAGCTGGGTCCCGAATACAAAAATCTAGTTTTGGATCAAGAAAATGAAGAATTTGGTCGAGTAGACAAAAATCTAGTTTTGGATAAAAAAAATCGAGAATTTGGTCGCGAAGACAAAAATCTAGTTTTGGATCAAAAAAATCAAGAAGTTTGTCGCGAATACAAAAAACAAGTTTTGGATCAAGAAAATCAAGAGCTGGGTCCCGAATACAAAAAACTAGTTTTGGATCAAGAAAATCAAGAATATGGTCGCGAATATAAAAATCTAGTTGTGGATCAAGAAAATCAAGAATTTGGTCGCGAAAACAAAAATCTAATTCTGGATCAAGAAAATCCAGAATTTGGTCGCGAATACAAAAATCTAGTTTTGGATCAAGAAAATCAAGAAGTGTGTCACGAATACAAAAAACAAGTTTGGGATCAAAAAAATCAAGAATTTGGTCCCGAATTCAAAAAACTAGTTTTAGATCAAGAAAATCAAGAATTTGGTCCCGAATACAAAAATCTAGTTTTGGATCAAATAAATCAAGAATTGGGTCGCGAAGACAAAAATCTAGTTTTGGATCAAAAAAATCAAGAATTTGGTCGCGAAGACAAAAATCTAGTTTTGGATCAAGAAAATCAAGAAGTGTGTCGCGAATACAAAAAACAAGTTTTGGATCAAGAAAATCAAGAATTTGGTCCCGAATACAAAAAACTAGTTTTGGATCATGAAAATCAAGAATTTGATCGCGAAGACAAAAATCTAGTTTTGGATCATGAAAATCAAGAGCTGGGTCCCGAATACAAAAATCTAGTTTTGGATAAAAAAAATCGAGAATTTGGTCGCGAAGACAAAAATCTAGTTTTGGATCAAGAAAATCAAAAAATTTGTCGCGAATACAAAAAACAAGTTTTGGATCAAGAAAATCAAGAGCTGGGTCCCGAATACAAAAAACTAGTTTTGGATCAAGAAAATCAAGAATATGGTCGCGAATATAAAAATCTAGTTGTGGATCAAGAAAATCAAGAATTTGGTCGCGAAAACAAAAATCTAGTTCTGGATCAAGAAATTCCAGAATTTGGTCGCGAAGACAAAAATCTAGTTTTGGATCAAGAAAATCAAGAATTTGGTCGCGAAGTCAAAAACCTAGTTTTGGATCAAGAAAATCAAAAAGTTTGTCGCGAATACAAAAAACAAGTTTTGGATCAAGAAAATCAAGAGCTGGGTCCCGAATACAAAAAACTAGTTTTGGATCAAGAAAATCAAGAATATGGTCGCGAATATAAAAATCTAGTTGTGGATCAAGAAAATCAAGAATTTGGTCGCGAAAACAAAAATCTAGTTCTGGATCAAGAAATTCCAGAATTTGGTCGCGAAGACAAAAATCTAGTTTTGGATCAAGAAAATCAAGAATTTGGTCGCGAAGACAAAAACCTAGTTTTGGATCAAGAAAATCAAAAAGTTTGTCGCGAATACAAAAAACAAGTTTTGGATCAAGAAAATCAAGAGCTGGGTCCCGAATACAAAAAACTAGTTTTGGATCAAGAAAATCAAGAATATGGTCGCGAATATAAAAATCTAGTTGTGGATCAAGAAAATCAAGAATTTGGTCGCGAAAACAAAAATCTAGTTCTGGATCAAGAAAATCCAGAATTTGGTCGCGAAGACAAAAATCTAGTTTTGGATCAAGAAAATCAAAAAGTGTGTCGCGAATACAAAAAACAAGTTTTGGATCAAGAAAATCAAGAATTTGGTCCCGAATACAAAAAACTAGTTTTGGATCAAGAAAATCAAGAATTTGATCGCGAAGACAAAAATCTAGTTTTGGATCATGAAAATCAAGAGCTGGGTCCCGAATACAAAAATCTAGTTTTGGATAAAAAAAATCGAGAATTTGGTCGCGAAGACAAAAATCTAGTTTTGGATCAAGAAAATCAAAAAGTTTGTCGCGAATACAAAAAACAAGTTTTGGATCAAGAAAATCAAGAGCTGGGTCCCGAATACAAAAAACTAGTTTTGGATCAAGAAAATCAAGAATATGGTCGCGAATATAAAAATCTAGTTGTGGATCAAGAAAATCAAGAATTTGGTCGCGAAAACAAAAATCTAGTTCTGGATCAAGAAATTCCAGAATTTGGTCGCGAAGACAAAAATCTAGTTTTGGATCAAGAAAATCAAGAATTTGGTCGCGAAGACAAAAACCTAGTTTTGGATCAAGAAAATCAAAAAGTTTGTCGCGAATACAAAAAACAAGTTTTGGATCAAGAAAATCAAGAGCTGGGTCCCGAATACAAAAAACTAGTTTTGGATCAAGAAAATCAAGAATATGGTCGCGAATATAAAAATCTAGTTGTGGATCAAGAAAATCAAGAATTTGGTCGCGAAAACAAAAATCTAGTTCTGGATCAAGAAATTCCAGAATTTGGTCGCGAAGACAAAAATCTAGTTTTGGATCAAGAAAATCAAGAATTTGGTCGCGAAGACAAAAACCTAGTTTTGGATCAAGAAAATCAAAAAGTTTGTCGCGAATACAAAAAACAAGTTTTGGATCAAGAAAATCAAGAGCTGGGTCCCGAATACAAAAAACTAGTTTTGGATCAAGAAAATCAAGAATATGGTCGCGAATATAAAAATCTAGTTGTGGATCAAGAAAATCAAGAATTTGGTCGCGAAAACAAAAATCTAGTTCTGGATCAAGAAAATCCAGAATTTGGTCGCGAAGACAAAAATCTAGTTTTGGATCAAAAAAATCAAAAAGTTTGTCGCGAATACAAAAAACAAGTTTTGGATCAAGAAAAAACAAGAACTGGGTCCCGAATGCAAAAAACTAGTTTTGGATCACGAAAATTAAGAATTTGGTCGCGAATACAAAAATCTAGTTTTGGATCAAGAAAAATCAAGAATTTGGTCGCGAATACAAAAATCTAGTTTTGGATCAAGAAAATCAAGAAGTGTGTCGCGAATACAAAAAACAAGTTTTGGATCAAGAAAATCAAGAATTTGGTCCCGAATACAAAAAACTAGTTTTGGATCAAGAAAATCAAGAATTTGATCGCGAAGACAAAAATCTAGTTTTTGATCAAGAAAATCAAGAGCTGGGTCCCGAATAAAAAAAACTAGTTTTGGATCAAGAAAATCAAGAATATGGTCGCGAATATAAAAATCTAGTTGTGGATCAAAAAAATCAAGAATTTGGTCCCGAATTCAAAAAACTAGTTTTGGATGAAGAAAATCAAGAATTTGGTCCCGAATACAAAAATCTAGTTTTGGATCAAAAAAATCAAGAATTGGGTCGCGAAGACAAAAATCTAGTTTTGGATCAAAAAAATCAAGAATTTGGTCGCGAAGACAAAAATCTAGTTTTGGATCAAGAAAATCAAGAAGTGTGTCGCGAATACAAAAAACATGTTTTGGATCAAGAAAATCAAGAATTTGGTCCCGAATACAAAAAACTAGTTTTGGATCAAGAAAATCAAGAATTTGGTCGCGAAGACAAAAATCTAGTTTTGGATCAAGAAAATCAAGAGCTGGGTCCCGAATACAAAAATCTAGTTTTGGATCAAGAAAATCAAGAATTTGGTCGAGAAGACAAAAATCTAGTTTTGGATAAAAAAAATCGAGAATTTGGTCGCGAAGACAAAAATCTAGTTTTGGATCAAGAAAATCAAGAAGTTTGTCGCGAATACAAAAAACAAGTTTTGGATCAAGAAAATCAAGAGCTGGGTCCCGAATACAAAAAACTAGTTTTGGATCAAGAAAATCAAGAATATGGTCGCGAATATAAAAATCTAGTTGTGGATCAAGAAAATCAAGAATTTGGTCGCAAAAACAAAAATCCAGTTCTGGATCAAGAAAATCCAGAATTTGGTCGCGAATACAAAAATCTAGTTTTGGATCAAGAAAATCAAGAAGTGTGTCACGAATACAAAAAACAAGTTTGGGATCAAAAAAATCGAGAATTTGGTCCCGAATTCAAAAAACTAGTTTTGGATCAAGAAAATCAAGAATTTGGTCCCGAATACAAAAATCTAGTTTTGGATCAAGAAAATCAAGAATTGGGTCGCGAAGACAAAAATCTAGTTTTGGATCAAAAAAATCACGAATTTGGTCGCGAAGACAAAAATCTAGTTTTGGATCAAGAATATCAAGAAGTGTGTCGCGAATACAAAAAAACAAGTTTTGGATCAAGAAAATCAAGAATTTGGTCCCGAATACAAAAAACTAGTTTTGGATCAAGAAAATCAAGAATTTGATCGCGAAGACAAAAATCTAGTTTTGGATCATGAAAATCAAGAGCTGGGTCCCGAATACAAAAATCTAGTTTTGGATAAAAAAAATCGAGAATTTGGTCGACAAGACAAAAATCTAGTTTTGGATCAAGAAAATCAAAAAGTTTGTCGCGAATACAAAAAACAAGTTTTGGATCAAGAAAATCAAGAGCTGGGTCCCGAATACAAAAAACTAGTTTTGGATCAAGAAAATCAAGAATATGGTCGCGAATATAAAAATCTAGTTGTGGATCAAGAAAATCAAGAATTTGGTCGCAAAAACAAAAATCTAGTTCTGGATCAAGAAATTCCAGAATTTGGTCGCGAAGACAAAAATCTAGTTTTGGATCAAGAAAATCAAGAATTTGGTCGCGAAGACAAAAACCTAGTTTTGGATCAAGAAAATCAAAAAGTTTGTCGCGAATACAAAAAACAAGTTTTGGATCAAGAAAAAACAAGAACTGGGTCCCGAATGCAAAAAACTAGTTTTGGATCACGAAAATTAAGAATTTGGTCGCGAATACAAAAATCTAGTTTTGGATCAAGAAAAATCAAGAATTTGGTCGCGAATACAAAAATCTAGTTTTGGATCAAGAAAATCAAGAAGTGTGTCGCGAATACAAAAAACAAGTTTTGGATCAAGAAAATCAAGAATTTGGTCCCGAATACAAAAAACTAGTTTTGGATCAAGAAAATCAAGAATTTGATCGCGAAGACAAAAATCTAGTTTTTGATCAAGAAAATCAAGAGCTGGGTCCCGAATAAAAAAAACTAGTTTTGGATCAAGAAAATCAAGAATATGGTCGCGAATATAAAAATCTAGTTGTGGATCAAAAAAATCAAGAATTTGGTCCCGAATTCAAAAAACTAGTTTTGGATGAAGAAAATCAAGAATTTGGTCCCGAATACAAAAAACTAGTTTTGGATCATGAAAATCAAGAATTTGATCGCGAAGACAAAAATCTAGTTTTGGATCATGAAAATCAAGAGCTGGGTCCCGAATACAAAAATCTAGTTTTGGATAAAAAAAATCGAGAATTTGGTCGCGAAGACAAAAATCTAGTTTTGGATCAAGAAAATCAAAAAGTTTGTCGCGAATACAAAAAACAAGTTTTGGATCAAGAAAATCAAGAGCTGGGTCCCGAATACAAAAAACTAGTTTTGGATCAAGAAAATCAAGAATATGGTCGCGAATATAAAAATCTAGTTGTGGATCAAGAAAATCAGGAATTTGGTCGCGAAAACAAAAATCTAGTTCTGGATCAAGAAATTCCAGAATTTGGTCGCGAAGACAAAAATCTAGTTTTGGATCAAGAAAATCAAGAATTTGGTTGCGAAGACAAAAACCTAGTTTTGGATCAAGAAAATCAAAAAGTTTGTCGCGAATACAAAAAACAAGTTTTGGATCAAGAAAATCAAGAGCTGGGTCCCGAATACAAAAAACTAGTTTTGGATCAAGAAAATCAAGAATATGGTCGCGAATATAAAAATCTAGTTGTGGATCAAGAAAATCAAGAATTTGGTCGCGAAAACAAAAATCCAGTTCTGGATCAAGAAAATCCAGAATTTGGTCGCGAATACAAAAATCTAGTTTTGGATCAAGAAAATCAAGAAGTGTGTCACGAATACAAAAAACAAGTTTGGGATCAAAAAAATCGAGAATTTGGTCCCGAATTCAAAAAACTAGTTTTGGATCAAGAAAATCAAGAATTTTGGTCCCGAATACAAAAATCTAGTTTTGGATCAAAAAAATCAAGAATTGGGTCGCGAAGACAAAAATCTAGTTTTGGATCAAAAAAATCACGAATTTGGTCGCGAAGACAAAAATCTAGTTTTGGATCAAGAATATCAAGAAGTGTGTCGCGAATACAAAAAAACAAGTTTTGGATCAAGAAAATCAAGAATTTGGTCCCGAATACAAAAAACTAGTTTTGGATCAAGAAAATCAAGAATTTGATCGCGAAGACAAAAATCTAGTTTTGGATCATGAAAATCAAGAGCTGGGTCCCGAATACAAAAATCTAGTTTTGGATAAAAAAAATCGAGAATTTGGTCGACAAGACAAAAATCTAGTTTTGGATCAAGAAAATCAAAAAGTTTGTCGCGAATACAAAAAACAAGTTTTGTATCAAGAAAATCAAGAGCTGGGTCCCGAATACAAAAAACTAGTTTTGGATCAAGAAAATCAAGAATATGGTCGCGAATATAAAAATCTAGTTGTGGATCAAGATAATCAAGAATTTGGTCGCAAAAACAAAAATCTAGTTCTGGATCAAGAAATTCCAGAATTTGGTCGCGAAGACAAAAATCTAGTTTTGGATCAAGAAAATCAAGAATTTGGTCGCGAAGACAAAAACCTAGTTTTGGATCAAGAAAATCAAAAAGTTTGTCGCGAATACAAAAAACAAGTTTTGGATCAAGAAAATCAAGAGCTGGGTCCCGAATACAAAAAACTAGTTTTGGATCAAGAAAATCAAGAATATGGTCGCGAATATAAAAATCTAGTTGTGGATCAAGAAAATCAAGAATTTGGTCGCGAAAACAAAAATCTAGTTCTGGATCAAGAAAATCCAGAATTTGGTCGCGAAGACAAAAATCTAGTTTTGGATCAAGAAAATCAAAAAGTTTGTCGCGAATACAAAAAACAAGTTTTGGATCAAGAAAAAACAAGAACTGGGTCCTGAATGCAAAAAACTAGTTTTGGATCACGAAAATTAAGAATTTGGTCGCGAATACAAAAATCTAGTTTTGGATCAAGAAAAATCAAGAATTAGGTCGCGAATACAAAAATCTAGTTTTGGATCAAGAAAATCAAGAAGTGTGTCGCGAATACAAAAAACAAGTTTTGGATCAAGAAAATCAAGAATTTGGTCCCGAATACAAAAAACTAGTTTTGGATCAAGAAAATCAAGAATTTGATCGCGAAGACAAAAATCTAGTTTTTGATCAAGAAAATCAAGAGCTGGGTCCCGAATAAAAAAAACTAGTTTTGGATCAAGAAAATCAAGAATATGGTCGCGAATATAAAAATCTAGTTGTGGATCAAAAAAATCAAGAATTTGGTCCCGAATTCAAAAAACTAGTTTTGGATGAAGAAAATCAAGAATTTGGTCCCGAATACAAAAAACTAGTTTTGGATCATGAAAATCAAGAATTTGATCGCGAAGACAAAAATCTAGTTTTGGATCATGAAAATCAAGAGCTGGGTCCCGAATACAAAAATCTAGTTTTGGATCAAGAAAATCGAGAATTTGGTCGCGAATACAAAAAACATGTTTTGGATCAAGAAAATCAAGAATTTGGTCCCGAATACAAAAAACTAGTTTTGGATCAAGAAAATCAAGAATTTGGTCGCGAAGACAAAAATCTAGTTTTGGATCAAGAAAATCAAGAGCTGGGTCCCGAATACAAAAATCTAGTTTTGGATCAAGAAAATCAAGAATTTGGTCGAGAAGACAAAAATCTAGTTTTGGATAAAAAAAATCGAGAATTTGGTCGCGAAAACAAAAATCTAGTTTTGGATAAAAAAAATCGAGAATTTGGTCGCGAAGACAAAAATCTAGTTTTGGATCAAGAAAATCAAAAAGTTTGTCGCGAATACAAAAAACAAGTTTTGGATCAAGAAAATCAAGAATTTGGTCGCGAATATAAAAATCTAGTTGTGGATCAAGAAAATCAAGAATTTGGTCGCGAAAACAAAAATCCAGTTCTGGATCAAGAAAATCCAGAATTTGGTCGCGAAGACAAAAATCTAGTTTTGGATCAAGAAAATCAAGAAATGTGTCACGAATACAAAAAACAAGTTTGGGATCAAAAAAATCAAGAATTTGGTCCCGAATACAAAAAACTAGTTTTGGATCAAGAAAATCAAGAATTTGGTCGCGAAAACAAAAATCTAGTTCTGGATCAAGAAAATCCAGAATTTGGTCGCGAATACAAAAATCTAGTTTTGGATCAAAAAAATCAAGAATTTGGTCCCGAATTCAAAAAACTAGTTTTGGATCAAGAAAATCAAGAAGTGTCGCGAATACAAAAAACAAGTTTGGGATCAAAAAAATCAAGAATTTGGTCCCGAATACAAAAAACTAGTTTTGGATTAAGAAAATCAAGAATTTGGTCGCGAAAACAAAAATCTAGTTCTGGATCAAGAAAATCAAGAGCTGGGTCCCGAATACAAAAATCTAGTTTTGGATAAAAAAAATCGAGAATTTGGTCGCGAAGACAAAAATCTAGTTTTGGATCAAGAAAATCAAAAAGTTTGTCGCGAATACAAAAAACAAGTTTTGGATCAAGAAAATCAAGAGCTGGGTCCCGAATACAAAAAACTAGTTTTGGATCAAGAAAATCAAGAATATGGTCGCGAATATAAAAATCTAGTTGTGGATCAAGAAAATCAAGAATTTGGTCGCGAAAACAAAAATCTAGTTCTGGATCAAGAAAATCCAGAATTTGGTCGCGAAGACAAAAATCTAGTTTTGGATTAAGAAAATCAAGAAGTGTGTCACGAATACAAAAAACAAGTTTGGGATCAAAAAAATCAAGAATTTGGTCCCGAATTCAAAAAACTAGTTTTGGATGAAGAAAATCAAGAATTTGGTCCCGAATACAAAAATCTAGTTTTGGATCAAAAAAATCGAGAATTGGGTCGCGAAGACAAAAATCTAGTTTTGGATCAAGAAAATCAAGAGCTGGGTCCCGAATACAAAAATCTAGTTTTGGATCAAGAAAATCAAGAATTTGATCGCGAAGACAAAAATCTAGTTTTGGATCAAGAAAATCAAGAGCTGGGTCCCGAATACAAAAATCTAGTTTTGGATAAAAAAAATCGAGAATTTGGTCGCGAAGACAAAAATCTAGTTTTGGATCAAGAAAATCAAAAAGTTTGTCGCGAATACAATAAACAAGTTTTGGATCAAGAAAATCAAGAATATGGTCGCGAATATAAAAATCTAGTTGTGGATCAAGAAAATCAAGAATTTGGTCGCAAAAACTAAAATCCAGTTCGGGATCAAGAAAAACCAGAATTTGGTCGCGAATACAAAAATCTAGTTTTGGATCAAGAAAATCAAGAAGTGTGTCACGAATACAAAAAACAACTTTGGGATCAAAAAAATCAAGAATTTGGTCCCGAATTCAAAAAACTAGTTTCGGATCAAGAAAATCAAGAATTTGGTCGCAAAAACAAAAATCCAGTTCGGGATCAAGAAAATCCAGAATTTGGTCGCGAATACAAAAATCTAGTTTTGGATCAAGAAAATCAAGAAGTGTGTCGCGAATACAAAAAACAAGTTTTGGATCAAGAAAATCAAGAATTTGGTCCCGAATACAAAAAACTAGTTTTGGATCAAGAAAATCAAGAATTTGATCGCGAAGACAAAAATCTAGTTTTGGATCAAGAAAATCAAGAGCTGGGTCCCGAATACAAAAATCTAGTTTTGGATAAAAAAAATCGAGAATTTGGTCGCGAAGACAAAAATCTAGTTTTGGATCAAGAAAATCAAAAAGTTTGTCGCGAATACAAAAAACAAGTTTTGGATCAAGAAAATCAAGAGCTGGGTCCCGAATACAAAAAACTAGTTTTGTATTAAGAAAATCAAGAATATGGTCGCGAATATAAAAATCTAGTTGTGGATCAAGAAAATCAAGAATTTGGTCGCGAAATCAAAAATCTAGTTCTGGATCAAGAAAATCCAGAATTTGGTCGCGAAGGCAAAAATCTAGTTTTGGATCAAGAAAATCAAGAAGTGTGTCACGAATACAAAAAACAAGTTTGGGATCAAAAAAATCAAGAATTTGGTCCCGAATACAAAAAACTAGTTTTGGATCAAGAAAATCAAGAATTTGGTCGCGAAAACAAAAATCTAGTTCTGGATCAAAAAAATCAAGAATTTGGTCGCGAAGACAAAAATCTAGTTTTGGATCAAGAAAATCAAGAAGTGTCGCGAATACAAAAAACAAGTTTGGGATCAAAAAAATCAAGAATTTGGTCCCGAATTCAAAAAACTAGTTTTGGATCAAGAAAATCATAAATTTGGTCCCGAATACAAAATTCTAGTTTTGGATCAAAAAAATCAAGAATTGGGTCGCGAAGACAAAAATCTAGTTTTGGATCAAGAAAATCAAGAATTTGGTCGCGAAGACAAAAATCTAGTTTTGGATCAAGAAAATCAAGAGCTGGGTCCCGAATACAAAAATCTAGTTTTGGATAAAAAAAATCGAGAATTTGGTCGTGAAGACAAAAATCTAGTTTTGGATCAAGAAAATCAAAAAGTTTGTCACGAATACAAAAAACAAGTTTTGGATGAAGAAAATCAAGAGCTGGGTCCCGAATACAAAAAACTAGTTTTGGATCAAGAAAATCAAGAATATGGTCGCGAATATAAAAATCTAGTTGTGGATCAAAAAAATCAAGAATTTGGTCGCGAAAACAAAAATCTAGTTCTGGATCAAGAAAATCCAGAATTTGGTCGCGAAGACAAAAATCTAGTTTTGGAACAAGAAAATCAAGAAATGTGTCACGAATACAAAAAACAAGTTTGGGATCAAAAAAATCAAGAATTTGGTCCCGAATACAAAAAACTAGTTTTGGATTAAGAAAATCAAGAATTTGGTCGCGAAAACAAAAATCTAGTTCTGGATCAAGAAAATCCAGAATTTGGTCGCGAATACAAAAATCTAGTTTTGGATCAAAAAAACAAGAATTTGGTCCCGAATTCAAAAAACTAGTTTTGGATCAAGAAAATCAAGAAGTGTGTCGCGAATACAAAAAACAAGTTTGGGATCAAAAAAATCAAGAATTTGGTCCCGAATACAAAAAACTAGTTTTGGATCAAGAAAATCAAGAATTTGGTCGCGAAGACAAAAATCTAGTTTTGGATAAAAAAAATCGAGAATTTGGTCGCGAAGACAAAAATCTAGTTTTGAATCATGAAAATCAAGAAGTTTGTCGCGAATACAAAAAACAAGTTTTGGATCAAGAAAATCAAGAGCTGGGTCCCGAATACAAAAAACTAGTTTTGGATCAAGAAAATCAAGAATATGGTCGCGAATATAAAATTCTAGTTGTGGATCAAAAAAATCAAGAATTTGGTCGCGAAAACAAAAATCTAGTTCTGGATCAAGAAAATCCAGAATTTGGTCGCGAAGACAAAAATCTAGTTTTGGATCAAGAAAATCAATAAGTGTCGCGAATACAAAAAACAAGTTTGGGATCAAAAAAATCAAGAATTTGGTCCCGAATTCAAAAAACTAGTTTTGGATCAAGAAAATCAAGAATTTGGTCCCGAATACAAAAATCTAGTTTTGGATCAAAAAAATCAAGAATTGGGTCGCGAAGACAAAAATTTAGTTTTGGATCAAAAAAATCAAGAATTTGGTCGCGAAGACAAAAATCTAGTTTTGGATCAAGAAAATCAAGAGCTGGGTCCCGAATACAAAAATCTAGTTTTGGATCAAGAAAATCAAGAATTTGGTCGCGAAAACAAAAATCTAGTTTTGGATCAAGAAAATCAAGAAGTGTGTCGCTAATACAAAAAACTAGTTTTTGATCAAGAAAATCAAGAATTTGGTCCCGAATACAAAAAACTAGTTTTGGATCAAGAAAATCAAGAATTTGGTCGCGAATACAAAAAACTAGTTTTGGATCAAGAAAATCAAGAATTTGGTCGCGAATACAAAAATCTAGTTTTGGATCAAGAAAATCAAGAATTTCGTCGCGAATACAAACATCTAGTTTTGGATCAAGAAAATCAAGACGTGTGTCTCGAATACAAAAAACAAGTGTTGGATCAAAAAAATCAAGAACTGGGTCCCGAATGCAAAAAACTAGTTTTGGATCACGAAAATTAAGAATTTGGTCGCGAATACAAAAATCTAGTTTTGGATCAAGAAAATCAAGAATTTGGTCGCGAAAACAAAAATCTAGTTCTGGATCAAGAAAATCAAGAATTTGGTCGCGAATACAAAAAACTAGTTTTGGATCAAGAAAATCAAGAATTTGGTCCCGAATACAAAAAACAAGTTTTGGATCAAAAAAATCAAGAATTTGGTCCCGAATTCAAAAAACTTGTTTTGATTCAAAAAAATCAAGAATTTGGTCCCGAATACAAAAATCTAGTTTTGGATCAAGAAAATCAAGAATTTGGTCGCGAATACAAAAATCTTGTTTTGGATCAAGAAAATCAAGAATTTGGTCGCGAAAACAAAAATCTAGTTTTGTATCAAGAAAATCAAGAAGTGTGTCACGAATATAAAAAACTAGTTTTGGATCACGAAGATTAAGAATTTGGTCCCGAATACAAAAATCTAGTTTTGGATCAAGAAAATCAAGATGTGTGTCGCGAATACAAAAATCTAGTTTTGGATCAAGAAAATCAAGAATATGGTCGCGAATACAAAAAGCAAGTTTTGGATCAAGAAAATCAAGAATTTGGTCGCGAATACAAAAATCTAGTTTTGGATCAAGAAAATCAAGAATTTCGTCGCGAATACAAATATCTAGTTTTGGATGAAGAAAAAATCAAGAAGTGTGTCTCGAATACAAAAAACAAGTTTTGGATCAAAAAAATCAAGAATTGGGTTCCGAATGCAAAAAACTAGTTTTGGATCACGAAAATCAAGAATTTGGTCGCGAATACAAAAATCTAGTTTTGGATCAAGAAAATCAAGAATTTGGTCGCGAAAACAAAAATCTAGTTCTGGATCAAGAAAATCAAGAAGTTGGTCGCGAATACAAAAAACTAGTTTTTGATCAAGAAAATCAAGAAGCGTGTCGCGAATACAAAAAACAAGTTTTGGATCAAGAAAATCAAGAATTTGGTCCCGAATACAAAAAACAAGTTTTGGATCAAAAAAATCAAGAATTTGGTCCCGAATTCAAAAAACTAGTTTTGATTCAAGAAAATCAAGAATTTGGTCCCGAATACAAAAATCTAGTTTTGGATCAAGAAAATCAAGAATTTGGTCGCGAATACAAAAATCTTGTTTTGGATCAAGAAAATCAAGAATTTGGTCGCGAAAACAAAAATCTAGTTTTGTATCAAGAAAATCAAGAAGTGTGTCACGAATACAAAAAACTAGTTTTGGATCACGAAGATTAAGAATTTGGTCCCGAATACAAAAATCTAGTTTTGGATCAAGAAAATCAAGAAGTGTGTCGCGAATACAAAAATCTAGTTTTGGATCAAGAAAATCAAGAATATGGTCGCGAATACAAAAAGCAAGTTTTGGATCAAGAAAATCAAGAATTTGGTCGCGAAAACAAAAATCTAGTTCGGAATCAAGAAAATCAAGAATTTGGTCGCGAGTACAAAAATCTAGTTTTGGATCAAGAAAATCAAGAAGCGTGTCGCGAATACAAAAAACAAGTTTTGGATCAAGAAAATCAAGAATTTGGTCCCGAATACAAAAAACTAGTTTTGGATCAAGAAAATCAAGAATTTGGTCGCGAAGACAAAAATCTAGTTTTGGATCAAGAAAATCAAGAGCTGGGTCCCGAATACCAAAATCTAGTTTTGGATCAAGAAAATCAAGAATTTGGTCGCGAAAACAAAAATCTAGTTTTGGATCAAGAAAATCAAGAAGTGTGTCGCGAATACAAAAAACATGTTTTGGATCAAGAAAATCAAGAATTTGGTCGCGAAAACAAAAATCTAGTTTTGGATCAAGAAAATCAAGAAGTGTGTCTCGAATACAAAAAACAAGTTTTGGATCAAAAAAATCAAGAACTGGGTCCCGAATGCAAAAAACTAGTTTTGGATCACGAAAATTAAGAATTTGGTCGCGAATACAAAAATCTAGTTTTGGATCAAGAAAATCAAGAATTTGGTCGCGAAAACAAAAATCTAGTTCTGGATCATGAAAATCAAGAATTTGGTCGCGAATACAAAAAACTAGTTTTTGATCAAGAAAATCAAGAATTTGGTCCCGAATACAAAAAACAAGTTTTGGATCAAAAAAATCAAGAATTTGGTCTCGAATACAAAAATCTAGTTTTGGATCAAGAAAATCAAGAGCTGGGTCCCGAATACAAAAATCTAGTTTTGGATCAAGAAAATCAAGAATTTGGTCGCGAAGACAAAAATCTAGTTTTGGATCAAGAAAATCAAGAAGTGTGTCGCGAATACAATAAACTAGTTTTTGATCAAGAAAATCAAGAATTTGGTCCCGAATACAAAAAACTAGTTTTGGATCAAGAAAATCAAGAATTTGGTCGCGAATACAAAAAACTACTTTTGGATCAAGAAAATAAAGAATTTGGTCGCGAATACAAAAATCAAGTTTTGGATCAAGAAAATCAGGAATTTCGTCGCGAATACAAATATCTAGTTTTGGATCAAGAAAATCAAGAAGTGTGTCTCGAATACAAAAAACAAGTTTTGGATCAAAAAAATCAAGAACTGGGTCCCGAATGCAGAAAACTAGTTTTGGATCCCGAAAATTAAGAATTTGGTCGCGAATACAAAAAACTAGTTGTGGATCAAGAAAATCAAGAATTTGGTCGCGAATACAAAAAACTAGTTTTGGATCAAGAAAATCAAGAATTTGGTCGCGAATACAAAAATCTAGTTTTGGATCAAGAAAATCAAGAATTTCGTCGCGAATACAAATATCTAGTTTTGGATCAAGAAATTCAAGAAGTGTGTCTCGAATACAAAAATCTAGTTTTGGATCAAGAAAATCAAGAATTTGGTCGCGAAAACAAAAATCTAGTTCTGGATCAAGAAAATCAAGAATTTGGTCGCGAATACAAAAAACTAGTTTTTGATCAAGAAAATCAAGAATTTGGTCCCGAATACAAAAAACAAGTTTTGGATCAAAAAAATCAAGAATTTGGTCCCGAATAAAAAAAACAAGTTTTGGATCAAAAAAATCAAGAATTTGGTCCCGAATTCAAAAAACTAGTTTTGATTCAAGAAAATCAAGAATTTGGTCCCGAATACAAAAATCTAGTTTTGGATCAAGAAAATCAAGAATTTGGTCGCGAAAACAAAAATCTAGTTTTGGATCAAGAAAATCAAGAAGTGTGTCGCTAATACAAAAAACTAGTTTTTGATCAAGAAAATCAAGAATTTGGTCCCGAATACAAAAAACTAGTTTTGGATCAAGAAAATCAAGAATTTGGTCGCGAATACAAAAAACAAGTTTTGGATCAAAAAAATCAAGAACTGGGTCCCGAATGCAAAAAACTAGTTTTGTATCACGAAAATTAAGAATTTGGTCGCGAATACAAAAATCTAGTTTTGGATCAAGAAAATCAAGAATTTGGTCGCGAAAACAAAAATCTAGTTCTGGATCAAGAAAATCAAGAATTTGGTCGCGAATACAAAAAACTAGTTTTGGATCAAGAAAATCAAGAATTTGGTCGCGAATACAAAAATCTAGTTTTGGATCAAGAAAATCAAGAATTTGGTCGCGAAAACAAAAATCTAGTTCTGGATCAAGAAAATCAAGAATTTGGTCGCGAATACAAAAAACTAGTTTTGGATCAAGAAAATCAAGAATTTGGTCGCGAATACAAAAATCTAGTTTTGGATCAAGAAAATCAAGAATTTGGTCGCGAAAACAAAAATCTAGTTCTGGATCAAGAAAATCAAGAATTTGGTCGCGAATACAAAAAACTAGTTTTGGATCAAGAAAATCAAGAATTTGGTCCCGAATACAAAAAACAAGTTTTGGATCAAAAAAATCAAGAATTTGGTCCCGAATTCAAAAAACTTGTTTTAATTCAAGAAAATCAAGAATTTGGTCCCGAATACAAAAATCTAGTTTTGGATCAAGAAAATCCAGAATTTGGTCGCGAATACAAAAATCTTGATTTGGATCAAGATAATCAAGAATTTGGTCGCGAAAACAAAAATCTAGTTTTGGATCAAGAAAATCAAGAATTTGGTCCCGAATACAAAAAACAAGTTTTGGATCAAAAAAATCAAGAATTTGGTCGCGAATACAAAAAACTAGTTTTGGATCAAGAAAATCAAGAATTTGGTCGCGAATACAAAAATCTAGTTTTGGATCAAGAAAATCAAGAATTTGGTCGCGAAAACAAAAATCTAGTTCTGGATCAAGAAAATCAAGAATTTGGTCGCGAATACAAAAAACTAGTTGTGGATCAAGAAAATCAAGAATTTGGTCGCGAATACAAAAATCTAGTTTTGGATCAAGAAAATCAAGAATTTGGTCGCGAAAACAAAAATCTAGTTCTGGATCAAGAAAATCAAGAATTTGGTCGCGAATACAAAAAACTAGTTTTGGATCAAGAAAATCAAGAATTTGGTCCCGAATACAAAAAACAAGTTTTGGATCAAAAAAATCAAGAATTTGGTCCCGAATTCAAAAAACTTGTTTTGATTCAAGAAAATCAGGAATTTGGTTGCGAATACAAAAATCTAGTTTTGGATCAAGAAAATCAAGAATTTCGTCGCGAATACAAATATCTAGTTTTGGATCAAGAAAATCAAGAAGTGTGTCTCGAATAAAAAAATCTAGTTTTGGATCAAGAAAATCAAGAATTTGGTCGCGAAAACAAAAATCTAGTTCTGGATCAAGAAAATCAAGAATTTGGTCGCGAATACAAAAAACTAGTTTTTGATCAAGAAAATCAAGAATTTGGTCCCGAATACAAAAAACAAGTTTTGGATCAAGAAAATCAAGAATTTGGTCCCGAATACAAAAAACAAGTTTTGGATCAAAAAAATCAAGAATTTGGTCCCGAATTCAAAAAACTTGTTTTGATTCAAGAAAATCAAGAATTTGGTCCCGAATACAAAAATCTAGTTTTGGATCAAGAAAATCCAGAATTTGGTCGCGAATACAAAAATCTTAGTTTGGATCAAGATAATCAAGAATTTGGTCGCGAAAACAAAAATCTAGTTTTGTATCAAGAAAATCAAGAAGTGTGTCACGAATATAAAAAACTAGTTTTGGATCACGAAGATTAAGAATTTGGTCCCGAATACAAAAATCTAGTTTTGGATCAAGAAAATCAAGAAGTGTGTCGCGAATACAAAAATCTAGTTTTGGATCAAGAAAATCAAGAATATGGTCGCGAATACAAAAATCTAGTTTTGGATCAAGAAAATCAAGAATTTGGTCGCGAATACAAAAATCTAGTTTTGGATGAAGAAAATCAAGAATTTCGTCGCGAATACAAATATCTAGTTTTGGATGAAGAAAAAATCAAGAAGTGTGTCTCGAATACAAAAAACAAGTTTTGGATCAAAAAAATCAAGAACTGGGTCCCGAATGCAAAAAACTAGTTTTGGATCACGAAAATCAAGAATTTGGTCGCGAATACAAAAATCTAGTTTTGGATCAAGAAAATCAAGAATTTGGTCGCGAAAACAAAAATCTAGTTCTGGATCAAGAAAATCAAGAATTTGGTCGCGAATACAAAAAACTAGTTTTTGATCAAGAAAATCAAGAAGCGTGTCGCGAATACAAAAAACAAGTTTTGGATCAAGAAAATCAAAAATTTGGTCCCGAATACAAAAATCTAGTTTTGGATCAAGAAAATCAGGAATTTGGTCGCGAATACAAAAATCTAGTTTTGGATCAAGAAAATCAAGAATTTCGTCGCGAATACAAATATCTAGTTTTGGATCAAGAAAATCAAGAAGTGTGTCTCGAATACAAAAATCTAGTTTTGGATCAAGAAAATCAAGAATTTGGTCGCGAAAACAAAAATCTAGTTCTGGATCAAGAAAATCAAGAATTTGGTCGCGAATACAAAAAACTAGTTTTTGATCAAGAAAATCAAGAATTTGGTCCCGAATACAAAAAACAAGTTTTGGATCAAAAAAATCAAGAATTTGGTCCCGAATACAAAAAACAAGTTTTGGATCAAAAAAATCAAGAATTTGGTCCCGAATTCAAAAAACTAGTTTTGATTCAAGAAAATCAAGAATTTGGTCCCGAATACAAAAATCTAGTTTTGGATCAAGAAAATCAAGAATTTGGTCGCGAAAACAAAAATCTAGTTTTGGATCAAGAAAATCAAGAAGTGTGTCGCTAATACAAAAAACTAGTTTTGGATCAAGAAAATCAAGAATTTGGTCGCGAATACAAAAATCTAGTTTTGGATCAAGAAAATCAAGAATTTCGTCGCGAATACAAATATCTAGTTTTGGATCAAGAAAATCAAGAAGTGTGTCTCGAATACAAAAATCTAGTTTTGGATCAAGAAAATCAAGAATTTGGTCGCGAAAACAAAAATCTAGTTCTGGATCAAGAAAATCAAGAATTTGGTCGCGAATACAAAAAACTAGTTTTTGATCAAGAAAATCAAGAATTTGGTCCCGAATACAAAAAACAAGTTTTGGATCAAAAAAATCAAGAATTTGGTCCCGAATACAAAAAACAAGTTTTGGATCAAAAAAATCAAGAATTTGGTCCCGAATTCAAAAAACTAGTTTTGATTCAAGAAAATCAAGAATTTGGTCCCGAATACAAAAAACTAGTTTTGGATCAAGAAAATCAAGAATTTGGTCGCGAATACAAAAAACTAGTTTTGGATCAAGAAAATCAAGAATTTGGTCGCGAATACAAAAATCTAGTTTTGGATCAAGAAAATCAAGAATTTCGTCGCGAATACAAATATCTAGTTTTGGATCAAGAAAATCAAGACGTGTGTCTCGAATACAAAAAACAAGTTTTGGATCCAAAAAATCAAGAACTGGGTCCCGAATGCAAAAAACTAGTTTTGGATCACGAAAATCAAGAATTTGGTCGCGAATACAAAAATCTAGTTTTGGATCAAGAAAATCAAGAATTTGGTCGCGAAAACAAAAATCTAGTTCTGGATCAAGAAAATCAAGAATTTGGTCGCGAATACAAAAAACTAGTTTTGGATCAAGAAAATCAAGAATTTGGTCCCGAATACAAAAAACAAGTTTTGGATCAAAAAAATCAAGAATTTGGTCCCGAATTCAAAAAACTTGTTTTGATTCAAGAAAATCAAGAATTTGGTCCCGAATACAAAAATCTAGTTTTGGATCAAGAAAATCCAGAATTTGGTCGCGAATACAAAAATCTTGGTTTGGATCAAGATAATCAAGAATTTGGTCGCGAAAACAAAAATCTAGTTTTGTATCAAGAAAATCAAGAAGTGTGTCACGAATATAAAAAACTAGTTTTGGATCACGAAGATTAAGAATTTGGTCCCGAATACAAAAATCTAGTTTTGGATCAAGAAAATCAAGAAGTGTGTCGCGAATACAAAAATCTAGTTTTGGATCAAGAAAATCAAGAATATGGTCGCGAATACAAAAATCTAGTTTTGGATCAAGAAAATCAAGAATTTGGTCGCGAATACAAAAATCTAGTTTTGGATCAAGAAAATCAAGAATTTGGTCCCGAATACAAAAAACAAGTTTTGGATCAAAAAAATCAAGAATTTGGTCGCGAATACAAAAAACTAGTTTTGGATCAAGAAAATCAAGAATTTGGTCGCGAATACAAAAATCTAGTTTTGGATCAAGAAAATCAAGAATTTGGTCGCGAAAACAAAAATCTAGTTCTGGATCAAGAAAATCAAGAATTTGGTCGCGAATACAAAAAACTAGTTTTGGATCAAGAAAATCAAGAATTTGGTCGCGAATACAAAAATCTAGTTTTGGATCAAGAAAATCAAGAATTTGGTCGCGAAAACAAAAATCTAGTTCTGGATCAAGAAAATCAAGAATTTGGTCGCGAATACAAAAAACTAGTTTTGGATCAAGAAAATCAAGAATTTGGTCCCGAATACAAAAAACAAGTTTTGGATCAAAAAAATCAAGAATTTGGTCCCGAATTCAAAAAACTTGTTTTGATTCAAGAAAATCAGGAATTTGGTTGCGAATACAAAAATCTAGTTTTGGATCAAGAAAATCAAGAATTTCGTCGCGAATACAAATATCTAGTTTTGGATCAAGAAAATCAAGAAGTGTGTCTCGAATAAAAAAATCTAGTTTTGGATCAAGAAAATCAAGAATTTGGTCGCGAAAACAAAAATCTAGTTCTGGATCAAGAAAATCAAGAATTTGGTCGCGAATACAAAAAACTAGTTTTTGATCAAGAAAATCAAGAATTTGGTCCCGAATACAAAAAACAAGTTTTGGATCAAGAAAATCAAGAATTTGGTCCCGAATACAAAAAACAAGTTTTGGATCAAAAAAATCAAGAATTTGGTCCCGAATTCAAAAAACTTGTTTTGATTCAAGAAAATCAAGAATTTGGTCCCGAATACAAAAATCTAGTTTTGGATCAAGAAAATCCAGAATTTGGTCGCGAATACAAAAATCTTAGTTTGGATCAAGATAATCAAGAATTTGGTCGCGAAAACAAAAATCTAGTTTTGTATCAAGAAAATCAAGAAGTGTGTCACGAATATAAAAAACTAGTTTTGGATCACGAAGATTAAGAATTTGGTCCCGAATACAAAAATCTAGTTTTGGATCAAGAAAATCAAGAAGTGTGTCGCGAATACAAAAATCTAGTTTTGGATCAAGAAAATCAAGAATATGGTCGCGAATACAAAAATCTAGTTTTGGATCAAGAAAATCAAGAATTTGGTCGCGAATACAAAAATCTAGTTTTGGATGAAGAAAATCAAGAATTTCGTCGCGAATACAAATATCTAGTTTTGGATGAAGAAAAAATCAAGAAGTGTGTCTCGAATACAAAAAACAAGTTTTGGATCAAAAAAATCAAGAACTGGGTCCCGAATGCAAAAAACTAGTTTTGGATCACGAAAATCAAGAATTTGGTCGCGAATACAAAAATCTAGTTTTGGATCAAGAAAATCAAGAATTTGGTCGCGAAAACAAAAATCTAGTTCTGGATCAAGAAAATCAAGAATTTGGTCGCGAATACAAAAAACTAGTTTTTGATCAAGAAAATCAAGAAGCGTGTCACGAATACAAAAAACAAGTTTTGGATCAAGAAAATCAAAAATTTGGTCCCGAATACAAAAATCTAGTTTTGGATCAAGAAAATCAGGAATTTGGTCGCGAATACAAAAATCTAGTTTTGGATCAAGAAAATCAAGAATTTCGTCGCGAATACAAATATCTAGTTTTGGATCAAGAAAATCAAGAAGTGTGTCTCGAATACAAAAATCTAGTTTTGGATCAAGAAAATCAAGAATTTGGTCGCGAAAACAAAAATCTAGTTCTGGATCAAGAAAATCAAGAATTTGGTCGCGAATACAAAAAACTAGTTTTTGATCAAGAAAATCAAGAATTTGGTCCCGAATACAAAAAACAAGTTTTGGATCAAAAAAATCAAGAATTTGGTCCCGAATACAAAAAACAAGTTTTGGATCAAAAAAATCAAGAATTTGGTCCCGAATTCAAAAAACTAGTTTTGATTCAAGAAAATCAAGAATTTGGTCCCGAATACAAAAATCTAGTTTTGGATCAAGAAAATCAAGAATTTGGTCGCGAAAACAAAAATCTAGTTTTGGATCAAGAAAATCAAGAAGTGTGTCGCTAATACAAAAAACTAGTTTTTGATCAAGAAAATCAAGAATTTGGTCCCGAATACAAAAAACTAGTTTTGGATCAAGAAAATCAAGAATTTGGTCGCGAATACAAAAAACTAGTTTTGGATCAAGAAAATCAAGAATTTGGTCGCGAATACAAAAATCTAGTTTTGGATCAAGAAAATCAAGAATTTCGTCGCGAATACAAATATCTAGTTTTGGATCAAGAAAATCAAGACGTGTGTCTCGAATACAAAAAACAAGTTTTGGATCCAAAAAATCAAGAACTGGGTCCCGAATGCAAAAAACTAGTTTTGGATCACGAAAATCAAGAATTTGGTCGCGAATACAAAAATCTAGTTTTGGATCAAGAAAATCAAGAATTTGGTCGCGAAAACAAAAATCTAGTTCTGGATCAAGAAAATCAAGAATTTGGTCGCGAATACAAAAAACTAGTTTTGGATCAAGAAAATCAAGAATTTGGTCCCGAATACAAAAAACAAGTTTTGGATCAAAAAAATCAAGAATTTGGTCCCGAATTCAAAAAACTTGTTTTGATTCAAGAAAATCAAGAATTTGGTCCCGAATACAAAAATCTAGTTTTGGATCAAGAAAATCCAGAATTTGGTCGCGAATACAAAAATCTTGGTTTGGATCAAGATAATCAAGAATTTGGTCGCGAAAACAAAAATCTAGTTTTGTATCAAGAAAATCAAGAAGTGTGTCACGAATATAAAAAACTAGTTTTGGATCACGAAGATTAAGAATTTGGTCCCGAATACAAAAATCTAGTTTTGGATCAAGAAAATCAAGAAGTGTGTCGCGAATACAAAAATCTAGTTTTGGATCAAGAAAATCAAGAATATGGTCGCGAATACAAAAATCTAGTTTTGGATCAAGAAAATCAAGAATTTGGTCGCGAATACAAAAATCTAGTTTTGGATCAAGAAAATCAAGAATTTGGTCCCGAATACAAAAAACAAGTTTTGGATCAAAAAAATCAAGAATTTGGTCGCGAATACAAAAAACTAGTTTTGGATCAAGAAAATCAAGAATTTGGTCGCGAATACAAAAATCTAGTTTTGGATCAAGAAAATCAAGAATTTGGTCGCGAAAACAAAAATCTAGTTCTGGATCAAGAAAATCAAGAATTTGGTCGCGAATACAAAAAACTAGTTTTGGATCAAGAAAATCAAGAATTTGGTCGCGAATACAAAAATCTAGTTTTGGATCAAGAAAATCAAGAATTTGGTCGCGAAAACAAAAATCTAGTTCTGGATCAAGAAAATCAAGAATTTGGTCGCGAATACAAAAAACTAGTTTTGGATCAAGAAAATCAAGAATTTGGTCCCGAATACAAAAAACAAGTTTTGGATCAAAAAAATCAAGAATTTGGTCCCGAATTCAAAAAACTTGTTTTGATTCAAGAAAATCAGGAATTTGGTTGCGAATACAAAAATCTAGTTTTGGATCAAGAAAATCAAGAATTTCGTCGCGAATACAAATATCTAGTTTTGGATCAAGAAAATCAAGAAGTGTGTCTCGAATAAAAAAATCTAGTTTTGGATCAAGAAAATCAAGAATTTGGTCGCGAAAACAAAAATCTAGTTCTGGATCAAGAAAATCAAGAATTTGGTCGCGAATACAAAAAACTAGTTTTTGATCAAGAAAATCAAGAATTTGGTCCCGAATACAAAAAACAAGTTTTGGATCAAGAAAATCAAGAATTTGGTCCCGAATACAAAAAACAAGTTTTGGATCAAAAAAATCAAGAATTTGGTCCCGAATTCAAAAAACTTGTTTTGATTCAAGAAAATCAAGAATTTGGTCCCGAATACAAAAATCTAGTTTTGGATCAAGAAAATCCAGAATTTGGTCGCGAATACAAAAATCTTAGTTTGGATCAAGATAATCAAGAATTTGGTCGCGAAAACAAAAATCTAGTTTTGTATCAAGAAAATCAAGAAGTGTGTCACGAATATAAAAAACTAGTTTTGGATCACGAAGATTAAGAATTTGGTCCCGAATACAAAAATCTAGTTTTGGATCAAGAAAATCAAGAAGTGTGTCGCGAATACAAAAATCTAGTTTTGGATCAAGAAAATCAAGAATATGGTCGCGAATACAAAAATCTAGTTTTGGATCAAGAAAATCAAGAATTTGGTCGCGAATACAAAAATCTAGTTTTGGATGAAGAAAATCAAGAATTTCGTCGCGAATACAAATATCTAGTTTTGGATGAAGAAAAAATCAAGAAGTGTGTCTCGAATACAAAAAACAAGTTTTGGATCAAAAAAATCAAGAACTGGGTCCCGAATGCAAAAAACTAGTTTTGGATCACGAAAATCAAGAATTTGGTCGCGAATACAAAAATCTAGTTTTGGATCAAGAAAATCAAGAATTTGGTCGCGAAAACAAAAATCTAGTTCTGGATCAAGAAAATCAAGAATTTGGTCGCGAATACAAAAAACTAGTTTTTGATCAAGAAAATCAAGAAGCGTGTCGCGAATACAAAAAACAAGTTTTGGATCAAGAAAATCAAAAATTTGGTCCCGAATACAAAAATCTAGTTTTGGATCAAGAAAATCAGGAATTTGGTCGCGAATACAAAAATCTAGTTTTGGATCAAGAAAATCAAGAATTTCGTCGCGAATACAAATATCTAGTTTTGGATCAAGAAAATCAAGAAGTGTGTATCGAATACAAAAATCTAGTTTTGGATCAAGAAAATCAAGAATTTGGTCGCGAAAACAAAAATCTAGTTCTGGATCAAGAAAATCAAGAATTCGGTCGCGAATACAAAAAACTAGTTTTTGATCAAGAAAATCAAGAATTTGGTCCCGAATACAAAAAACAAGTTTTGGATCAAAAAAATCAAGAATTTGGTCCCGAATACAAAAAACAAGTATTGGATCAAAAAAATCAAGAATTTGGTCCCGAATTCAAAAAACTAGTTTTGATTCAAGAAAATCAAGAATTTGGTCCCGAATACAAAAATCTAGTTTTGGATCAAGAAAATCAAGAATTTGGTCGCGAAAACAAAAATCTAGTTTTGGATCAAGAAAATCAAGAAGTGTGTCGCTAATACAAAAAACTAGTTTTTGATCAAGAAAATCAAGAATTTGGTCCCGAATACAAAAAACTAGTTTTGGATCAAGAAAATCAAGAATTTGGTCGCGAATACAAAAAACTAGTTTTGGATCAAGAAAATCAAGAATTTGGTCGCGAATACAAAAATCTAGTTTTGGATCAAGAAAATCAAGAATTTCGTCGCGAAAACAAAAATCTAGTTCTGGATCAAGAAAATCAAGAATTTGGTCGCGAATACAAAAAACTAGTTTTGGATCAAGAAAATCAAGAATTTGGTCCCGAATACAAAAAACAAGTTTTGGATCAAAAAAATCAAGAATTTGGTCCCGAATTCAAAAAACTTGTTTTGATTCAAGAAAATCAAGAATTTGGTCCCGAATACAAAAATCTAGTTTTGGATCAAGAAAATCCAGAATTTGGTCGCGAATACAAAAATCTTGGTTTGGATCAAGATAATCAAGAATTTGGTCGCGAAAACAAAAATCTAGTTTTGTATCAAGAAAATCAAGAAGTGTGTCACGAATATAAAAAACTAGTTTTGGATCACGAAGATTAAGAATTTGGTCCCGAATACAAAAATCTAGTTTTGGATCAAGAAAATCAAGAAGTGTGTCGCGAATACAAAAATCTAGTTTTGGATCAAGAAAATCAAGAATATGGTCGCGAATACAAAAATCTAGTTTTGGATCAAGAAAATCAAGAATTTGGTCGCGAATACAAAAATCTAGTTTTGGATGAAGAAAATCAAGAATTTCGTCGCGAATACAAATATCTAGTTTTGGATGAAGAAAAAATCAAGAAGTGTGTCTCGAATACAAAAAACAAGTTTTGGATCAAAAAAATCAAGAACTGGGTCCCGAATGCAAAAAACTAGTTTTGGATCACGAAAATCAAGAATTTGGTCGCGAATACAAAAATCTAGTTTTGGATCAAGAAAATCAAGAATTTGGTCGCGAATTTAAAAATCTAGTTCTGGATCAAGAAAATCAAGAATTTGGTCGCGAATACAAAAAACTAGTTTTTGATCAAGAAAATCAAGAAGCGTGTCGCGAATACAAAAAACAAGTTTTGGATCAAGAAAATCAAGAATTTGGTCCCGAATACAAAAAACAAGTTTTGGATCAAAAAAATCAAGAATTTGGTCCCGAATTCAAAAAACTAGTTTTGATTCAAGAAAATCAAGAATTTGGTCCCGAATACAAAAATCTAGTTTTGGATCAAGAAAATCAGGAATTTGGTCGCGAATACAAAAATCTAGTTTTGGATCAAGAAAATCAAGAATTTCGTCGCGAATACAAATATCTAGTTTTGGATCAAGAAAATCAAGACGTGTGTCTCGAATACAAAAAACAAGTTTTGGATCAAAAAAATCAAGAACTGGGTCCCGAATGCAAAAAACTAGTTTTGGATCACGAAAATTAAGAATTTGGTCGCGAATACAAAAATCTAGTTTTGGATCAAGAAAATCAAGAATTTGGTCGCGAAAACAAAAATCTAGTTCTGGATCAAGAAAATCAAGAATTTGGTCGCGAATACAAAAAACTAGTTTTGGATCAAGAAAATCAAGAATTTGGTCCCGAATACAAAAAACAAGTTTTGGATCAAAAAAATCAAGAATTTGGTCCCGAATTCAAAAAACTTGTTTTGATTCAAGAAAATCAAGAATTTGGTCCCGAATACAAAAATCTAGTTTTGGATCAAGAAAATCCAGAATTTGGTCGCGAATACAAAAATCTTAGTTTGGATCAAGATAATCAAGAATTTGGTCGCGAAAACAAAAATCTAGTTTTGTATCAAGAAAATCAAGAAGTGTGTCACGAATATAAAAAACTAGTTTTGGATCACGAAGATTAAGAATTTGGTCCCGAATACAAAAATCTAGTTTTGGATCAAGAAAATCAAGAAGTGTGTCGCGAATACAAAAATCTAGTTTTGGATCAAGAAAATCAAGAATATGGTCGCGAATACAAAAATCTAGTTTTGGATCAAGAAAATCAAGAATTTGGTCGCGAATACAAAAATCTAGTTTTGGATGAAGAAAATCAAGAATTTCGTCGCGAATACAAATATCTAGTTTTGGATGAAGAAAAAATCAAGAAGTGTGTCTCGAATACAAAAAACAAGTTTTGGATCAAAAAAATCAAGAACTGGGTCCCGAATGCAAAAAACTAGTTTTGGATCACGAAAATCAAGAATTTGGTCGCGAATACAAAAATCTAGTTTTGGATCAAGAAAATCAAGAATTTGGTCGCGAATTTAAAAATCTAGTTCTGGATCAAGAAAATCAAGAATTTGGTCGCGAATACAAAAAACTAGTTTTTGATCAAGAAAATCAAGAAGCGTGTCGCGAATACAAAAAACAAGTTTTGGATCAAGAAAATCAAGAATTTGGTCCCGAATACAAAAAACAAGTTTTGGATCAAAAAAATCAAGAATTTGGTCCCGAATTCAAAAAACTAGTTTTGATTCAAGAAAATCAAGAATTTGGTCCCGAATACAAAAATCTAGTTTTGGATCAAGAAAATCAGGAATTTGGTCGCGAATACAAAAATCTAGTTTTGGATCAAGAAAATCAAGAATTTCGTCGCGAATACAAATATCTAGTTTTGGATCAAGAAAATCAAGACGTGTGTCTCGAATACAAAAAACAAGTTTTGGATCAAAAAAATCAAGAACTGGGTCCCGAATGCAAAAAACTAGTTTTGGATCACGAAAATTAAGAATTTGGTCGCGAATACAAAAATCTAGTTTTGGATCAAGAAAATCAAGAATTTGGTCGCGAAAACAAAAATCTAGTTCTGGATCAAGAAAATCAAGAATTTGGTCGCGAATACAAAAAACTAGTTTTGGATCAAGAAAATCAAGAATTTGGTCCCGAATACAAAAAACAAGTTTTTGATCAAGAAAATCAAGAATTTGGTCCCGAATACAAAAAACAAGTTTTGGATCAAGAAAATCAAGAATTTGGTCGCGAATACAAAAAACTAGTTTTGGATCAAGAAAATCAAGAATTTGGTCGCGAATACAAAAATCTAGTTTTGGATCAAGAAAATCAAGAATTTCGTCGCGAATACAAATATCTAGTTTTGGATCAAGAAAATCAAGACGTGTGTCTCGAATACAAAAAACAAGTTTTGGATCAAAAAAATCAAGAACTGGGTCCCGAATGCAAAAAACTAGTTTTGGATCACGAAAATTAAGAATTTGGTCGCGAATACAAAAATCTAGTTTTGGATCAAGAAAATCAAGAATTTGGTCGCGAATACAAAAATCTAGTTCTGGATCAAGAAAATCAAGAATTTGGTCGCGAATACAAAAAACTAGTTTTGGATCAAGAAAATCAAGAATTTGGTCCCGAATACAAAAAACAAGTTTTGGATCAAAAAAATCAAGAATTTGGTCCCGAATTCAAAAAACTTGTTTTGATTCAAGAAAATCAAGAATTTGGTCCCGAATACAAAAATCTAGTTTTGGATCAAGAAAATCCAGAATTTGGTCGCGAATACAAAAATCTTGGTTTGGATCAAGATAATCAAGAATTTGGTCGCGAAAACAAAAATCTAGTTTTGTATCAAGAAAATCAAGAAGTGTGTCACGAATATAAAAAACTAGTTTTGGATCACGAAGATTAAGAATTTGGTCCCGAATACAAAAATCTAGTTTTGGATCAAGAAAATCAAGAAGTGTGTCGCGAATACAAAAATCTAGTTTTGGATCAAGAAAATCAAGAATATGGTCGCGAATACAAAAATCTAGTTTTGGATCAAGAAAATCAAGAATTTGGTCGCGAATACAAAAATCTAGTTTTGGATGAAGAAAATCAAGAATTTCGTCGCGAATACAAATATCTAGTTTTGGATGAAGAAAAAATCAAGAAGTGTGTCTCGAATACAAAAAACAAGTTTTGGATCAAAAAAATCAAGAACTGGGTCCCGAATGCAAAAAACTAGTTTTGGATCACGAAAATCAAGAATTTGGTCGCGAATACAAAAATCTAGTTTTGGATCAAGAAAATCAAGAATTTGGTCGCGAATTTAAAAATCTAGTTCTGGATCAAGAAAATCAAGAATTTGGTCGCGAATACAAAAAACTAGTTTTTGATCAAGAAAATCAAGAAGCGTGTCGCGAATACAAAAAACAAGTTTTGGATCAAGAAAATCAAGAATTTGGTCCCGAATACAAAAAACAAGTTTTGGATCAAAAAAATCAAGAATTTGGTCCCGAATTCAAAAAACTAGTTTTGATTCAAGAAAATCAAGAATTTGGTCCCGAATACAAAAATCTAGTTTTGGATCAAGAAAATCAGGAATTTGGTCGCGAATACAAAAATCTAGTTTTGGATCAAGAAAATCAAGAATTTCGTCGCGAATACAAATATCTAGTTTTGGATCAAGAAAATCAAGACGTGTGTCTCGAATACAAAAAACAAGTTTTGGATCAAAAAAATCAAGAACTGGGTCCCGAATGCAAAAAACTAGTTTTGGATCACGAAAATTAAGAATTTGGTCGCGAATACAAAAATCTAGTTTTGGATCAAGAAAATCAAGAATTTGGTCGCGAAAACAAAAATCTAGTTCTGGATCAAGAAAATCAAGAATTTGGTCGCGAATACAAAAAACTAGTTTTGGATCAAGAAAATCAAGAATTTGGTCCCGAATACAAAAAACAAGTTTTGGATCAAAAAAATCAAGAATTTGGTCCCGAATTCAAAAAACTTGTTTTGATTCAAGAAAATCAAGAATTTGGTCCCGAATACAAAAATCTAGTTTTGGATCAAGAAAATCCAGAATTTGGTCGCGAATACAAAAATCTTGGTTTGGATCAAGATAATCAAGAATTTGGTCGCGAAAACAAAAATCTAGTTTTGTATCAAGAAAATCAAGAAGTGTGTCACGAATATAAAAAACTAGTTTTGGATCACGAAGATTAAGAATTTGGTCCCGAATACAAAAATCTAGTTTTGGATCAAGAAAATCAAGAAGTGTGTCGCGAATACAAAAATCTAGTTTTGGATCAAGAAAATCAAGAATATGGTCGCGAATACAAAAATCTAGTTTTGGATCAAGAAAATCAAGAATTTGGTCGCGAATACAAAAATCTAGTTTTGGATGAAGAAAATCAAGAATTTCGTCGCGAATACAAATATCTAGTTTTGGATGAAGAAAAAATCAAGAAGTGTGTCTCGAATACAAAAAACAAGTTTTGGATCAAAAAAATCAAGAACTGGGTCCCGAATGCAAAAAACTAGTTTTGGATCACGAAAATCAAGAATTTGGTCGCGAATACAAAAATCTAGTTTTGGATCAAGAAAATCAAGAATTTGGTCGCGAATTTAAAAATCTAGTTCTGGATCAAGAAAATCAAGAATTTGGTCGCGAATACAAAAAACTAGTTTTTGATCAAGAAAATCAAGAAGCGTGTCGCGAATACAAAAAACAAGTTTTGGATCAAGAAAATCAAGAATTTGGTCCCGAATACAAAAAACAAGTTTTGGATCAAAAAAATCAAGAATTTGGTCCCGAATTCAAAAAACTAGTTTTGATTCAAGAAAATCAAGAATTTGGTCCCGAATACAAAAATCTAGTTTTGGATCAAGAAAATCAGGAATTTGGTCGCGAATACAAAAATCTAGTTTTGGATCAAGAAAATCAAGAATTTCGTCGCGAATACAAATATCTAGTTTTGGATCAAGAAAATCAAGAAGTGTGTCTCGAATACAAAAATCTAGTTTTGGATCAAGAAAATCAAGAATTTGGTCGCGAAAACAAAAATCTAGTTCTGGATCAAGAAAATCAAGAATTTGGTCGCGAATACAAAAAACTAGTTTTTGATCAAGAAAATCAAGAATTTGGTCCCGAATACAAAAAACAAGTTTTGGATCAAGAAAATCAAGAATTTGGTCGCGAATACAAAAAACTAGTTTTGGATCAAGAAAATCAAGAATTTGGTCGCGAATACAAAAATCTAGTTTTGGATCAAGAAAATCAAGAATTTCGTCGCGAATACAAATATCTAGTTTTGGATCAAGAAAATCAAGACGTGTGTCTCGAATACAAAAAACAAGTTTTGGATCAAAAAAATCAAGAACTGGGTCCCGAATGCAAAAAACTAGTTTTGGATCACGAAAATTAAGAATTTGGTCGCGAATACAAAAATCTAGTTTTGGATCAAGAAAATCAAGAATTTGGTCGCGAATACAAAAATCTAGTTCTGGATCAAGAAAATCAAGAATTTGGTCGCGAATACAAAAAACTAGTTTTGGATCAAGAAAATCAAGAATTTGGTCCCGAATACAAAAAACAAGTTTTGGATCAAAAAAATCAAGAATTTGGTCCCGAATTCAAAAAACTTGTTTTGATTCAAGAAAATCAAGAATTTGGTCCCGAATACAAAAATCTAGTTTTGGATCAAGAAAATCCAGAATTTGGTCGCGAATACAAAAATCTTGGTTTGGATCAAGATAATCAAGAATTTGGTCGCGAAAACAAAAATCTAGTTTTGTATCAAGAAAATCAAGAAGTGTGTCACGAATATAAAAAACTAGTTTTGGATCACGAAGATTAAGAATTTGGTCCCGAATACAAAAATCTAGTTTTGGATCAAGAAAATCAAGAAGTGTGTCGCGAATACAAAAATCTAGTTTTGGATCAAGAAAATCAAGAATATGGTCGCGAATACAAAAATCTAGTTTTGGATCAAGAAAATCAAGAATTTGGTCGCGAATACAAAAATCTAGTTTTGGATGAAGAAAATCAAGAATTTCGTCGCGAATACAAATATCTAGTTTTGGATGAAGAAAAAATCAAGAAGTGTGTCTCGAATACAAAAAACAAGTTTTGGATCAAAAAAATCAAGAACTGGGTCCCGAATGCAAAAAACTAGTTTTGGATCACGAAAATCAAGAATTTGGTCGCGAATACAAAAATCTAGTTTTGGATCAAGAAAATCAAGAATTTGGTCGCGAATTTAAAAATCTAGTTCTGGATCAAGAAAATCAAGAATTTGGTCGCGAATACAAAAAACTAGTTTTTGATCAAGAAAATCAAGAAGCGTGTCGCGAATACAAAAAACAAGTTTTGGATCAAGAAAATCAAGAATTTGGTCCCGAATACAAAAAACAAGTTTTGGATCAAAAAAATCAAGAATTTGGTCCCGAATTCAAAAAACTAGTTTTGATTCAAGAAAATCAAGAATTTGGTCCCGAATACAAAAATCTAGTTTTGGATCAAGAAAATCAGGAATTTGGTCGCGAATACAAAAATCTAGTTTTGGATCAAGAAAATCAAGAATTTCGTCGCGAATACAAATATCTAGTTTTGGATCAAGAAAATCAAGAAGTGTGTCTCGAATACAAAAATCTAGTTTTGGATCAAGAAAATCAAGAATTTGGTCGCGAAAACAAAAATCTAGTTCTGGATCAAGAAAATCAAGAATTTGGTCGCGAATACAAAAAACTAGTTTTTGATCAAGAAAATCAAGAATTTGGTCCCGAATACAAAAAACAAGTTTTGGATCAAGAAAATCAAGAATTTGGTCGCGAATACAAAAAACTAGTTTTGGATCAAGAAAATCAAGAATTTGGTCGCGAATACAAAAATCTAGTTTTGGATAAAGAAAATCAAGAATTTCGTCGCGAATACAAATATCTAGTTTTGGATCAAGAAAATCAAGACGTGTGTCTCGAATACAAAAAACAAGTTTTGGATCAAAAAAATCAAGAACTGGGTCCCGAATGCAAAAAACTAGTTTTGGATCACGAAAATTAAGAATTTGGTCGCGAATACAAAAATCTAGTTTTGGATCAAGAAAATCAAGAATTTGGTCGCGAAAACAAAAATCTATTTCTGGATCAAGAAAATCAAGAATTTGGTCGCGAATACAAAAAACTAGTTTTGGATCAAGAAAATCAAGAATTTGGTCCCGAATACAAAAAACAAGTTTTGGATCAAAAAAATCAAGAATTTGGTCCCGAATTCAAAAAACTTGTTTTGATTCAAGAAAATCAAGAATTTGGTCCCGAATACAAAAATCTAGTTTTGGATCAAGAAAACAAGAATTTGGTCGCGAATACAAAAATCTTGGTTTGGATCAAGAAAATCAAGAATTTGGTCGCGAAAACAAAAATCTAGTTTTGTATCAAGAAAATCAAGAAGTGTGTCACGAATATAAAAAACTAGTTTTGGATCACGAAGATTAAGAATTTGGTCCCGAATACAAAAATCTAGTTTTGGATCAAGAAAATCAAGAAGTGTGTCGCGAATACAAAAAGCAAGTTTTGGATCAAGAAAATCAAGAATTTGGTCGCGAAAATAAAAATCTAGTTCGGAATCAAGAAAATCAAGAATTTGGTCGCGAATACAAAAATCTAGTTTTGGATCAAGAAAATCAAGAAGCGTGTCGCGAATACAAAAAACAAGTTTTGGATCAAGAAAATCAAGAATTTGGTCCCGAATACAAAAAACTAGTTTTGGATCAAGAAAATCAAGAATTTGGTCGCGAATATAAAAAACTAGTTTTGGATCAAGAAAATCAAGAATTTGGTCGCGAAAACAAAAATCTAGTTCTGGATCAAGAAAATCAAGAATTTGGTCGCGAATACAAAAAACTAGTTTTGGATCAAGAAAATCAAGAATTTGGTCCCGAATACAAAAAACAAGTTTTGGATCAAAAAAATCAAGAATTTGGTCCCGAATACAAAAATCTAGTTTTGGATCAAGAAAATCAAGAATTTGGTCGCGAATACAAAAATCTTGGTTTGGATCAAGAAAATCAAGAATTTGGTCGCGAAAACAAAAATCTAGTTTTGTATCAAGAAAATCAAGAATTTGGTCGCGATTTCAAAAATCTAGTTTTGGATCAAGAAAATTAAGAATTTGGTCGCGAATAAAAAAATCTTGTTTTGGATCAAGAAAATCAAGAATTTGGTCGCGAATACAAAAATCTAGTTTTGGATCAAGAACAGGAAGAATTTGATCACGAATACAAAAAACAAGTTTTGGATCAAGAAAATCAAGAATTTGGTCGCGAATTTAAAAATCTAGATTGGATCAAGAAATTCATGAATTTGGTCGCGAATACAAAAAACATGTTTTGTATCAAGAAAATCAAGAATTTGGTCGCGAATACAAAAATCTAGTTTTGGATTAAGAAAATCAAGAATTGGGTCGCAAATACAAAAATCTAGTTTTGGATCAAGAAAATCAAGAATTTGGTCGCGAACACAAAAAATAAGTTTTGGATCAAGAAATTCAAGAATTTTGTCGCGAACACAAAAATCTTGTTTTAGATCAAGAAAATCAAGAATTTGGTCGCGAATTTAGAAATCTAGTTTTAGATCAAGAAAATGAAAAATTTGGTCGCGAATACGAAAATCTAGTTTTGGATCATGAAAATCAAGAATTTCGTCGCGAATACAAAAATCTAGTTTTGGATCAAGAAAAGCAAGAATTTTGTCGCGAATACAAAAATCTTGTTTTCGATAAAGAAAATCTAGAATTTTGTCGCGAATACAAAAATCTAGTTTTGGATCAAGAAAATCAAGAATTTGGTCACGAATAGAAAAAACTAGTTTTGGATCAAGAGAATCAAGAATTTGCTCGCGAATTCAAATATCTAGTTTTGGATCAAGAAAATCAAGAATTTGGTCGCAAGTACAAAAATCTAGTTTTGGATCAAGAAAAGCAAGATTTGGTCGCGATTTCAAAAATCTAATTTTGGATCAAGAAAATCAAGAATTTGGTCGCCAATACAAAAATCTAGTTTTGGATCAAGAAAAGCAAGAATTTTGTCGCGAATACAAAAATCTTGTTTTCGATCAAGAAAATCTAGAATTTGGTCGCGAATACAAAAATCTAGTTTTGGATCAAGAAAATCAAGAATTGGGTCGCAAATACAAAAATCTAGTTTTGGATCAAGAAAAGAAAGATTTGGTCGCGATTTCAAAAATCTAGTTTTGGATCAAGAAAATCAAGAATTGGGTCGCGAATTCAAATATCTAGTTTTGAATAAAGAAAATCAAGAATTTGGTCGCGAATACAAAAATTTAGTTTTGGATCAAGAAAATCAAGAATTTGGTAGAGAATACAAAAATCTAGTTTTGGATCAAGAAAATCAAGAGTTTGGTCGCGAAAATAACAATATAGTTTTGGATAAAGAAAAGCAAGAATGTTGTCGCGAATACAGAAATCTTGTTTTCGATCAAGAAAAACAAGAATTTGGTCGCGAATTCAGAAATCTAGTTTTGGATCAAGAAATTCAAGAATTTGGTCGCGAATTCAGAAATCTTGTTTTCGATCAAGAAAATCAAGAATTTGGTCGCGAATACAAAAAACTAGTTTTGGATCAAGAAAATCAAGAATTTGGTCGCGAATACAAAAATCTAGTTTTGCACCAAGAAAATCAAGAATTTGGTCGCGAATTCAAAAATCTTGTTTTTGATCAAGAAAAGAAAGAATTTTGTCGCGAATACAAAAATCTAGTTTTGGATCAAGAAAAGCAAGAATTTGGTTGCGATTTCAAAAATCTAGTTTTGGATCAAGAAAATTAAGAATTTGGTCGCGAATTCAAAAAACAAGTTTTGAATCAAGAAAATCAAGAATTTGGTCGCGAATACAAAAATCTAGTTTTGGATCAAGAAAATCATGAACTGCGTGGCGAGTACAAAAAAACAAGTTTTGGATCAAGAAAATAAAGAATTGGGTCGCGAATTCAAATATCTAGTTTTGGATCAAGAAAATCAATAATTTGGTAGCGAATACAAAAATCTAGTTTTGGATCAAGAAAATCAAGAATTAGGTCGCGAATATAAAAATCTAGTTTTGGATCAAGAAAAGCAAGAATTTTGTCGCGAATACAGAAATCTTGTTTTCGATCAAGAAAAACAAGAATTTGGTCGCGAATTCAGAAATCTAGTTTTGGATCAAGAAATTCAAGAATTTGGTCGCGAATTCAGAAATCTAGTTTTGGATCAAGAAAATCAAGAATTTGGTCGCCAATACAGAAAACTAGTTTTGGATCAAGAAAATCAAGAATTTGGTCGCGAATACAAAAAACAAGTTTTGCACCAAGAAAATCAAGAATTTGGTCGCGAATTCAAAAATCTTGTTTTGGATCAAGAAAAGAATGAATTTGGTCGCGAATACAAAAATCTAGTTTTGGATCAAAAAATCAAGAATTTGGTCGCGAATACAAAAATCTAGTTTTCGATCAAGAAAAGGATGAATTTGATCGCGAATACAAAAAACAAGTTTTGTATCAAGAAAATCAAGAATTTGGTCGCTAATTCAGAAATCTAGTTTTGGATCAAGAAAATGAAGAATTTGGTCGCTAATTCAGAAATCTAGTTTTGGATCAAGAAAATGAAGAATTTGGTCGCAAATATAAAAATCTAGTTTTGGATCAAGAAAAACAAGAATTTTGTCGCGAATACAAAAATCTTGTTTTCGATCAAGAAAATCAAGAATTTGGTCGCGAATTCAGAAATCTAGTTTGGATCAAGAAAATCAAGAATTTGGTCGCGAATACAAAAATCTAGTTTTGGATCATGAAAATCAAGAATTTGGTCGCGAATACAAAAAACAAGTTTTGGATCCAGAAAAGAAAGAATTTTGTCGCGAATACAAAAATCTAGTTTTGGATCAAGAAAAGCAAGAATTTGGTCGCGAATTCAGAAATCTAGTTTTGGCTCAAGAAAATTAAGAATTTGGTCGCGAATTCAAAAAACAAGTTTTGCATCAAGAAAATCAAGAATTTGGTCGCAAATACAGAAAACTAGTTTTGGAACAAGAAAATCAAGAATTTGGTCGCGAATACAAAAAACAAGTTTTGCACCAAGAAAATCAAGAATTTGGTCGCGAATTCAAAAATCTTGTTTGGATCAAAAAATCATGAATTTGGTCGCGAATACAAAAATCTAGTTTTGGATCAAGAAAAGGAAGAATTTGATCGCGAATACAAAAAACAAGTTTTGGATCAAGAAAATCAAGAATTTGGTCGCGAATTTAAAAATCTAGTTTTGGATCAAGAAAAGGAGGAATTTGATCACGAATACAAAAAACAAGTTTTGGATCAAGAAAATCAAGAATTTGGTCGCGAATTTAAAAATCTAGTTTTGGATCAAGAAAAGGAAGAATTTGATCGCGAATACAAAAAACAAGTTTTGTATCAAGAAAATCAAGAATTTGGTCGCGAATACAAAAATCTAGTTTTGGATCAAGAAAATCAAGAATTTGGTCGCTAATTCAGAAATCTAGTTTTGGATCAAGAAAATGAAGAATTTGGTCGCGAATACAAAAAACTAGTTTTGGATCAAGAAAATCAAGAATTTGGTCCCGAATACAAAAAACAAGTTTTGGATCAAAAAAATCAAGAATTTGGTCCCGAATTCAAAAAACTTGTTTTGATTCAAGAAAATCAAGAATTTGGTCCCGAATACAAAAATCTAGTTTTGGATCAAGAAAACAAGAATTTCGTCGCGAATACAAATATCTAGTTTTGGATCAAGAAAATCAAGAAGTGTGTCTCGAATACAAAAATCTAGTTTTGGATCAAGAAAATCAAGAATTTGGTCGCGAAAACAAAAATCTAGTTCTGGATCAAGAAAATCAAGAATTTGGTCGCGAATACAAAAAACAAGTTTTGGATCAAAAAAATCAAGAACTGGGTCCCGAATGCAAAAAACTAGTTTTGGATCACGAAAATTAAGAATTTGGTCGCGAATACAAAAATCTAGTTTTGGATCAAGAAAATCAAGAATTTGGTCGCGAAAACAAAAATCTAGTTCTGGATCAAGAAAATCAAGAATTTGGTCGCGAATACAAAAAACTAGTTTTGGATCAAGAAAATCAAGAATTTGGTCCCGAATACAAAAAACAAGTTTTGGATCAAAAAAATCAAGAATTTGGTCCCGAATTCAAAAAACTTGTTTTGATTCAAGAAAATCAAGAATTTGGTCCCGAATACAAAAATCTAGTTTTGGATCAAGAAAACAAGAATTTGGTCGCGAATACAAAAATCTTGGTTTGGATCAAGAAAATCAAGAATTTGGTCGCAAAAACAAAAATCTAGTTTTGTATCAAGAAAATCAAGAAGTGTGTCACGAATATAAAAAACTAGTTTTGGATCACGAAGATTAAGAATTTGGTCCCGAATACAAAAATCTAGTTTTGGATCAAGAAAATCAAGAAGTGTGTCGCGAATACAAAAAGCAAGTTTTGGATCAAGAAAATCAAGAATTTGGTCGCGAAAATAAAAATCTAGTTCGGAATCAAGAAAATCAAGAATTTGGTCGCGAATACAAAAATCTAGTTTTGGATCAAGAAAATCAAGAAGCGTGTCGCGAATACAAAAAACAAGTTTTGGATCAAGAAAATCAAGAATTTGGTCCCGAATACAAAAAACTAGTTTTGGATCAAGAAAATCAAGAATTTGGTCGCGAATATAAAAAACTAGTTTTGGATCAAGAAAATCAAGAATTTGGTCGCGAAAACAAAAATCTAGTTCTGGATCAAGAAAATCAAGAATTTGGTCGCGAATACAAAAAACTAGTTTTGGATCAAGAAAATCAAGAATTTGGTCCCGAATACAAAAAACAAGTTTTGGATCAAAAAAATCAAGAATTTGGTCCCGAATACAAAAATCTAGTTTTGGATCAAGAAAATCAAGAATTTGGTCGCGAATACAAAAATCTTGGTTTGGATCAAGAAAATCAAGAATTTGGTCGCGAAAACAAAAATCTAGTTTTGTATCAAGAAAATCAAGAATTTGGTCGCGATTTCAAAAATCTAGTTTTGGATCAAGAAAATTAAGAATTTGGTCGCGAATAAAAAAATCTTGTTTTGGATCAAGAAAATCAAGAATTTGGTCGCGAATACAAAAATCTAGTTTTGGATCAAGAACAGGAAGAATTTGATCACGAATACAAAAAACAAGTTTTGGATCAAGAAAATCAAGAATTTGGTCGCGAATTTAAAAATCTAGATTGGATCAAGAAATTCATGAATTTGGTCGCGAATACAAAAAACATGTTTTGTATCAAGAAAATCAAGAATTTGGTCGCGAATACAAAAATCTAGTTTTGGATTAAGAAAATCAAGAATTGGGTCGCAAATACAAAAATCTAGTTTTGGATCAAGAAAAGAATGATTTGGTCGCGATTTCAAAAATCTAGTTTTGGATCAAGAAAATCAAGAATTTGGTCGCAAATACAAAAATCTAGTTTTGGATCAAGAAAATCAAGAATTTGGTCGCGAACACAAAAAATAAGTTTTGGATCAAGAAATTCAAGAATTTTGTCGCGAACACAAAAATCTTGTTTTAGATCAAGAAAATCAAGAATTTGGTCGCGAATTTAGAAATCTAGTTTTAGATCAAGAAAATGAAAAATTTGATCGCGAATACGAAAATCTAGTTTTGGATCATGAAAATCAAGAATTTCGTCGCGAATACAAAAATCTAGTTTTGGATCAAGAAAAGCAAGAATTTTGTCGCGAATACAAAAATCTTGTTTTCGATAAAGAAAATCTAGAATTTTGTCGCGAATACAAAAATCTAGTTTTGGATCAAGAAAATCAAGAATTTGGTCACGAATAGAAAAAACTAGTTTTGGATCAAGAGAATCAAGAATTTGCTCGCGAATTCAAATATCTAGTTTTGGATGAAGAAAAAATCAAGAAGTGTGTCTCGAATACAAAAAACAAGTTTTGGATCAAAAAAATCAAGAACTGGGTCCCGAATGCAAAAAACTAGTTTTGGATCACGAAAATCAAGAATTTGGTCGCGAATACAAAAATCTAGTTTTGGATCAAGAAAATCAAGAATTTGGTCGCGAAAACAAAAATCTAGTTCTGGATCAAGAAAATCAAGAATTTGGTCGCGAATACAAAAAACTAGTTTTTGATCAAGAAAATCAAGAAGCGTGTCGCGAATACAAAAAGCAAGTTTTGGATCAAGAAAAACAAGAATTTGGTCCCGAATACAAAAAACAAGTTTTGGATCAAAAAAATCAAGAATTTGGTCCCGAATTCAAAAAACTAGTTTTGATTCAAGAAAATCAAGAATTTGGTCCCGAATACAAAAATCTAGTTTTGGATCAAGAAAATCAAGAACTTGGTCGCGAATACAAAAATCTTGTTTTGGATCAAGAAAATCAAGAATTTGGTCGCGAATACAAAAAACTAGTTTTTGATCAAGAAAATCAAGAAGCGTGTCGCGAATACAAAAAGCAAGTTTTGGATCAAGAAAAACAAGAATTTGGTCCCGAATACAAAAAACAAGTTTTGGATCAAAAAAAACAAGAATTTGGTCCCGAATTCAAAAATCTAGTTCTGGATCAAGAAAATCAAGAATTTGGTCGCGAATACAAAAAACTAGTTTTTGATCAAGAAAATCAAGAAGCGTGTCGCGAATACAAAAAGCAAGTTTTGGATCAAGAAAAACAAGAATTTGGTCCCGAATACAAAAATCTAGTTTTGGATCAAGAAAATCAAGAATTTGGTCCCGAATACAAAAATCTAGTTTTGGATCAAAAAAATCAAGAACTGGGTCCCGAATGCAAAAAACTAGTTTTGGATCACGAAAATCAAGAATTTGGTCGCGAATACAAAAATCTAGTTTTGGATCAAGAAAATCAAGAATTTGGTCGCGAAAACAAAAATCTAGTTCTGGATCAAGAAAATCAAGAATTTGGTCGCGAATACAAAAAACTAGTTTTTGATCAAGAAAATCAAGAAGCGTGTCGTGAATACAAAAAACAAGTTTTGGATCAAGAAAATCAAGAATTTGGTCCCGAATACAAAAAACAAGTTTTGGATCAAAAAAATCAAGAATTTGGTCCCGAATTCAAAAAACTAGTTTTGATTCAAGAAAATCAAGAATTTGGTCCCGAATACAAAAATCTAGTTTTGGATCAAGAAAATCAGGAATTTGGTCGCGAATACAAAAATCTAGTTTTGGATCAAGAAAATCAAGAATTTCGTCGCGAATACAAATATCTAGTTTTGGATCAAGAAAATCAAGAAGTGTGTCTCGAATACAAAAATCTAGTTTTGGATCAAGAAAATCAAGAATTTGGTCGCGAAAACAAAAATCTAGTTCTGGATCAAAAAAATCAAGAATTTGGTCGCGAATACAAAAAACTAGTTTTTGATCAAGAAAATCAAGAATTTGGTCCCGAATACAAAAAACAAGTTTTGGATCAAGAAAATCAAGAATTTGGTCGCGAATACAAAAAACTAGTTTTGGATCAAGAAAATCAAGAATTTGGTCGCGAATACAAAAATCTAGTTTTGGATCAAGAAAATCAAGAATTTCGTCGCGAATACAAATATCTAGTTTTGGATCAAGAAAATCAAGACGTGTGTCTCGAATACAAAAAACAAGTTTTGGATCAAAAAAATCAAGAACTGGGTCCCGAATGCAAAAAACTAGTTTTGGATCACGAAAATTAAGAATTTGGTCGCGAATACAAAAATCTAGTTTTGGATCAAGAAAATCAAGAATTTGGTCGCGAAAACAAAAATCTAGTTCTGGATCAAGAAAATCAAGAATTTGGTCGCGAATACAAAAAACTAGTTTTGGATCAAGAAAATCAAGAATTTGGTCCCGAATACAAAAAACAAGTTTTGGATCAAAAAAATCAAGAATTTGGTCCCGAATTCAAAAAACTAGTTTTGATTCAAGAAAATCAAGAATTTGGTCCCGAATACAAAAATCTAGTTTTGGATCAAGAAAATCAGGAATTTGGTCGCGAATACAAAAATCTAGTTTTGGATCAAGAAAATCAAGAATTTCGTCGCGAATACAAATATCTAGTTTTGGATCAAGAAAATCAAGAAGTGTGTCTCGAATACAAAAATCTAGTTTTGGATCAAGAAAATCAAGAATTTGGTCGCGAAAACAAAAATCTAGTTCTGGATCAAAAAAATCAAGAATTTGGTCGCGAATACAAAAAACTAGTTTTTGATCAAGAAAATCAAGAATTTGGTCCCGAATACAAAAAACAAGTTTTGGATCAAGAAAATCAAGAATTTGGTCGCGAATACAAAAAACTAGTTTTGGATCAAGAAAATCAAGAATTTGGTCGCGAATACAAAAATCTAGTTTTGGATCAAGAAAATCAAGAATTTCGTCGCGAATACAAATATCTAGTTTTGGATCAAGAAAATCAAGACGTGTGTCTCGAATACAAAAAACAAGTTTTGGATCAAAAAAATCAAGAACTGGGTCCCGAATGCAAAAAACTAGTTTTGGATCACGAAAATTAAGAATTTGGTCGCGAATACAAAAATCTAGTTTTGGATCAAGAAAATCAAGAATTTGGTCGCGAAAACAAAAATCTAGTTCTGGATCAAGAAAATCAAGAATTTGGTCGCGAATACAAAAAACTAGTTTTGGATCAAGAAAATCAAGAATTTGGTCCCGAATACAAAAAACAAGTTTTGGATCAAAAAAATCAAGAATTTGGTCCCGAATTCAAAAAACTTGTTTTGATTCAAGAAAATCAAGAATTTGGTCCCGAATACAAAAATCTAGTTTTGGATCAAGAAAACAAGAATTTGGTCGCGAATACAAAAATCTTGGTTTGGATCAAGAAAATCAAGAATTTGGTCGCGAAAACAAAAATCTAGTTTTGGATCAAGAAAAGGAAGAATTTGATCGCGAATACAAAAAACAAGTTTTGGATCAAGAAAATCAAGAATTTGGTCGCGAATTTAAAAATCTAGTTTTGGATCAAGAAAAGGAGGAATTTGATCACGAATACAAAAAACAAGTTTTGGATCAAGAAAATCAAGAATTTGGTCGCGAATTTAAAAATCTAGTTTTGGATCAAGAAAAGGAAGAATTTGATCGCGAATACAAAAAACAAGTTTTGTATCAAGAAAATCAAGAATTTGGTCGCGAATACAAAAATCTAGTTTTGGATCAAGAAAATCAAGAATTTGGTCGCTAATTCAGAAATCTAGTTTTGGATCAAGAAAATGAAGAATTTGGTCGCGAATACAAAAAACTAGTTTTGGATCAAGAAAATCAAGAATTTGGTCCCGAATACAAAAAACAAGTTTTGGATCAAAAAAATCAAGAATTTGGTCCCGAATTCAAAAAACTTGTTTTGATTCAAGAAAATCAAGAATTTGGTCCCGAATACAAAAATCTAGTTTTGGATCAAGAAAACAAGAATTTCGTCGCGAATACAAATATCTAGTTTTGGATCAAGAAAATCAAGAAGTGTGTCTCGAATACAAAAATCTAGTTTTGGATCAAGAAAATCAAGAATTTGGTCGCGAAAACAAAAATCTAGTTCTGGATCAAGAAAATCAAGAATTTGGTCGCGAATACAAAAAACAAGTTTTGGATCAAAAAAATCAAGAACTGGGTCCCGAATGCAAAAAACTAGTTTTGGATCACGAAAATTAAGAATTTGGTCGCGAATACAAAAATCTAGTTTTGGATCAAGAAAATCAAGAATTTGGTCGCGAAAACAAAAATCTAGTTCTGGATCAAGAAAATCAAGAATTTGGTCGCGAATACAAAAAACTAGTTTTGGATCAAGAAAATCAAGAATTTGGTCCCGAATACAAAAAACAAGTTTTGGATCAAAAAAATCAAGAATTTGGTCCCGAATTCAAAAAACTTGTTTTGATTCAAGAAAATCAAGAATTTGGTCCCGAATACAAAAATCTAGTTTTGGATCAAGAAAACAAGAATTTGGTCGCGAATACAAAAATCTTGGTTTGGATCAAGAAAATCAAGAATTTGGTCGCAAAAACAAAAATCTAGTTTTGTATCAAGAAAATCAAGAAGTGTGTCACGAATATAAAAAACTAGTTTTGGATCACGAAGATTAAGAATTTGGTCCCGAATACAAAAATCTAGTTTTGGATCAAGAAAATCAAGAAGTGTGTCGCGAATACAAAAAGCAAGTTTTGGATCAAGAAAATCAAGAATTTGGTCGCGAAAATAAAAATCTAGTTCGGAATCAAGAAAATCAAGAATTTGGTCGCGAATACAAAAATCTAGTTTTGGATCAAGAAAATCAAGAAGCGTGTCGCGAATACAAAAAACAAGTTTTGGATCAAGAAAATCAAGAATTTGGTCCCGAATACAAAAAACTAGTTTTGGATCAAGAAAATCAAGAATTTGGTCGCGAATATAAAAAACTAGTTTTGGATCAAGAAAATCAAGAATTTGGTCGCGAAAACAAAAATCTAGTTCTGGATCAAGAAAATCAAGAATTTGGTCGCGAATACAAAAAACTAGTTTTGGATCAAGAAAATCAAGAATTTGGTCCCGAATACAAAAAACAAGTTTTGGATCAAAAAAATCAAGAATTTGGTCCCGAATACAAAAATCTAGTTTTGGATCAAGAAAATCAAGAATTTGGTCGCGAATACAAAAATCTTGGTTTGGATCAAGAAAATCAAGAATTTGGTCGCGAAAACAAAAATCTAGTTTTGTATCAAGAAAATCAAGAATTTGGTCGCGATTTCAAAAATCTAGTTTTGGATCAAGAAAATTAAGAATTTGGTCGCGAATAAAAAAATCTTGTTTTGGATCAAGAAAATCAAGAATTTGGTCGCGAATACAAAAATCTAGTTTTGGATCAAGAACAGGAAGAATTTGATCACGAATACAAAAAACAAGTTTTGGATCAAGAAAATCAAGAATTTGGTCGCGAATTTAAAAATCTAGATTGGATCAAGAAATTCATGAATTTGGTCGCGAATACAAAAAACATGTTTTGTATCAAGAAAATCAAGAATTTGGTCGCGAATACAAAAATCTAGTTTTGGATTAAGAAAATCAAGAATTGGGTCGCAAATACAAAAATCTAGTTTTGGATCAAGAAAAGAATGATTTGGTCGCGATTTCAAAAATCTAGTTTTGGATCAAGAAAATCAAGAATTTGGTCGCAAATACAAAAATCTAGTTTTGGATCAAGAAAATCAAGAATTTGGTCGCGAACACAAAAAATAAGTTTTGGATCAAGAAATTCAAGAATTTTGTCGCGAACACAAAAATCTTGTTTTAGATCAAGAAAATCAAGAATTTGGTCGCGAATTTAGAAATCTAGTTTTAGATCAAGAAAATGAAAAATTTGATCGCGAATACGAAAATCTAGTTTTGGATCATGAAAATCAAGAATTTCGTCGCGAATACAAAAATCTAGTTTTGGATCAAGAAAAGCAAGAATTTTGTCGCGAATACAAAAATCTTGTTTTCGATAAAGAAAATCTAGAATTTTGTCGCGAATACAAAAATCTAGTTTTGGATCAAGAAAATCAAGAATTTGGTCACGAATAGAAAAAACTAGTTTTGGATCAAGAGAATCAAGAATTTGCTCGCGAATTCAAATATCTAGTTTTGGATGAAGAAAAAATCAAGAAGTGTGTCTCGAATACAAAAAACAAGTTTTGGATCAAAAAAATCAAGAACTGGGTCCCGAATGCAAAAAACTAGTTTTGGATCACGAAAATCAAGAATTTGGTCGCGAATACAAAAATCTAGTTTTGGATCAAGAAAATCAAGAATTTGGTCGCGAAAACAAAAATCTAGTTCTGGATCAAGAAAATCAAGAATTTGGTCGCGAATACAAAAAACTAGTTTTTGATCAAGAAAATCAAGAAGCGTGTCGCGAATACAAAAAGCAAGTTTTGGATCAAGAAAAACAAGAATTTGGTCCCGAATACAAAAAACAAGTTTTGGATCAAAAAAATCAAGAATTTGGTCCCGAATTCAAAAAACTAGTTTTGATTCAAGAAAATCAAGAATTTGGTCCCGAATACAAAAATCTAGTTTTGGATCAAGAAAATCAAGAACTTGGTCGCGAATACAAAAATCTTGTTTTGGATCAAGAAAATCAAGAATTTGGTCGCGAATACAAAAAACTAGTTTTTGATCAAGAAAATCAAGAAGCGTGTCGCGAATACAAAAAGCAAGTTTTGGATCAAGAAAAACAAGAATTTGGTCCCGAATACAAAAAACAAGTTTTGGATCAAAAAAAACAAGAATTTGGTCCCGAATTCAAAAATCTAGTTCTGGATCAAGAAAATCAAGAATTTGGTCGCGAATACAAAAAACTAGTTTTTGATCAAGAAAATCAAGAAGCGTGTCGCGAATACAAAAAGCAAGTTTTGGATCAAGAAAAACAAGAATTTGGTCCCGAATACAAAAATCTAGTTTTGGATCAAGAAAATCAAGAATTTGGTCCCGAATACAAAAATCTAGTTTTGGATCAAAAAAATCAAGAACTGGGTCCCGAATGCAAAAAACTAGTTTTGGATCACGAAAATCAAGAATTTGGTCGCGAATACAAAAATCTAGTTTTGGATCAAGAAAATCAAGAATTTGGTCGCGAAAACAAAAATCTAGTTCTGGATCAAGAAAATCAAGAATTTGGTCGCGAATACAAAAAACTAGTTTTTGATCAAGAAAATCAAGAAGCGTGTCGTGAATACAAAAAACAAGTTTTGGATCAAGAAAATCAAGAATTTGGTCCCGAATACAAAAAACAAGTTTTGGATCAAAAAAATCAAGAATTTGGTCCCGAATTCAAAAAACTAGTTTTGATTCAAGAAAATCAAGAATTTGGTCCCGAATACAAAAATCTAGTTTTGGATCAAGAAAATCAGGAATTTGGTCGCGAATACAAAAATCTAGTTTTGGATCAAGAAAATCAAGAATTTCGTCGCGAATACAAATATCTAGTTTTGGATCAAGAAAATCAAGAAGTGTGTCTCGAATACAAAAATCTAGTTTTGGATCAAGAAAATCAAGAATTTGGTCGCGAAAACAAAAATCTAGTTCTGGATCAAAAAAATCAAGAATTTGGTCGCGAATACAAAAAACTAGTTTTTGATCAAGAAAATCAAGAATTTGGTCCCGAATACAAAAAACAAGTTTTGGATCAAGAAAATCAAGAATTTGGTCGCGAATACAAAAAACTAGTTTTGGATCAAGAAAATCAAGAATTTGGTCGCGAATACAAAAATCTAGTTTTGGATCAAGAAAATCAAGAATTTCGTCGCGAATACAAATATCTAGTTTTGGATCAAGAAAATCAAGACGTGTGTCTCGAATACAAAAAACAAGTTTTGGATCAAAAAAATCAAGAACTGGGTCCCGAATGCAAAAAACTAGTTTTGGATCACGAAAATTAAGAATTTGGTCGCGAATACAAAAATCTAGTTTTGGATCAAGAAAATCAAGAATTTGGTCGCGAAAACAAAAATCTAGTTCTGGATCAAGAAAATCAAGAATTTGGTCGCGAATACAAAAAACTAGTTTTGGATCAAGAAAATCAAGAATTTGGTCCCGAATACAAAAAACAAGTTTTGGATCAAAAAAATCAAGAATTTGGTCCCGAATTCAAAAAACTTGTTTTGATTCAAGAAAATCAAGAATTTGGTCCCGAATACAAAAATCTAGTTTTGGATCAAGAAAACAAGAATTTGGTCGCGAATACAAAAATCTTGGTTTGGATCAAGAAAATCAAGAATTTGGTCGCGAAAACAAAAATCTAGTTTTGTATCAAGAAAATCAAGAAGTGTGTCACGAATATAAAAAACTAGTTTTGGATCACGAAGATTAAGAATTTGGTCCCGAATACAAAAATCTAGTTTTGGATCAAGAAAATCAAGAAGTGTGTCGCGAATACAAAAAGCAAGTTTTGGATCAAGAAAATCAAGAATTTGGTCGCGAAAATAAAAATCTAGTTCGGAATCAAGAAAATCAAGAATTTGGTCGCGAATACAAAAATCTAGTTTTGGATCAAGAAAATCAAGAAGCGTGTCGCGAATACAAAAAACAAGTTTTGGATCAAGAAAATCAAGAATTTGGTCCCGAATACAAAAAACTAGTTTTGGATCAAGAAAATCAAGAATTTGGTCGCGAAGACAAAAATCTAGTTTTGGATCAAGAAAATCAAGAGCTTGGTCCCGAATACCAAAATCTAGTTTTGGATCAAGAAATCAAGAATTTGGTCGCGAAAACAAAAATCTAGTTTTGGATCAAGAAAATCAAGAAGTGTGTCGCGAATACAAAAAACATGTTTTGGATCAAGAAAATCAAGAATTTGGTCGCGAAAACAAAAATCTAGTTTTGGATCAAGAAAATCAAGAAGTGTGTCTCGAATACAAAAAACAAGTTTTGGATCAAAAAAATCAAGAACTGGGTCCCGAATGCAAAAAACTAGTTTTGGATCACGAAAATTAAGTATTTGGTCGCGAATACAAAAATCTAGTTTTGGATCAAGAAAATCAAGAATTTGGTCGCGAAAACAAAAATCTAGTTCTGGATCAAGAAAATCAAGAATTTGGTCGCGAATACAAAAAACTAGTTTTTGATCAAGAAAATCAAGAATTTGGTCCCGAATACAAAAAACAAGTTTTGGATCAAAAAAATCAAGAATTTGGTCTCGAATACAAAAATCTAGTTTTGGATCAAGAAAATCAAGAGCTGGGTCCCGAATACAAAAATCTAGTTTTGGATCAAGAAAATCAAGAATTTGGTCGCGAAGACAAAAATCTAGTTTTGGATCAAGAAAATCAAGAAGTGTGTCGCGAATACAATAAACTAGTTTTTGATCAAGAAAATCAAGAATTTGGTCCCGAATACAAAAAACTAGTTTTGGATCAAGAAAATCAAGAATTTGGTCGCGAATATAAAATACTAGTTTTGGATCAAGAAAATCAAGAATTTGGTCGCGAATACAAAAATCAAGTTTTGGATCAAGAAAATCAAGAATTTCGTCGCGAATACAAATATCTAGTTTTGGATCAAGAAAATCAAGAAGTGTGTCTCGAATACAAAAAACAAGTTTTGGATCAAAAAAATCAAGAACTGGGTCCCGAATGCAAAAAACTAGTTTTGGATCACGAAAATTAAGAATTTGGTCGCGAATACAAAAATCTAGTTTTGGATCAAGAAAATCAAGAATTTGGTCGCGAAAACAAAAATCTAGTTCTGGATCAAGAAAATCAAGAATTTGGTCGCGAATACAAAAAACTAGTTTTGGATCAAGAAAATCAAGAATTTGGTCGCGAATACAAAAAACTAGTTTTGGATCAAGAAAATCAAGAATTTCGTCGCGAATACAAATATCTAGTTTTGGATCAATAAAATCAAGAATTTCGTCGCGAATACCAATATCTAGTTTTGGATCAAGAAAATCAAGAAGTGTGTCGCGAATACAAAAAACAAGTTTGGGATCAAAAAAATCAAGAATTTGGTCCCGAATTCAAAAAACTAGTTTTGGATCAAGAAAATCAAGAATTTGGTCCCAAATACAAAAATCTAGTTTTGGATCAAGAAAATCAAGAATTTGGTCACGAAGACAAAAATCTAGTTTTGGATCAAGAAATCAAGAAGTGTGTCGCGAATACAAAAAAACAAGTTTTGGATCAAAAAAATCAAGAATTTGGCCCCGAATACAAAAATCTAGTTTTGGATCAAGAAAATCAAGAATTTGGTCGCGAAGACAAAAAACTAGTTTTGGATCAAGAAAATCAAGAAGTGTGTCGCGAATACAAAAAACATGTTTTGGATCAAGAAAATCAAGAATTTGTTCGCGAAGACAAAAATCTAGTTTTGGATCAAGAAAATCAAGAAGTGTGTCGCGAATACAAATATCTAGTTTTGGATCAAGAAAATCAAGACGTGTGTCTCGAATACAAAAAACAAGTTTTGGATCAAAAAAATCAAGAACTGGGTCCCGAATGCAAAAAACTAGTTTTGGATCACGAAAATTAAGAATTTGGTCGCGAATACAAAAATCTAGTTTTGGATCAAGAAAATCAAGAATTTGGTCGCGAAAACAAAAATCTAGTTCTGGATCAAGAAAATCAAGAATTTGGTCGCGAATACAAAAAACTAGTTTTGGATCAAGAAAATCAAGAATTTGGTCCCGAATACAAAAAACAAGTTTTGGATCAAAAAAATCAAGAATTTGGTCCCGAATTCAAAAAACTTGTTTTGATTCAAGAAAATCAAGAATTTGGTCCCGAATACAAAAATCTAGTTTTGGATCAAGAAAACAAGAATTTGGTCGCGAAGACAAAAATCTAGTTTTGGATCAAGAAAATCAAGAGCTTGGTCCCGAATACCAAAATCTAGTTTTGGATCAAGAAATCAAGAATTTGGTCGCGAAAACAAAAATCTAGTTTTGGATCAAGAAAATCAAGAAGTGTGTCGCGAATACAAAAAACATGTTTTGGATCAAGAAAATCAAGAATTTGGTCGCGAAAACAAAAATCTAGTTTTGGATCAAGAAAATCAAGAAGTGTGTCTCGAATACAAAAAACAAGTTTTGGATCAAAAAAATCAAGAACTGGGTCCCGAATGCAAAAAACTAGTTTTGGATCACGAAAATTAAGTATTTGGTCGCGAATACAAAAATCTAGTTTTGGATCAAGAAAATCAAGAATTTGGTCGCGAAAACAAAAATCTAGTTCTGGATCAAGAAAATCAAGAATTTGGTCGCGAATACAAAAAACTAGTTTTTGATCAAGAAAATCAAGAATTTGGTCCCGAATACAAAAAACAAGTTTTGGATCAAAAAAATCAAGAATTTGGTCTCGAATACAAAAATCTAGTTTTGGATCAAGAAAATCAAGAGCTGGGTCCCGAATACAAAAATCTAGTTTTGGATCAAGAAAATCAAGAATTTGGTCGCGAAGACAAAAATCTAGTTTTGGATCAAGAAAATCAAGAAGTGTGTCGCGAATACAATAAACTAGTTTTTGATCAAGAAAATCAAGAATTTGGTCCCGAATACAAAAAACTAGTTTTGGATCAAGAAAATCAAGAATTTGGTCGCGAATATAAAATACTAGTTTTGGATCAAGAAAATCAAGAATTTGGTCGCGAATACAAAAATCAAGTTTTGGATCAAGAAAATCAAGAATTTCGTCGCGAATACAAATATCTAGTTTTGGATCAAGAAAATCAAGAAGTGTGTCTCGAATACAAAAAACAAGTTTTGGATCAAAAAAATCAAGAACTGGGTCCCGAATGCAAAAAACTAGTTTTGGATCACGAAAATTAAGAATTTGGTCGCGAATACAAAAATCTAGTTTTGGATCAAGAAAATCAAGAATTTGGTCGCGAAAACAAAAATCTAGTTCTGGATCAAGAAAATCAAGAATTTGGTCGCGAATACAAAAAACTAGTTTTGGATCAAGAAAATCAAGAATTTGGTCGCGAATACAAAAAACTAGTTTTGGATCAAGAAAATCAAGAATTTCGTCGCGAATACAAATATCTAGTTTTGGATCAATAAAATCAAGAATTTCGTCGCGAATACCAATATCTAGTTTTGGATCAAGAAAATCAAGAAGTGTGTCGCGAATACAAAAAACAAGTTTGGGATCAAAAAAATCAAGAATTTGGTCCCGAATTCAAAAAACTAGTTTTGGATCAAGAAAATCAAGAATTTGGTCCCAAATACAAAAATCTAGTTTTGGATCAAGAAAATCAAGAATTTGGTCACGAAGACAAAAATCTAGTTTTGGATCAAGAAATCAAGAAGTGTGTCGCGAATACAAAAAAACAAGTTTTGGATCAAAAAAATCAAGAATTTGGCCCCGAATACAAAAATCTAGTTTTGGATCAAGAAAATCAAGAATTTGGTCGCGAAGACAAAAAACTAGTTTTGGATCAAGAAAATCAAGAAGTGTGTCGCGAATACAAAAAACATGTTTTGGATCAAGAAAATCAAGAATTTGTTCGCGAAGACAAAAATCTAGTTTTGGATCAAGAAAATCAAGAAGTGTGTCGCGAATACAAATATCTAGTTTTGGATCAAGAAAATCAAGACGTGTGTCTCGAATACAAAAAACAAGTTTTGGATCAAAAAAATCAAGAACTGGGTCCCGAATGCAAAAAACTAGTTTTGGATCACGAAAATTAAGAATTTGGTCGCGAATACAAAAATCTAGTTTTGGATCAAGAAAATCAAGAATTTGGTCGCGAAAACAAAAATCTAGTTCTGGATCAAGAAAATCAAGAATTTGGTCGCGAATACAAAAAACTAGTTTTGGATCAAGAAAATCAAGAATTTGGTCCCGAATACAAAAAACAAGTTTTGGATCAAAAAAATCAAGAATTTGGTCCCGAATTCAAAAAACTTGTTTTGATTCAAGAAAATCAAGAATTTGGTCCCGAATACAAAAATCTAGTTTTGGATCAAGAAAACAAGAATTTGGTCGCGAATACAAAAATCTTGGTTTGGATCAAGAAAATCAAGAATTTGGTCGCGAAAACAAAAATCTAGTTTTGTATCAAGAAAATCAAGAAGTGTGTCACGAATATAAAAAACTAGTTTTGGATCACGAAGATTAAGAATTTGGTCCCGAATACAAAAATCTAGTTTTGGATCAAGAAAATCAAGAAGTGTGTCGCGAATACAAAAATCTAGTTTTGGATCAAGAAAATCAAGAATTTGGTCGCGAATACAAAAATCTAGTTTTGGATCAAGAAAATCAAGAATTTCGTCGCGAATACAAATATCTAGTTTTGGATGAAGAAAAAATCAAGAAGTGTGTCTCGAATACAAAAAACAAGTTTTGGATCAAAAAAATCAAGAACTGGGTCCCGAATGCAAAAAACTAGTTTTGGATCACGAAAATCAAGAATTTGGTCGCGAATACAAAAATCTAGTTTTGGATCAAGAAAATCAAGAATTTGGTCGCGAAAACAAAAATCTAGTTCTGGATCAAGAAAATCAAGAATTTGGTCGCGAATACAAAAAACTAGTTTTTGATCAAGAAAATCAAGAAGCGTGTCGCGAATACAAAAAGCAAGTTTTGGATCAAGAAAAACAAGAATTTGGTCCCGAATACAAAAAACAAGTTTTGGATCAAAAAAATCAAGAATTTGGTCCCGAATTCAAAAAACTAGTTTTGATTCAAGAAAATCAAGAATTTGGTCCCGAATACAAAAATCTAGTTTTGGATCAAGAAAATCAAGAACTTGGTCGCGAATACAAAAATCTTGTTTTGGATCAAGAAAATCAAGAATTTGGTCGCGAAAACAAAAATCTAGTTTTGTATCAAGAAAATCAAGAAGTGTGTCACGAATACAAAAAACTAGTTTTGGATCACGAAGATTAAGAATTTGGTCCCGAATACAAAAATCTAGTTTTGGATCAAGAAAATCAAGAAGTGTGTCGCGAATACAAAAATCTAGTTTTGGATCAAGAAAATCAAGAATATGGTCGCGAATACAAAAAGCAAGTTTTGGATCAAGAAAATCAAGAATTTGGTCGCGAAAATAAAAATCTAGTTCGGAATCAAGAAAATCAAGAATTTGGTCGCGAATACAAAAATCTAGTTTTGGATCAAGAAAATCAAGAATTTGGTCGCGAATACAAAAAACTAGTTTTGGATCAAGAAAATCAAGAAGCGTGTCGCGAATACAAAAAACAAGTTTTGGATCAAGAAAATCAAGAATTTGGTCCCGAATACAAAAAACTAGTTTTGGATCAAGAAAATCAAGAATTTGGTCGCGAAGACAAAAATCTAGTTTTGGATCAAGAAAATCAAGAGCTTGGTCCCGAATACCAAAATCTAGTTTTGGATCAAGAAAATCAAGAATTTGGTCGCGAAAACAAAAATCTAGTTTTGGATCAAGAAAATCAAGAAGTGTGTCGCGAATACAAAAAACATGTTTTGGATCAAGAAAATCAAGAATTTGGTCGCGATAACAAAAATCTAGTTTTGGATCAAGAAAATCAAGAAGTGTGTCTCGAATACAAAAAACAAGTTTTGGATCAAAAAAATCAAGAACTGGGTCCCGAATGCAAAAAACTAGTTTTGGATCACGAAAATTAAGAATTTGGTCGCGAATACAAAAATCTAGTTTTGGATCAAGAAAATCAAGAATTTGGTCGCGAAAACAAAAATCTAGTTCTGGATCAAGAAAATCAAGAATTTGGTCGCGAATACAAAAAACTAGTTTTTGATCAAGAAAATCAAGAATTTGGTCCCGAATACAAAAAACAAGTTTTGGATCAAAAAAATCAAGAATTTGGTCTCGAATACAAAAATCTAGTTTTGGATCAAGAAAATCAAGAGCTGGGTCCCGAATACAAAAATCTAGTTTTGGATCAAGAAAATCAAGAATTTGGTCGCGAAGACAAAAATCTAGTTTTGGATCAAGAAAATCAAGAAGTGTGTCGCGAATACAATAAACTAGTTTTTGATCAAGAAAATCAAGAATTTGGTCCCGAATACAAAAAACTAGTTTTGGATCAAGAAAATCAAGAATTTGGTCGCGAATATAAAAAACTAGTTTTGGATCAAGAAAATCAAGAATTTGGTCGCGAATACAAAAATCAAGTTTTGGATCAAGAAAATCAAGAATTTCGTCGCGAATACAAATATCTAGTTTTGGATCAAGAAAATCAAGAAGTGTGTCTCGAATACAAAAAACAAGTTTTGGATCAAAAAAATCAAGAACTGGGTCCCGAATGCAAAAAACTAGTTTTGGATCACGAAAATTAAGAATTTGGTCGCGAATACAAAAATCTAGTTTTGGATCAAGAAAATCAAGAATTTGTTCGCGAAAACAAAAATCTAGTTCTGGATCAAGAAAATCAAGAATTTGGTCGCGAATACAAAAAACTAGTTTTGGATCAAGAAAATCAAGAATTTGGTCGCGAATACAAAAAACTAGTTTTGGATCAAGAAAATCAAGAATTTCGTCGCGAATACAAATATCTAGTTTTGGATCAATAAAATCAAGAATTTCGTCGCGAATACCAATATCTAGTTTTGGATCAAGAAAATCAAGAAGTGTGTCGCGAATACAAAAAACAAGTTTGGGATCAAAAAAATCAAGAATTTGGTCCCGAATTCAAAAAACTAGTTTTGGATCAAGAAAATCAAGAATTTGGTCCCAAATACAAAAATCTAGTTTTGTATCAAGAAAATCAAGAATTTGGTCACGAAGACAAAAATCTAGTTTTGGATCAAGAAATCAAGAAGTGTGTCGCGAATACAAAAAAACAAGTTTTGGATCAAAAAAATCAAGAATTTGGCCCCGAATACAAAAATCTATTTTTGGATCAAGAAAATCAAGAATTTGGTCGCGAAGACAAAAAACTAGTTTTGGATCAAGAAAATCAAGAAGTGTGTCGCGAATACAAAAAACATGTTTTGGATCAAGAAAATCAAGAATTTGTTCGCGAAGACAAAAATCTAGTTTTGGATCAAGAAAATCAAGAAGTGTGTCGCGAATACAAAAAACAAGTTTTGGATCAAAAAAATCAAGAATTTGGTCCCGAATTCAAAAATCTAGTTTTGGATAAAGAAAATCAAGAATTTGGTTCCGAATACAAAAATCTAGTTTTGGATCAAGAAAATCAAGAATTTGGTCGCGAATACAAAAATCTTGTTTTGGATCAAGAAAATCAAGAATTTGGTCGCGAAAACAAAAATCTAGTTTTGGATCAAGAAAATCAAGAAATGTCGCGAATACATAAAACTAGTTTTGGATCAAGAAAATCAAGAATTTGTTCCCGAATATGAAAACTAGTTTTGGATCACGAAGATTAAGAATTTGGTCCCGAATACAAAAATCTACTTTTGGATCAAGAAAATCAAGAAATGTGTCGCAAATACAAAAAACAAGTTTTGGATCAAAAAAATCAAGAATTTGGTCCCGAATACAAAAAACATGTTTTGGATCAAAAATTTCAAGAACTGGGTCCCGAATGCAAAAAACTAGTTTTGGATCACGAAAATTAAGAATTTGGTCGCGAATACAAAAATCTAGTTTTGGATCAAGAAAATCAAAAAGTGTGTCACGAATACAAAAAACTAGTTTTGGATCAAGAAAATCAAGAATTTGGCCCCGAATACAAAAATCTAGTTTTGGATCAAGAAAATCAAGAATTTGGTCGCGAAGACAAAAAACTAGTTTTGGATCAAGAAAATCAAGAAGTGTGTCGCGAATACCAAAAACAAGTTTGGGATCAAAAAAATCAAGAATTTGGTCCCGAATTCAAAAAACTAGTTTTGGATCAAGAAAATCAAGAATTTGGTCCCGAATACAAAAAAATCTAGTTTTGGATCAAGAAAATCAAGAATTTGGTCACGAAGACAAAAATCTAGTTTTGGATCAAGAAATCAAGATGTGTGTCGCGAATACAAAAAACAAGTTTTGGATCAAAAAAATCAAGAATTTGGCCCCGAATACAAAAATCTAGTTTTGGATCAAGAAAATCAAGAATTTGGTCGCGAAGACAAAAAACTAGTTTTGGATCAAGAAAATCAAGAAGTGTGTCGCGAATACAAAAAACATGTTTTGGATCAAGAAAATCAAGAATTTGTTCGCGAAGACAAAAATCTAGTTTTGGATCAAGAAAATCAAGAAGTGTGTCGCGAATACAAAAAACAAGTTTTGGATCAAAAAAATCAAGAATTTGGTCCCGAATTCAAAAATCTAGTTTTGGATCAAGAAAATCAAGAATTTGGTTCCGAATACAAAAATCTAGTTTTGGATCATGAAAATCAAGAATTTGGTCGCGAATACAAAAATCTTGTTTTGGATCAAGAAAATCAAGAATTTGGTCGCGAAAACAAAAATCTAGTTTTGGATCAAGAAAATCAAGAAGTGTCGCGAATACAAAAAACTAGTTTTGGATCAAGAAAATCAAGAATTTGTTCCCGAATACGAAAACTAGTTTTGGATCACGAAGATTAAGAATTTGGTCCCGAATACAAAAATCTACTTTTGGATCAAGAAAATCAAGAAGTGTGTCGCGAATACAAAAAACAAGTTTTGGTTCAAAAAAATCAAGAATTTGGTCCCGAATACAATAAACAAGTTTTGGATCAAAAATTTCAAGAACTGGGTCCCGAATGCAAAAAACTAGTTTTGGATCACGAAAATTAAGAATTTGGTCGCGAATACAAAAATCTAGTTGTGGATCAAGAAAATCAAGAATTTGGTCGCGAAAACAAAAATCTAGTTCTGGATCAAGAAAATCAAGAATTTGGTCGCGAATACAAAAAACTAGTTTTTGATCAAGAAAATCAAGAATTTGGTCCCGAATACAAAAAACAAGTTTTGGATCAAAAAAATCAAGAATTTGGTCCCGAATAAAAAAAACAAGTTTTGGATCAAAAAAATCAAGAATTTGGTCCCGAATACAAAAAACAAGTTTTGGATCAAAAAAATCAAGAATTTGGTCCCGAATTCAAAAAACTAGTTTTGATTCAAGAAAATCAAGAATTTGGTCCCGAATACAAAAATCTAGTTTTGGATCAAGAAAATAAAGAATTTGGTCGCGAATACAAAAATTTTGTTTTGGATCAAGAAAATCAAGAATTTGGTCGCGAAAACAAAAATCTAGTTTTGGATCAAGAAAATCAAGAAGTGTGTCACGAATACAAAAAACTAGTTTTGGATCAAGAAAATCAAGAATTTGGCCCCGAATACAAAAATCTAGTTTTGGATCAAGAAAATCAAGAATTTGGTCGCGAAGACAAAAAACTAGTTTTGGATCAAGAAAATCAAGAAGTGTGTCGCGAATACCAAAAACAAGTTTGGGATCAAAAAAATCAAGAATTTGGTCCCGAATTCAAAAAACTAGTTTTGGATCAAGAAAATCAAGAAGTTGGTCCCGAATACAAAAAAATCTAGTTTTGGATCAAGAAAATCAAGAATTTGGTCACGAAGACAAAAATCTAGTTTTGGATCAAGAAATCAAGAAGTGTGTCGCGAATACAAAAAACAAGTTTTGGATCAAAAAAATCAAGAATTTGGCCCCGAATACAAAAATCTAGTTTTGGATCAAGAAAATCAAGAATTTGGTCGCGAAGACAAAAAACTAGTTTTGGATCAAGATAATCAAGAAGTGTGTCGCGAATACAAAAAACATGTTTTGTTTCAAGAAAATCAAGAATTTGTTCGCGAAGACAAAAATCTAGTTTTGGATCAAGAAAATCAAGAATTGGGTCCCGAATTCAAAAATCTAGTTTTGGATCAAGAAAATCAAGAATTTGGTTCCGAATACAAAAATCTAGTTTTGGATCAAGAAAATCAAGAATTTGGTCGCGAATACAAAAATCTTGTTTTGGATCAAGAAAATCAAGAATTTGGTCGCGAAAACAAAAATCTAGTTTTGGATCAAGAAAATCAAGAAGTGTCGTGAATACAAAAAACTAGTTTTGGATCAAGAAAATTAAGAATTTGTTCCCGAATACAAAAACTAGTTTTGGATCACGAAGATTAAGAATTTGGTCCCGAATACAAAAATCTACTTTTGGATCAAGAAAATCAAGAAATGTGTCGCGAATACAAAAAACAAGTTTTGGATCAAAAAAATCAAGAATTTGGTCCCGAATACAAAAAACATGTTTTGGATCAAAAATTTCAAGAACTGGGTCCCGAATGCAAAAAACTAGTTTTGGATCACGAAAATTAAGAATTTGGTCGCGAATACAAAAATCTAGTTTTGGATCAAGAAAATCAAAAAGTGTGTCACGAATACAAAAAACTAGTTTTGGATCAAGAAAATCAAGAATTTGGCCCCGAATACAAAAATCTAGTTTTGGATCAAGAAAATCAAGAATTTGGTCGCGAAGACAAAAAACTAGTTTTGGATCAAGAAAATCAAGAAGTGTGTCGCGAATACCAAAAACAAGTTTGGGATCAAAAAAATCAAGAATTTGGTCCCGAATTCAAAAAACTAGTTTTGGATCAAGAAAATCAAGAATTTGGTCCCGAATACAAAAAAATCTAGTTTTGGATCAAGAAAATCAAGAATTTGGTCACGAAGACAAAAATCTAGTTTTGGATCAAGAAATCATGATGTGTGTCGCGAATACAAAAAACAAGTTTTGGATCAAAAAAATCAAGAATTTGGCCCCGAATACAAAAATCTAGTTTTGGATCAAGAAAATCAAGAATTTGGTCGCGAAGACAAAAAACTAGTTTTGGATCAAGAAAATCAAGAAGTGTGTCGCGAATACAAAAAACATGTTTTGGATCAAGAAAATCAAGAATTTGTTCGCGAAGACAAAAATCTAGTTTTGGATCAAGAAAATCAAGAAGTGTGTCGCGAATACAAAAAACAAGTTTTGGATCAAAAAAATCAAGAATTTGGTCCCGAATTCAAAAATCTAGTTTTGGATCAAGAAAATCAAGAATTTGGTTCCGAATACAAAAATCTAGTTTTGGATCATGAAAATCAAGAATTTGGTCGCGAATACAAAAATCTTGTTTTGGATCAAGAAAATCAAGAATTTGGTCGCGAAAACAAAAATCTAGTTTTGGATCAAGAAAATCAAGAAGTGTCGCGAATACAAAAAACTAGTTTTGGATCAAGAAAATCAAGAATTTGTTCCCGAATACGAAAACTAGTTTTGGATCACGAAGATTAAGAATTTGGTCCCGAATACAAAAATCTACTTTTGGATCAAGAAAATCAAGAAGTGTGTCGCGAATACAAAAAACAAGTTTTGGTTCAAAAAAATCAAGAATTTGGTCCCGAATACAAAAAACATGTTTTGGATCAGAAATTTCAAGAACTGGGTCCCGAATGCAAAAAACTAGTTTTGGATCACGAAAATTAAGAATTTGGTCGCGAATACAAAAATCTAGTTTTGGATCAAGAAAATCAAAAAGTGTGTCACGAATACAAAAAACTAGTTTTGGATCAAGAAAATCAAGAATTTGGCCCCGAATACAAAAATCTAGTTTTGGATCAAGAAAATCAAGAATTTGGTCGCGAAGACAAAAAACTAGTTTTGGATCAAGAAAATCAAGAAGTGTGTCGCGAATACCAAAAACAAGTTTGGGATCAAAAAAATCAAGAATTTGGTCCCGAATTCAAAAAACTAGTTTTGGATCAAGAAAATCAAGAATTTGGTCCCGAATACAAAAAAATCTAGTTTTGGATCAAGAAAATCAAGAATTTGGTCACGAAGACAAAAATCTAGTTTTGGATCAAGAAATCAAGATGTGTGTCGCGAATACAAAAAACAAGTTTTGGATCAAAAAAATCAAGAATTTGGCCCCGAATACAAAAATCTAGTTTTGGATCAAGAAAATCAAGAATTTGGTCGCGAAGACAAAAAACTAGTTTTGGATCAAGAAAATCAAGAAGTGTGTCGCGAATACAAAAAACATGTTTTGGATCAAGAAAATCAAGAATTTGTTCGCGAAGACAAAAATCTAGTTTTGGATCAAGAAAATCAAGAAGTGTGTCGCGAATACAAAAAACAAGTTTTGGATCAAAAAAATCAAGAATTTGGTCCCGAATTCAAAAATCTAGTTTTGGATCAAGAAAATCAAGAATTTGGTTCCGAATACAAAAATCTAGTTTTGGATCATGAAAATCAAGAATTTGGTCGCGAATACAAAAATCTTGTTTTGGATCAAGAAAATCAAGAATTTGGTCGCGAAAACAAAAATCTAGTTTTGGATCAAGAAAATCAAGAAGTGTCGCGAATACAAAAAACTAGTTTTGGATCAAGAAAATCAAGAATTTGTTCCCGAATACGAAAACTAGTTTTGGATCACGAAGATTAAGAATTTGGTCCCGAATACAAAAATCTACTTTTGGATCAAGAAAATCAAGAAGTGTGTCGCGAATACAAAAAACAAGTTTTGGTTCAAAAAAATCAAGAATTTGGTCCCGAATACAATAAACAAGTTTTGGATCAAAAATTTCAAGAACTGGGTCCCGAATGCAAAAAACTAGTTTTGGATCACGAAAATTAAGAATTTGGTCGCGAATACAAAAATCTAGTTGTGGATCAAGAAAATCAAGAATTTGGTCGCGAAAACAAAAATCTAGTTCTGGATCAAGAAAATCAAGAATTTGGTCGCGAATACAAAAAACTAGTTTTTGATCAAGAAAATCAAGAATTTGGTCCCGAATACAAAAAACAAGTTTTGGATCAAAAAAATCAAGAATTTGGTCCCGAATAAAAAAAACAAGTTTTGGATCAAAAAAATCAAGAATTTGGTCCCGAATACAAAAAACAAGTTTTGGATCAAAAAAATCAAGAATTTGGTCCCGAATTCAAAAAACTAGTTTTGATTCAAGAAAATCAAGAATTTGGTCCCGAATACAAAAATCTAGTTTTGGATCAAGAAAATAAAGAATTTGGTCGCGAATACAAAAATCTTGTTTTGGATCAAGAAAATCAAGAATTTGGTCGCGAAAACAAAAATCTAGTTTTGGATCAAGAAAATCAAGAAGTGTGTCACGAATACAAAAAACTAGTTTTGGATCAAGAAAATCAAGAATTTGGCCCCGAATACAAAAATCTAGTTTTGGATCAAGAAAATCAAGAATTTGGTCGCGAAGACAAAAAACTAGTTTTGGATCAAGAAAATCAAGAAGTGTGTCGCGAATACCAAAAACAAGTTTGGGATCAAAAAAATCAAGAATTTGGTCCCGAATTCAAAAAACTAGTTTTGGATCAAGAAAATCAAGAAGTTGGTCCCGAATACAAAAAAATCTAGTTTTGGATCAAGAAAATCAAGAATTTGGTCACGAAGACAAAAATCTAGTTTTGGATCAAGAAATCAAGAAGTGTGTCGCGAATACAAAAAACAAGTTTTGGATCAAAAAAATCAAGAATTTGGCCCCGAATACAAAAATCTAGTTTTGGATCAAGAAAATCAAGAATTTGGTCGCGAAGACAAAAAACTAGTTTTGGATCAAGATAATCAAGAAGTGTGTCGCGAATACAAAAAACATGTTTTGTTTCAAGAAAATCAAGAATTTGTTCGCGAAGACAAAAATCTAGTTTTGGATCAAGAAAATCAAGAATTGGGTCCCGAATTCAAAAATCTAGTTTTGGATCAAGAAAATCAAGAATTTGGTTCCGAATACAAAAATCTAGTTTTGGATCAAGAAAATCAAGAATTTGGTCGCGAATACAAAAATCTTGTTTTGGATCAAGAAAATCAAGAATTTGGTCGCGAAAACAAAAATCTAGTTTTGGATCAAGAAAATCAAGAAGTGTCGTGAATACAAAAAACTAGTTTTGGATCAAGAAAATTAAGAATTTGTTCCCGAATACAAAAACTAGTTTTGGATCACGAAGATTAAGAATTTGGTCCCGAATACAAAAATCTACTTTTGGATCAAGAAAATCAAGAAGTGTGTCGCGAATACAAAAAACAAGTTTTGGATCAAAAAAATCAACAATTTGGTCCCGAATTCAAAAAACTAGTTTTGATTCAAGAAAATCAAGAATTTGGTCCCGAATACAAAAATCTAGTTTTGGATCAAGAAAATCAAGAATTTGGTCCCGAATACAAAAACTAGTTTTGGATCAAGAAAATAAAGAATTTGGTCGCGAAAACAAAAATCTAGTTCTGGATCAAGAAAATCAAGAATTTGGTCGCGAATACAAAAAACTAGTTTTTGATCAAGAAAATCAAGAATTTGGTCCCGAATACAAAAAACAAGTTTTGGATCAAAAAAATCAAGAATTTGGTCCCGAATACAAAAAACAAGTTTTGGATCAAAAAAATCAAGAATTTGGTCGCGAATACAAAAAACAAGTTTTGGATCAAAAAAATCAAGAATTGGGTCCCGAATTCAAAAATCTAGTTTTGGATCAAGAAAATCAAGAATTTGGTTCCGAATACAAAAATCTAGTTTTGGATCAAGAAAATCAAGAATTTGGTCGCGAATACAAAAATCTTGTTTTGGATCAATAAAATCAAGAATTTGGTCGCGAAAACAAAAATCTAGTTTTGGATCAAGAAAATCAAGAAGTGTCGTGAATACAAAAAACTAGTTTTGGATCAAGAAAATCAAGAATTTGTTCCCGAATACAAAAACTAGTTTTGGATCACGAAGATTAAGAATTTGGTCCCGAATACAAAAATCTACTTTTGGATCAAGAAAATCAAGAAGTGTGTCGCGAATACAAAAAACATGTTTTGGATCAAAAAAATCAAGAATTTTGTCCCGAATACAAAAAACAAGTTTTGGATCAAAAAAATCAAGAACTGGGTCCCGAATGCAAAAAACTAGTTTTGGATCACGAAAATTAAGAATTTGGTCGCGAATACAAAAATCTAGTTTTGGATCAAGAAAATCAAGAATTTGGTCGCGAAAACAAAAATCTAGTTCTGGATCAAGAAAATCAAGAATTTGGTCGCGAATACAAAAAACTAGTTTTTGATCAAGAAAATCAAGAATTTGGTCCCGAATACAAAAAACAAGTTTTGGATCAAAAAAATCAAGAATTTGGTCCCGAATACAAAAAACAAGTTTTGGATCAAAAAAATCAAGAATTTGGTCGCGAATACAAAAAACAAGTTTTGGATCAAAAAAATCAACAATTTGGTCCCGAATTCAAAAAACTAGTTTTGATTCAAGAAAATCAAGAATTTGGTCCCGAATACAAAAATCTAGTTTTGGATCAAGAAAATCAAGAATTTGGTCCCGAATACAAAAACTAGTTTTGGATCAAGAAAATAAAGAATTTGGTCGCGAAAACAAAAATCTAGTTCTGGATCAAGAAAATCAAGAATTTGGTCGCGAATACAAAAAACTAGTTTTTGATCAAGAAAATCAAGAATTTGGTCCCGAATACAAAAAACAAGTTTTGGATCAAAAAAATCAAGAATTTGGTCCCGAATACAAAAAACAAGTTTTGGATCAAAAAAATCAAGAATTTGGTCGCGAATACAAAAAACAAGTTTTGGATCAAAAAAATCAAGAATTGGGTCCCGAATTCAAAAATCTAGTTTTGGATCAAGAAAATCAAGAATTTGGTTCCGAATACAAAAATCTAGTTTTGGATCAAGAAAATCAAGAATTTGGTCGCGAATACAAAAATCTTGTTTTGGATCAAGAAAATCAAGAATTTGGTCGCGAAAACAAAAATCTAGTTTTGGATCAAGAAAATCAAGAAGTGTCGTGAATACAAAAAACTAGTTTTGGATCAAGAAAATCAAGAATTTGTTCCCGAATACAAAAACTAGTTTTGGATCACGAAGATTAAGAATTTGGTCCCGAATACAAAAATCTACTTTTGGATCAAGAAAATCAAGAAGTGTGTCGCGAATACAAAAAACATGTTTTGGATCAAAAAAATCAAGAATTTTGTCCCGAATACAAAAAACAAGTTTTGGATCAAAAAAATCAAGAACTGGGTCCCGAATGCAAAAAACTAGTTTTGGATCACGAAAATTAAGAATTTGGTCGCGAATACAAAAATCTAGTTTTGGATCAAGAAAATCAAGAATTTGGTCGCGAAAACAAAAATCTAGTTCTGGATCAAGAAAATCAAGAATTTGGTCGCGAATACAAAAAACTAGTTTTTGATCAAGAAAATCAAGAATTTGGTCCCGAATACAAAAAACAAGTTTTGGATCAAAAAAATCAAGAATTTGGTCCCGAATACAAAAAACAAGTTTTGGATCAAAAAAATCAAGAATTTGGTCGCGAATACAAAAAACAAGTTTTGGATCAAAAAAATCAACAATTTGGTCCCGAATTCAAAAAACTAGTTTTGATTCAAGAAAATCAAGAATTTGGTCCCGAATACAAAAATCTAGTTTTGGATCAAGAAAATCAAGAATTTGGTCCCGAATACAAAAACTAGTTTTGGATCAAGAAAATAAAGAATTTGGTCGCGAAAACAAAAATCTAGTTCTGGATCAAGAAAATCAAGAATTTGGTCGCGAATACAAAAAACTAGTTTTTGATCAAGAAAATCAAGAATTTGGTCCCGAATACAAAAAACAAGTTTTGGATCAAAAAAATCAAGAATTTGGTCCCGAATACAAAAAACAAGTTTTGGATCAAAAAAATCAAGAATTTGGTCGCGAATACAAAAAACAAGTTTTGGATCAAAAAAATCAAGAATTGGGTCCCGAATTCAAAAATCTAGTTTTGGATCAAGAAAATTAAGAATTTGGTTCCGAATACAAAAATCTAGTTTTGGATCAAGAAAATCAAGAATTTGGTCGCGAATACAAAAATCTTGTTTTGGATCAAGAAAATCAAGAATTTGGTCGCGAAAACAAAAATCTAGTTTTGGATCAAGAAAATCAAGAAGTGTCGTGAATACAAAAAACTAGTTTTGGATCAAGAAAATCAAGAATTTGTTCCCGAATACAAAAACTAGTTTTGGATCACGAAGATTAAGAATTTGGTCCCGAATACAAAAATCTACTTTTGGATCAAGAAAATCAAGAAGTGTGTCGCGAATACAAAAAACATGTTTTGGATCAAAAAAATCAAGAATTTTGTCCCGAATACAAAAAACAAGTTTTGGATCAAAAAAATCAAGAACTGGGTCCCGAATGCAAAAAACTAGTTTTGGATCACGAAAATTAAGAATTTGGTCGCGAATACAAAAATCTAGTTTTGGATCAAGAAAATCAAGAATTTGGTCGCGAAAACAAAAATCTAGTTCTGGATCAAGAAAATCAAGAATTTGGTCGCGAATACAAAAAACTAGTTTTTGATCAAGAAAATCAAGAATTTGGTCCCGAATACAAAAAACAAGTTTTGGATCAAAAAAATCAAGAATTTGGTCCCGAATACAAAAAACAAGTTTTGGATCAAAAAAATCAAGAATTTGGTCGCGAATACAAAAAACAAGTTTTGGATCAAAAAAATCAACAATTTGGTCCCGAATTCAAAAAACTAGTTTTGATTCAAGAAAATCAAGAATTTGGTCCCGAATACAAAAATCTAGTTTTGGATCAAGAAAATCAAGAATTTGGTCCCGAATACAAAAACTAGTTTTGGATCAAGAAAATAAAGAATTTGGTCGCGAAAACAAAAATCTAGTTCTGGATCAAGAAAATCAAGAATTTGGTCGCGAATACAAAAAACTAGTTTTTGATCAAGAAAATCAAGAATTTGGTCCCGAATACAAAAAACAAGTTTTGGATCAAAAAAATCAAGAATTTGGTCCCGAATACAAAAAACAAGTTTTGGATCAAAAAAATCAAGAATTTGGTCGCGAATACAAAAAACAAGTTTTGGATCAAAAAAATCAAGAATTGGGTCCCGAATTCAAAAATCTAGTTTTGGATCAAGAAAATCAAGAATTTGGTTCCGAATACAAAAATCTAGTTTTGGATCAAGAAAATCAAGAATTTGGTCGCGAATACAAAAATCTTGTTTTGGATCAAGAAAATCAAGAATTTGGTCGCGAAAACAAAAATCTAGTTTTGGATCAAGAAAATCAAGAAGTGTCGTGAATACAAAAAACTAGTTTTGGATCAAGAAAATCAAGAATTTGTTCCCGAATACAAAAACTAGTTTTGGATCACGAAGATTAAAAATTTGGTCCCGAATACAAAAATCTACTTTTGGATCAAGAAAATCAAGAAGTGTGTCGCGAATACAAAAAACATGTTTTGGATCAAAAAAATCAAGAATTTTGTCCCGAATACAAAAAACAAATTTTGGATCAAAAAAATCAAGAACTGGGTCCCGAATGCAAAAAACTAGTTTTGGATCACGAAAATTAAGAATTTGGTCGCGAATACAAAAATCTAGTTTTGGATCAAGAAAATCAAGAATTTGGTCGCGAAAACAAAAATCTAGTTCTGGATCAAGAAAATCAAGAATTTGGTCGCGAATACAAAAAACTAGTTTTTGATCAAGAAAATCAAGAATTTGGTCCCGAATACAAAAAATAAGTTTTGGATCAAAAAAATCAAGAATTTGGTCCCGAATACAAAAAACAAGTTTTGGATCAAAAAAATCAAGAATTTGGTCGCGAATACAAAAAACAATTTTTGGATCAAAAAAATCAACAATTTGGTCCCGAATTCAAAAAACTAGTTTTGATTCAAGAAAATCAAGAATTTGGTCCCGAATACAAAAATCTAGTTTTGGATCAAGAAAATCAAGAATTTGGTCCCGAATACAAAAAACAAGTTTTGGATCAAAAAAATCAAGAATTTGGTCCCGAATACAAAAATCTAGTTTTGGATCAAGAAAATCAAGAAGTGTGTCACGAATACAAAAAACTAGTTTTGGATCAAGAAAATCAAGAATTTGGCCCCGAATACAAAAATCTAGTTTTGGATCAAGAAAATCAAGAATTTGGTCGCGAAAACAAAAATCTAGTTCTGGATCAAGAAAATCAAGAATTTGGTCGCGAATACAAAAAACTAGTTTTTGATCAAGAAAATCAAGAATTTGGTCCCGAATACAAAAAACAAGTTTTGGATCAAAAAAATCAAGAATTTGGTCCCGAATACAAAAAACAAGTTTTGGATCAAAAAAATCAAGAATTTGGTCCCGAATACAAAAAACAAGTTTTGGATCAAAAAAATCAAGAATTTGGTCCCGAATTCAAAAATCTAGTTTTGGATCAAGAAAATCAAGAATTTGGTTCCGAATACAAAAATCTAGTTTTGGATCAAGAAAATCAAGAATTTGGTCGCGAATACAAAAATCTTGTTTTGGATCAAGAAAATCAAGAATTTGGTCGCGAAAACAAAAATCTAGTTTTGGATCAAGAAAATCAAGAAATGTCGCGAATACAAAAAACTAGTTTTGGATCAAGAAAATCAAGAATTTGTTCCCGAATACGAAAACTAGTTTTGGATCACGAAGATGAAGAATTTGGTCCCGAATACAAAAATTTACTTTTGGATCAAGAAAATCAAGAAGTGTGTCGCGAATACAAAAAACAAGTTTTGGATCAAAAAAATCAAGAATTTGGTCCCGAATACATAAAACAAGTTTTGGATCAAAAAAATCAAGAACTGGGTCCCGAATGCAAAAAACTAGTTTTGGATCACGAAAATTAAGAATTTGGTCGCGAATACAAAAATCTAGTTTTGGATCAAGAAAATCAAGAATTTGGTCGCGAAAACAAAAATCTAGTTCTGGATCAAGAAAATCAAGAATTTGGTCGCGAATACAAAAAACTAGTTTTTGATCAAGAAAATCAAGAATTTGGTCCCGAATACAAAAAACAAGTTTTGGATCAAAAAAATCAAGAATTTGGTCCCGAATAAAAAAAACAAGTTTTGGATCAAAAAAATCAAGAATTTGGTCGCGAAGACAAAAGTCTAGTTTTGGATCAAGAAATCAAGAAGTGTGTCGCGAATACAAAAAAAAAGTTTTGGATCAAAAAAATCAAGGATTTGGCCCCGAATACAAAAATCTCGTTTTGGATCAAGAAAATCAAGAATTTGGTCGCGAAGACAAAAAACTAGTTTTGGATCAAGAAAATCAAGAAGTGTGTCGCGAATACAAAAAACATGTTTTGGATCAAGAAAATCAAGAATTTGGTCGCGAAGACCAAAAACTAGTTTTGGATCAAGAAAATCAAGAAGTGTGTCGCGAATACAAAAAACATGTTTTGTATCAAGAAAATCAAGAATTTGGTCGCGAAGACAAAAATCTAGTTTTGGATCAAGAAAATCAAGAAGTGTGTCGCGAATACAAAAAACAAGTTTGGGATCAAAAAAATCAAGAATTTGGTCACGAATTCAAAAAACTAGTTTTGGAACAAGAAAATCAAGAATTTGGTCCCAAATACAAAAATATAGTTTTGGATCAAGAAAATCAAGAATTTGGACACGAAGACAAAAATCTAGTTTTGGATCAAGAAATCAAGAAGTGTGTCGCGAATACAAAAAACAAGTTTTGGATCAAAAAAATCAAGAATTTGGCCCCGAATACAAAAATCTAGTTTTGGATCAAGAAAATCAAGAATTTGGTCGCGAAGACAAAAAACTAGTTTTGGATCAAGAAAATCAAGAAGTGTGTCGCGAATACAAAAAACATGTTTTGGATCAAGAAAATCAAGAATTTGTTCGCGAAGACAAAAATCTAGTTTTGGATCAAGAAAATCAAGAAGTGTGTCGCGAATACAAAAAACAAGTTTTGGATCAAAAAAATCAAGAATTTGGTCCCGAATTCAAAAATCTAGTTTTGGATAAAGAAAATCAAGAATTTGGTTCCGAATACAAAAATCTAGTTTTGGATCATGAAAATCAAGAATTTGGTCGCGAATACAAAAATCTTGTTTTGGATCAAGAAAATCAAGAATTTGGTCGCGAAAACAAAAATCTAGTTTTGGATCAAGAAAATCAAGAAATGTCGCGAATAAAAAAAACTAGTTTTGGATCAAGAAAATCAAGAATTTGTTCCCGAATACGAAAACTAGTTTTGGATCACGAAGATTAAGAATTTGGTCCCGAATACAAAAATCTACTTTTGGATCAAGAAAATCAAGAAGTGTGTCACGAATACAAAAAACAAGTTTTGGATCAAAAAAATTAAGAATTTGGTCCCGAATACAATAAACAAGTTTTGGATCAAAAATTTCAAGAACTGGGTCCCGAATGCAAAAAACTAGTTTTGGATCACGAAAATTAAGAATTTGGTCGCGAATACAAAAATCTAGTTGTGGATCAAGAAAATCAAGAATTTGGTCGCGAAAACAAAAATCTAGTTCTGGATCAAGAAAATCAAGAATTTGGTCGCGAATACAAAAAACTAGTTTTTGATCAAGAAAATCAAGAATTTGGTCCCGAATACAAAAAACAAGTTTTGGATCAAAAAAATCAAGAATTTGGTCCCGAATAAAAAAAACAAGTTTTGGATCAAAAAAATCAAGAATTTGGTCCCGAATACAAAAAACAAGTTTTGGATCAAAAAAATCAAGAATTTGGTCCCGAATTCAAAAAACTAGTTTTGATTCAAGAAAATCAAGAATTTGGTCCAGAATACAAAAATCTAGTTTTGGATCAAGAAAATAAAGAATTTGGTCGCGAATACAAAAATCTTGTTTTGGATCAAGAAAATCAAGAATTTGGTCGCGAAAACAAAAATCTAGTTTTGGATCAAGAAAATCAAGAAGTGTGTCACGAATACAAAAAACTAGTTTTGGATCAAGAAAATCAAGAATTTGGTCCCGAATACAAAAATCTAGTTTTGGATCAAGAAAATCAAGAATTTGGTCGCGAAGACAAAAAACTAGTTTTGGATCAAGAAAATCAAGAAGTGTGTCGCGAATACCAAAAACAAGTTTGGGATCAAAAAAATCAAGAATTTGGTCCCGAATTCAAAAAACTAGTTTTGGATCAAGAAAATCAAGAATTTGGTCCCGAATACAAAAAAATCTAGTTTTGGATCAAGAAAATCAAGAATTTGGTCACGAAGACAAAAATCTAGTTTTGGATCAAGAAATCAAGAAGTGTGTCACGAATACAAAAAACAAGTTTTGGATCAAAAAAATCAAGAATTTGGCCCCGAATACAAAAATCTAGTTTTGGATCAAGAAAATCAAGAATTTGGTCACGAAGACAAAAATCTAGTTTTGGATCAAGAAATCAAGAAGTGTGTCGCGAATACAAAAAACAAGTTTTGGATCCAAAAAAATCAAGAATTTGGCCCCGAATACAAAAATCTAGTTTTGGATCAAGAAAATCAAGAATTTGGTCGCGAAGACAAAAAACTAGTTTTGTATCAAGAAAATCAAGAAGTGTGTCGCGAATACAAAAAACATGTTTTGGATCAAGAAAATCAAGAATTTGTTCGCGAAGACAAAAATCTAGTTTTGGATCAAGAAAATCAAGAAGTGTGTCGCGAATACAAAAAACAAGTTTTGGATCAAAAAAATCAAGAATTTGGTCCCAAATTCAAAAATCTAGTTTTGGATCAAGAAAATCAAGAATTTGGTTCCGAATACAAAAATCTAGTTTTGGATCATGAAAATCAAGAATTTGGTCGCGAATACAAAAATCTTGTTTTGGATCAAGAAAATCAAGAATTTGGTCGCGAAAACAAAAATCTAGTTTTGGATCAAGAAAATCAAGAAGTGTCGCGAATACAAAAAACTAGTTTTGGATCAAGAAAATCAAGAATTTGTTCCCGAATACAAAAACTAGTTTTGGATCACGAAGATTAAGAATTTGGTCCCGAATACAAAAATCTACTTTTGGATCAAGAAAATCAAGAAGTGTGTCGCGAATACAAAAAACAATTTTTGGATCAAAAAAATCAAGAATTTGGTCCCGAATACAAAAAACAAGTTTTGGATCAAAAAAATCAAGAACTGGGTCCCGAATGCAAAAAACTAGTTTTGGATCACGAAAATTAAGAATTTGGTCGCGAATACGAAAATCTAGTTTTGGATCAAGAAAATCAAGAATTTGGTCGCGAAAACAAAAATCTAGTTCTGGATCAAGAAAATCAAAAATTTGGTCGCGAATACAAAAAACTAGTTTTTGATCAAGAAAATCAAGAATTTGGTCCCGAATACAAAAAACAAGTTTTGGATCAAAAAAATCAAGAATTTGGTCCCGAATACAAAAAACAAGTTTTGGATCAAAAAAATCAAGAATTTGGTCCCGAATACAAAAAACAAGTTTTGGATCAAAAAAATCAAGAATTTGGTCCCGAATACAAAAAACAAGTTTTGGATCAAAAAAATCAAGAACTGGGTCCCGAATGCAAAAAACTAGTTTTGGATCACGAAAATTAAGAATTTGGTCGCGAATACGAAAATCTAGTTTTGGATCAAGAAAATCAAGAATTTGGTCGCGAAAACAAAAATCTAGTTCTGGATCAAGAAAATCAAAAATTTGGTCGCGAATACAAAAAACTAGTTTTTGATCAAGAAAATCAAGAATTTGGTCCCGAATACAAAAAACAAGTTTTGGATCAAAAAAATCAAGAATTTGGTCCCGAATACAAAAAACAAGTTATGGATCAAAAAAATCAAGAATTTGGTCCCGAATACAAAAAACAAGTTTTGGATCAAAAAAATCAAGAATTTGGTCCCGAATTCAAAAATCTAGTTTTGGATCAAGAAAATCAAGAATTTGGTTCCGAATACAAAAATTTAGTTTTGGATCAAGAAAATCAAGAATTTGGTCGCGAATACAAAAATCTTGTTTTGGATCAAGAAAATCAAGAATTTGGTCGCGAAAATAAAAATCTAGTTTTGGATCAAGAAAATCAAGAAATGTCGCGAATACAAAAAACTAGTTTTGGATCAAGAAAATCAAGAATTTGTTCCCGAATACGAAAACTAGTTTTGGATCACGAAGATTAAGAATTTGGTCCCGAATACAAAAATCTACTTTTGGATCAAGAAAATCAAGAAGTGTGTCGCGAATACAAAAAACAAGTTTTGGATCATAAAAATCAAGAATTTGGTCCCGAATACAAAAAACATGTTTTGGATCAAAAAAATCAAGAACTGGGTCCCGAATGCAAAAAACTAGTTTTGGATCACGAAAATTAAGAATTTGATCGCGAATACAAAAATCTAGTTTTGGATCAAGAAAATCAAGAATTTGGTCGCGAAAACAAAAATCTAGTTCTGGATCAAGAAAATCAAGAATTTGGTCGAGAATACAAAAAACTAGTTTTTGATCAAGAAAATCAAGAATTTGGTCCCGAATACAAAAAACAAGTTTTGGATCAAAAAAATCAAGAATTTGGTCCTGAATACAAACAACAAGTTTTGGATCAAAAAAATCAAGAATTTGGTCCCGAATTCAAAAAACTAGTTTTGATTCAAGAAAATCAAGAATTTGGTCCCGAATACAAAAATCTAGTTTTGGATCAAGAAAATAAAGAATTTGGTCGCGAATACAAAAATCTTGTTTTGGATCAAGAAAATCAAGAATTTGGTCGCGAAAACAAAAATCTAGTTTTGGATCAAGAAAATCAAGAAGTGTGTCACGAATACAAAAAACTAGTTTTGGATCAAGAAAATCAAGAATTTGGCCCCGAATACAAAAATCTAGTTTTGGATCAAGAAAATCAAGAATTTGGTCGCGAAGACAAAAAACTAGTTTTGGATCAAGAAAATCAAGAAGTGTGTCGCGAATACCAAAAACAAGTTTGGGATCAAAAAAATCAAGAATTTGGTCCCGAATTCAAAAAACTAGTTTTGGATCAAGAAAATCAAGAATTTGGTCCCGAATACAAAAAAATCTAGTTTTGGATCAAGAAAATCAAGAATTTGGTCACGAAGACAAAAATCTAGTTTTGGATCAAGAAATCAAGAAGTATGTCGCGAATACAAAAAACTAGTTTTGGATCAAGAAAATCAAGAATTTGGCCCCGAATACAAAAATCTAGTTTTGGATCAAGAAAATCAAGAATTTGGTCGCGAAGACAAAAAACTAGTTTTGGATCAAGAAAATCAAGAAGTGTGTCGCGAATACAAAAAACATGTTTTGGATCAAGAAAATCAAGAATTTGTTCGCGAAGACAAAAATCTAGTTTTTGATCAAGAAAATCAAGAAGTGTGTCGCGAATACAAAAAACAAGTTTTGGATCAAAAAAATCAAGAATTTGGTCCCGAATTCAAAAATCTAGTTTTGGATCAAGAAAATCAAGAATTTGGTTCCGAATACAAAAATCTAGTTTTGGATCAAGAAAATCAAGAATTTGGTCGCGAGTACAAAAATCTTGTTTTGGATCAAGAAAATCAAGAATTTGGTCGCGAAAACAAAAATCTAGTTTTGGATCAAGAAAATCAAGAATTTGGTCCCGAATTCAAAAATCTAGTTTTGGATCAAGAAAATCAAGAATTTGGTTCCGAATACAAAAATCTAGTTTTGGATCAAGAAAATCAAGAATTTGCTCGCGAATACAAAAATCTTGTTTTGGATCAAGAAAATCAAGAATTTGGTCGCGAAAACAAAAATCTAGTTTTGGATCAAGAAAATCAAGAAATGTCGCGAATACAAAAAACTATTTTTGGATCAAGAAAATCAAGAATTTGTTCCCGACTACGAAAACTAGTTTTGGATCACGAAGATTAAGAATTTGGTCCCGAATACAAAAATCTACTTTTGGATCAAGAAAATCAAGAAGTGTGTCGCGAATACAAAAAACAAGTTTTGGATCAAAAAAATCAAGAATATGGTCCCGAATACGAAAAACAAGTTTTGGATCAAAAAAATCAAGAACTGGGTCCCGAATGCAAAAAACTAGTTTTGGATCACGAAAATTAAGAATTTGGTCGCGAATACAAAAATCTAGTTTTGGATCAAGAAAATCAAGAATTTGGTCGCGAAAACAAAAATCTAGTTCTGGATCAAGAAAATCAAGAATTTGGTCGAGAATACAAAAATCTAGTTTTGGATCAAGAAAATCAAGAACTTGGTCCCGAATACAAAAAACAAGTTTTGAATCAAAAAAATCAAGAATTTGGTCCCGAATACAAAAAACAAGTTTTGGATCAAAAAAATCAAGAATTTGGTCCCGAATTCAAAAAACTAGTTTTGATTCAAGAAAATCAAGAATTTGGTCCCGAATACAAAAATCTAGTTTTGGATCAAGAAAATAAAGAATTTGGTCGCGAATACAAAAATCTTGTTTTGGATCAAGAAAATCAAGAATTTGGTCGCGAAAACAAAAATCTAGTTTTGGATCAAGAAAATCAAGAAGTGTGTCGCGAATACAAAAAACAAGTTTGGGATCAAAAAAATCAAGAATTTGGTCACGAATTCAAAAAACTAGTTTTGGAACAAGAAAATCAAGAATTTGGTCCCAAATACAAAAATATAGTTTTGGATCAAGAAAATCAAGAATTTGGACACGAAGACAAAAATCTAGTTTTGGATCAAGAAATCAAGAAGTGTGTCACGAATACAAAAAACTAGTTTTGGATCAAGAAAATCAAGAATTTGGCCCCGAATACAAAAATCTAGTTTTGGATCAAGAAAATCAAGAATTTGGTCGCGAAGACAAAAAACTAGTTTTGGATCAAGAAAATTAAGAATTTGGTCGCGAAAACAAAAATCTAGTTTTGGATCACGAAAATCAAGAATTTGGTCGCGAAAACAAAAATCTAGTTCTGGATCAAGAAAATCAAGAATTTGGTCGCGAATACAAAAAACTAGTTTTTGATCAAGAAAATCAAGAATTTGGTCCCGAATACAAAAAACAAGTTTTGGATCAAAAAAATCAAGAATTTGGTCCCGAATACAAAAAACAAGTTTTGGATCAAACAAATCAAGAATTTGGTCCCGAATACAAAAAACAAGTTTTGGATCAAAAAAATCAAGAATTTGGTCCCGAATTCAAAAATCTAGTTTTGGATCAAGAAAATCAAGAATTTGGTCCCGAATACAAAAAACAAGTTTTGGATCAAAAAAATCAAGAATTTGGTCCCGAATACAAAAAACAAGTTTTGGATCAAACAAATCAAGAATTTGGTCCCGAATACAAAAAACAAGTTTTGGATCAAAAAAATCAAGAATTTGGTCCCGAATTCAAAAATCTAGTTTTGGATCAAGAAAATCAAGAATTTGTTCCCGAATACAAAAACTAGTTTTGGATCACGAAGATTAAGAATTTGGTCCCAAATACAAAAATCTACTTTTGGATCAAGAAAATCAAGAAGTGTGTCGCGAATACAAAAAACAAGTTTTGGATCAAAAAAATCAAGAATTTGGTCCCGAATACAAAAAACAAGTTTTGGATCAAAAAAATTAAGAATTTGGTCGCGAAAACAAAAATCTAGTTTTGGATCACGAAAATCAAGAATTTGGTCGCGAAAACAAAAATCTAGTTCTGGATCAAGAAAATCAAGAATTTGGTCGCGAATACAAAAAACTAGTTTTTGATCAAGAAAATCAAGAATTTGGTCCCGAATACAAAAAACAAGTTTTGGATCAAAAAAATCAAGAATTTGGTCCCGAATACAAAAAACAAGTTTTGGATCAAACAAATCAAGAATTTGGTCCCGAATACAAAAAACAAGTTTTGGATCAAAAAAATCAAGAATTTGGTCCCGAATTCAAAAAACTAGTTTTGATTCAAGAAAATCAAGAATTTGGTCCCGAATACAAAAATCTAGTTTTGGATCAAGAAAATAAAGAATTTGGTCGCGAATACAAAAATCTTGTTTTGGATCAAGAAAATCAAGAATTTGGTCGCGAAAACAAAAATCTAGTTTTGGATCAAGAAAATCAAGAAGTGTGTCACGAATACAAAAAACTAGTTTTGGATCAAGAAAATCAAGAATTTGGTCCCGAATACAAAAACTAGTTTTGGATCACGAAGATTAAGAATTTGGTCCCGAATACAAAAATCTAGTTTTGGATCAAGAAAATCAAGAAATGTGTCGCGAATACAAAAATCTAGTTTTGGATCAAGAAAATCAAGAATATGGTCGCGAATACAAAAAACAAGTTTTGGATCAAGAAAATCAAGAATTTGGTCGCGAAAACAAAAATCTAGTTCGGAATCAAGAAAATCAAGAATTTGGTCGCGAAGACAAAAATCTAGTTTTGGATCAAGAAAATCAAGAGCTGGGTCCCGAATACAAAAATCTAGTTTTGGATCAAGAAAATCAAGAATTTGGTCGCGAAGACAAAAATCTAGTTTTGGATCAAGAAAATCAAGAAGTGTGTCGCGAATACAAAAAACATGTTTTGGATCAAGAAAATCAAGAATTTGGTCGCGAAGACAAAAATCTAGTTTTGGATCAAGAAAATCAAGAAGTGTGTCGCGAATACAAAAAACAAGTTTGGGATCAAGAAAATCAAGAATTTGGTCCCGAATTCAAAAAACTAGTTTTGGATCAAGAAAATCAAGAATTTGGTCCCGAATACAAAAATCTAGTTTTGGATCAAGAAAATCAAGAACTGGGTCCCGAATACAAAAAACATGTTTTGGATCAAGAAAATCAAGAATTTGGTCGCGAAAACAAAAATCTAGTTTTGGATCAAGAAAATCAAGAAGTGTGTCGCGAATACAAAAAACAAGTTTGGGATCAAAAAAATCAAGAATTTGGTCCCGAATTCAAAAAACTAGTTTTGGATCAAGAAAATCAAGACTTTGGTCGCGAAGACAAAAATCTAGTTTTGGATCAAGAAAATCAAGAATATGGTCCCGAATACAAAAATCTAGTTGTGGATCAAGAAAATCAAGAATTTGGTCGCGAAAACAAAAATCTAGTTCTGGATCAAGAAAATCAAGAATTTGGTCGCGAATACAAAAATCTAGTTTTGGATCAAGAAAATCAAGAAGTGTGTCGCGAATACAAAAAACAAGTTTTGGATCAAGAAAATCAAGAATTGGGTCGCGAAGACAAAAATCTAGTTTTGGATCAAAAAAATCAAGAATTTGGTCGCGAAGACAAAAATCTAGTTTTGGATCAAGAAAATCAAGAAGTGCGTCGCGAATACAAAAAACAAGTTTGGGATCAAAAAAATCAAGAATTTGGTCGCGAATACAAAAAACAAGTTTTGGATCAAGAAAATCAAGAATTTGGTCGCGAAAACAAAAATCTAGTTCGGAATCAAGAAAATCAAGAATTTGGTCGCGAATACAAAAATCTAGTTTTGGATCCAGAAAATCAAGAAGCGTATCGCGAATACAAAAAAAAGTTTTGGATCAAGAAAATCAAGAATTTGGTCCCGAATACAAAAAACTAGTTTTGGATCAAGAAAATCAAGAATTTGGTCGCGAAGACAAAAATCTAGTTTTGGATCAAGAAAATCAAGAGCTGGGTCCCGAATAGAAAAATCTAGTTTTGGATCAAGAAAATCAAGAATTTGGTCGCGAAGACAAAAATCTAGTTTTGGATCAAGAAAATCAAGAAGTGTGTCGCGAATACAAAAAACATGTTTTGGATCAAGAAAATCAAGAATTTGGTCGCGAAGACAAAAATCTAGTTTTGGATCAAGAAAATCAAGAAGTGTGTCGCGAAAAAAAAAACAAGTTTGGGATCAAGAAAATCAAGAATTTGGTCCCGAATTCAAAAAACTAGTTTTGGATCAAGAAAATCAAGAATTTGGTCCCGAATACAAAAATCTAGTTTTGGATCAAGAAAATCGAGAACTGGGTCCCGAATACAAAAAACATGTTTTGGATCAAGAAAATCAAGAATTTGGTCGCGAAAAGAAAAATCTAGTTTTGGATCAAGAAAATCAAGAAGTGTGTCGCGAATACAAAAAACAAGTTTGGGATTAAAAAAATCAAGAATTTGGTCCCGAATTCAAAAAACTAGTTTTGGATCAAGAAAATCAAGAATTTGGTCGCGAAGACAAAAATCTAGTTTTGGATCAAGAAAATCAAGAATATGGTCCCGAATACAAAAATCTAGTTGTGGATCAAGAAAATCAAGAATTTGGTCGCGAAAACAAAAATCTAGTTCTGGATCAAGAAAATCAAGAAGTGTCGCGAATACAAAAAACATGTTTTGGATCAAGAAAATCAAGAATTTGTTCGCGAAGACAAAAATCTAGTTTTGGATCATGAAAATCAAGAAGTGTGTCGCGAATACAAAAAACAAGTTTTGGATCAAAAAAATCAAGAATTTGGTCCCGAATTCAAAAATCTAGTTTTGGATCAAGAAAATCAAGAATTTGGTTCCGAATACAAAAATCTAGTTTTGGATCAAGAAAATCAAGAATTTGGTCGCGAATACAAAAATCTTGTTTTGGGTCAAGAAAATCAAGAATTTGGTCGCGAAAACAAAAATCTAGTTTTGGATCAAGAAAATCAAGAAGTGTCGCGAATACAAAAAACTAGTTTTGGATCAAGAAAATCAAGAAGTGTGTCGCGAATACCAAAAACAAGTTTGGGATCAAAAAAATCAAGAATTTGGTCCCGAATTCAAAAAACTAGTTTTGGATCAAGAAAATCAAGAATTTGGTCCCGAATACAAAAAAATCTAGTTTTGGATCAAGAAAATCAAAAATTTGGTCACGAAGACAAAAATCTAGTTTTGGATCAAGAAAATCAAGAACTTGGTCCCGAATACAAAAAACAAGTTTTGGATCAAAAAAATCAAGAATTTGGTCCCGAATACAAAAATCTAGTTTTGGATCAAGAAAATCAAGAAGTGTGTCACGAATACAAAAAACTAGTTTTGAATAAAGAAAATCAAGAATTTGGCCCCGAATACAAAAATCTAGTTTTGGATCAAGAAAATCAAGAATTTGGTCCCGAAATCAAAAATCTAGTTTTGGATCAAGAAAATCAAGAATTTGGTTCCGAATACAAAAATCTAGTTTTGGATCAAGAAAATCAAGAATTTGGTCGCGAATACAAAAATCTTATTTTGGATCAAGAAAATCAAGAATTTGGTCGCGAAAACAAAAATCTAGTTTTGGATCAAGAAAATCAAGAAGTGTCGCGAATACAAAAATCTAGTTTTGGATCAAGAAATCAAGAAGTGTGTCGCGAATACAAAAAACAAGTTTTGGATCAAAAAAATCAAGAATTTGGCCCCGAATACAAAAATCTAGTTTGGATCAAGAAAATCAAGAATTTGGTCGCGAAGACAAAAAACTAGTTTTGGATCAAGAAAATAAAGAAGTGTGTCGCGAATACAAAAAACATGTTTTGGATCAAGAAAATCAAGAATTTGTTCGCGAAGACAAAAATCTAGTTTTGGATCAAAAAAATCAAGAAGTGTGTCGCGAATACAAAAAACAAGTTTTGGATCAAAAAAATCAAGAATTTGGTCCCGAATTCAAAAATCTAGTTTTGGATCAAGAAAATCAAGAATTTGGTTCCGAATACAAAAATCTAGTTTTGGATCAAGAAAATCAAGAATTTGGTCGCGAATACAAAAATCTTGTTTTGGATCAAGAAAATCAAGAATTTGGTCGCGAAAACAAAAATCTAGTTTTGGATCAAGAAAATCAAGAAGTGTCGCGAATACAAAAAACTAGTTTTGGATCAAGAAAATCAAGAATTTGTTCCCGAATACAAAAACTAGTTTTGGATCACGAAGATTAAGAATTTGGTCCCGAATACAAAAATCTACTTTTGGATCAAGAAAATCAAGATGTGTGTCGCGAATACAAAAAACAAGTTTTGGATCAAAAAAATCAAGAATTTGGTCCCGAATACAAAAAACAAGTTTTGGATCAAAAAAATTAAGAATTTGGTCGCGAAAACAAAAATCTAGTTTTGGATCACGAAAATTAAGAATTTGGTCGCGAAAACAAAAATCTAGTTCTGGATCAAGAAAATCAAGAATTTGGTCGCGAATACAAAAAACTAGTTTTTGATCAAGAAAATCAAGAATTTGGTGCCGAATACAAAAAACAAGTTTTGGATCAAAAAAATCAAGAATTTGGTCCCGAATACAAAAAACAAGTTTTGGATCAAACAAATCAAGAATTTGGTCCCGAATACAAAAAACAAGTTTTGGATCAAAAAAATCAAGAATTTGGTCCCGAATTCAAAAAACTAGTTTTGATTCAATAAAATCAAGAATTTGGTCCCGAATACAAAAATCTAGTTTTGGATCAAGAAAATAAAGAATTTGGTCGCGAATACAAAAATCTTGTTTTGGATCAAGAAAATCAAGAATTTGGTCGCGAAAACAAAAATATAGTTTTGGATCAAGAAAATCAAGAAGTGTGTCACGAATACAAAAAACTAGTTTTGGATCAAGAAAATCAAGAATTTGGTCCCGAATACAAAAACTAGTTTTGGATCAAGAAAATCAAGAAATGTGTCGCGAATACAAAAATCTAGTTTTGGATCAAGAAAATCAAGAATATGGTCGCGAATACAAAAAACAAGTTTTGGATCAAGAAAATCAAGAATTTGGTCGCGAAAACAAAAATCTAGTTCAGAATCAAGAAAATCAAAAATTTGGTAGCGAATACAAAAATCTAGTTTTGGATCCAGAAAATCAAGAAGCGTGTCGCGAATACAAAAAACAAGTTTGGGATCAAGAAAATCAAGAATTTGGTCCCGAATACAAAAAACTAGTTTTGGATCAAGAAAATCAAGAATTTGGTCGCGAAGACAAAAATCTAGTTTTGGATCAAGAAAATCAAGAGCTGGGTCCCGAATACAAAAATCTAGTTTTGGATCAAGAAAATCAAGAATTTGGTCGCGAAGACAAAAATCTAGTTTTGGATCAAGAAAATCAAGAAGTGTGTCGCGAATACAAAAAACATGTTTTGGATCAAGAAAATCAAGAATTTGGTCGCGAAGACAAAAATCTAGTTTTGGATCAAGAAAATCAAGAAGTGTGTCGCGAATACAAAAAACAAGTTTGGGATCAAGAAAATCAAGAATTTGGTCCCGAATTCAAAAAACTAGTTTTGGATCAAGAAAATCAAGAATTTGGTCCCGAATACAAAAATCTAGTTTTGGATCAAGAAAATCAAGAACTGGGTCCCGAATACAAAAAACATGTTTTGGATCAAGAAAATCAAGAATTTGGTCGCGAAAACAAAAATCTAGTTTTGGATCAAGAAAATCAAGAAGTTTGTCGCGAATACAAAAAACAAGTTTGGGATCAAAAAAATCAAGAATTTGGTCCCGAATTCAAAAAACTAGTTTTGGATCAAGAAAATCAAGAATTTGGTCGCGAAGACAAAAATCTAGTTTTGGATCAAGAAAATCAAGAATATGGTCCCGAATACAAAAATCTAGTTGTGGATCATGAAAATCAAGAATTTGGTCGCGAAAACAAAAATCTAGTTCTGGATCAAGAAAATCAAGAATTTGGTCGCGAATACAAAAATCTAGTTTTGGATCAAGAAAATCAAGAAGTGTGTCGCGAATACAAAAAACAAGTTTTGGATCAAGAAAATCAAGAATTGGGTCGCGAAGACAAAAATCTAGTTTTGGATCAAAAAAATCAAGAATTCGGTCGCGAACACAAAAATCTAGTTTTGGATCAAGAAAATCAAGAAGTGCGTCGCGAATACAAAAAACAAGTTTGGGATCAAAAAAATCAAGAATTTGGTCCCGAATTCAAAAAACTAGTTTTGGATCAAGAAAATCAAGAATTTGGTCGCGAATACAAAAAACTAGTTTTTGATCAAGAAAATCAAGAATTTGGTCCCGAATACAAAAAACTAGTTTCGGATCAAGAAAATCAAGAATTTGGTCGAGAATACAAAAAACTAGTTTAGGATCAAGAAAATCAAGAATTTGGTCGCGAATATAAAAATCTAGTTTTGGATCAAGAAAATCAAGAATTTCGTCGCGAATACAAAAATCTAGTTTTGGATGAAGAAAATCAAGAAGTGTGTCTCGAATACAAAAAAAAAAGTTTTGGATCAAAAAAATCAAGAACTGGGTCCCGAATGCAAAAAACTAGTTTTGGATCACGAAAATTAAGAATTTGGTCGCGAATACAAAAATCTAGTTTTGGATCAAGAAAATCAAGAATTTGGTCGCGAAAACAAAAATCTCGTTCTGGATCAAGAAAATCAAGAATTTGGTTGCGAATACAAAAATCTCGTTTTTGATCAAGAAAATCAAGAATTTGGTCCCGAATACAAAAAACAAGTATTGGATCAAAAAAATCAAGAATTTGGTCGCGAAGACAAAAAACTAGTTTTGGATCAAGAAAATCAAGAAGTGTGTCGCGAATACCAAAAACAAGTTTGGGATCAAAAAAATCAAGAATTTGGTCCCGAATTCAAAAAACTAGTTTTGGATCAAGAAAATCAAGAATTTGGTCCCGAATACAAAAAAATCTAGTTTTGGATCAAGAAAATCAAGAATTTGGTCACGAAGACAAAAAAATCTAGTTTTGGATCAAGAAAATCAAGAACTTGGTCCCGAATACAAAAAACAAGTTTTGGATCAAAAAAATCAAGAATTTGGTCCCGAATACAAAAATGTAGTTTTGGATCAAGAAAATCAAGAAGTGTGTCACGAATACAAAAAACTAGTTTTGAATCAAGAAAATCAAGAATTTGGCCCCGAATACAAAAATCTAGTTTTGGACCAAGAAAATCAAGAATTTGGTCCCGAAATCAAAAATCTAGTTTTGGATCAAAAAAATCAAGAATTTGGTTCCGAATACAAAAATCTAGTTTTGGATCAAGAAAATCAAGAATTTGGTTCCGAATACAAAAATCTAGTTTTGGATCAAGAAAATCAAGAATTTGGTTCCGAATACAAAAATCTAGTTTTGGATCAAGAAAATCAAGAATTTGGTCGCGAATACAAAAATCTTGTTTTGGATCAAGAAAATCAAGAATTTGGTCGCGAAAACAAAAATCTAGTTTTGGATCAAGAAAATCAAGAAGTGTCGCGAATACAAAAATCTAGTTTTGGATCAAGAAATCAAGAAGTGTGTCGCGAATACAAAAAACAAGTTTTGGATCAAAAAAATCAAGAATTTGGCCCCGAATACAAAAATCTAGTTTTGGATCAAGAAAATCAAGAATTTGGTCGCGAAGACAAAAAACTAGTTTTGGATCAAGAAAATCAAGAAGTGTGTCGCGAATACAAAAAACATGTTTTGGATCAAGAAAATCAAGAATTTGTTCGCGAAGACAAAAATCTAGTATTGGATCAAGAAAATCAAGAAGTGTGTCGCGAATACAAAAAACAAGTTTTGGATCAAAAAAATCAAGAATTTGGTCCCGAATTCAAAAATCTAGTTTTCGATCAAGAAAATCAAGAATTTGGTTCCGAATACAAAAATCTAGTTTTGGATCAAGAAAATCAAGAATTTGGTCGCGAATACAAAAATCTAGTTTTGGATCAAGAAAATCAAGAATTTCGTCGCGAATACAAAAATCTAGTTTTGGATGAAGAAAATCAAGAAGTGTGTCTCGAATACAAAAAAAAAAGTTTTGGATCAAAAAAATCAAGAACTGGGTCCCGAATGCAAAAAACTAGTTTTGGATCACGAAAATTAAGAATTTGGTCGCGAATACAAAAATCTAGTTTTGGATCAAGAAAATCAAGAAGTGTGTCGCGAATACAAAAAACAAGTTTTGGATCAAAAAAATCAAGAATTTGGTCCCGAATACAAAAAACAAGTTTTGGATCAAAAAAATTAAGAATTTGGTCGCGAAAACAAAAATCTAGTTTTGGATCACGAAAATCAAGAATTTGGTCGCGAAAACAAAAATCTAGTTCTGGATCAAGAAAATCAAGAATTTGGTCGCGAATACAAAAAACTAGTTTTTGATCAAGAAAATCAAGAATTTGGTCCCGAATACAAAAAACTAGTTTTGGATCAAGAAAATCAAGAATTTGGTCGCGAAGACAAAAATCTAGTTTTGGATCAAGAAAATCAAGAGCAGGGTCCCGAATACAAAAATCTAGTTTTGGATCAAGAAAATCAAGAATTTGGTCGCGAAGACAAAAATCTAGTTTTGGATCAAGAAAATCAAGAAGTGTGTCGCGAATACAAAAAACATGTTTTGGATCAAGAAAATCAAGAATTTGGTCGCGAAGACAAAAATCTAGTTTTGGATCAAGAAAATCAAGAAGTGTGTCGCGAATACAAAAAACAAGTTTGGAATCAAGAAAATCAAGAATTTGGTCCCGAATTCAAAAAACTAGTTTTGGATCAAGAAAATCAAGAATTTGGTCCCGAATACAAAAATCTAGTTTTGGATCAAGAAAATCAAGAACTGGGTCCCGAATACAAAAAACATGTTTTGGATCAAAAAAATCAAGAATTTGGTCCCGAATACAAAAATGTAGTTTTGGATCAAGAAAATCAAGAATTTGGTCGCGAAGACAAAAATCTAGTTTTGGATCAAGAAAATCAAGAAGTGTGTCGCGAATACAAAAAACATGTTTTGGATCAAGAAAATCAAGAATTTGGTCGCGAAGACAAAAATCTAGTTTTGGATCAAGAAAATCAAGAAGTGTGTCGCGAATACAAAAAACAAGTTTGGAATCAAGAAAATCAAGAATTTGGTCCCGAATTCAAAAAACTAGTTTTGGATCAAGAAAATCAAGAATTTGGTCCCGAATACAAAAATCTAGTTTTGGATCAAGAAAATCAAGAACTGGGTCCCGAATACAAAAAACATGTTTTGGATCAAAAAAATCAAGAATTTGGTCCCGAATACAAAAATGTAGTTTTGGATCAAGAAAATCAAGAAGTGTGTCACGAATACAAAAAACTAGTTTTGAATCAAGAAAATCAAGAATTTGGCCCCGAATACAAAAATCTAGTTTTGGACCAAGAAAATCAAGAATTTGGTCCCGAAATCAAAAATCTAGTTTTGGATCAAAAAAATCAAGAATTTGGTTCCGAATACAAAAATCTAGTTTTGGATCAAGAAAATCAAGAATTTGGTTCCGAATACAAAAATCTAGTTTTGGATCAAGAAAATCAAGAATATGGTCCCGAATACAAAAATCTAGTTGTGGATCATGAAAATCAAGAATTTGGTCGCGAAAACAAAAATCTAGTTCTGGATCAAGAAAATCAAGAATTTGGTCGCGAATACAAAAATCTAGTTTTGGATCAAGAAAATCAAGAAGTGTGTCGCGAATACAAAAAACAAGTTTTGGATCAAGAAAATCAAGAATTGGGTCGCGAAGACAAAAATCTAGTTTTGGATCAAAAAAATCAAGAATTTGGTCGCGAAGACAAAAATCTAGTTTTGGATCAAGAAAATCAAAAAGTGCGTCGCGAATACAAAAAACAAGTTTGGGATCAAAAAAATCAAGAATTTGGTCCCGAATTCAAAAAACTAGTTTTGGATCAAGAAAATCAAGAATTTGGTCGCGAATACAAAAAACTAGTTTTTGATCAAGAAAATCAAGAATTTGGTCCCGAATACAAAAAACTAGTTTTGGATCAAGAAAATCAAGAATTTGGTCGAGAATACAAAAAACTAGTTTAGGATCAAGAAAATCAAGAATTTGGTCGCGAATACAAAAATCTAGTTTTGGATCAAGAAAATCAAGAATTTCGTCGCGAATACAAAAATCTAGTTTTGGATGAAGAAAATCAAGAAGTGTGTCTCGAATACAAAAAACAAGTTTTGGATCAAAAAAATCAAGAACTGGGTCCCGAATGAAAAAAACTAGTTTTGGATCACGAAAATTAAGAATTTGGTCGCGAATACAAAAATCTAGTTTTGGATCAAGAAAATCAAGAATTTGGTCGCGAAAACAAAAATCTCGTTCTGGATCAAGAAAATCAAGAATTTGGTCGCGAATACAAAAATCTCGTTTTTGATCAAGAAAATCAAGAATTTGGTCCCGAATACAAAAAACAAGTATTGGATCAAAAAAATCAAGAATTTGGTCGCGAAGACAAAAAACTAGTTTTGGATCAAGAAAATCAAGAAGTGTGTCGCGAATACCAAAAACAAGTTTGGGATCAAAAAAATCAAGAATTTGGTCCCGAATTCAAAAAACTAGTTTTGGATCAAGAAAATCAAGAATTTGGTCCCGAATACAAAAAAATCTAGTTTTGGATCAAGAAAATCAAGAATTTGGTCACGAAGACAAAAAAATCTAGTTTTGGATCAAGAAAATCAAGAACTTGGTCCCGAATACAAAAAACAAGTTTTGGATCAAAAAAATCAAGAATTTGGTCCCGAATACAAAAATGTAGTTTTGGATCAAGAAAATCAAGAAGTGTGTCACGAATACAAAAAACTAGTTTTGAATCAAGAAAATCAAGAATTTGGCCCCGAATACAAAAATCTAGTTTTGGACCAAGAAAATCAAGAATTTGGTCCCGAAATCAAAAATCTAGTTTTGGATCAAAAAAATCAAGAATTTGGTTCCGAATACAAAAATCTAGTTTTGGATCAAGAAAATCAAGAATTTGGTTCCGAATACAAAAATCTAGTTTTGGATCAAGAAAATCAAGAATTTGGTTCCGAATACAAAAATCTAGTTTTGGATCAAGAAAATCAAGAATTTGGTCGCGAATACAAAAATCTTGTTTTGGATCAAGAAAATCAAGAATTTGGTCGCGAAAACAAAAATCTAGTTTTGGATCAAGAAAATCAAGAAGTGTCGCGAATACAAAAATCTAGTTTTGGATCAAGAAATCAAGAAGTGTGTCGCGAATACAAAAAACAAGTTTTGGATCAAAAAAATCAAGAATTTGGCCCCGAATACAAAAATGTAGTTTTGGATCAAGAAAATCAAGAAGTGTGTCACGAATACAAAAAACTAGTTTTGAATCAAGAAAATCAAGAATTTGGCCCCGAATACAAAAATCTAGTTTTGGACCAAGAAAATCAAGAATTTGGTCCCGAAATCAAAAATCTAGTTTTGGATCAAAAAAATCAAGAATTTGGTTCCGAATACAAAAATCTAGTTTTGGATCAAGAAAATCAAGAATTTGGTTCCGAATACAAAAATCTAGTTTTGGATCAAGAAAATCAAGAATTTGGTTCCGAATACAAAAATCTAGTTTTGGATCAAGAAAATCAAGAATTTGGTCGCGAATACAAAAATCTTGTTTTGGATCAAGAAAATCAAGAATTTGGTCGCGAAAACAAAAATCTAGTTTTGGATCAAGAAAATCAAGAAGTGTCGCGAATACAAAAATCTAGTTTTGGATCAAGAAATCAAGAAGTGTGTCGCGAATACAAAAAACAAGTTTTGGATCAAAAAAATCAAGAATTTGGCCCCGAATACAAAAATCTAGTTTTGGATCAAGAAAATCAAGAATTTGGTCGCGAAGACAAAAAACTAGTTTTGGATCAAGAAAATCAAGAAGTGTGTCGCGAATACAAAAAACATATTTTGGATCAAGAAAATCAAGAATTTGTTCGCGAAGACAAAAATCTAGTATTGGATCAAGAAAATCAAGAAGTGTGTCGCGAATACAAAAAACAAGTTTTGGATCAAAAAAATCAAGAATTTGGTCCCGAATTCAAAAATCTAGTTTTCGATCAAGAAAATCAAGAATTTGGTTCCGAATACAAAAATCTAGTTTTGGATCAAGAAAATCAAGAATTTGGTCGCGAATACAAAAATCTTGTTTTGGATCAGGAAAATCAAGAATTTGGTCGCGAAAACAAAAATCTAGGTTTGGATCAAGAAAATCAAGAAGTGTCGCGAATACAAAAAACTAGTTTTGGATCAAGAAAATCAAGAATTTGTTCCCGAATACAAAAACTAGTTTTGGATCACGAAGATTAAGAATTTGGTCCCGAATACAAAAATCTACTTTTGGATCAAGAAAATCAAGAAGTGTGTCGCGAATACAAAAAACAAGTTTTGGATCAAAAAAATCAAGAATTTGGTCCCGAATACAAAAAACAAGTTTTGGATCAAAAAAATTAAGAATTTGGTCGCGAAAACAAAAATCTAGTTTTGGATCACGAAAATCAAGAATTTGGTCGCGAAAACAAAAATCTAGTTCTGGATCAAGAAAATCAAGAATTTGGTCGCGAATACAAAAAACTAGTTTTTGATCAAGAAAATCAAGAATTTGGTCCCGAATACAAAAAACTAGTTTTGGATCAAGAAAATCAAGAATTTGGTCGCGAAGACAAAAATCTAGTTTTGGATCAAGAAAATCAAGAGCTGGGTCCCGAATACAAAAATCTAGTTTTGGATCAAGAAAATCAAGAATTTGGTCGCGAAGACAAAAATCTAGTTTTGGATCAAGAAAATCAAGAAGTGTGTCGCGAATACAAAAAACATGTTTTGGATCAAGAAAATCAAGAATTTGGTCGCGAAGACAAAAATCTAGTTTTGGATCAAGAAAATCAAGAAGTGTGTCGCGAATACAAAAAACAAGTTTGGGATCAAGAAAATCAAGAATTTGGTCCCGAATTCAAAAAACTAGTTTTGGATCAAGAAAATCAAGAATTTGGTCCCGAATACAAAAATCTAGTTTTGGATCAAGAAAATCAAGAACTGGGTCCCGAATACAAAAAACATGTTTTGGATCAAGAAAATCAAGAATTTGGTCGCGAAAACAAAAATCTAGTTTTGGATCAAGAAAATCAAGAAGTGTGTCGCGAATACAAAAAACAAGTTTGGGATCAAAAAAATCAAGAATTTGGTCCCGAATTCAAAAAACTAGTTTTGGATCAAGAAAATCAAGAATTTGGTCGCGAAGACAAAAATCTAGTTTTGGATCAAGAAAATCAAGAATATGGTCCCGAATACAAAAATCTAGTTGTGGATCATGAAAATCAAGAATTTGGTCGCGAAAACAAAAATCTAGTTCTGGATCAAGAAAATCAAGAATTTGGTCGCGAATACAAAAATCTAGTTTTGGATCAAGAAAATCAAGAAGTGTGTCGCGAATACAAAAAACAAGTTTTGGATCAAGAAAATCAAGAATTGGGTCGCGAAGACAAAAATCTAGTTTTGGATCAAAAAAATCAAGAATTTGGTCGCGAAGACAAAAATCTAGTTTTGGATCAAGAAAATCAAGAAGTGCGTCGCGAATACAAAAAACAAGTTTGGGATCAAAAAAATCAAGAATTTGGTCCCGAATTCAAAAAACTAGTTTTGGATCAAGAAAATCAAGAATTTGGTCGCGAATACAAAAAACTAGTTTTGGATCAAGAAAATCAAGAATTTGTTCCCGAATACAAAAACTAGTTTTGGATCACGAAGATTAAGAATTTGGTCCCGAATACAAAAATCTACTTTTGGATCAAGAAAATCAAGAAGTGTGTCGCGAATACAAAAAACAAGTTTTGGATCAAAAAAATCAAGAATTTGGTCCCGAATACAAAAAACAAGTTTTGGATCAAAAAAATTAAGAATTTGGTCGCGAAAACAAAAATCTAGTTTTGGATCACGAAAATCAAGAATTTGGTCGCGAAAACAAAAATCTAGTTCTGGATCAAGAAAATCAAGAATTTGGTCGCGAATACAAAAAACTAGTTTTTGATCAAGAAAATCAAGAATTTGGTCCCGAATACAAAAAACTAGTTTTGGATCAAGAAAATCAAGAATTTGGTCGCGAAGACAAAAATCTAGTTTTGGATCAAGAAAATCAAGAGCTGGGTCCCGAATACAAAAATCTAGTTTTGGATCAAGAAAATCAAGAATTTGGTCGCGAAGACAAAAATCTAGTTTTGGATCAAGAAAATCAAGAAGTGTGTCGCGAATACAAAAAACATGTTTTGGATCAAGAAAATCAAGAATTTGGTCGCGAAGACAAAAATCTAGTTTTGGATCAAGAAAATCAAGAAGTGTGTCGCGAATACAAAAAACAAGTTTGGGATCAAGAAAATCAAGAATTTGGTCCCGAATTCAAAAAACTAGTTTTGGATCAAGAAAATCAAGAATTTGGTCCCGAATACAAAAATCTAGTTTTGGATCAAGAAAATCAAGAACTGGGTCCCGAATACAAAAAACATGTTTTGGATCAAGAAAATCAAGAATTTGGTCGCGAAAACAAAAATCTAGTTTTGGATCAAGAAAATCAAGAAGTGTGTCGCGAATACAAAAAACAAGTTTGGGATCAAAAAAATCAAGAATTTGGTCCCGAATTCAAAAAACTAGTTTTGGATCAAGAAAATCAAGAATTTGGTCGCGAAGACAAAAATCTAGTTTTGGATCAAGAAAATCAAGAATATGGTCCCGAATACAAAAATCTAGTTGTGGATCATGAAAATCAAGAATTTGGTCGCGAAAACAAAAATCTAGTTCTGGATCAAGAAAATCAAGAATTTGGTCGCGAATACAAAAATCTAGTTTTGGATCAAGAAAATCAAGAAGTGTGTCGCGAATACAAAAAACAAGTTTTGGATCAAGAAAATCAAGAATTGGGTCGCGAAGACAAAAATCTAGTTTTGGATCAAAAAAATCAAGAAGTGTGTCGCGAATACAAAAAACAAGTTTGGGATCAAAAAAATCAAGAATTTGGTCCCGAATTCAAAAAACTAGTTTTGGATCAAGAAAATCAAGAATTTGGTCGCGAAGACAAAAATCTAGTTTTGGATCAAGAAAATCAAGAATATGGTCCCGAATACAAAAATCTAGTTGTGGATCATGAAAATCAAGAATTTGGTCGCGAAAACAAAAATCTAGTTCTGGATCAAGAAAATCAAGAATTTGGTCGCGAATACAAAAATCTAGTTTTGGATCAAGAAAATCAAGAAGTGTGTCGCGAATACAAAAAACAAGTTTTGGATCAAGAAAATCAAGAATTGGGTCGCGAAGACAAAAATCTAGTTTTGGATCAAAAAAATCAAGAATTTGGTCGCGAAGACAAAAATCTAGTTTTGGATCAAGAAAATCAAGAAGTGCGTCGCGAATACAAAAAACAAGTTTGGGATCAAAAAAATCAAGAATTTGGTCCCGAATTCAAAAAACTAGTTTTGGATCAAGAAAATCAAGAATTTGGTCGCGAATACAAAAAACTAGTTTTTGGTCAAGAAAATCAAGAATTTGGTCCCGAATACAAAAAACTAGTTTTGGATCAAGAAAATCAAGAATTTGGTCGAGAATACAAAAAACTAGTTTAGGATCAAGAAAATCAAGAATTTGGTCGCGAATACAAAAATCTAGTTTTGGATCAAGAAAATCAAGAATTTCGTCGCGAATACAAAAATCTAGTTTTGGATGAAGAAAATCAAGAAGTGTGTCTCGAATACAAAAAACAAGTTTTGGATCAAAAAAATCAAGAACTGGGTCCCGAATGCAAAAAACTAGTTTTGGATCACGAAAATTAAGAATTTGGTCGCGAATACAAAAATCTAGTTTTGGATCAAGAAAATCAAGAATTTGGTCGCGAAAACAAAAATCTCGTTCTGGATCAAGAAAATCAAGAATTTGGTCGCGAATACAAAAATCTCGTTTTTGATCAAGAAAATCAAGAATTTGGTCCCGAATACAAAAAACAAGTATTGGATCAAAAAAATCAAGAATTTGGTCGCGAAGACAAAAAACTAGTTTTGGATCAAGAAAATCAAGAAGTGTGTCGCGAATACCAAAAACAAGTTTGGGATCAAAAAAATCAAGAATTTGGTCCCGAATTCAAAAAACTAGTTTTGGATCAAGAAAATCAAGAATTTGGTCCCGAATACAAAAAAATCTAGTTTTGGATCAAGAAAATCAAGAATTTGGTCACGAAGACAAAAAAATCTAGTTTTGGATCAAGAAAATCAAGAACTTGGTCCCGAATACAAAAAACAAGTTTTGGATCAAAAAAATCAAGAATTTGGTCCCGAATACAAAAATGTAGTTTTGGATCAAGAAAATCAAGAAGTGTGTCACGAATACAAAAAACTAGTTTTGAATCAAGAAAATCAAGAATTTGGCCCCGAATACAAAAATCTAGTTTTGGACCAAGATAATCAAGAATTTGGTCCCGAAATCAAAAATCTAGTTTTGGATCAAAAAAATCAAGAATTTGGTTCCGAATACAAAAATCTAGTTTTGGATCAAGAAAATCAAGAATTTGGTTCCGAATACAAAAATCTAGTTTTGGATCAAGAAAATCAAGAATTTGGTTCCGAATACAAAAATCTAGTTTTGGATCAAGAAAATCAAGAATTTGGTCGCGAATACAAAAATCTTGTTTTGGATCAAGAAAATCAAGAATTTGGTCGCGAAAACAAAAATCTAGTTTTGGATCAAGAAAATCAAGAAGTGTCGCGAATACAAAAATCTAGTTTTGGATCAAGAAATCAAGAAGTGTGTCGCGAATACAAAAAACAAGTTTTGGATCAAAAAAATCAAGAATTTGGCCCCGAATACAAAAATCTAGTTTTGGATCAAGAAAATCAAGAATTTGGTCGCGAAGACAAAAAACTAGTTTTGGATCAAGAAAATCAAGAAGTGTGTCGCGAATACAAAAAACATGTTTTGGATCAAGAAAATCAAGAATTTGTTCGCGAAGACAAAAATCTAGTATTGGATCAAGAAAATCAAGAAGTGTGTCGCGAATACAAAAAACAAGTTTTGGATCAAAAAAATCAAGAATTTGGTCCCGAATTCAAAAATCTAGTTTTCGATCAAGAAAATCAAGAATTTGGTTCCGAATACAAAAATCTAGTTTTGGATCAAGAAAATCAAGAATTTGGTCGCGAATACAAAAATCTTGTTTTGGATCAGGAAAATCAAGAATTTGGTCGCGAAAACAAAAATCTAGGTTTGGATCAAGAAAATCAAGAAGTGTCGCGAATACAAAAAACTAGTTTTGGATCAAGAAAATCAAGAATTTGTTCCCGAATACAAAAACTAGTTTTGGATCACGAAGATTAAGAATTTGGTCCCGAATACAAAAATCTACTTTTGGATCAAGAAAATCAAGAAGTGTGTCGCGAATACAAAAAACAAGTTTTGGATCAAAAAAATCAAGAATTTGGTCCCGAATACAAAAAACAAGTTTTGGATCAAAAAAATTAAGAATTTGGTCGCGAAAACAAAAATCTAGTTTTGGATCACGAAAATCAAGAATTTGGTCGCGAAAACAAAAATCTAGTTCTGGATCAAGAAAATCAAGAATTTGGTCGCGAATACAAAAAACTAGTTTTTGATCAAGAAAATCAAGAATTTGGTCCCGAATACAAAAAACTAGTTTTGGATCAAGAAAATCAAGAATTTGGTCGCGAAGACAAAAATCTAGTTTTGGATCAAGAAAATCAAGAGCTGGGTCCCGAATACAAAAATCTAGTTTTGGATCAAGAAAATCAAGAATTTGGTCGCGAAGACAAAAATCTAGTTTTGGATCAAGAAAATCAAGAAGTGTGTCGCGAATACAAAAAACATGTTTTGGATCAAGAAAATCAAGAATTTGGTCGCGAAGACAAAAATCTAGTTTTGGATCAAGAAAATCAAGAAGTGTGTCGCGAATACAAAAAACAAGTTTGGGATCAAGAAAATCAAGAATTTGGTCCCGAATTCAAAAAACTAGTTTTGGATCAAGAAAATCAAGAATTTGGTCCCGAATACAAAAATCTAGTTTTGGATCAAGAAAATCAAGAACTGGGTCCCGAATACAAAAAACATGTTTTGGATCAAGAAAATCAAGAATTTGGTCGCGAAAACAAAAATCTAGTTTTGGATCAAGAAAATCAAGAAGTGTGTCGCGAATACAAAAAACAAGTTTGGGATCAAAAAAATCAAGAATTTGGTCCCGAATTCAAAAAACTAGTTTTGGATCAAGAAAATCAAGAATTTGGTCGCGAAGACAAAAATCTAGTTTTGGATCAAGAAAATCAAGAATATGGTCCCGAATACAAAAATCTAGTTGTGGATCATGAAAATCAAGAATTTGGTCGCGAAAACAAAAATCTAGTTCTGGATCAAGAAAATCAAGAATTTGGTCGCGAATACAAAAATCTAGTTTTGGATCAAGAAAATCAAGAAGTGTGTCGCGAATACAAAAAACAAGTTTTGGATCAAGAAAATCAAGAATTGGGTCGCGAAGACAAAAATCTAGTTTTGGATCAAAAAAATCAAGAATTTGGTCGCGAAGACAAAAATCTAGTTTTGGATCAAGAAAATCAAGAAGTGCGTCGCGAATACAAAAAACAAGTTTGGGATCAAAAAAATCAAGAATTTGGTCCCGAATTCAAAAAACTAGTTTTGGATCAAGAAAATCAAGAATTTGGTCGCGAATACAAAAAACTAGTTTTTGATCAAGAAAATCAAGAATTTGGTCCCGAATACAAAAAACTAGTTTTGGATCAAGAAAATCAAGAATTTGGTCGAGAATACAAAAAACTAGTTTAGGATCAAGAAAATCAAGAATTTGGTCGCGAATACAAAAATCTAGTTTTGGATCAAGAAAATCAAGAATTTCGTCGCGAATACAAAAATCTAGTTTTGGATGAAGAAAATCAAGAAGTGTGTCTCGAATACAAAAAACAAGTTTTGGATCAAAAAAATCAAGAACTGGGTCCCGAATGCAAAAAACTAGTTTTGGATCACGAAAATTAAGAATTTGGTCGCGAATACAAAAATCTAGTTTTGGATCAAGAAAATCAAGAATTTGGTCGCGAAAACAAAAATCTCGTTCTGGATCAAGAAAATCAAGAATTTGGTCGCGAATACAAAAATCTCGTTTTTGATCAAGAAAATCAAGAATTTGGTCCCGAATACAAAAAACAAGTATTGGATCAAAAAAATCAAGAATTTGGTCGCGAAGACAAAAAACTAGTTTTGGATCAAGAAAATCAAGAAGTGTGTCGCGAATACCAAAAACAAGTTTGGGATCAAAAAAATCAAGAATTTGGTCCCGAATTCAAAAAACTAGTTTTGGATCAAGAAAATCAAGAATTTGGTCCCGAATACAAAAAAATCTAGTTTTGGATCAAGAAAATCAAGAATTTGGTCACGAAGACAAAAAAATCTAGTTTTGGATCAAGAAAATCAAGAACTTGGTCCCGAATACAAAAAACAAGTTTTGGATCAAAAAAATCAAGAATTTGGTCCCGAATACAAAAATGTAGTTTTGGATCAAGAAAATCAAGAAGTGTGTCACGAATACAAAAAACTAGTTTTGAATCAAGAAAATCAAGAATTTGGCCCCGAATACAAAAATCTAGTTTTGGATCAAGAAAATCAAGAATTTGGTCCAGAAATCAAAAATCTAGTTTTGGATCAAAAAAATCAAGAATTTGGTTCCGAATACAAAAATCTAGTTTTGGATCAAGAAAATCAAGAATTTGGTTCCGAATACAAAAATCTAGTTTTGGATCAAGAAAATCAAGAATCTGGTTCCGAATACAAAAATCTAGTTTTGGATCAAGAAAATCAAGAATTTGGTCGCGAATACAAAAATCTTGTTTTGGATCAAGAAAATCAAGAATTTGGTCGCGAAAACAAAAATCTAGTTTTGGATCAAGAAAATCAAGAAGTGTCGCGAATACAAAAATCTAGTTTTGGATCAAGAAATCAAGAAGTGTGTCGCGAATACAAAAAACAAGTTTTGGATCAAAAAAATCAAGAATTTGGCCCCGAATACAAAAATCTAGTTTTGGATCAAGAAAATCAAGAATTTGGTCGCGAAGACAAAAAACTAGTTTTGGATCAAGAAAATCAAGAAGTGTGTCGCGAATACAAAAAACATGTTTTGGATCAAGAAAATCAAGAATTTGTTCGCGAAGACAAAAATCTAGTATTGGATCAAGAAAATCAAGAAGTGTGTCGCGAATACAAAAAACAAGTTTTGGATCAAAAAAATCAAGAATTTGTTCCCGAATTCAAAAATCTAGTTTTCGATCAAGAAAATCAAGAATTTGGTTCCGAATACAAAAATCTAGTTTTGGATCAAGAAAATCAAGAATTTGGTCGCGAATACAAAAATCTTGTTTTGGATCAGGAAAATCAAGAATTTGGTCGCGAAAACAAAAATCTAGGTTTGGATCAAGAAAATCAAGAAGTGTCGCGAATACAAAAAACTAGTTTTGGATCAAGAAAATCAAGAATTTGTTCCCGAATACAAAAACTAGTTTTGGATCACGAAGATTAAGAATTTGGTCCCGAATACAAAAATCTACTTTTGGATCAAGAAAATCAAGAAGTGTGTCGCGAATACAAAAAACAAGTTTTGGATCAAAAAAATCAAGAATTTGGTCCCGAATACAAAAAACAAGTTTTGGATCAAAAAAATTAAGAATTTGGTCGCGAAAACAAAAATCTAGTTTTGGATCACGAAAATCAAGAATTTGGTCGCGAAAACAAAAATCTAGTTCTGGATCAAGAAAATCAAGAATTTGGTCGCGAATACAAAAAACTAGTTTTGGATCAAGAAAATCAAGAATTTGGTCGCGAATACAAAAATCTTGTTTTGGATCAAGAAAATTAAGAATTTGGTCGCGAAAACAAAAATCTAGTTTTGGATCAAGAAAATCAAGAAGTGTCGCGAATACAAAAATCTAGTTTTGGATCAAGAAATCAAGAAGTGTGTCGCGAATACAAAAAACAAGTTTTGGATCAAAAAAATCAAGAATTTGGCCCCGAATACAAAAATCTAGTTTTGGATCAAGAAAATCAAGAATTTGGTCGCGAAGACAAAAAACTAGTTTTGGATCAAGAAAATCAAGAAGTGTGTCGCGAATACAAAAAACATGTTTTGGATCAAGAAAATCAAGAATTTGTTCGCGAAGACAAAAATCTAGTATTGGATCAAGAAAATCAAGAAGTGTGTCGCGAATACAAAAAACAAGTTTTGGATCAAAAAAATCAAGAATTTGGTCCCGAATTCAAAAATCTAGTTTTCGATCAAGAAAATCAAGAATTTGGTTCCGAATACAAAAATCTAGTTTTGGATCAAGAAAATCAAGAATTTGGTCGCGAATACAAAAATCTTGTTTTGGATCAGGAAAATCAAGAATTTGGTCGCGAAAACAAAAATCTAGGTTTGGATCAAGAAAATCAAGAAGTGTCGCGAATACAAAAAACTAGTTTTGGATCAAGAAAATCAAGAATTTGTTCCCGAATACAAAAACTAGTTTTGGATCACGAAGATTAAGAATTTGGTCCCGAATACAAAAATCTACTTTTGGATCAAGAAAATCAAGAAGTGTGTCGCGAATACAAAAAACAAGTTTTGGATCAAAAAAATCAAGAATTTGGTCCCGAATACAAAAAACAAGTTTTGGATCAAAAAAATTAAGAATTTGGTCGCGAAAACAAAAATCTAGTTTTGGATCACGAAAATCAAGAATTTGGTCGCGAAAACAAAAATCTAGTTCTGGATCAAGAAAATCAAGAATTTGGTCGCGAATACAAAAAACTAGTTTTTGATCAAGAAAATCAAGAATTTGGTCCCGAATACAAAAAACAAGTTTTGGATCAAAAAAATCAAGAATTTGGTCCCGAATACAAAAAACAAGTTTTGGATCAAACAAATCAAGAATTTGGTCCCGAATACAAAAAACAAGTTTTGGATCAAAAAAATCAAGAATTTGGTCCCGAATTCAAAAAACTAGTTTTGATTCAAGAAAATCAAGAATTTGGTCCCGAATACAAAAATCTAGTTTTGGATCAAGAAAATAAAGAATTTGGTCGCGAATACAAAAATCTTGTTTTGGATCAAGAAAATCAAGAATTTGGTCGCGAAAACAAAAATCTAGTTTTGGATCAAAAAAATCAAGAATTTGGTCGCGAAAACAAAAATCTAGGTTTGGATCAAGAAAATCAAGAAGTGTCGCGAATACAAAAAACTAGTTTTGGATCAAGAAAATCAAGAATTTGGTCCCGAATACAAAAAACAAGTTTTGGATCAAAAAAATTAAGAATTTGGTCGCGAAAACAAAAATCTAGTTTTGGATCACGAAAATCAAGAATTTGGTCGCGAAAACAAAAATCTAGTTCTGGATCAAGAAAATCAAGAATTTGGTCGCGAATACAAAAAACTAGTTTTTGATCAAGAAAATCAAGAATTTGGTCCCGAATACAAAAAACAAGTTTTGGATCAAGAAAATCAAGAATTTGGTCCCGAAGACAAAAAACAAGTTTTGGATCAAAAAAATCAAGAATTTGGTCCCGAATACAAAAAACAAGTTTTGGATCAAAAAAATCAAGAATTTGGTCCCGAATTCAAAAAACTAGTTTTGATTCAAGAAAATCAAGAATTTGGTCCCGAATACAAAAATCTAGTTTTGGATCAAGAAAATAAAGAATTTGGTCGCGAATACAAAAATCTTCTTTTGGATCAAGAAAATCAAGAATTTGGTCCCGAATTCAAAAAACTAGTTTTGATTCAAGAAAATCAAGAATTTGGTCCCGAATACAAAAATCTAGTTTTGGATCAAGAAAATAAAGAATTTGGTCGCGAATACAAAAATCTTGTTTTGGATCAAAAAAATCAAGAATTTGTTCCCGAATACAAAAACTAGTTTTGGATCACGAAGATTAAGAATTTGGTCCCGAATACAAAAATCTACTTTTGGATCAAGAAAATCAAGAAGTGTGTCGCGAATACAAAAAACAAGTTTTGGATCAAAAAAATCAAGAATTTGGTCCCGAATACAAAAAACAAGTTTTGGATCAAAAAAATTAAGAATTTGGTCGCGAAAACAAAAATCTAGTTTTGGATCACGAAAATCAAGAATTTGGTCGCGAAAACAAAAATCTAGTTCTGGATCAAGAAAATCAAGAATTTGGTCGCGAATACAAAAAACTAGTTTTTGATCAAGAAAATCAAGAATTTGGTCCCGAATACAAAAAACAAGTTTTGGATCAAGAAAATCAAGAATTTGGTCCCGAAGACAAAAAACAAGTTTTGGATCAAAAAAATCAAGAATTTGGTCCCGAATACAAAAAACAAGTTTTGGATCAAAAAAATCAAGAATTTGGTCCCGAATTCAAAAAACTAGTTTTGATTCAAGAAAATCAAGAATTTGGTCCCGAATACAAAAATCTAGTTTTGGATCAAGAAAATAAAGAATTTGGTCGCGAATACAAAAATCTTGTTTTGGATCAAGAAAATCAAGAATTTGGTCCCGAATTCAAAAAACTAGTTTTGATTCAAGAAAATCAAGAATTTGGTCCCGAATACAAAAATCTAGTTTTGGATCAAGAAAATAAAGAATTTGGTCGCGAATATAAAAATCTTGTTTTGGATCAAGAAAATCAAGAATTTGGTCGCGAAAACAAAAATCTATTTTTGGATCAAGAAAATCAAGAAGTGTGTCACGAATACAAAAAACTAGTTTTGGATCAAGAAAATCAAGAATTTGGTCCCGAATACAAAAACTAGTTTTGGATCACGAAGATTAAGAATTTGGTCCCGAATACAAAAATCTAGTTTTGGATCAAGAAAATCAAGAATTTGGTCGCGAATACAAAAATCTTGTTTTGGATCAAGAAAATCAAGAATTTGGTCGCGAAAACAAAAATCTAGTTTTGGATCAAGAAAATCAAGAAGTGTCGCGAATACAAAAATCTAGTTTTGGATCAAGAAATCAAGAAGTGTGTCGCGAATACAAAAAACAAGTTTTGGATCAAGAAAATCAAGAATTGGGTCGCGAAGACAAAAATCTAGTTTTGGATCAAAAAAATCAAGAAGTGTGTCGCGAATACAAAAAACAAGTTTGGGATCAAAAAAATCAAGAATTTGGTCCCGAATTCAAAAAACTAGTTTTGGATCAAGAAAATCAAGAATTTGGCCCCGAATACAAAAATCTAGTTTTGGATCAAGAAAATCAAGAATTTGGTCGCGAAGACAAAAAACTAGTTTTGGATCAAGAAAATCAAGAAGTGTGTCGCGAATACAAAAAACATGTTTTGGATCAAGAAAATCAAGAATTTGTTCGCGAAGACAAAAATCTAGTATTGGATCAAGAAAATCAAGAAGTGTGTCGCGAATACAAAAAACAAGTTTTGGATCAAAAAAATCAAGAATTTGGTCCCGAATTCAAAAATCTAGTTTTCGATCAAGAAAATCAAGAATTTGGTTCCGAATACAAAAATCTAGTTTTGGATCAAGAAAATCAAGAATTTGGTCGCGAATACAAAAATCTTGTTTTGGATCAGGAAAATCAAGAATTTGGTCGCGAAAACAAAAATCTAGGTTTGGATCAAGAAAATCAAGAAGTGTCGCGAATACAAAAAACTAGTTTTGGATCAAGAAAATCAAGAATTTGTTCCCGAATACAAAAACTAGTTTTGGATCACGAAGATTAAGAATTTGGTCCCGAATACAAAAATCTACTTTTGGATCAAGAAAATCAAGAAGTGTGTCGCGAATACAAAAAACAAGTTTTGGATCAAAAAAATCAAGAATTTGGACCCGAATACAAAAAACAAGTTTTGGATCAAAAAAATCAAGAATTTGGTCCCGAATACAAAAATCTTGTTTTGGATCAAGAAAATCAAGAATTTGGTCGCGAAAACAAATATCTAGTTTTGGATCAAGAAAATCAAGAAGTGTGTCACGAATACAAAAAACTAGTTTTGGATCAAGAAAATCAAGAATTTGGTCCCGAATACAAAAACTAGTTTTGGATCACGAAGATTAAGAATTTGGTCCCGAATACAAAAATCTAGTTTTGGATCAAGAAAATCAAGAAGTGTGTCGCGAATACAAAAATCTAGTTTTGGATCAAGAAAATCAAGAATATGGTCGCGAATACAAAAAACAAGTTTTGGATCAAGAAAATCAAGAATTTGGTCGCGAATACAAAAATCTAGTTGTGGATCACGAAAATCAAGAATTTGGTCGCGAAAACAAAAATCTAATTCTGGATCAAGAAAATCAAGAATTTGGTCGCGAATACAAAAAACTAGTTTTTGATCAAGAAAATCAAGAATTTGGTCCCGAATACAAAAAACAAGTTTTGGATCAAAAAAATCAAGAATTTGGTCCCGAATACAAAAAACAAGTTTTGGATCAAACAAATCAAGAATTTGGTCCCGAATACAAAAAACAAGTTTTGGATCAAAAAAATCAAGAATTTGGTCCCGAATTCAAAAACCTAGTTTTGATTCAAGAAAATCAAGAATTTGGTCCCGAATACAAAAATCTAGTTTTGGATCAAGAAAATAAAGAATTTGGTCGCGAATACAAAAATCTTGTTTTGGATCAAGAAAATCAAGAATTTGGTCGCGAAAACAAAAATCTAGTTTTGGATCAAGAAAATCAAGAAGTGTGTCACGAATACAAAAAACTAGTTTTGGATCAAGAAAATCAAGAATTTGGTCCCGAATACAAAAACTAGTTTTGGATCACGAAGATTAAGAATTTGGTCCCGAATACAAAAATCTAGTTTTGGATCAAGAAAATCAAGAAATGTGTCGCGAATACAAAAATCTAGTTTTGGATCAAGAAAATCAAGAATATGGTCGCGAATACAAAAAACAAGTTTTGGATCAAGAAAATCAAGAATTTGGTCGCGAAAACAAAAATCTAGTTCGGAATCAAGAAAATCAAGAATTTGGTCGCGAATACAAAAATCTAGTTTTGGATCCAGAAAATCAAGAAGCGTGTCGCGAATACAAAAAAAAGTTTTGGATCAAGAAAATCAAGAATTTGGTCCCGAATACAAAAAACTAGTTTTGGATCAAGAAAATCAAGAATTTGGTCGCGAAGACAAAAATCTAGTTTTGGATCAAGAAAATGAAGAGCTGGGTCCCGAAAACAAAAATCTAGTTTTGGATCAAGAAAATCAAGAATTTGGTCGCGAAGACAAAAATCTAGTTTTGGATCAAGAAAATTAAGAAGTGTGTCGCGAATACAAAAAACATGTTTTGGATCAAGAAAATCAAGAATTTGGTCGCGAAGACAAAAATCTAGTTTTGGATCAAGAAAATCAAGAAGTGTGTCGCGAATACAAAAAACAAGTTTGGGATCAAGAAAATCAAGAATTTGGTCCCGAATTCAAAAAACTAGTTTTGGATCAAGAAAATCAAGAATTTGGTCGCGAAAACAAAAATCTAGTTTTGGATCAAGAAAATCAAGAAGTGTGTCGCGAATACAAAAAACAAGTTTGGGATCAAAAAAATCAAGAATTTGGTCCCGAATTCAAAAAACTAGTTTTGGATCAAGAAAATCAAGAATTTGGTCGCGAAGACAAAAATCTAGTTTTGGATCAAGAAAATCAAGAATATGGTCCCGAATACAAAAATCTAGTTGTGGATCAAAAAAATCAAGAAGTGTGTCGCGAATACAAAAAACATGTTTTGGATCAAGAAAATCAAGAATTTGGTCGCGAATACAAAAATCTAGTTTTGGATCAAGAAAATCAAGAAGTGTGTCGCGAATACAAAAAACAAGTTTTGGATCAAGAAAATCAAGAATTGGGTCGCGAAGACAAAAATCTAGTTTTGGATCAAAAAAATCAAGAATTTGGTCGCGAAGACAAAAATCTAGTTTTGGATCAAGAAAATCAAGAATTTGGTCGCGAAAACAAAAATCTCGTTCTGGATCAAGAAAATCAAGAATTTGGTCGCGAATACAAAAATCTAGTTTTTGATCAAGAAAATCAAGAATTTGGTCCCGAATACAAAAAACAAGTATTGGATCAAAAAAATCAAGAATTTGGTTGCGAAGACAAAAAACTAGTTTTGGATCAAGAAAATCAAGAAGTGTGTCGCGAATACCAAAAACAAGTTTGGGATCAAAAAAATCAAGAATTTGGTCCTGAATTCAAAAAACTAGTTTTGGATCAAGAAAATCAAGAATTTGGTCCCGAATACAAAAAAATCTAGTTTTGGATCAAGAAAATCAAGAATTTGGTCACGAAGACAAAAAAATCTAGTTTTGGATCAAGAAAATCAAGAACTTGGTCCCGAATACAAAAAACAAGTTTTGGATCAAAAAAATCAAGAATTTGGTCCCGAATACAAAAATGTAGTTTTGGATCAAGAAAATCAAGAAGTGTGTCACGAATACAAAAAACTAGTTTTGAATCAAGAAAATCAAGAATTTGGCCCCGAATACAAAAATCTAGTTTTGGATCAAGAAAATCAAGAATTTGGTCCCGAAATCAAAAATCTAGTTTTGGATCAAAAAAATCAAGAATTTGGTTCCGAATACAAAAATCTAGTTTTGGATCAAGAAAATCAAGAATTTGGTTCCGAATACAAAAATCTAGTTTTGGATCAAGAAAATCAAGAATTTGGTCGCGAATACAAAAATCTTGTTTTGGATCAAGAAAATCAAGAATTTGGTCGCGAAAACAAAAATCTAGTTTTGGATCAAGAAAATCAAGAAGTGTCGCGAATACAAAAATCTAGTTTTGGATCAAGAAATCAAGAAGTGTGTCGCGAATACAAAAAACAAGTTTTGGATCAAAAAAATCAAGAATTTGGCCCCGAATACAAAAATCTAGTTTTGGATCAAGAAAATCAAGAATTTGGTCGCGAAGACAAAAAACTAGTTTTGGATCAAGAAAATCAAGAAGTGTGTCGCGAATACAAAAAACATGTTTTGGATCAAGAAAATCAAGAATTTGTTCGCGAAGACAAAAATCTAGTATTGGATCAAGAAAATCAAGAAGTGTGTCGCGAATACAAAAAACAAGTTTTGGATCAAAAAAATCAAGAATTTGGTCCCGAATTCAAAAATCTAGTTTTCGATCAAGAAAATCAAGAATTTGGTTCCGAATACAAAAATCTAGTTTTGGATCAAGAAAATCAAGAATTTGGTCGCGAATACAAAAATCTTGTTTTGGATCAGGAAAATCAAGAATTTGGTCGCGAACACAAAAATCTAGTTTTGGATCAAGAAAATCAAGAAGTGTCGCGAATACAAAAAACTAGTTTTGGATCAAGAAAATCAAGAATTTGTTCCCGAATACAAAAACTAGTTTTGGATCACGAAGATTAAGAATTTGGTCCCGAATACAAAAATTTACTTTTGGATCAAGAAAATCAAGAAGTGTGTCGCGAATACAAAAAACAAGTTTTGGATCAAAAAAATCAAGAATTTGGTCCCTAATACAAAAAACAAGTTTTGGATCAAAAAAATTAAGAATTTGGTCGCGAAAACAAAAATCTAGTTTTGGATCACGAAAATCAAGAATTTGGTCGCGAAAACAAAAATCTAGTTCTGGATCAAGAAAATCAAGAATTTGGTCGCGAATACAAAAAACTAGTTTTTGATCAAGAAAATCAAGAATTTGGTCCCGAATACAAAAAACAAGTTTTGGATCAAAAAAATCAAGAATTTGGTCCCGAATACAAAAAACAAGTTTTGGATCAAAAAAATCAAGAATTTGGTCCCGAATACAAAAATCTTGTTTTGGATCAAGAAAATCAAGAATTTGGTCGCGAAAACAAATATCTAGTTTTGGATCAAGAAAATCAAGAAGTGTGTCACGAATACAAAAAACTAGTTTTGGATCAAGAAAATCAAGAATTTGGTCCCGAATACAAAAACTAGTTTTGGATCACGAAGATTAAGAATTTGGTCCCGAATACAAAAATCTAGTTTTGGATCAAGAAAATCAAGAAGTGTGTCGCGAATACAAAAATCTAGTTTTGGATCAAGAAAATCAAGAATATGGTCGCGTATACAAAAAACAAGTTTTGGATCAAGAAAATCAAGAATTTGGTCGCGAATACAAAAATCTAGTTTTGGATCACGAAAATCAAGAATTTGGTCGCGAAAACAAAAATCTAGTTCTGGATCAAGAAAATCAAGAATTTGGTCGCGAATACAAAAAACTAGTTTTTGATCAAGAAAATCATGAATTTGGTCCCGAATACAAAAAACAAGTTTTGGATCAAAAAAATCAAGAATTTGGTCCCGAATACAAAAAACAAGTTTTGGATCAAACAAATCAAGAATTTGGTCCCGAATACAAAAAACAAGTTTTGGATCAAAAAAATCAAGAATTTGGTCCCGAATTCAAAAACCTAGTTTTGATTCAAGAAAATCAAGAATTTGGTCCCGAATACAAAAATCTAGTTTTGGATCAAGAAAATAAAGAATTTGGTCGCGAATACAAAAATCTTGTTTTGGATCAAGAAAATCAAGAATTTGGTCGCGAAAACAAAAATCTAGTTTTGGATCAAGAAAATCAAGAAGTGTGTCACGAATACAAAAAACTAGTTTTGGATCAAGAAAATCAAGAATTTGGTCCCGAATACAAAAACTAGTTTTGGATCACGAAGATTAAGAATTTGGTCCCGAATACAAAAATCTAGTTTTGGATCAAGAAAATCAAGAAATGTGTCGCGAATACAAAAATCTAGTTTTGGATCAAGAAAATCAAGAATATGGTCGCGAATACAAAAAACAAGTTTTGGATCAAGAAAATCAAGAATTTGGTCGCGAAAACAAAAATCTAGTTCGGAATCAAGAAAATCAAGAATTTGGTCGCGAATACAAAAATCTAGTTTTGGATCCAGAAAATCAAGAAGCGTGTCGCGAATACAAAAAAAAGTTTTGGATCAAGAAAATCAAGAATTTGGTCCCGAATACAAAAAACTAGTTTTGGATCAAGAAAATCAAGAATTTGGTCGCGAAGACAAAAATCTAGTTTTGGATCAAGAAAATCAAGAGCTGGGTCCCGAAAACAAAAATCTAGTTTTGGATCAAGAAAATCAAGAATTTGGTCGCGAAGACAAAAATCTAGTTTTGGATCAAGAAAATTAAGAAGTGTGTCGCGAATACAAAAAACATGTTTTAGATCAAGAAAATCAAGAATTTGGTCGCGAAGACAAAAATCTAGTTTTGGATCAAGAAAATCAAGAAGTGTGTCGCGAATACAAAAAACAAGTTTGGGATCAAGAAAATCAAGAATTTGGTCCCGAATTCAAAAAACTAGTTTTGGATCAAGAAAATCAAGAATTTGGTCGCGAAAACAAAAATCTAGTTTTGGATCAAGAAAATCAAGAAGTGTGTCGCGAATACAAAAAACAAGTTTGGGATCAAAAAAATCAAGAATTTGGTCCCGAATTCAAAAAACTAGTTTTGGATCAAGAAAATCAAGAATTTGGTCGCGAAGACAAAAATCTAGTTTTGGATCAAGAAAATCAAGAATATGGTCCCGAATACAAAAATCTAGTTGTGGATCAAAAAAATCAAGAAGTGTGTCGCGAATACAAAAAACATGTTTTGGATCAAGAAAATCAAGAATTTGGTCGCGAATACAAAAATCTAGTTTTGGATCAAGAAAATCAAGAAGTGTGTCGCGAATACAAAAAACAAGTTTTGGATCAAGAAAATCAAGAATTGGGTCGCGAAGACAAAAATCTAGTTTTGGATCAAAAAAATCAAGAATTTGGTCGCGAAGACAAAAATCTAGTTTTGGATCAAGAAAATCAAGAATTTGGTCGCGAATACAAAAATCTTCTTTTGGATCAAGAAAATCAAGAATTTGGTCCCGAATTCAAAAAACTAGTTTTGATTCAAGAAAATCAAGAATTTGGTCCCGAATACAAAAATCTAGTTTTGGATCAAGAAAATAAAGAATTTGGTCGCGAATACAAAAATCTTGTTTTGGATCAAAAAAATCAAGAATTTGTTCCCGAATACAAAAACTAGTTTTGGATCACGAAGATTAAGAATTTGGTCCCGAATACAAAAATCTACTTTTGGATCAAGAAAATCAAGAAGTGTGTCGCGAATACAAAAAACAAGTTTTGGATCAAAAAAATCAAGAATTTGGTCCCGAATACAAAAAACAAGTTTTGGATCAAAAAAATTAAGAATTTGGTCGCGAAAACAAAAATCTAGTTTTGGATCACGAAAATCAAGAATTTGGTCGCGAAAACAAAAATCTAGTTCTGGATCAAGAAAATCAAGAATTTGGTCGCGAATACAAAAAACTAGTTTTTGATCAAGAAAATCAAGAATTTGGTCCCGAATACAAAAAACAAGTTTTGGATCAAGAAAATCAAGAATTTGGTCCCGAAGACAAAAAACAAGTTTTGGATCAAAAAAATCAAGAATTTGGTCCCGAATACAAAAAACAAGTTTTGGATCAAAAAAATCAAGAATTTGGTCCCGAATTCAAAAAACTAGTTTTGATTCAAGAAAATCAAGAATTTGGTCCCGAATACAAAAATCTAGTTTTGGATCAAGAAAATAAAGAATTTGGTCGCGAATACAAAAATCTTGTTTTGGATCAAGAAAATCAAGAATTTGGTCCCGAATTCAAAAAACTAGTTTTGATTCAAGAAAATCAAGAATTTGGTCCCGAATACAAAAATCTAGTTTTGGATCAAGAAAATAAAGAATTTGGTCGCGAATATAAAAATCTTGTTTTGGATCAAGAAAATCAAGAATTTGGTCGCGAAAACAAAAATCTATTTTTGGATCAAGAAAATCAAGAAGTGTGTCACGAATACAAAAAACTAGTTTTGGATCAAGAAAATCAAGAATTTGGTCCCGAATACAAAAACTAGTTTTGGATCACGAAGATTAAGAATTTGGTCCCGAATACAAAAATCTAGTTTTGGATCAAGAAAATCAAGAATTTGGTCGCGAATACAAAAATCTTGTTTTGGATCAAGAAAATCAAGAATTTGGTCGCGAAAACAAAAATCTAGTTTTGGATCAAGAAAATCAAGAAGTGTCGCGAATACAAAAATCTAGTTTTGGATCAAGAAATCAAGAAGTGTGTCGCGAATACAAAAAACAAGTTTTGGATCAAGAAAATCAAGAATTGGGTCGCGAAGACAAAAATCTAGTTTTGGATCAAAAAAATCAAGAAGTGTGTCGCGAATACAAAAAACAAGTTTGGGATCAAAAAAATCAAGAATTTGGTCCCGAATTCAAAAAACTAGTTTTGGATCAAGAAAATCAAGAATTTGGCCCCGAATACAAAAATCTAGTTTTGGATCAAGAAAATCAAGAATTTGGTCGCGAAGACAAAAAACTAGTTTTGGATCAAGAAAATCAAGAAGTGTGTCGCGAATACAAAAAACATGTTTTGGATCAAGAAAATCAAGAATTTGTTCGCGAAGACAAAAATCTAGTATTGGATCAAGAAAATCAAGAAGTGTGTCGCGAATACAAAAAACAAGTTTTGGATCAAAAAAATCAAGAATTTGGTCCCGAATTCAAAAATCTAGTTTTCGATCAAGAAAATCAAGAATTTGGTTCCGAATACAAAAATCTAGTTTTGGATCAAGAAAATCAAGAATTTGGTCGCGAATACAAAAATCTTGTTTTGGATCAGGAAAATCAAGAATTTGGTCGCGAAAACAAAAATCTAGGTTTGGATCAAGAAAATCAAGAAGTGTCGCGAATACAAAAAACTAGTTTTGGATCAAGAAAATCAAGAATTTGTTCCCGAATACAAAAACTAGTTTTGGATCACGAAGATTAAGAATTTGGTCCCGAATACAAAAATCTACTTTTGGATCAAGAAAATCAAGAAGTGTGTCGCGAATACAAAAAACAAGTTTTGGATCAAAAAAATCAAGAATTTGGACCCGAATACAAAAAACAAGTTTTGGATCAAAAAAATCAAGAATTTGGTCCCGAATACAAAAATCTTGTTTTGGATCAAGAAAATCAAGAATTTGGTCGCGAAAACAAATATCTAGTTTTGGATCAAGAAAATCAAGAAGTGTGTCACGAATACAAAAAACTAGTTTTGGATCAAGAAAATCAAGAATTTGGTCCCGAATACAAAAACTAGTTTTGGATCACGAAGATTAAGAATTTGGTCCCGAATACAAAAATCTAGTTTTGGATCAAGAAAATCAAGAAGTGTGTCGCGAATACAAAAATCTAGTTTTGGATCAAGAAAATCAAGAATATGGTCGCGAATACAAAAAACAAGTTTTGGATCAAGAAAATCAAGAATTTGGTCGCGAATACAAAAATCTAGTTGTGGATCACGAAAATCAAGAATTTGGTCGCGAAAACAAAAATCTAATTCTGGATCAAGAAAATCAAGAATTTGGTCGCGAATACAAAAAACTAGTTTTTGATCAAGAAAATCAAGAATTTGGTCCCGAATACAAAAAACAAGTTTTGGATCAAAAAAATCAAGAATTTGGTCCCGAATACAAAAAACAAGTTTTGGATCAAACAAATCAAGAATTTGGTCCCGAATACAAAAAACAAGTTTTGGATCAAAAAAATCAAGAATTTGGTCCCGAATTCAAAAACCTAGTTTTGATTCAAGAAAATCAAGAATTTGGTCCCGAATACAAAAATCTAGTTTTGGATCAAGAAAATAAAGAATTTGGTCGCGAATACAAAAATCTTGTTTTGGATCAAGAAAATCAAGAATTTGGTCGCGAAAACAAAAATCTAGTTTTGGATCAAGAAAATCAAGAAGTGTGTCACGAATACAAAAAACTAGTTTTGGATCAAGAAAATCAAGAATTTGGTCCCGAATACAAAAACTAGTTTTGGATCACGAAGATTAAGAATTTGGTCCCGAATACAAAAATCTAGTTTTGGATCAAGAAAATCAAGAAATGTGTCGCGAATACAAAAATCTAGTTTTGGATCAAGAAAATCAAGAATATGGTCGCGAATACAAAAAACAAGTTTTGGATCAAGAAAATCAAGAATTTGGTCGCGAAAACAAAAATCTAGTTCGGAATCAAGAAAATCAAGAATTTGGTCGCGAATACAAAAATCTAGTTTTGGATCCAGAAAATCAAGAAGCGTGTCGCGAATACAAAAAAAAGTTTTGGATCAAGAAAATCAAGAATTTGGTCCCGAATACAAAAAACTAGTTTTGGATCAAGAAAATCAAGAATTTGGTCGCGAAGACAAAAATCTAGTTTTGGATCAAGAAAATGAAGAGCTGGGTCCCGAAAACAAAAATCTAGTTTTGGATCAAGAAAATCAAGAATTTGGTCGCGAAGACAAAAATCTAGTTTTGGATCAAGAAAATTAAGAAGTGTGTCGCGAATACAAAAAACATGTTTTGGATCAAGAAAATCAAGAATTTGGTCGCGAAGACAAAAATCTAGTTTTGGATCAAGAAAATCAAGAAGTGTGTCGCGAATACAAAAAACAAGTTTGGGATCAAGAAAATCAAGAATTTGGTCCCGAATTCAAAAAACTAGTTTTGGATCAAGAAAATCAAGAATTTGGTCGCGAAAACAAAAATCTAGTTTTGGATCAAGAAAATCAAGAAGTGTGTCGCGAATACAAAAAACAAGTTTGGGATCAAAAAAATCAAGAATTTGGTCCCGAATTCAAAAAACTAGTTTTGGATCAAGAAAATCAAGAATTTGGTCGCGAAGACAAAAATCTAGTTTTGGATCAAGAAAATCAAGAATATGGTCCCGAATACAAAAATCTAGTTGTGGATCAAAAAAATCAAGAAGTGTGTCGCGAATACAAAAAACATGTTTTGGATCAAGAAAATCAAGAATTTGGTCGCGAATACAAAAATCTAGTTTTGGATCAAGAAAATCAAGAAGTGTGTCGCGAATACAAAAAACAAGTTTTGGATCAAGAAAATCAAGAATTGGGTCGCGAAGACAAAAATCTAGTTTTGGATCAAAAAAATCAAGAATTTGGTCGCGAAGACAAAAATCTAGTTTTGGATCAAGAAAATCAAGAATTTGGTCGCGAAAACAAAAATCTCGTTCTGGATCAAGAAAATCAAGAATTTGGTCGCGAATACAAAAATCTAGTTTTTGATCAAGAAAATCAAGAATTTGGTCCCGAATACAAAAAACAAGTATTGGATCAAAAAAATCAAGAATTTGGTTGCGAAGACAAAAAACTAGTTTTGGATCAAGAAAATCAAGAAGTGTGTCGCGAATACCAAAAACAAGTTTGGGATCAAAAAAATCAAGAATTTGGTCCTGAATTCAAAAAACTAGTTTTGGATCAAGAAAATCAAGAATTTGGTCCCGAATACAAAAAAATCTAGTTTTGGATCAAGAAAATCAAGAATTTGGTCACGAAGACAAAAAAATCTAGTTTTGGATCAAGAAAATCAAGAACTTGGTCCCGAATACAAAAAACAAGTTTTGGATCAAAAAAATCAAGAATTTGGTCCCGAATACAAAAATGTAGTTTTGGATCAAGAAAATCAAGAAGTGTGTCACGAATACAAAAAACTAGTTTTGAATCAAGAAAATCAAGAATTTGGCCCCGAATACAAAAATCTAGTTTTGGATCAAGAAAATCAAGAATTTGGTCCCGAAATCAAAAATCTAGTTTTGGATCAAAAAAATCAAGAATTTGGTTCCGAATACAAAAATCTAGTTTTGGATCAAGAAAATCAAGAATTTGGTTCCGAATACAAAAATCTAGTTTTGGATCAAGAAAATCAAGAATTTGGTCGCGAATACAAAAATCTTGTTTTGGATCAAGAAAATCAAGAATTTGGTCGCGAAAACAAAAATCTAGTTTTGGATCAAGAAAATCAAGAAGTGTCGCGAATACAAAAATCTAGTTTTGGATCAAGAAATCAAGAAGTGTGTCGCGAATACAAAAAACAAGTTTTGGATCAAAAAAATCAAGAATTTGGCCCCGAATACAAAAATCTAGTTTTGGATCAAGAAAATCAAGAATTTGGTCGCGAAGACAAAAAACTAGTTTTGGATCAAGAAAATCAAGAAGTGTGTCGCGAATACAAAAAACATGTTTTGGATCAAGAAAATCAAGAATTTGTTCGCGAAGACAAAAATCTAGTATTGGATCAAGAAAATCAAGAAGTGTGTCGCGAATACAAAAAACAAGTTTTGGATCAAAAAAATCAAGAATTTGGTCCCGAATTCAAAAATCTAGTTTTCGATCAAGAAAATCAAGAATTTGGTTCCGAATACAAAAATCTAGTTTTGGATCAAGAAAATCAAGAATTTGGTCGCGAATACAAAAATCTTGTTTTGGATCAGGAAAATCAAGAATTTGGTCGCGAACACAAAAATCTAGTTTTGGATCAAGAAAATCAAGAAGTGTCGCGAATACAAAAAACTAGTTTTGGATCAAGAAAATCAAGAATTTGTTCCCGAATACAAAAACTAGTTTTGGATCACGAAGATTAAGAATTTGGTCCCGAATACAAAAATTTACTTTTGGATCAAGAAAATCAAGAAGTGTGTCGCGAATACAAAAAACAAGTTTTGGATCAAAAAAATCAAGAATTTGGTCCCTAATACAAAAAACAAGTTTTGGATCAAAAAAATTAAGAATTTGGTCGCGAAAACAAAAATCTAGTTTTGGATCACGAAAATCAAGAATTTGGTCGCGAAAACAAAAATCTAGTTCTGGATCAAGAAAATCAAGAATTTGGTCGCGAATACAAAAAACTAGTTTTTGATCAAGAAAATCAAGAATTTGGTCCCGAATACAAAAAACAAGTTTTGGATCAAAAAAATCAAGAATTTGGTCCCGAATACAAAAAACAAGTTTTGGATCAAAAAAATCAAGAATTTGGTCCCGAATACAAAAATCTTGTTTTGGATCAAGAAAATCAAGAATTTGGTCGCGAAAACAAATATCTAGTTTTGGATCAAGAAAATCAAGAAGTGTGTCACGAATACAAAAAACTAGTTTTGGATCAAGAAAATCAAGAATTTGGTCCCGAATACAAAAACTAGTTTTGGATCACGAAGATTAAGAATTTGGTCCCGAATACAAAAATCTAGTTTTGGATCAAGAAAATCAAGAAGTGTGTCGCGAATACAAAAATCTAGTTTTGGATCAAGAAAATCAAGAATATGGTCGCGTATACAAAAAACAAGTTTTGGATCAAGAAAATCAAGAATTTGGTCGCGAATACAAAAATCTAGTTTTGGATCACGAAAATCAAGAATTTGGTCGCGAAAACAAAAATCTAGTTCTGGATCAAGAAAATCAAGAATTTGGTCGCGAATACAAAAAACTAGTTTTTGATCAAGAAAATCATGAATTTGGTCCCGAATACAAAAAACAAGTTTTGGATCAAAAAAATCAAGAATTTGGTCCCGAATACAAAAAACAAGTTTTGGATCAAACAAATCAAGAATTTGGTCCCGAATACAAAAAACAAGTTTTGGATCAAAAAAATCAAGAATTTGGTCCCGAATTCAAAAACCTAGTTTTGATTCAAGAAAATCAAGAATTTGGTCCCGAATACAAAAATCTAGTTTTGGATCAAGAAAATAAAGAATTTGGTCGCGAATACAAAAATCTTGTTTTGGATCAAGAAAATCAAGAATTTGGTCGCGAAAACAAAAATCTAGTTTTGGATCAAGAAAATCAAGAAGTGTGTCACGAATACAAAAAACTAGTTTTGGATCAAGAAAATCAAGAATTTGGTCCCGAATACAAAAACTAGTTTTGGATCACGAAGATTAAGAATTTGGTCCCGAATACAAAAATCTAGTTTTGGATCAAGAAAATCAAGAAATGTGTCGCGAATACAAAAATCTAGTTTTGGATCAAGAAAATCAAGAATATGGTCGCGAATACAAAAAACAAGTTTTGGATCAAGAAAATCAAGAATTTGGTCGCGAAAACAAAAATCTAGTTCGGAATCAAGAAAATCAAGAATTTGGTCGCGAATACAAAAATCTAGTTTTGGATCCAGAAAATCAAGAAGCGTGTCGCGAATACAAAAAAAAGTTTTGGATCAAGAAAATCAAGAATTTGGTCCCGAATACAAAAAACTAGTTTTGGATCAAGAAAATCAAGAATTTGGTCGCGAAGACAAAAATCTAGTTTTGGATCAAGAAAATCAAGAGCTGGGTCCCGAAAACAAAAATCTAGTTTTGGATCAAGAAAATCAAGAATTTGGTCGCGAAGACAAAAATCTAGTTTTGGATCAAGAAAATTAAGAAGTGTGTCGCGAATACAAAAAACATGTTTTAGATCAAGAAAATCAAGAATTTGGTCGCGAAGACAAAAATCTAGTTTTGGATCAAGAAAATCAAGAAGTGTGTCGCGAATACAAAAAACAAGTTTGGGATCAAGAAAATCAAGAATTTGGTCCCGAATTCAAAAAACTAGTTTTGGATCAAGAAAATCAAGAATTTGGTCGCGAAAACAAAAATCTAGTTTTGGATCAAGAAAATCAAGAAGTGTGTCGCGAATACAAAAAACAAGTTTGGGATCAAAAAAATCAAGAATTTGGTCCCGAATTCAAAAAACTAGTTTTGGATCAAGAAAATCAAGAATTTGGTCGCGAAGACAAAAATCTAGTTTTGGATCAAGAAAATCAAGAATATGGTCCCGAATACAAAAATCTAGTTGTGGATCAAAAAAATCAAGAAGTGTGTCGCGAATACAAAAAACATGTTTTGGATCAAGAAAATCAAGAATTTGGTCGCGAATACAAAAATCTAGTTTTGGATCAAGAAAATCAAGAAGTGTGTCGCGAATACAAAAAACAAGTTTTGGATCAAGAAAATCAAGAATTGGGTCGCGAAGACAAAAATCTAGTTTTGGATCAAAAAAATCAAGAATTTGGTCGCGAAGACAAAAATCTAGTTTTGGATCAAGAAAATCAAGAATTTGGTCGCGAAAACAAAAATCTCGTTCTGGATCAAGAAAATCAAGAATTTGGTCGCGAATACAAAAATCTAGTTTTTGATCAAGAAAATCAAGAATATGGTCCCGAATACAAAAAACAAGTATTGGATCAAAAAAATCAAGAATTTGGTTGCGAAGACAAAAAACTAGTTTTGGATCAAGAAAATCAAGAAGTGTGTCGCGAATACCAAAAACAAGTTTGGGATCAAAAAAATCAAGAATTTGGTCCTGAATTCAAAAAACTAGTTTTGGATCAAGAAAATCAAGAATTTGGTCCCGAATACAAAAAAATCTAGTTTTGGATCAAGAAAATCAAGAATTTGGTCACGAAGACAAAAAAATCTAGTTTTGGATCAAGAAAATCAAGAACTTGGTCCCGAATACAAAAAACAAGTTTTGGATCAAAAAAATCAAGAATTTGGTCCCGAATACAAAAATGTAGTTTTGGATCAAGAAAATCAAGAAGTGTGTCACGAATACAAAAAACTAGTTTTGAATCAAGAAAATCAAGAATTTGGCCCCGAATACAAAAATCTAGTTTTGGATCAAGAAAATCAAGAATTTGGTCCCGAAATCAAAAATCTAGTTTTGGATCAAAAAAATCAAGAATTTGGTTCCGAATACAAAAATCTAGTTTTGGATCAAGAAAATCAAGAATTTGGTTCCGAATACAAAAATCTAGTTTTGGATCAAGAAAATCAAGAATTTGGTTCCGAATACAAAAATCTAGTTTTGGATCAAGAAAATCAAGAATTTGGTCGCGAATACAAAAATCTTGTTTTGGATCAAGAAAATCAAGAATTTGGTCGCGAAAACAAAAATCTAGTTTTGGATCAAGAAAATCAAGAAGTGTCGCGAATACAAAAATCTAGTTTTGGATCAAGAAATCAAGAAGTGTGTCGCGAATACAAAAAACAAGTTTTGGATCAAAAAAATCAAGAATTTGGCCCCGAATACAAAAATCTAGTTTTGGATCAAGAAAATCAAGAATTTGGTCGCGAAGACAAAAAACTAGTTTTGGATCAAGAAAATCAAGAAGTGTGTCGCGAATACAAAAAACATGTTTTGGATCAAGAAAATCAAGAATTTGTTCGCGAAGACAAAAATCTAGTATTGGATCAAGAAAATCAAGAAGTGTGTCGCGAATACAAAAAACAAGTTTTGGATCAAAAAAATCAAGAATTTGGTCCCGAATTCAAAAATCTAGTTTTCGATCAAGAAAATCAAGAATTTGGTTCCGAATACAAAAATCTAGTTTTGGATCAAGAAAATCAAGAATTTGGTCGCGAATACAAAAATCTTGTTTTGGATCAGGAAAATCAAGAATTTGGTCGCGAACACAAAAATCTAGTTTTGGATCAAGAAAATCAAGAAGTGTCGCGAATACAAAAAACTAGTTTTGGATCAAGAAAATCAAGAATTTGTTCCCGAATACAAAAACTAGTTTTGGATCACGAAGATTAAGAATTTGGTCCCGAATACAAAAATTTACTTTTGGATCAAGAAAATCAAGAAGTGTGTCGCGAATACAAAAAACAAGTTTTGGATCAAAAAAATCAAGAATTTGGTCCCTAATACAAAAAACAAGTTTTGGATCAAAAAAATTAAGAATTTGGTCGCGAAAACAAAAATCTAGTTTTGGATCACGAAAATCAAGAATTTGGTCGCGAAAACAAAAATCTAGTTCTGGATCAAGAAAATCAAGAATTTGGTCGCGAATACAAAAAACTAGTTTTTGATCAAGAAAATCAAGAATTTGGTCCCGAATACAAAAAACAAGTTTTGGATCAAGAAAATCAAGAATTTGGTCCCGAAGACAAAAAACAAGTTTTGGATCAAAAAAATCAAGAATTTGGTCCCGAATACAAAAAACAAGTTTTGGATCAAAAAAATCAAGAATTTGGTCCCGAATTCAAAAAACTAGTTTTGATTCAAGAAAATCAAGAATTTGGTCCCGAATACAAAAATCTAGTTTTGGATCAAGAAAATAAAGAATTTGGTCGCGAATACAAAAATCTTGTTTTGGATCAAGAAAATCAAGAATTTGGTCGCGAAAACAAAAATCTAGTTTTGGATCAAGAAAATCAAGAAGTGTGTCACGAATACAAAAAACTAGTTTTGGATCAAGAAAATCAAGAATTTGGTCCCGAATACAAAAACTAGTTTTGGATCACGAAGATTAAGAATTTGGTCCCGAATACAAAAATCTAGTTTTGGATCAAGAAAATCAAGAAGTGTGTCGCGAATACAAAAATCTAGTTTTGGATCAAGAAAATCAAGAATATGGTCGCGAATACAAAGAACAAGTTTTGGATCAAGAAAATCAAGAATTTGGTCGCGAATACAAAAATCTAGTTTTGGATCACGAAAATCAAGAATTTGGTCGCGAAAACAAAAATCTAGTTCTGGATCAAGAAAATCAAGAATTTGGTCGCGAATACAAAAAACTAGTTTTTGATCAAGAAAATCAAGAATTTGGTCCCGAATACAAAAAACAAGTTTTGGATCAAAAAAATCAAGAATTTGGTCCCGAATACAAAAAACAAGTTTTGGATCAAAAAAATCAAGAATTTGGTCCCGAATACAAAAAACAAGTTTTGGATCAAAAAAATCAAGAATTTGGTCCCGAATTCAAAAAACTAGTTTTGATTCAAGAAAATCAAGAATTTGGTCCCGAATACAAAAATCTAGTTTTGGATCAAGAAAATAAAGAATTTGGTCGCGAATACAATAATCTTGTTTTGGATCAAGAAAATCAAGAATTTGGTCGCGAAAACAAAAATCTAGTTTTGGATCAAGAAAATCAAGAAGTGTGTCACGAATACAAAAAACTAGTTTTGGATCAAGAAAATCAAGAAATTGGTCCCGAATACAAAAACTAGTTTTGGATCACGAAGATTAAGAATTTGGTCCCGAATACAAAAATCTAGTTTTGGATCAAGAAAATCAAGAAGTGTGTCGCGAATACAAAAATCTAGTTTTGGATCAAGAAAATCAAGAATATGGTCGCGAATACAAAAAACAAGTTTGGGATCAAGAAAATCAAGAATTTGGTCGCGAAAACAAAAATCTAGTTCGGAATCAAGAAAATCAAGAATTTGGTCGCGAATACAAAAATCTAGTTTTGGATCAAGAAAATCAAGAAGCGTGTCGCGAATACAAAAAAAAGTTTTGGATCAAGAAAATCAAGAATTTGGTCCCGAATACAAAAAACTAGTTTTGGATCAAGAAAATCAAGAATTTGGTCGCGAAGACAAAAATCTAGTTTTGGATCAAGAAAATCAAGAGCTGGGTCCCGAATACAAAAATCTAGTTTTGGATCAAGAAAATCAAGAATTTGGTCGCGAAGACAAAAATCTAGTTTTGGATCAAGAAAATCAAGAAGTGTGTCGCGAATACAAAAAACATGTTTTGGATCAAGAAAATCAAGAATTTGGTCGCGAAGACAAAAATCTAGTTTTGGATCAAGAAAATCAAGAAGTGTGTCGCGAATACAAAAAACAAGTTTGGGATCAAGAAAATCAAGAATTTGGTCCCGAATTCAAAAAACTAGTTTTGGATCAAGAAAATCAAGAATTTGGTCGCGAAGACAAAAATCTAGTTTTGGATCAAGAAAATCAAGAATATGGTCCCGAATACAAAAATCTAGTTGTGGATCAAGAAAATCAAGAATTTGGTCGCGAAAACAAAAATCTAGTTCTGGATCAAGAAAATCAAGAATTTGGTTGCGAATACAAAAATCTAGTTTTGGATCAATAAATCAAGAAGTGTGTCGCGAATACAAAAAACAAGTTTTGGATCAAGAAAATCAAGAATTGGGTCGCGAAGACAAAAATCTAGTTTTGGATCAAAAAAATCAAGAATTTGGTCGCGAAGACAAAAATCTAGTTTTGGATCAAGAAAATCAAGAAGTGCGTCGCGAATACAAAAAACAAGTTTGGGATCAAAAAAATCAAGAATTTGGTCCCGAATTCAAAAAACTAGTTTTGGATCAAGAAAATCAAGAATTTGGTCGCGAATACAAAAAACTAGTTTTTGATCAAGAAAATCAAGAATTTGGTCCCGAATACAAAAAACTAGTTTTGGATCAAGAAAATCAAGAATTTGGTCGAGAATACAAAAAACTAGTTTAGGATCAAGAAAATCAAGAATTTGGTCGCGAATACAAAAATCTAGTTTTGGATCAAGAAAATCAAGAATTTCGTCGCGAATACAAAAATCTAGTTTTGGATGAAGAAAATCAAGAAGTGTGTCTCGAATACAAAAAACAAGTTTTGGATCAAAAAAATCAAGAACTGGGTCCCGAATGCAAAAAACTAGTTTTGGACCACGAAAATTAAGAATTTGGTCGCGAATAAAAAAATCTAGTTTTGGATCAAGAAAATCAAGAATTTGGTCGCGAAAACAAAAATCTCGTTCTGGATCAAGAAAATCAAGAATTTGGTCGCGAATACAAAAATCTAGTTTTTGATCAAGAAAATCAAGAATTTGGTCCCGAATACAAAAAACAAGTATTGGATCAAAAAAATCAAGAATTTGGTCGCGAACACAAAAAACTAGTTTTGGATCAAGAAAATCAAGAAGTGTGTCGCGAATACCAAAAACATGTTTGGGATCAAAAAAATCAAGAATTTGGTCCCGAATTCAAAAAACTAGTTTTGGATCAAGAAAATCAAGAATTTGGTCCCGAATACAAAAAAATCTAGTTTTGGATCAAGAAAATCAAGAATTTGGTCGCGAAGACAAAAATCTAGTTTTGGATCAAAAAATCAAGAATTTGGTCGCGAAGACAAAAATCTAGTTTTGGATCAAGAAAATCAAGAAGTGTGTCGCGAATACAAAAAACATGTTTTGGATCAAGAAAATCAAGAATTTGTTCGCGAAGACAAAAATCTAGTTTTGGATCAAGAAAATCAAGAAGTGTGTCGCGAATACAAAAAACAAGGTTGGGATCAAAAAAATCAAGAATTTGGTCCCGAATTCAAAAAACTAGTTTTGGATCAAGAAAATCAAGAATTTGGTCGCGAAGACAAAAATCTAGTTTTGGATCAAGAAAATCAAGAATTTGGTCCCGAAATCAAAAATCTAGTTTTGGATCAAAAAAATCAAGAATTTGGTTCCGAATACAAAAATCTAGTTTTGGATCAAGAAAATCAAGAATTTGGTTCCGAATACAAAAATCTAGTTTTGGATCAAGAAAATCAAGAATTTGGTTCCGAATACAAAAACTAGTTTTGGATCACGAAGATTAAGAATTTGGTCCCGAATACAAAAATCTAGTTTTGGATCAAGAAAATCAAGAAATGTGTCGCGAATACAAAAATCTAGTTTTGGATCAAGAAAATCAAGAATATGGTCGCGAATACAAAAAACAAGTTTTGGATCAAGAAAATCAAGAATTTGGTCGCGAAAACAAAAATCTAGTTCGGAATCAAGAAAATCAAGAATTTGGTCGCGAATACAAAAATCTAGTTTTGGATCCAGAAAATCAAGAAGCGTGTCGCGAATACAAAAAAAAGTTTTGGATCAAGAAAATCAAGAATTTGGTCCCGAATACAAAAAACTAGTTTTGGATCAAGAAAATCAAGAATTTGGTCGCGAAGACAAAAATCTAGTTTTGGATCAAGAAAATCAAGAGCTGGGTCCCGAAAACAAAAATCTAGTTTTGGATCAAGAAAATCAAGAATTTGGTCGCGAAGACAAAAATCTAGTTTTGGATCAAGAAAATTAAGAAGTGTGTCGCGAATACAAAAAACATGTTTTGGATCAAGAAAATCAAGAATTTGGTCGCGAAGACAAAAATCTAGTTTTGGATCAAGAAAATCAAGAAGTGTGTCGCGAATACAAAAAACAAGTTTGGGATCAAGAAAATCAAGAATTTGGTCCCGAATTCAAAAAACTAGTTTTGGATCAAGAAAATCAAGAATTTGGTCGCGAAAACAAAAATCTAGTTTTGGATCAAGAAAATCAAGAAGTGTGTCGCGAATACAAAAAACAAGTTTGGGATCAAAAAAATCAAGAATTTGGTCCCGAATTCAAAAAACTAGTTTTGGATCAAGAAAATCAAGAATTTGGTCGCGAAGACAAAAATCTAGTTTTGGATCAAGAAAATCAAGAATATGGTCCCGAATACAAAAATCTAGTTGTGGATCAAAAAAATCAAGAAGTGTGTCGCGAATACAAAAAACATGTTTTGGATCAAGAAAATCAAGAATTTGGTCGCGAATACAAAAATCTAGTTTTGGATCAAGAAAATCAAGAAGTGTGTCGCGAATACAAAAAACAAGTTTTGGATCAAGAAAATCAAGAATTGGGTCGCGAAGACAAAAATCTAGTTTTGGATCAAAAAAATCAAGAATTTGGTCGCGAAGACAAAAATCTAGTTTTGGATCAAGAAAATCAAGAATTTGGTCGCGAAAACAAAAATCTCGTTCTGGATCAAGAAAATCAAGAATTTGGTCGCGAATACAAAAATCTAGTTTTTGATCAAGAAAATCAAGAATTTGGTCCCGAATACAAAAAACAAGTATTGGATCAAAAAAATCAAGAATTTGGTTGCGAAGACAAAAAACTAGTTTTGGATCAAGAAAATCAAGAAGTGTGTCGCGAATACCAAAAACAAGTTTGGGATCAAAAAAATCAAGAATTTGGTCCTGAATTCAAAAAACTAGTTTTGGATCAAGAAAATCAAGAATTTGGTCCCGAATACAAAAAAATCTAGTTTTGGATCAAGAAAATCAAGAATTTGGTCACGAAGACAAAAAAATCTAGTTTTGGATCAAGAAAATCAAGAACATGGTCCCGAATACAAAAAACAAGTTTTGGATCAAAAAAATCAAGAATTTGGTCCCGAATACAAAAATGTAGTTTTGGATCAAGAAAATCAAGAAGTGTGTCACGAATACAAAAAACTAGTTTTGAATCAAGAAAATCAAGAATTTGGCCCCGAATACAAAAATCTAGTTTTGGATCAAGAAAATCAAGAATTTGGTCCCGAAATCAAAAATCTAGTTTTGGATCAAAAAAATCAAGAATTTGGTTCCGAATACAAAAATCTAGTTTTGGATCAAGAAAATCAAGAATTTGGTTCCGAATACAAAAATCTAGTTTTGGATCAAGAAAATCAAGAATTTGGTTCCGAATACAAAAATCTAGTTTTGGATCAAGAAAATCAAGAATTTGGTCGCGAATACAAAAATCTTGTTTTGGATCAAGAAAATCAAGAATTTGGTCGCGAAAACAAAAATCTAGTTTTGGATCAAGAAAATCAAGAAGTGTCGCGAATACAAAAATCTAGTTTTGGATCAAGAAATCAAGAAGTGTGTCGCGAATACAAAAAACAAGTTTTGGATCAAAAAAATCAAGAATTTGGCCCCGAATACAAAAATCTAGTTTTGGATCAAGAAAATCAAGAATTTGGTCGCGAAGACAAAAAACTAGTTTTGGATCAAGAAAATCAAGAAGTGTGTCGCGAATACAAAAAACATGTTTTGGATCAAGAAAATCAAGAATTTGTTCGCGAAGACAAAAATCTAGTATTGGATCAAGAAAATCAAGAAGTGTGTCGCGAATACAAAAAACAAGTTTTGGATCAAAAAAATCAAGAATTTGGTCCCGAATTCAAAAATCTAGTTTTCGATCAAGAAAATCAAGAATTTGGTTCCGAATACAAAAATCTAGTTTTGGATCAAGAAAATCAAGAATTTGGTCGCGAATACAAAAATCTTGTTTTGGATCAGGAAAATCAAGAATTTGGTCGCGAACACAAAAATCTAGTTTTGGATCAAAAAAATCAAGAAGTGTCGCGAATACAAAAAACTAGTTTTGGATCAAGAAAATCAAGAATTTGTTCCCGAATACAAAAACTAGTTTTGGATCACGAAGATTAAGAATTTGGTCCCGAATACAAAAATTTACTTTTGGATCAAGAAAATCAAGAAGTGTGTCGCGAATACAAAAAACAAGTTTTGGATCAAAAAAATCAAGAATTTGGTCCCTAATACAAAAAACAAGTTTTGGATCAAAAAAATTAAGAATTTGGTCGCGAAAACAAAAATCTAGTTTTGGATCACGAAAATCAAGAATTTGGTCGCGAAAACAAAAATCTAGTTCTGGATCAAGAAAATCAAGAATTTGGTCGCGAATACAAAAAACTAGTTTTTGAGCAAGAAAATCAAGAATTTGGTCCCGAATACAAAAAACAAGTTTTGGATCAAGAAAATCAAGAATTTGGTCCCAAAGACAAAAAACAAGTTTTGGATCAAAAAAATCAAGAATTTGGTCCCGAATACAAAAAACAAGTTTTTGATCAAAAAAATCAAGAATTTGGTCCCGAATTCAAAAAACTAGTTTTGATTCAAGAAAATCAAGAATTTGGTCCCGAATACAAAAATCTAGTTTTGGATCAAGAAAATAAAGAATTTGGTCGCGAATACAAAAATCTTGTTTTGGATCAAGAAAATCAAGAATTTGGTCGCGAAAACAAAAATCTAGTTTTGGATCAAGAAAATCAAGAAGTGTGTCACGAATACAAAAAACTAGTTTTGGATCAAGAAAATCAAGAATTTGGTCCCGAATACAAAAACTAGTTTTGGATCACGAAGATTAAGAATTTGGTCCCGAATACAAAAATCTAGTTTTGGATCAAGTAAATCAAGAAGTGTGTCGCGAATACAAAAATCTAGTTTTGGATCAAGAAAATCAAGAATATGGTCGCGAATACAAAGAACAAGTTTTGGATCAAGAAAATCAAGAATTTGGTCGCGAATACAAAAATCTAGTTTTGGATCACGAAAATCAAGAATTTGGTCGCGAAAACAAAAATCTAGTTCTGGATCAAGAAAATCAAGAATTTGGTCGCGAATACAAAAAACTAGTTTTTGATCAAGAAAATCAAGAATTTGGTCCCGAATACAAAAAACAAGTTTTGGATCAAAAAAATCAAGAATTTGGTCCCGAATACAAAAAACAAGTTTTGGATCAAAAAAATCAAGAATTTGGTCCCGAATACAAAAAACAAGTTTTGGATCAAAAAAATCAAGAATTTGGTCCCGAATTCAAAAAACTAGTTTTGATTCAAGAAAATCAAGAATTTGGTCCCGAATACAAAAATCTAGTTTTGGATCAAGAAAATAAAGAATTTGGTCGCGAATACAAAAATCTTGTTTTGGATCAAGAAAATCAAGAATTTGGTCGCGAAAACAAAAATCTAGTTTTGGATCAAGAAAATCAAGAAGTGTGTCACGAATACAAAAAACTAGTTTTGGATCAAGAAAATCAAGAAATTGGTCCCGAATACAAAAACTAGTTTTGGATCACGAAGATTAAGAATTTGGTCCCGAATACAAAAATCTAGTTTTGGATCAAGAAAATCAAGAAGTGTGTCGCGAATACAAAAATCTAGTTTTGGATCAAGAAAATCAAGAATATGGTCGCGAATACAAAAAACAAGTTTTGGATCAAGAAAATCAAGAATTTGGTCGCGAAAACAAAAATCTAGTTCGGAATCAAGAAAATCAAGAATTTGGTCGCGAATACAAAAATCTAGTTTTGGATCAAGAAAATCAAGAAGCGTGTCGCGAATACAAAAAAAAGTTTTGGATCAAGAAAATCAAGAATTTGGTCCCGAATACAAAAAACTAGTTTTGGATCAAGAAAATCAAGAATTTGGTCGCGAAGACAAAAATCTAGTTTTGGATCAAGAAAATCAAGAGCTGGGTCCCGAATACAAAAATCTAGTTTTGGATCAAGAAAATCAAGAATTTGGTCGCGAAGACAAAAATCTAGTTTTGGATCAAGAAAATCAAGAAGTGTGTCGCGAATACAAAAAACATGTTTTGGATCAAGAAAATCAAGAATTTGGTCGCGAAGACAAAAATCTAGTTTTGGATCAAGAAAATCAAGAAGTGTGTCGCGAATACAAAAAACAAGTTTGGGATCAAGAAAATCAAGAATTTGGTCCCGAATTCAAAAAACTAGTTTTGGATCAAGAAAATCAAGAATTTGGTCGCGAAGACAAAAATCTAGTTTTGGATCAAGAAAATCAAGAATATGGTCCCGAATACAAAAATCTAGTTGTGGATCAAGAAAATCAAGAATTTGGTCGCGAAAACAAAAATCTAGTTCTGGATCAAGAAAATCAAGAATTTGGTTGCGAATACAAAAATCTAGTTTTGGATCAAGAAAATCAAGAAGTGTGTCGCGAATACAAAAAACAAGTTTTGGATCAAGAAAATCAAGAATTGGGTCGCGAAGACAAAAATCTAGTTTTGGATCAAAAAAATCAAGAATTTGGTCGCGAAGACAAAAATCTAGTTTTGGATCAAGAAAATCAAGAAGTGCGTCGCGAATACAAAAAACAAGTTTGGGATCAAAAAAATCAAGAATTTGGTCCCGAATTCAAAAAACTAGTTTTGGATCAAGAAAATCAAGAATTTGGTCGCGAATACAAAAAACTAGTTTTTGATCAAGAAAATCAAGAATTTGGTCCCGAATACAAAAAACTAGTTTTGGATCAAGAAAATCAAGAATTTGGTCGAGAATACAAAAAACTAGTTTAGGATCAAGAAAATCAAGAATTTGGTCGCGAATACAAAAATCTAGTTTTGGATCAAGAAAATCAAGAATTTCGTCGCGAATACAAAAATCTAGTTTTGGATGAAGAAAATCAAGAAGTGTGTCTCGAATACAAAAAACAAGTTTTGGATCAAAAAAATCAAGAACTGGGTCCCGAATGCAAAAAACTAGTTTTGGACCACGAAAATTAAGAATTTGGTCGCGAATAAAAAAATCTAGTTATGGATCAAGAAAATCAAGAATTTGGTCGCGAAAACAAAAATCTCGTTCTGGATCAAGAAAATCAAGAATTTGGTCGCGAATACAAAAATCTAGTTTTTGATCAAGAAAATCAAGAATTTGGTCCCGAATACAAAAAACAAGTATTGGATCAAAAAAATTAAGAATTTGGTCGCGAACACAAAAAACTAGTTTTGGATCAAGAAAATCAAGAAGTGTGTCGCGAATACCAAAAACATGTTTGGGATCAAAAAAATCAAGAATTTGGTCCCGAATTCAAAAAACTAGTTTTGGATCAAGAAAATCAAGAATTTGGTCCCGAATACAAAAAAATCTAGTTTTGGATCAAGAAAATCAAGAATTTGGTCGCGAAGACAAAAATCTAGTTTTGGATCAAAAAATCAAGAATTTGGTCGCGAAGACAAAAATCTAGTTTTGGATCAAGAAAATCAAGAAGTGTGTCGCGAATACAAAAAACATGTTTTGGATCAAGAAAATCAAGAATTTGTTCGCGAAGACAAAAATCTAGTTTTGGATCAAGAAAATCAAGAAGTGTGTCGCGAATACAAAAAACAAGGTTGGGATCAAAAAAATCAAGAATTTGGTCCCGAATTCAAAAAACTAGTTTTGGATCAAGAAAATCAAGAATTTGGTCGCGAAGACAAAAATCTAGTTTTGGATCAAGAAAATCAAGAATTTGGTCGCGAAGACAAAAATCTAGTTTTGGATCAAGAAAATCAAGAGCTGGGTCCCGAATACAAAAATCTAGTTTTGGATCAAGAAAATCAAGAATTTGGCCCCGAATGCAAAAATCTAGTTTTGGATCAAGAAAATCAAGAATTTGGTCGCGAAGACAAAAATCTAGTTTTGGATCAAAAAATCAAGAATTTGGTCGCGAAGACAAAAATCTAGTTTTGGATCAAGAAAATCAAGAAGTGTGTCGCGAATACAAAAAACATGTTTTGGATCAAGAAAATCAAGAATTTGTTCGCGAAGACAAAAATCTAGTTTTGGATCAAGAAAATCAAGAAGTGTGTCGCGAATACAAAAAACAAGGTTGGGATCAAAAAAATCAAGAATTTGGTCCCGAATTCAAAAAACTAGTTTTGGATCAAGAAAATCAAGAATTTGGTCCCGAATACAAAAATCTAGTTTTGGATCAAAAAAATCAAGAATTTGGTCGAGAAGACAAAAATCTAGTTCGGAATCAAGAAAATCAAGAGCTGGGTCCCGAATACAAAAATCTAGTTTTGGATCAAGAAAATCAAGAATTTGGTCGCGAAGACAAAAATCTAGTTTTGGATCAAGAAAATCAAGAAGTGTGTCGCGAATACAAAAAACATGTTTTGGATCAAGAAAATCAAGAATTTGGTCGCGAAGACAAAAATCTAGTTTTGGATCAAGAAAATCAAGAAGTGTGTCACGAATACAAAAAACAAGTTTGGGATCAAAAAAATCAAGAATTTGGTCCCGAATTCAAAAAACTAGTTTTGGATCAAGAAAATCAAGAATTTGGTCCCGAATACAAAAATCTAGTTTTGGATCAAGAAAATCAAGAATTTGGTCGCGAAGACAAAAATCTAGTTTTGGATCAAAAAAATCAAGAATTTGGTCGCGAAGACAAAAATCTAGTTTTGGATCAAGAAATCAAGAAGTGTGTCGCGAATACAAAAAACAAGTTTTGGATCAAAAAAATCAAGAATTTGGCCCCTAATACAAAAATCTAGTTTTGGATCAAGAAAATCAAGAATTTCGTCGCGAATACAAAAATCTAGTTTTGGATCAAGAAAAAATCAAGAAGTGTGTCTCGAATACAAAAAACAAGTTTTGGATGAAAAAAATCAAGAATTGGGTCCCGAAGACAAAAAACTAGTTTGGGATCACGAAAATTAAGAATTTGGTCGCGAATACAAAAATCTAGTTTTGGATAAAGAAAATCAAGAATTTGGTCGCGAAAACAAAAATCTAGTTTTGGATCAAGAAAATCAAGAAAATGGTCGCGAATACAAAAATCTAGTTGTGGATCAAGAAAATCAAGAATTTGGTCGCGAAAACAAAAATCTAGTTCGGAATCAAGAAAATCAAGAAATTGGTCGCGAATACAGAAATCTAGTTTTGGATCAAGAAAATCAAGAAGCGTGTCGCGAAAACAAAAATCTACTTCGGAATCAAGAAAATGAAGAATTTGGTCGCGAATACAAAAATCTAGTTTTGGATCAAGAAAATCAAGAATTTGGTCGCGAAAACAAAAATCTAGTTTTGGATCAAAAAAATCAAGAATTTGGTCCCGAATTCAAAAAACTAGTTTTGGATCAAGAAAATCAAGAATTTGGTCCCGAATACAAAAATCTAGTTTTGGATCAAGAAAATCAAGAAATGGGTCCCGAATACAAAAAACATGTTTTGGATCAAGAAAATCAAGAATTTGGTCGCGAAGACAAAAATCTAGTTTTGGATCAAGAAGTGTGTCGCGAATACAAAAAACAAGTTTTGGATCAAAAAAATCAAGAATTTGGCCCCGAATGCAAAAATCTAGTTTTGGATTAAGAAAATCAAGAATTTGGTCGCGAAGACAAAAATCTAGTTTTGGATCAAAAAATCAAGAATTTGGTCGCGAAGACAAAAATCTAGTTTTGGATCAAGAAAATCAAGAAGTGTGTCGCGAATACAAAAAACATGTTTTGGATCAAGAAAATCAAGAATTTGTTCGCGAAGACAAAAATCTAGTTTTGGATCAAGAAAATCAAGAAGTGTGTCGCGAATACAAAAAACAAGGTTGGGATCAAAAAAATCAAGAATTTGGTCCCGAATTCAAAAAACTAGTTTTGGATCAAGAAAATCAAGAATTTGGTCCCGAATACAAAAATCTAGTTTTGGATCAAAAAAATCAAGAATTTGGTCGAGAAGACAAAAATCTAGTTCGGAATCAAGAAAATCAAGAGCTGGGTCCCGAATACAAAAATCTAGTTTTGGATCAAGAAAATCAAGAATTTGGTCGCGAAGACAAAAATCTAGTTTTGGATCAAGAAAATCAAGAAGTGTGTCGCGAATACAAAAAACATGTTTTGGATCAAGAAAATCAAGAATTTGGTCGCGAAGACAAAAATCTAGTTTTGGATCAAGAAAATCAAGAAGTGTGTCGCGAATACAAAAAACAAGGTTGGGATCAAAAAAATCAAGAATTTGGTCCCGAATTCAAAAAACTAGTTTTGGATCAAGAAAATCAAGAATTTGGTCCCGAATACAAAAATCAAGTTTTGGATCAAGAAAATCAAGAATTTGGTCGCGAAGACAAAAATCTAGTTTTGGATCAAAAAAATCAAGAATTTGGTCGCGAAGACAAAAATCTAGTTTTGGATCAAGAAATCAAGAAGTGTGTCGCGAATACAAAAAACAAGTTTTGGATCAAGAAAATCAAGAATTTGGCCCCTAATACAAAAATCTAGTTTTGGATCAAAAAAATCAAGAATTTGGTCGCGAAAACAAAAATCTAGTTTTGGATCAAGAAAATCAAGAATTTCGTCGCGAATACAAAAATCTAGTTTTGGATCAAGAAAATCAAGAAGTGTGTCTCGAATACAAAAAACAAGTTTTGGATCAAAAAAATCAAGAATTGGGTCCCGAATGCAAAAAACTAGTTTGGGATCACGAAAATTAAGAATTTGGTCGCGAATACAAAAATCTAGTTTTGGATAAAGAAAATCAAGAATTTGGTCGCGAAAACAAAAATCTAGTTTTGGATCAAGAAAATCAAGAAAATGGTCGCGAATACAAAAATCTAGTTGTGGATCAAGAAAATCAAGAATTTGGTCGCGAAAACAAAAATCTAGTTCGGAATCAAGAAAATCAAGAAATTGGTCGCGAATACAAAAATCTAGTTTTGGATCAAGAAAATCAAGAAGCGTGTCGCGAAAACAAAAATCTAGTTCGGAATCAAGAAAATGAAGAATTTGGTCGCGAATACAAAAATCTAGTTTTGGATCAAGAAAATCAAGAAGCGTGTCACGAATACAAAAAACAAGTTTTCGATCAAGAAAATCAAGAATTTGGTCGCGAAGACAAAAATCTAGTTTTGGATCAAGAAAATCAAGAAATTGGTCCCGAATACAAAAATCTAGTTTTGGATCAAGAAAATCAAGAAGCGTGTCGCGAAAACAAAAATCTACTTCGGAATCAAGAAAATGAAGAATTTGGTCGCGAATACAAAAATCTAGTTTTGGATCAAGAAAATCAAGAAGCGTGTCACGAATACAAAAAACAAGTTTTGGATCAAGAAAATCAAGAATTTGGTCGCGAAGACAAAAATCTAGTTTTGGATCAAGAAAATCAAGAGCTGGGTCCCGAATACAAAAATCTAGTTTTGGATCAAGAAAATCAAGAATTTGGTCGCGAAGACAAAAATCTAGATTTGGATCAAGAAAATCAATAAGTGTGTCGCGAATACAAAAAACATGTTTTGGATCAAGAAAATCAAGAATTTTGTCGCGAAGACAAAAATCTAGTTTTGGATCAAGAAAATCAAGAAATGTGTCGCGAATACAAAAAACAAGTTTGGGATCAAAAAAATCAAGAATTTGGTCCCGAATTCAAAAAACTAGTTTTGGATCAAGAAAATCAAGAATTTGGTCCCGAATACAAAAATCTAGTTTTGGATCAAGAAAATCAAGAATTTGGTCGCGAAGACAAAAATCTAGTTTTGGATCAAGAAAATCAAGAATTTGGTCGCGAATACAAAAATCTAGTTTTGGATAAAGAAAATCAAGAATTTGGTCGCGAAAACAAAAATCTAGTTCTGGATCAAGAAAATGAAGAATTTGGTCGCGAATACAAAAAACTAGTTTTTGATCAAGAAAATCAAGAATTTGGTCCCGAATACAAAAAACAAGTTTTGGATCAAAAAAATCAAGAATTTGGTCGCGAATACAAAAAACAAGTTTTGGATCAAAAAAATCAAGAACAGGGTCCCGAATGCAAAAAACTAGTTTTGGATCACGAAAATTAAGAATTTGGTCGCGAATACAAAAATCTAGTTTTGGATCAAGAAAATCAAGAAAATGGTCGCGAATACAAAAATCTAGTTGTGGATCAAGAAAATCAAGAATTTGGTCGCGAAAACAAAAATCTAGTTCGGAATCAAGAAAATCAAGAAATTGGTCGCGAATAAAAAAATCTAGTTTTGGATCAAGAAAATCAAGAAGCGTGTCGCGAAAACAAAAATCTAGTTCGGAATCAAGAAAATGAAGAATTTGGTCGCGAATACAAAAATCTAGTTTTGGATCAAGAAAATCAAGAAGCGTGTCACGAATACAAAAAACAAGTTTTGGATCAAGAAAATCAAGAATTTGGTCGCGAAGACAAAAATCTAGTTTTGGATCAAGAAAATCAAGAGCTGGGTCCCGAATACAAAAATCTAGTTGTGGATCAAGAAAATCAAGAAGCGTGTCGCGAAAACAAAAATCTACTTCGGAATCAAGAAAATGAAGAATTTGGTCGCGAATACAAAAATCTAGTTTTGGATCAAGAAAATCAAGAAGCGTGTCACGAATACAAAAAACAAGTTTTGGATCAAGAAAATCAAGAATTTGGTCGCGAAGACAAAAATCTAGTTTTGGATCAAGAAAATCAAGAGCTAGGTCCCGAATACAAAAATCTAGTTTTGGATCAAGAAAATCAAGAATTTGGTCGCGAAGACAAAAATCTAGATTTGGATCAAGAAAATCAAGAAGTGTGTCGCGAATACAAAAAACATGTTTTGGATCAAGAAAATCAAGAATTTGGTCGCGAAGACAAAAATCTAGTTTTGGATCAAGAAAATCAAGAAATGTGTCGCGAATACAAAAAACAAGTTTGGGATCAAAAAAATCAAGAATTTGGTCCCGAATTCAAAAAACTAGTTTTGGATCAAGAAAATCAAGAATTTGGTCCCGAATACAAAAATCTAGTTTTGGATCAAGAAAATCAAGAATTTGGTCGCGAAGACAAAAATCTAGTTTTGGATCAAGAAAATCAAGAATTTGGTCGCGAATACAAAAATCTAGTTTTGGATAAAGAAAATCAAGAATTTGGTCGCGAAAACAAAAATCTAGTTCTGGATCAAGAAAATGAAGAATTTGGTCGCGAATACAAAAAACTAGTTTTTGATCAAGAAAATCAAGAATTTGGTCCCGAATACAAAAAACAAGTTTTGGATCAAAAAAATCAAGAATTTGGTCGCGAATACAAAAAACAAGTTTTGGATCAAAAAAATCAAGAACAGGGTCCCGAATGCAAAAAACTAGTTTTGGATCACGAAAATTAAGAATTTGGTCGCGAATACAAAAATCTAGTTTTGGATCAAGAAAATCAAGAAAATGGTCGCGAATACAAAAATCTAGTTGTGGATCAAGAAAATCAAGAATTTGGTCGCGAAAACAAAAATCTAGTTCGGAATCAAGAAAATCAAGAAATTGGTCGCGAATAAAAAAATCTAGTTTTGGATCAAGAAAATCAAGAAGCGTGTCGCGAAAACAAAAATCTAGTTCGGAATCAAGAAAATGAAGAATTTGGTCGCGAATACAAAAATCTAGTTTTGGATCAAGAAAATCAAGAAGCGTGTCACGAATACAAAAAACAAGTTTTGGATCAAGAAAATCAAGAATTTGGTCGCGAAGACAAAAATCTAGTTTTGGATCAAGAAAATCAAGAGCTGGGTCCCGAATACAAAAATCTAGTTTTGGATCAAGAAAATCAAGAAGCGTGTCGCGAAAACAAAAATCTACTTCGGAATCAAGAAAATGAAGAATTTGGTCGCGAATACAAAAATCTAGTTTTGGATCAAGAAAATCAAGAAGCGTGTCACGAATACAAAAAACAAGTTTTGGATCAAGAAAATCAAGAATTTGGTCGCGAAGACAAAAATCTAGTTTTGGATCAAGAAAATCAAGAGCTAGGTCCCGAATACAAAAATCTAGTTTTGGATCAAGAAAATCAAGAATTTGGTCGCGAAGACAAAAATCTAGATTTGGATCAAGAAAATCAAGAAGTGTGTCGCGAATACAAAAAACATGTTTTGGATCAAGAAAATCAAGAATTTGGTCGCGAAGACAAAAATCTAGTTTTGGATCAAGAAAATCAAGAAATGTGTCGCGAATACAAAAAACAAGTTTGGGATCAAAAAAATCAAGAATTTGGTCCCGAATTCAAAAAACTAGTTTTGGATCAAGAAAATCAAGAATTTGGTCCCGAATACAAAAATCTAGTTTTGGATCAAGAAAATCAAGAATTTGGTCGCGAAGACAAAAATCTAGTTTTGGATCAAGAAAATCAAGAATTTGGTCGCGAATACAAAAATCTAGTTTTGGATCAAGAAAATCAAGAATTTGGTCGCGAAAACAAAAATCTAGTTCTGGATCAAGAAAATGAAGAATTTGGTCGCGAATACAAAAAACTAGTTTTTGATCAAGAAAATCAAGAATTTGGTCCCGAATACAAAAAACAAGTTTTGGATCAAAAAAATCAAGAATTTGGTCGCGAATACAAAAAACAAGTTTTGGATCAAAAAAATCAAGAACAGGGTCCCGAATGCAAAAAACTAGTTTTGGATCACGAAAATTAAGAATTTGGTCGCGAATACAAAAATCTAGTTTTGGATCAAGAAAATCAAGAAAATGGTCGCGAATACAAAAATCTAGTTGTGGATCAAGAAAATCAAGAATTTGGTCGCGAAAACAAAAATCTAGTTCGGAATCAAGAAAATCAAGAAATTGGTCGCGAATACAAAAATCTAGTTTTGGATCAAGAAAATCAAGAAGCGTGTCGCGAAAACAAAAATCTAGTTCGGAATCAAGAAAATGAAGAATTTGGTCGCGAATACAAAAATCTAGTTTTGGATCAAGAAAATCAAGAAGCGTGTCACGAATACAAAAAACAAGTTTTGGATCAAGAAAATCAAGAATTTGGTCGCGAAGACAAAAATCTAGTTTTGGATCAAGAAAATCAAGAGCTGGGTCCCGAATACAAAAATCTAGTTTTGGATCAAGAAAATCAAGAATTTGGTCGCGAAGACAAAAATCTAGATTTGGATCAAGAAAATCAAGAAGTGTGTCGCGAATACAAAAAACATGTTTTGGATCAAGAAAATCAAGAATTTGGTCGCGAAGACAAAAATCTAGTTTTGGATCAAGAAAATCAAGAAATGTGTCGCGAATACAAAAAACAAGTTTGGGATCAAAAAAATCAAGAATTTGGTCCCGAATTCAAAAAACTAGTTTTGGATCAAGAAAATCAAGAATTTGGTCCCGAATACAAAAATCTAGTTTTGGATCAAGAAAATCAAGAATTTGGTCGCGAAGACAAAAATCTAGTTTTGGATCAAGAAAATCAAGAATTTGGTCGCGAATACAAAAATCTAGTTTTGGATAAAGAAAATCAAGAATTTGGTCGCGAAAACAAAAATCTAGTTCTGGATCAAGAAAATGAAGAATTTGGTCGCGAATACAAAAAACTAGTTTTTGATCAAGAAAATCAAGAATTTGGTCCCGAATACAAAAAACAAGTTTTGGATCAAAAAAATCAAGAATTTGGTCGCGAATACAAAAAACAAGTTTTGGATCAAAAAAATCAAGAACAGGGTCCCGAATGCAAAAAACTAGTTTTGGATCACGAAAATTAAGAATTTGGTCGCGAATACAAAAATCTAGTTTTGGATCAAGAAAATCAAGAAAATGGTCGCGAATACAAAAATCTAGTTGTGGATCAAGAAAATCAAGAATTTGGTCGCGAAAACAAAAATCTAGTTCGGAATCAAGAAAATCAAGAAATTGGTCGCGAATACAAAAATCTAGTTTTGGATCAAGAAAATCAAGAAGCGTGTCGCGAAAACAAAAATCTAGTTCGGAATCAAGAAAATGAAGAATTTGGTCGCGAATACAAAAATCTAGTTTTGGATCAAGAAAATCAAGAAGCGTGTCACGAATACAAAAAACAAGTTTTGGATCAAGAAAATCAAGAATTTGGTCGCGAAGACAAAAATCTAGTTTTGGATCAAGAAAATCAAGAGCTGGGTCCCGAATACAAAAATCTAGTTGTGGATCAAGAAAATCAAGAAGCGTGTCGCGAAAACAAAAATCTACTTCGGAATCAAGAAAATGAAGAATTTGGTCGCGAATACAAAAATCTAGTTTTGGATCAAGAAAATCAAGAAGCGTGTCACGAATACAAAAAACAAGTTTTGGATCAAGAAAATCAAGAATTTGGTCGCGAAGACAAAAATCTAGTTTTGGATCAAGAAAATCAAGAGCTAGGTCCCGAATACAAAAATCTAGTTTTGGATCAAGAAAATCAAGAATTTGGTCGCGAAGACAAAAATCTAGATTTGGATCAAGAAAATCAAGAAGTGTGTCGCGAATACAAAAAACATGTTTTGGATCAAGAAAATCAAGAATTTGGTCGCGAAGACAAAAATCTAGTTTTGGATCAAGAAAATCAAGAAATGTGTCGCGAATACAAAAAACAAGTTTGGGATCAAAAAAATCAAGAATTTGGTCCCGAATTCAAAAAACTAGTTTTGGATCAAGAAAATCAAGAATTTGGTCCCGAATACAAAAATCTAGTTTTGGATCAAGAAAATCAAGAATTTGGTCGCGAAGACAAAAATCTAGTTTTGGATCAAGAAAATCAAGAATTTGGTCGCGAATACAAAAATCTAGTTTTGGATCAAGAAAATCAAGAATTTGGTCGCGAAAACAAAAATCTAGTTCGGGATCAAGAAAATGAAGAATTTGGTCGCGAATACAAAAAACTAGTTTTTGATCAAGAAAATCAAGAATTTGGTCCCGAATACAAAAAACAAGTTTTGGATCAAAAAAATCAAGAATTTGGTCGCGAATACAAAAAACAAGTTTTGGATCAAAAAAATCAAGAACAGGGTCCCGAATGCAAAAAACTAGTTTTGGATCACGAAAATTAAGAATTTGGTCGCGAATACAAAAATCTAGTTTTGGATCAAGAAAATCAAGAAAATGGTCGCGAATACAAAAATCTAGTTGTGGATCAAGAAAATCAAGAATTTGGTCGCGAAAACAAAAATCTAGTTCGGAATCAAGAAAATCAAGAAATTGGTCGCGAATACAAAAATCTAGTTTTGGATCAAGAAAATCAAGAAGCGTGTCGCGAAAACAAAAATCTAGTTCGGAATCAAGAAAATGAAGAATTTGGTCGCGAATACAAAAATCTAGTTTTGGATCAAGAAAATCAAGAAGCGTGTCACGAATACAAAAAACAAGTTTTGGATCAAGAAAATCAAGAATTTGGTCGCGAAGACAAAAATCTAGTTTTGGATCAAGAAAATCAAGAGCTGGGTCCCGAATACAAAAATCTAGTTTTGGATCAAGAAAATCAAGAATTTGGTCGCGAAGACAAAAATCTAGATTTGGATCAAGAAAATCAAGAAGTGTGTCGCGAATACAAAAAACATATTTTGGATCAAGAAAATCAAGAATTTGGTCGCGAAGACAAAAATCTAGTTTTGGATCAAGAAAATCAAGAAATGTGTCGCGAATACAAAAAACAAGTTTGGGATCAAAAAAATCAAGAATTTGGTCCCGAATTCAAAAAACTAGTTTTGGATCAAGAAAATCAAGAATTTGGTCCCGAATACAAAAATCTAGTTTTGGATCAAGAAAATCAAGAATTTGGTCGCGAAGACAAAAATCTAGTTTTGGATCAAGAAAATCAAGAATTTGGTCGCGAATACAAAAATCTAGTTTTGGATCAAGAAAATCAAGAAGTGTCTCGAATACAAAATACAAGTTTTGGATCAAAAAAATCAAGAACTGGGTCCCGAATGCAAAAAACTAGTTTTGGATCACGAAAATTAAGAATTTGGTCGCGAATACAAAAATCTAGTTGTGGATCAAGAAAATCAAGAATTTGGTCGCGAAAACAAAAATCTAGTTCTGGATCAAGAAAATCAAGAATTTGGTCGCGAATACAAAAAACTAGTTTTTGATCAAGAAAATCAAGAATTTGGTCCCGAAAACAAAAAACAAGTTTTGGATCAAAAAAATCAAGAATGTGGTCCCGAATTCAAAAACTAGTTTTGGATCAAGAAAATCAAGAATTTGGTCCCGAATTCAAAAATCTAGTTTTGGATCAAGAAAATCAAGAATTTGGTCGCGAATACAAAAATCTTGTTTTGGATCAAGAAAATCAAGAATTTGGTCGCGAAAACAAAAATCTAGTTTTGGATCAAGAAAATCAAGAAGTGTGTCGCGAATACAAAAAACTAGTTTTCGATCAAGAAAATCAAGAATTTGGTCCCGAATACAAAAACTAGTTTTGGATCACGATGATTAAGAATTTGGTCCCGAATACAAAAATCTAGTTTTGGATCAAGAAAATCAAGAAGTGTGTCTCGAATACAAAAAACAAGTTTTGGATCAAAAAAATCAAGAACTGGGTCCCGAATGCAAAAAACTAGTTTTGGATCACGAAAATTAAGAATTTGGTCGCGAATACAAAAATCTAGTTTTGGATCAAGAAAATCAAGAATTTGGTCGCGAAGACAAAAATCTAGTTTTGGATCAAAAAAATCAAGAATTTGGTCCCGAATACAAAAATCTAGTTTTGGATCAAGAAAATCAAGAATTTGGTCGCGAAGACAAAAATCTAGTTTTGGATCAAGAAAATCAAGAAGTGTGTCGCGAATACAAAAAACAAGTTTGGGATCAAAAAAATCAAGAATTTGGTCCCGAATTCAAAAAACTAGTTTTGGATCAAGAAAATCAAGAATTTGGTCCCGAATACAAAAATCTAGTTTTGGATCAAGAAAATCAAGAACTGGGTCCCGAATACAAAAAACATGTTTTGGATCATGAAAATCAAGAATTTGGTCGCGAAGACAAAAATCTAGTTTTGGATCAGGAATTTGGTCGCGAAAACAAAAATCTAGTTCTGGATCAAGAAAATGAAGAATTTGGTCGCGAATACAAAAAACTAGTTTTTGATCAAGAAAATCAAGAATTTGGTCCCGAATACAAAAAACAAGTTTTGGATCAAAAAAATCAAGAATTTGGTCGCGAATACAAAAAACAAGTTTTGGATCAAAAAAATCAAGAACAGGGTCCCGAATGCAAAAAACTAGTTTTGGATCACGAAAATTAAGAATTTGGTCGCGAATACAAAAATCTAGTTTTGGATCAAGAAAATCAAGAAAATGGTCGCGAATACAAAAATCTAGTTGTGGATCAAGAAAATCAAGAATTTGGTCGCGAAAACAAAAATCTAGTTCGGAATCAAGAAAATCAAGAAATTGGTCGCGAATACAAAAATCTAGTTTTGGATCAAGAAAATCAAGAAGCGTGTCGCGAAAACAAAAATCTAGTTCGGAATCAAGAAAATGAAGAATTTGGTCGCGAATACAAAAATCTAGTTTTGGATCAAGAAAATCAAGAAGCGTGTCACGAATACAAAAAACAAGTTTTGGATCAAGAAAATCAAGAATTTGGTCGCGAAGACAAAAATCTAGTTTTGGATCAAGAAAATCAAGAGCTGGGTCCCGAATACAAAAATCTAGTTGTGGATCAAGAAAATCAAGAAGCGTGTCGCGAAAACAAAAATCTACTTCGGAATCAAGAAAATGAAGAATTTGGTCGCGAATACAAAAATCTAGTTTTGGATCAAGAAAATCAAGAAGCGTGTCACGAATACAAAAAACAAGTTTTGGATCAAGAAAATCAAGAATTTGGTCGCGAAGACAAAAATCTAGTTTTGGATCAAGAAAATCAAGAGCTAGGTCCCGAATACAAAAATCTAGTTTTGGATCAAGAAAATCAAGAATTTGGTCGCGAAGACAAAAATCTAGATTTGGATCAAGAAAATCAAGAAGTGTGTCGCGAATACAAAAAACATGTTTTGGATCAAGAAAATCAAGAATTTGGTCGCGAAGACAAAAATCTAGTTTTGGATCAAGAAAATCAAGAAATGTGTCGCGAATACAAAAAACAAGTTTGGGATCAAAAAAATCAAGAATTTGGTCCCGAATTCAAAAAACTAGTTTTGGATCAAGAAAATCAAGAATTTGGTCCCGAATACAAAAATCTAGTTTTGGATCAAGAAAATCAAGAATTTGGTCGCGAAGACAAAAATCTAGTTTTGGATCAAGAAAATCAAGAATTTGGTCGCGAATACAAAAATCTAGTTTTGGATCAAGAAAATCAAGAATTTGGTCGCGAAAACAAAAATCTAGTTCGGGATCAAGAAAATGAAGAATTTGGTCGCGAATACAAAAAACTAGTTTTTGATCAAGAAAATCAAGAATTTGGTCCCGAATACAAAAAACAAGTTTTGGATCAAAAAAATCAAGAATTTGGTCGCGAATACAAAAAACAAGTTTTGGATCAAAAAAATCAAGAACAGGGTCCCGAATGCAAAAAACTAGTTTTGGATCACGAAAATTAAGAATTTGGTCGCGAATACAAAAATCTAGTTTTGGATCAAGAAAATCAAGAAAATGGTCGCGAATACAAAAATCTAGTTGTGGATCAAGAAAATCAAGAATTTGGTCGCGAAAACAAAAATCTAGTTCGGAATCAAGAAAATCAAGAAATTGGTCGCGAATACAAAAATCTAGTTTTGGATCAAGAAAATCAAGAAGCGTGTCGCGAAAACAAAAATCTAGTTCGGAATCAAGAAAATGAAGAATTTGGTCGCGAATACAAAAATCTAGTTTTGGATCAAGAAAATCAAGAAGCGTGTCACGAATACAAAAAACAAGTTTTGGATCAAGAAAATCAAGAATTTGGTCGCGAAGACAAAAATCTAGTTTTGGATCAAGAAAATCAAGAGCTGGGTCCCGAATACAAAAATCTAGTTTTGGATCAAGAAAATCAAGAATTTGGTCGCGAAGACAAAAATCTAGATTTGGATCAAGAAAATCAAGAAGTGTGTCGCGAATACAAAAAACATATTTTGGATCAAGAAAATCAAGAATTTGGTCGCGAAGACAAAAATCTAGTTTTGGATCAAGAAAATCAAGAAATGTGTCGCGAATACAAAAAACAAGTTTGGGATCAAAAAAATCAAGAATTTGGTCCCGAATTCAAAAAACTAGTTTTGGATCAAGAAAATCAAGAATTTGGTCCCGAATACAAAAATCTAGTTTTGGATCAAGAAAATCAAGAATTTGGTCGCGAAGACAAAAATCTAGTTTTGGATCAAGAAAATCAAGAATTTGGTCGCGAATACAAAAATCTAGTTTTGGATCAAGAAAATCAAGAAGTGTCTCGAATACAAAATACAAGTTTTGGATCAAAAAAATCAAGAACTGGGTCCCGAATGCAAAAAACTAGTTTTGGATCACGAAAATTAAGAATTTGGTCGCGAATACAAAAATCTAGTTGTGGATCAAGAAAATCAAGAATTTGGTCGCGAAAACAAAAATCTAGTTCTGGATCAAGAAAATCAAGAATTTGGTCGCGAATACAAAAAACTAGTTTTTGATCAAGAAAATCAAGAATTTGGTCCCGAAAACAAAAAACAAGTTTTGGATCAAAAAAATCAAGAATGTGGTCCCGAATTCAAAAACTAGTTTTGGATCAAGAAAATCAAGAATTTGGTCCCGAATTCAAAAATCTAGTTTTGGATCAAGAAAATCAAGAATTTGGTCGCGAATACAAAAATCTTGTTTTGGATCAAGAAAATCAAGAATTTGGTCGCGAAAACAAAAATCTAGTTTTGGATCAAGAAAATCAAGAAGTGTGTCGCGAATACAAAAAACTAGTTTTCGATCAAGAAAATCAAGAATTTGGTCCCGAATACAAAAACTAGTTTTGGATCACGATGATTAAGAATTTGGTCCCGAATACAAAAATCTAGTTTTGGATCAAGAAAATCAAGAAGTGTGTCTCGAATACAAAAAACAAGTTTTGGATCAAAAAAATCAAGAACTGGGTCCCGAATGCAAAAAACTAGTTTTGGATCACGAAAATTAAGAATTTGGTCGCGAATACAAAAATCTAGTTTTGGATCAAGAAAATCAAGAATTTGGTCGCGAAGACAAAAATCTAGTTTTGGATCAAAAAAATCAAGAATTTGGTCCCGAATACAAAAATCTAGTTTTGGATCAAGAAAATCAAGAATTTGGTCGCGAAGACAAAAATCTAGTTTTGGATCAAGAAAATCAAGAAGTGTGTCGCGAATACAAAAAACAAGTTTGGGATCAAAAAAATCAAGAATTTGGTCCCGAATTCAAAAAACTAGTTTTGGATCAAGAAAATCAAGAATTTGGTCCCGAATACAAAAATCTAGTTTTGGATCAAGAAAATCAAGAACTGGGTCCCGAATACAAAAAACATGTTTTGGATCATGAAAATCAAGAATTTGGTCGCGAAGACAAAAATCTAGTTTTGGATCAAGAATTTGGTCGCGAAAACAAAAATCTAGTTCTGGATCAAGAAAATGAAGAATTTGGTCGCGAATACAAAAAACTAGTTTTTGATCAAGAAAATCAAGAATTTGGTCCCGAATACAAAAAACAAGTTTTGGATCAAAAAAATCAAGAATTTGGTCGCGAATACAAAAAACAAGTTTTGGATCAAAAAAATCAAGAACAGGGTCCCGAATGCAAAAAACTAGTTTTGGATCACGAAAATTAAGAATTTGGTCGCGAATACAAAAATCTAGTTTTGGATCAAGAAAATCAAGAAAATGGTCGCGAATACAAAAATCTAGTTGTGGATCAAGAAAATCAAGAATTTGGTCGCGAAAACAAAAATCTAGTTCGGAATCAAGAAAATCAAGAAATTGGTCGCGAATACAAAAATCTAGTTTTGGATCAAGAAAATCAAGAAGCGTGTCGCGAAAACAAAAATCTAGTTCGGAATCAAGAAAATGAAGAATTTGGTCGCGAATACAAAAATCTAGTTTTGGATCAAGAAAATCAAGAAGCGTGTCACGAATACAAAAAACAAGTTTTGGATCAAGAAAATCAAGAATTTGGTCGCGAAGACAAAAATCTAGTTTTGGATCAAGAAAATCAAGAGCTGGGTCCCGAATACAAAAATCTAGTTGTGGATCAAGAAAATCAAGAAGCGTGTCGCGAAAACAAAAATCTACTTCGGAATCAAGAAAATGAAGAATTTGGTCGCGAATACAAAAATCTAGTTTTGGATCAAGAAAATCAAGAAGCGTGTCACGAATACAAAAAACAAGTTTTGGATCAAGAAAATCAAGAATTTGGTCGCGAAGACAAAAATCTAGTTTTGGATCAAGAAAATCAAGAGCTAGGTCCCGAATACAAAAATCTAGTTTTGGATCAAGAAAATCAAGAATTTGGTCGCGAAGACAAAAATCTAGATTTGGATCAAGAAAATCAAGAAGTGTGTCGCGAATACAAAAAACATGTTTTGGATCAAGAAAATCAAGAATTTGGTCGCGAAGACAAAAATCTAGTTTTGGATCAAGAAAATCAAGAAATGTGTCGCGAATACAAAAAACAAGTTTGGGATCAAAAAAATCAAGAATTTGGTCCCGAATTCAAAAAACTAGTTTTGGATCAAGAAAATCAAGAATTTGGTCCCGAATACAAAAATCTAGTTTTGGATCAAGAAAATCAAGAATTTGGTCGCGAAGACAAAAATCTAGTTTTGGATCAAGAAAATCAAGAATTTGGTCGCGAATACAAAAATCTAGTTTTGGATCAAGAAAATCAAGAATTTGGTCGCGAAAACAAAAATCTAGTTCGGGATCAAGAAAATGAAGAATTTGGTCGCGAATACAAAAAACTAGTTTTTGATCAAGAAAATCAAGAATTTGGTCCCGAATACAAAAAACAAGTTTTGGATCAAAAAAATCAAGAATTTGGTCGCGAATACAAAAAACAAGTTTTGGATCAAAAAAATCAAGAACAGGGTCCCGAATGCAAAAAACTAGTTTTGGATCACGAAAATTAAGAATTTGGTCGCGAATACAAAAATCTAGTTTTGGATCAAGAAAATCAAGAAAATGGTCGCGAATACAAAAATCTAGTTGTGGATCAAGAAAATCAAGAATTTGGTCGCGAAAACAAAAATCTAGTTCGGAATCAAGAAAATCAAGAAATTGGTCGCGAATACAAAAATCTAGTTTTGGATCAAGAAAATCAAGAAGCGTGTCGCGAAAACAAAAATCTAGTTCGGAATCAAGAAAATGAAGAATTTGGTCGCGAATACAAAAATCTAGTTTTGGATCAAGAAAATCAAGAAGCGTGTCGCGAATACAAAAAACATGTTTTGGATCAAGAAAATCAAGAATTTGGTCGCGAAGACAAAAATCTAGTTTTGGATCAAGAAAATCAAGAAATGTGTCGCGAATACAAAAAACAAGTTTTGGATCAAAAAAATCAAGAACTGGGTCCCGAATGCAAAAAACTAGTTTTGGATCACGAAAATTAAGAATTTGGTCGCGAATACAAAAATCTAGTTGTGGATCAAGAAAATCAAGAATTTGGTCGCGAAAACAAAAATCTAGTTCTGGATCAAGAAAATCAAGAATTTGGTCGCGAATACAAAAAACTAGTTTTTGATCAAGAAAATCAAGAATTTGGTCCCGAAAACAAAAAACAAGTTTTGGATCAAAAAAATCAAGAATGTGGTCCCGAATTCAAAAACTAGTTTTGGATCAAGAAAATCAAGAATTTGGTCCCGAATTCAAAAATCTAGTTTTGGATCAAGAAAATCAAGAATTTGGTCGCGAATACAAAAATCTTGTTTTGGATCAAGAAAATCAAGAATTTGGTCGCGAAAACAAAAATCTAGTTTTGGATCAAGAAAATCAAGAAGTGTGTCGCGAATACAAAAAACTAGTTTTCGATCAAGAAAATCAAGAATTTGGTCCCGAATACAAAAACTAGTTTTGGATCACGATGATTAAGAATTTGGTCCCGAATACAAAAATCTAGTTTTGGATCAAGAAAATCAAGAAGTGTGTCTCGAATACAAAAAACAAGTTTTGGATCAAAAAAATCAAGAACTGGGTCCCGAATGCAAAAAACTAGTTTTGGATCACGAAAATTAAGAATTTGGTCGCGAATACAAAAATCTAGTTTTGGATCAAGAAAATCAAGAATTTGGTCGCGAAGACAAAAATCTAGTTTTGGATCAAAAAAATCAAGAATTTGGTCCCGAATACAAAAATCTAGTTTTGGATCAAGAAAATCAAGAATTTGGTCGCGAAGACAAAAATCTAGTTTTGGATCAAGAAAATCAAGAAGTGTGTCGCGAATACAAAAAACAAGTTTGGGATCAAAAAAATCAAGAATTTGGTCCCGAATTCAAAAAACTAGTTTTGGATCAAGAAAATCAAGAATTTGGTCCCGAATACAAAAATCTAGTTTTGGATCAAGAAAATCAAGAACTGGGTCCCGAATACAAAAAACATGTTTTGGATCATGAAAATCAAGAATTTGGTCGCGAAGACAAAAATCTAGTTTTGGATCAAGAATTTGGTCGCGAAAACAAAAATCTAGTTCTGGATCAAGAAAATGAAGAATTTGGTCGCGAATACAAAAAACTAGTTTTTGATCAAGAAAATCAAGAATTTGGTCCCGAATACAAAAAACAAGTTTTGGATCAAAAAAATCAAGAATTTGGTCGCGAATACAAAAAACAAGTTTTGGATCAAAAAAATCAAGAACAGGGTCCCGAATGCAAAAAACTAGTTTTGGATCACGAAAATTAAGAATTTGGTCGCGAATACAAAAATCTAGTTTTGGATCAAGAAAATCAAGAAAATGGTCGCGAATACAAAAATCTAGTTGTGGATCAAGAAAATCAAGAATTTGGTCGCGAAAACAAAAATCTAGTTCGGAATCAAGAAAATCAAGAAATTGGTCGCGAATACAAAAATCTAGTTTTGGATCAAGAAAATCAAGAAGCGTGTCGCGAAAACAAAAATCTAGTTCGGAATCAAGAAAATGAAGAATTTGGTCGCGAATACAAAAATCTAGTTTTGGATCAAGAAAATCAAGAAGCGTGTCACGAATACAAAAAACAAGTTTTGGATCAAGAAAATCAAGAATTTGGTCGCGAAGACAAAAATCTAGTTTTGGATCAAGAAAATCAAGAGCTGGGTCCCGAATACAAAAATCTAGTTGTGGATCAAGAAAATCAAGAAGCGTGTCGCGAAAACAAAAATCTACTTCGGAATCAAGAAAATGAAGAATTTGGTCGCGAATACAAAAATCTAGTTTTGGATCAAGAAAATCAAGAAGCGTGTCACGAATACAAAAAACAAGTTTTGGATCAAGAAAATCAAGAATTTGGTCGCGAAGACAAAAATCTAGTTTTGGATCAAGAAAATCAAGAGCTAGGTCCCGAATACAAAAATCTAGTTTTGGATCAAGAAAATCAAGAATTTGGTCGCGAAGACAAAAATCTAGATTTGGATCAAGAAAATCAAGAAGTGTGTCGCGAATACAAAAAACATGTTTTGGATCAAGAAAATCAAGAATTTGGTCGCGAAGACAAAAATCTAGTTTTGGATCAAGAAAATCAAGAAATGTGTCGCGAATACAAAAAACAAGTTTGGGATCAAAAAAATCAAGAATTTGGTCCCGAATTCAAAAAACTAGTTTTGGATCAAGAAAATCAAGAATTTGGTCCCGAATACAAAAATCTAGTTTTGGATCAAGAAAATCAAGAATTTGGTCGCGAAGACAAAAATCTAGTTTTGGATCAAGAAAATCAAGAATTTGGTCGCGAATACAAAAATCTAGTTTTGGATCAAGAAAATCAAGAAAATGGTCGCGAATACAAAAATCTAGTTGTGGATCAAGAAAATCAAGAATTTGGTCGCGAAAACAAAAATCTAGTTCGGAATCAAGAAAATCAAGAAATTGGTCGCGAATACAAAAATCTAGTTTTGGATCAAGAAAATCAAGAAGCGTGTCGCGAAAACAAAAATCTAGTTCGGAATCAAGAAAATGAAGAATTTGGTCGCGAATACAAAAATCTAGTTTTGGATCAAGAAAATCAAGAAGCGTGTCACGAATACAAAAAACAAGTTTTGGATCAAGAAAATCAAGAATTTGGTCGCGATGACAAAAATCTAGTTTTGGATCAAGAAAATCAAGAGCTGGGTCCCGAATACAAAAATCTAGTTTTGGATCAAGAAAATCAAGAATTTGGTCGCGAAGACAAAAATCTAGATTTGGATCAAGAAAATCAAGAAGTGTGTCGCGAATACAAAAAACATGTTTTGGATCAAGAAAATCAAGAATTTGGTCGCGAAGACAAAAATCTAGTTTTGGATCAAGAAAATCAAGAAATGTGTCGCGAATACAAAAAACAAGTTTGGGATCAAAAAAATCAAGAATTTGGTCCCGAATTCAAAAAACTAGTTTTGGATCAAGAAAATCAAGAATTTGGTCCCGAATACAAAAATCTAGTTTTGGATCAAGAAAATCAAGAATTTGGTCGCGAAGACAAAAATCTAGTTTTGGATCAAGAAAATCAAGAATTTGGTCGCGAATACAAAAATCTAGTTTTGGATCAAGAAAATCAAGAAGTGTGTCTCGAATACAAAAAACAAGTTTTGGATCAAAAAAATCAAGAACTGGGTCCCGAATGCAAAAAACTAGTTTTGGATCACGAAAATTAAGAATTTGGTCGCGAATACAAAAATCTAGTTGTGGATCAAGAAAATCAAGAATTTGGTCGCGAAAACAAAAATCTAGTTCTGGATCAAGAAAATCAAGAATTTGGTCCCGAATACAAAAAACAAGTTTTGGATCAAAAAAATCAAGAATTTGGTCGCGAATACAAAAAACAAGTTTTGGATCAAAAAAATCAAGAACAGGGTCCCGAATGCAAAAAACTAGTTTTGGATCACGAAAATTAAGAATTTGGTCGCGAATACAAAAATCTAGTTTTGGATCAAGAAAATCAAGAAAATGGTCGCGAATACAAAAATCTAGTTGTGGATCAAGAAAATCAAGAATTTGGTCGCGAAAACAAAAATCTAGTTCGGAATCAAGAAAATCAAGAAATTGGTCGCGAATACAAAAATCTAGTTTTGGATCAAGAAAATCAAGAAGCGTGTCGCGAAAACAAAAATCTAGTTCGGAATCAAGAAAATGAAGAATTTGGTCGCGAATACAAAAATCTAGTTTTGGATCAAGAAAATCAAGAAGCGTGTCACGAATACAAAAAACAAGTTTTGGATCAAGAAAATCAAGAATTTGGTCGCGATGACAAAAATCTAGTTTTGGATCAAGAAAATCAAGAGCTGGGTCCCGAATACAAAAATCTAGTTTTGGATCAAGAAAATCAAGAATTTGGTCGCGAAGACAAAAATCTAGATTTGGATCAAGAAAATCAAGAAGTGTGTCGCGAATACAAAAAACATGTTTTGGATCAAGAAAATCAAGAATTTGGTCGCGAAGACAAAAATCTAGTTTTGGATCAAGAAAATCAAGAAATGTGTCGCGAATACAAAAAACAAGTTTGGGATCAAAAAAATCAAGAATTTGGTCCCGAATTCAAAAAACTAGTTTTGGATCAAGAAAATCAAGAATTTGGTCCCGAATACAAAAATCTAGTTTTGGATCAAGAAAATCAAGAATTTGGTCGCGAAGACAAAAATCTAGTTTTGGATCAAGAAAATCAAGAATTTGGTCGCGAATACAAAAATCTAGTTTTGGATCAAGAAAATCAAGAAGTGTGTCTCGAATACAAAAAACAAGTTTTGGATCAAAAAAATCAAGAACTGGGTCCCGAATGCAAAAAACTAGTTTTGGATCACGAAAATTAAGAATTTGGTCGCGAATACAAAAATCTAGTTGTGGATCAAGAAAATCAGGAATTTGGTCGCGAAAACAAAAATCTAGTTCTGGATCAAGAAAATCAAGAATTTGGTCGCGAATACAAAAAACTAGTTTTTGATCAAGAAAATCAAGAATTTGGTCCCGAAAACAAAAAACAAGTTTTGGATCAAAAAAATCAAGAATGTGGTCCCGAATTCAAAAACTAGTTTTGGATCAAGAAAATCAAGAATTTAGTCCCGAATTCAAAAATCTAGTTTTGGATCAAGAAAATCAAGAATTTGGTCGCGAATACAAAAATCTTGTTTTGGATCAAGAAAATCAAGAATTTGGTCGCGAAAACAAAAATCTAGTTTTGGATCAAGAAAATCAAGAAGTGTGTCGCGAATACAAAAAACTAGTTTTCGATCAAGAAAATCAAGAATTTGGTCCCGAATACAAAAACTAGTTTTGGATCACGATGATTAAGAATTTGGTCCCGAATACAAAAATCTAGTTTTGGATCAAGAAAATCAAGAAGTGTGTCTCGAATACAAAAAACAAGTTTTGGATCAAAAAAATCAAGAACTGGGTCCCGAATGCAAAAAACTAGTTTTGGATCACGAAAATTAAGAATTTGGTCGCGAATACAAAAATCTAGTTTTGGATCAAGAAAATCAAGAATTTGGTCACGAAGACAAAAATCTAGTTTTGGATCAAAAAAATCAAAAATTTGGTCCCGAATACAAAAATCTAGTTTTGGATCAAGAAAATCAAGAATTTGGTCGCGAAGACAAAAATCTAGTTTTGGATCAAGAAAATCAAGAGCTGGGTCCCGAATACAAAAATCTAGTTTTGGATCAAGAAAATCAAGAATTTGGTCGCGAAAACAAAAATCTAGTTTTGGATCAAAAAAATCAAGAATTTGGTCCCGAATTCAAAAAACTAGTTTTGGATCAAGAAAATCAAGAATTTGGTCCCGAATACAAAAATATAGTTTTGGATCAAGAAAATCAAGAACTGGGTCCCGAATACAAAAAACATGTTTTGGATCATGAAAATCAAGAATTTGGTCGCGAAGACAAAAATCTAGTTTTGGATCAAGAATTTGGTCGCGAATACAAAAATCTAGTTTTGGATAAAGAAAATCAAGAATTTGGTCGCGAAAACAAAAATCTAGTTCTGGATCAAGAAATTGAAGAATTTGGTCGCGAATACAAAAAACTAGTTTTTGATCAAGAAAATCAAGAATTTGGTCACGAAGACAAAAATCTAGTTTTGGATCAAAAAAATCAAAAATTTGGTCCCGAATACAAAAATCTAGTTTTGGATCAAGAAAATCAAGAATTTGGTCGCGAAGACAAAAATCTAGTTTTGGATCAAGAAAATCAAGAGCTGGGTCCCGAATACAAAAATCTAGTTTTGGATCAAGAAAATCAAGAATTTGGTCGCGAAAACAAAAATCTAGTTTTGGATCAAAAAAATCAAGAATTTGGTCCCGAATTCAAAAAACTAGTTTTGGATCAAGAAAATCAAGAATTTGGTCCCGAATACAAAAATATAGTTTTGGATCAAGAAAATCAAGAACTGGGTCCCGAATACAAAAAACATGTTTTGGATCATGAAAATCAAGAATTTGGTCGCGAAGACAAAAATCTAGTTTTGGATCAAGAATTTGGTCGCGAAGACAAAAATCTAGTTTTGGATCAAAAAAATCAAGAATTTGGTCGCGAAGACAAAAATCTAGTTTTGGATCAAGAAAATCAAGAAATGTGTCGCGAATACAAAAAACAAGTTTGGGATCAAAAAAATCAAGAATTTGGTCCCGAATTCAAAAAACTAGTTTTGGATCAAGAAAATCAAGAATTTGGTCCCGAATACAAAAATCTAGTTTTGGATCAAGAAAATCAAGAATTTGGTCGCGAAGACAAAAATCTAGTTTTGGATCAAGAAAATCAAGAATTTGGTCGCGAATACAAAAATCTAGTTTTGGATCAAGAAAATCAAGAAGTGTGTCTCGAATACAAAAAACAAGTTTTGGATCAAAAAAATCAAGAACTGGGTCCCGAATGCAAAAAACTAGTTTTGGATCACGAAAATTAAGAATTTGGTCGCGAATACAAAAATCTAGTTGTGGATCAAGAAAATCAGGAATTTGGTCGCGAAAACAAAAATCTAGTTCTGGATCAAGAAAATCAAGAATTTGGTCGCGAATACAAAAAACTAGTTTTTGATCAAGAAAATCAAGAATTTGGTCCCGAAAACAAAAAACAAGTTTTGGATCAAAAAAATCAAGAATGTGGTCCCGAATTCAAAAACTAGTTTTGGATCAAGAAAATCAAGAATTTAGTCCCGAATTCAAAAATCTAGTTTTGGATCAAGAAAATCAAGAATTTGGTCGCGAATACAAAAATCTTGTTTTGGATCAAGAAAATCAAGAATTTGGTCGCGAAAACAAAAATCTAGTTTTGGATCAAGAAAATCAAGAAGTGTGTCGCGAATACAAAAAACTAGTTTTCGATCAAGAAAATCAAGAATTTGGTCCCGAATACAAAAACTAGTTTTGGATCACGATGATTAAGAATTTGGTCCCGAATACAAAAATCTAGTTTTGGATCAAGAAAATCAAGAAGTGTGTCTCGAATACAAAAAACAAGTTTTGGATCAAAAAAATCAAGAACTGGGTCCCGAATGCAAAAAACTAGTTTTGGATCACGAAAATTAAGAATTTGGTCGCGAATACAAAAATCTAGTTTTGGATCAAGAAAATCAAGAATTTGGTCACGAAGACAAAAATCTAGTTTTGGATCAAAAAAATCAAAAATTTGGTCCCGAATACAAAAATCTAGTTTTGGATCAAGAAAATCAAGAATTTGGTCGCGAAGACAAAAATCTAGTTTTGGATCAAGAAAATCAAGAGCTGGGTCCCGAATACAAAAATCTAGTTTTGGATCAAGAAAATCAAGAATTTGGTCGCGAAAACAAAAATCTAGTTTTGGATCAAAAAAATCAAGAATTTGGTCCCGAATTCAAAAAACTAGTTTTGGATCAAGAAAATCAAGAATTTGGTCCCGAATACAAAAATATAGTTTTGGATCAAGAAAATCAAGAACTGGGTCCCGAATACAAAAAACATGTTTTGGATCATGAAAATCAAGAATTTGGTCGCGAAGACAAAAATCTAGTTTTGGATCAAGAATTTGGTCGCGAATACAAAAATCTAGTTTTGGATAAAGAAAATCAAGAATTTGGTCGCGAAAACAAAAATCTAGTTCTGGATCAAGAAATTGAAGAATTTGGTCGCGAATACAAAAAACTAGTTTTTGATCAAGAAAATCAAGAATTTGGTCCCGAATACAAAAAACAAGTTTTGGATCAAAAAAATCAAGAATTTGGTCGCGAATACAAAAAACAAGTTTTGGATCAAAAAAATCAAGAACAGGGTCCCGAATGCAAAAAACTAGTTTTGGATCACGAAAATTAAGAATTTGGTCGCGAATACAAAAATCTAGTTTTGGATCAAGAAAATCAAGAAAATGGTCGCGAATACAAAAATCTAGTTGTGGATCAAGAAAATCAAGAATTTGGTCGCGAAAACAAAAATCTAGTTCGGAATCAAGAAAATCAAGAAATTGGTCGCGAATACAAAAATCTAGTTTTGGATCAAGAAAATCAAGAAGCGTGTCGCGAAAACAAAAATCTAGTTCGGAATCAAGAAAATGAAGAATTTGGTCGCGAATACAAAAATCTAGTTTTGGATCAAGAAAATCAAGAAGCGTGTCACGAATACAAAAAACAAGTTTTGGATCAAGAAAATCAAGAATTTGGTCGCGAAGACAAAAATCTAGTTTTGGATCAAGAAAATCAAGAGCTGGTTCCCGAATACAAAAATCTAGTTTTGGATCAAGAAAATCAAGAATTTGGTCGCGAAGACAAAAATCTAGATTTGGATCAAGAAAATCAAGAAGTGTGTCGCGAATACAAAAAACATGTTTTGGATCAAGAAAATCAAGAAATGTGTCGCGAATACAAAAAACAAGTTTGGGATCAAAAAAATCAAGAATTTGGTCCCGAATTCAAAAAACTAGTTTTGGATCAAGAAAATCAAGAATTTGGTCCCGAATACAAAAATCTAGTTTTGGATCAAGAAAATCAAGAATTTGGTCGCGAAGACAAAAATCTAGTTTTGGATCAAGAAAATCAAGAATTTGGTCGCGAATACAAAAATCTAGTTTTGGATCAAGAAAATCAAGAATTTGGTCGCGAAAACAAAAATCTAGTTCGGGATCAAGAAAATGAAGAATTTGGTCGCGAATACAAAAAACTAGTTTTTGATCAAGAAAATCAAGAATTTGGTCCCGAATACAAAAAACAAGTTTTGGATCAAAAAAATCAAGAATTTGGTCGCGAATACAAAAAACAAGTTTTGGATCAAAAAAATCAAGAACAGGGTCCCGAATGCAAAAAACTAGTTTTGGATCACGAAAATTAAGAATTTGGTCGCGAATACAAAAATCTAGTTTTGGATCAAGAAAATCAAGAAAATGGTCGCGAATACAAAAATCTAGTTGTGGATCAAGAAAATCAAGAATTTGGTCGCGAAAACAAAAATCTAGTTCGGAATCAAGAAAATCAAGAAATTGGTCGCGAATACAAAAATCTAGTTTTGGATCAAGAAAATCAAGAAGCGTGTCGCGAAAACAAAAATCTAGTTCGGAATCAAGAAAATGAAGAATTTGGTCGCGAATACAAAAATCTAGTTTTGGATCAAGAAAATCAAGAAGCGTGTCACGAATACAAAAAACAAGTTTTGGATCAAGAAAATCAAGAATTTGGTCGCGAAGACAAAAATCTAGTTTTGGATCAAGAAAATCAAGAGCTGGGTCCCGAATACAAAAATCTAGTTTTGGATCAAGAAAATCAAGAATTTGGTCGCGAAGACAAAAATCTAGATTTGGATCAAGAAAATCAAGAAGTGTGTCGCGAATACAAAAAACATATTTTGGATCAAGAAAATCAAGAATTTGGTCGCGAAGACAAAAATCTAGTTTTGGATCAAGAAAATCAAGAAATGTGTCGCGAATACAAAAAACAAGTTTGGGATCAAAAAAATCAAGAATTTGGTCCCGAATTCAAAAAACTAGTTTTGGATCAAGAAAATCAAGAATTTGGTCCCGAATACAAAAATCTAGTTTTGGATCAAGAAAATCAAGAATTTGGTCGCGAAGACAAAAATCTAGTTTTGGATCAAGAAAATCAAGAATTTGGTCGCGAATACAAAAATCTAGTTTTGGATCAAGAAAATCAAGAAGTGTCTCGAATACAAAATACAAGTTTTGGATCAAAAAAATCAAGAACTGGGTCCCGAATGCAAAAAACTAGTTTTGGATCACGAAAATTAAGAATTTGGTCGCGAATACAAAAATCTAGTTGTGGATCAAGAAAATCAAGAATTTGGTCGCGAAAACAAAAATCTAGTTCTGGATCAAGAAAATCAAGAATTTGGTCGCGAATACAAAAAACTAGTTTTTGATCAAGAAAATCAAGAATTTGGTCCCGAAAACAAAAAACAAGTTTTGGATCAAAAAAATCAAGAATGTGGTCCCGAATTCAAAAACTAGTTTTGGATCAAGAAAATCAAGAATTTGGTCCCGAATTCAAAAATCTAGTTTTGGATCAAGAAAATCAAGAATTTGGTCGCGAATACAAAAATCTTGTTTTGGATCAAGAAAATCAAGAATTTGGTCGCGAAAACAAAAATCTAGTTTTGGATCAAGAAAATCAAGAAGTGTGTCGCGAATACAAAAAACTAGTTTTCGATCAAGAAAATCAAGAATTTGGTCCCGAATACAAAAACTAGTTTTGGATCACGATGATTAAGAATTTGGTCCCGAATACAAAAATCTAGTTTTGGATCAAGAAAATCAAGAAGTGTGTCTCGAATACAAAAAACAAGTTTTGGATCAAAAAAATCAAGAACTGGGTCCCGAATGCAAAAAACTAGTTTTGGATCACGAAAATTAAGAATTTGGTCGCGAATACAAAAATCTAGTTTTGGATCAAGAAAATCAAGAATTTGGTCGCGAAGACAAAAATCTAGTTTTGGATCAAAAAAATCAAGAATTTGGTCCCGAATACAAAAATCTAGTTTTGGATCAAGAAAATCAAGAATTTGGTCGCGAAGACAAAAATCTAGTTTTGGATCAAGAAAATCAAGAAGTGTGTCGCGAATACAAAAAACAAGTTTGGGATCAAAAAAATCAAGAATTTGGTCCCGAATTCAAAAAACTAGTTTTGGATCAAGAAAATCAAGAATTTGGTCCCGAATACAAAAATCTAGTTTTGGATCAAGAAAATCAAGAACTGGGTCCCGAATACAAAAAACATGTTTTGGATCATGAAAATCAAGAATTTGGTCGCGAAGACAAAAATCTAGTTTTGGATCAGGAATTTGGTCGCGAAAACAAAAATCTAGTTCTGGATCAAGAAAATGAAGAATTTGGTCGCGAATACAAAAAACTAGTTTTTGATCAAGAAAATCAAGAATTTGGTCCCGAATACAAAAAACAAGTTTTGGATCAAAAAAATCAAGAATTTGGTCGCGAATACAAAAAACAAGTTTTGGATCAAAAAAATCAAGAACAGGGTCCCGAATGCAAAAAACTAGTTTTGGATCACGAAAATTAAGAATTTGGTCGCGAATACAAAAATCTAGTTTTGGATCAAGAAAATCAAGAAAATGGTCGCGAATACAAAAATCTAGTTGTGGATCAAGAAAATCAAGAATTTGGTCGCGAAAACAAAAATCTAGTTCGGAATCAAGAAAATCAAGAAATTGGTCGCGAATACAAAAATCTAGTTTTGGATCAAGAAAATCAAGAAGCGTGTCGCGAAAACAAAAATCTAGTTCGGAATCAAGAAAATGAAGAATTTGGTCGCGAATACAAAAATCTAGTTTTGGATCAAGAAAATCAAGAAGCGTGTCACGAATACAAAAAACAAGTTTTGGATCAAGAAAATCAAGAATTTGGTCGCGAAGACAAAAATCTAGTTTTGGATCAAGAAAATCAAGAGCTGGGTCCCGAATACAAAAATCTAGTTGTGGATCAAGAAAATCAAGAAGCGTGTCGCGAAAACAAAAATCTACTTCGGAATCAAGAAAATGAAGAATTTGGTCGCGAATACAAAAATCTAGTTTTGGATCAAGAAAATCAAGAAGCGTGTCACGAATACAAAAAACAAGTTTTGGATCAAGAAAATCAAGAATTTGGTCGCGAAGACAAAAATCTAGTTTTGGATCAAGAAAATCAAGAGCTAGGTCCCGAATACAAAAATCTAGTTTTGGATCAAGAAAATCAAGAATTTGGTCGCGAAGACAAAAATCTAGATTTGGATCAAGAAAATCAAGAAGTGTGTCGCGAATACAAAAAACATGTTTTGGATCAAGAAAATCAAGAATTTGGTCGCGAAGACAAAAATCTAGTTTTGGATCAAGAAAATCAAGAAATGTGTCGCGAATACAAAAAACAAGTTTGGGATCAAAAAAATCAAGAATTTGGTCCCGAATTCAAAAAACTAGTTTTGGATCAAGAAAATCAAGAATTTGGTCCCGAATACAAAAATCTAGTTTTGGATCAAGAAAATCAAGAATTTGGTCGCGAAGACAAAAATCTAGTTTTGGATCAAGAAAATCAAGAATTTGGTCGCGAATACAAAAATCTAGTTTTGGATCAAGAAAATCAAGAATTTGGTCGCGAAAACAAAAATCTAGTTCGGGATCAAGAAAATGAAGAATTTGGTCGCGAATACAAAAAACTAGTTTTTGATCAAGAAAATCAAGAATTTGGTCCCGAATACAAAAAACAAGTTTTGGATCAAAAAAATCAAGAATTTGGTCGCGAATACAAAAAACAAGTTTTGGATCAAAAAAATCAAGAACAGGGTCCCGAATGCAAAAAACTAGTTTTGGATCACGAAAATTAAGAATTTGGTCGCGAATACAAAAATCTAGTTTTGGATCAAGAAAATCAAGAAAATGGTCGCGAATACAAAAATCTAGTTGTGGATCAAGAAAATCAAGAATTTGGTCGCGAAAACAAAAATCTAGTTCGGAATCAAGAAAATCAAGAAATTGGTCGCGAATACAAAAATCTAGTTTTGGATCAAGAAAATCAAGAAGCGTGTCGCGAAAACAAAAATCTAGTTCGGAATCAAGAAAATGAAGAATTTGGTCGCGAATACAAAAATCTAGTTTTGGATCAAGAAAATCAAGAAGCGTGTCACGAATACAAAAAACAAGTTTTGGATCAAGAAAATCAAGAATTTGGTCGCGAAGACAAAAATCTAGTTTTGGATCAAGAAAATCAAGAGCTGGGTCCCGAATACAAAAATCTAGTTTTGGATCAAGAAAATCAAGAATTTGGTCGCGAAGACAAAAATCTAGATTTGGATCAAGAAAATCAAGAAGTGTGTCGCGAATACAAAAAACATATTTTGGATCAAGAAAATCAAGAATTTGGTCGCGAAGACAAAAATCTAGTTTTGGATCAAGAAAATCAAGAAATGTGTCGCGAATACAAAAAACAAGTTTGGGATCAAAAAAATCAAGAATTTGGTCCCGAATTCAAAAAACTAGTTTTGGATCAAGAAAATCAAGAATTTGGTCCCGAATACAAAAATCTAGTTTTGGATCAAGAAAATCAAGAATTTGGTCGCGAAGACAAAAATCTAGTTTTGGATCAAGAAAATCAAGAATTTGGTCGCGAATACAAAAATCTAGTTTTGGATCAAGAAAATCAAGAAGTGTCTCGAATACAAAATACAAGTTTTGGATCAAAAAAATCAAGAACTGGGTCCCGAATGCAAAAAACTAGTTTTGGATCACGAAAATTAAGAATTTGGTCGCGAATACAAAAATCTAGTTGTGGATCAAGAAAATCAAGAATTTGGTCGCGAAAACAAAAATCTAGTTCTGGATCAAGAAAATCAAGAATTTGGTCGCGAATACAAAAAACTAGTTTTTGATCAAGAAAATCAAGAATTTGGTCCCGAAAACAAAAAACAAGTTTTGGATCAAAAAAATCAAGAATGTGGTCCCGAATTCAAAAACTAGTTTTGGATCAAGAAAATCAAGAATTTGGTCCCGAATTCAAAAATCTAGTTTTGGATCAAGAAAATCAAGAATTTGGTCGCGAATACAAAAATCTTGTTTTGGATCAAGAAAATCAAGAATTTGGTCGCGAAAACAAAAATCTAGTTTTGGATCAAGAAAATCAAGAAGTGTGTCGCGAATACAAAAAACTAGTTTTCGATCAAGAAAATCAAGAATTTGGTCCCGAATACAAAAACTAGTTTTGGATCACGATGATTAAGAATTTGGTCCCGAATACAAAAATCTAGTTTTGGATCAAGAAAATCAAGAAGTGTGTCTCGAATACAAAAAACAAGTTTTGGATCAAAAAAATCAAGAACTGGGTCCCGAATGCAAAAAACTAGTTTTGGATCACGAAAATTAAGAATTTGGTCGCGAATACAAAAATCTAGTTTTGGATCAAGAAAATCAAGAATTTGGTCGCGAAGACAAAAATCTAGTTTTGGATCAAAAAAATCAAGAATTTGGTCCCGAATACAAAAATCTAGTTTTGGATCAAGAAAATCAAGAATTTGGTCGCGAAGACAAAAATCTAGTTTTGGATCAAGAAAATCAAGAAGTGTGTCGCGAATACAAAAAACAAGTTTGGGATCAAAAAAATCAAGAATTTGGTCCCGAATTCAAAAAACTAGTTTTGGATCAAGAAAATCAAGAATTTGGTCCCGAATACAAAAATCTAGTTTTGGATCAAGAAAATCAAGAACTGGGTCCCGAATACAAAAAACATGTTTTGGATCATGAAAATCAAGAATTTGGTCGCGAAGACAAAAATCTAGTTTTGGATCAAGAATTTGGTCGCGAAAACAAAAATCTAGTTCTGGATCAAGAAAATGAAGAATTTGGTCGCGAATACAAAAAACTAGTTTTTGATCAAGAAAATCAAGAATTTGGTCCCGAATACAAAAAACAAGTTTTGGATCAAAAAAATCAAGAATTTGGTCGCGAATACAAAAAACAAGTTTTGGATCAAAAAAATCAAGAACAGGGTCCCGAATGCAAAAAACTAGTTTTGGATCACGAAAATTAAGAATTTGGTCGCGAATACAAAAATCTAGTTTTGGATCAAGAAAATCAAGAAAATGGTCGCGAATACAAAAATCTAGTTGTGGATCAAGAAAATCAAGAATTTGGTCGCGAAAACAAAAATCTAGTTCGGAATCAAGAAAATCAAGAAATTGGTCGCGAATACAAAAATCTAGTTTTGGATCAAGAAAATCAAGAAGCGTGTCGCGAAAACAAAAATCTAGTTCGGAATCAAGAAAATGAAGAATTTGGTCGCGAATACAAAAATCTAGTTTTGGATCAAGAAAATCAAGAAGCGTGTCACGAATACAAAAAACAAGTTTTGGATCAAGAAAATCAAGAATTTGGTCGCGAAGACAAAAATCTAGTTTTGGATCAAGAAAATCAAGAGCTGGGTCCCGAATACAAAAATCTAGTTGTGGATCAAGAAAATCAAGAAGCGTGTCGCGAAAACAAAAATCTACTTCGGAATCAAGAAAATGAAGAATTTGGTCGCGAATACAAAAATCTAGTTTTGGATCAAGAAAATCAAGAAGCGTGTCACGAATACAAAAAACAAGTTTTGGATCAAGAAAATCAAGAATTTGGTCGCGAAGACAAAAATCTAGTTTTGGATCAAGAAAATCAAGAGCTAGGTCCCGAATACAAAAATCTAGTTTTGGATCAAGAAAATCAAGAATTTGGTCGCGAAGACAAAAATCTAGATTTGGATCAAGAAAATCAAGAAGTGTGTCGCGAATACAAAAAACATGTTTTGGATCAAGAAAATCAAGAATTTGGTCGCGAAGACAAAAATCTAGTTTTGGATCAAGAAAATCAAGAAATGTGTCGCGAATACAAAAAACAAGTTTGGGATCAAAAAAATCAAGAATTTGGTCCCGAATTCAAAAAACTAGTTTTGGATCAAGAAAATCAAGAATTTGGTCCCGAATACAAAAATCTAGTTTTGGATCAAGAAAATCAAGAATTTGGTCGCGAAGACAAAAATCTAGTTTTGGATCAAGAAAATCAAGAATTTGGTCGCGAATACAAAAATCTAGTTTTGGATCAAGAAAATCAAGAATTTGGTCGCGAAAACAAAAATCTAGTTCGGGATCAAGAAAATGAAGAATTTGGTCGCGAATACAAAAAACTAGTTTTTGATCAAGAAAATCAAGAATTTGGTCCCGAATACAAAAAACAAGTTTTGGATCAAAAAAATCAAGAATTTGGTCGCGAATACAAAAAACAAGTTTTGGATCAAAAAAATCAAGAACAGGGTCCCGAATGCAAAAAACTAGTTTTGGATCACGAAAATTAAGAATTTGGTCGCGAATACAAAAATCTAGTTTTGGATCAAGAAAATCAAGAAAATGGTCGCGAATACAAAAATCTAGTTGTGGATCAAGAAAATCAAGAATTTGGTCGCGAAAACAAAAATCTAGTTCGGAATCAAGAAAATCAAGAAATTGGTCGCGAATACAAAAATCTAGTTTTGGATCAAGAAAATCAAGAAGCGTGTCGCGAAAACAAAAATCTAGTTCGGAATCAAGAAAATGAAGAATTTGGTCGCGAATACAAAAATCTAGTTTTGGATCAAGAAAATCAAGAAGCGTGTCGCGAATACAAAAAACATGTTTTGGATCAAGAAAATCAAGAATTTGGTCGCGAAGACAAAAATCTAGTTTTGGATCAAGAAAATCAAGAAATGTGTCGCGAATACAAAAAACAAGTTTTGGATCAAAAAAATCAAGAACTGGGTCCCGAATGCAAAAAACTAGTTTTGGATCACGAAAATTAAGAATTTGGTCGCGAATACAAAAATCTAGTTGTGGATCAAGAAAATCAAGAATTTGGTCGCGAAAACAAAAATCTAGTTCTGGATCAAGAAAATCAAGAATTTGGTCGCGAATACAAAAAACTAGTTTTTGATCAAGAAAATCAAGAATTTGGTCGCGAAGACAAAAATCTAGTTTTGGATCAAGAAAATCAAGAAGTGTGTCGCGAATACAAAAAACAAGTTTGGGATCAAAAAAATCAAGAATTTGGTCCCGAATTCAAAAAACTAGTTTTGGATCAAGAAAATCAAGAATTTGGTCCCGAATACAAAAATCTAGTTTTGGATCAAGAAAATCAAGAACTGGGTCCCGAATACAAAAAACATGTTTTGGATCATGAAAATCAAGAATTTGGTCGCGAAGACAAAAATCTAGTTTTGGATCAAGAATTTGGTCGCGAAAACAAAAATCTAGTTCTGGATCAAGAAAATGAAGAATTTGGTCGCGAATACAAAAAACTAGTTTTTGATCAAGAAAATCAAGAATTTGGTCCCGAATACAAAAAACAAGTTTTGGATCAAAAAAATCAAGAATTTGGTCGCGAATACAAAAAACAAGTTTTGGATCAAAAAAATCAAGAACAGGGTCCCGAATGCAAAAAACTAGTTTTGGATCACGAAAATTAAGAATTTGGTCGCGAATACAAAAATCTAGTTTTGGATCAAGAAAATCAAGAAAATGGTCGCGAATACAAAAATCTAGTTGTGGATCAAGAAAATCAAGAATTTGGTCGCGAAAACAAAAATCTAGTTCGGAATCAAGAAAATCAAGAAATTGGTCGCGAATACAAAAATCTAGTTTTGGATCAAGAAAATCAAGAAGCGTGTCGCGAAAACAAAAATCTAGTTCGGAATCAAGAAAATGAAGAATTTGGTCGCGAATACAAAAATCTAGTTTTGGATCAAGAAAATCAAGAAGCGTGTCACGAATACAAAAAACAAGTTTTGGATCAAGAAAATCAAGAATTTGGTCGCGAAGACAAAAATCTAGTTTTGGATCAAGAAAATCAAGAGCTGGGTCCCGAATACAAAAATCTAGTTGTGGATCAAGAAAATCAAGAAGCGTGTCGCGAAAACAAAAATCTACTTCGGAATCAAGAAAATGAAGAATTTGGTCGCGAATACAAAAATCTAGTTTTGGATCAAGAAAATCAAGAAGCGTGTCACGAATACAAAAAACAAGTTTTGGATCAAGAAAATCAAGAATTTGGTCGCGAAGACAAAAATCTAGTTTTGGATCAAGAAAATCAAGAGCTAGGTCCCGAATACAAAAATCTAGTTTTGGATCAAGAAAATCAAGAATTTGGTCGCGAAGACAAAAATCTAGATTTGGATCAAGAAAATCAAGAAGTGTGTCGCGAATACAAAAAACATGTTTTGGATCAAGAAAATCAAGAATTTGGTCGCGAAGACAAAAATCTAGTTTTGGATCAAGAAAATCAAGAAATGTGTCGCGAATACAAAAAACAAGTTTGGGATCAAAAAAATCAAGAATTTGGTCCCGAATTCAAAAAACTAGTTTTGGATCAAGAAAATCAAGAATTTGGTCCCGAATACAAAAATCTAGTTTTGGATCAAGAAAATCAAGAATTTGGTCGCGAAGACAAAAATCTAGTTTTGGATCAAGAAAATCAAGAATTTGGTCGCGAATACAAAAATCTAGTTTTGGATCAAGAAAATCAAGAATTTGGTCGCGAAAACAAAAATCTAGTTCGGGATCAAGAAAATGAAGAATTTGGTCGCGAATACAAAAAACTAGTTTTTGATCAAGAAAATCAAGAATTTGGTCCCGAATACAAAAAACAAGTTTTGGATCAAAAAAATCAAGAATTTGGTCGCGAATACAAAAAACAAGTTTTGGATCAAAAAAATCAAGAACAGGGTCCCGAATGCAAAAAACTAGTTTTGGATCACGAAAATTAAGAATTTGGTCGCGAATACAAAAATCTAGTTTTGGATCAAGAAAATCAAGAAAATGGTCGCGAATACAAAAATCTAGTTGTGGATCAAGAAAATCAAGAATTTGGTCGCGAAAACAAAAATCTAGTTCGGAATCAAGAAAATCAAGAAATTGGTCGCGAATACAAAAATCTAGTTTTGGATCAAGAAAATCAAGAAGCGTGTCGCGAAAACAAAAATCTAGTTCGGAATCAAGAAAATGAAGAATTTGGTCGCGAATACAAAAATCTAGTTTTGGATCAAGAAAATCAAGAAGCGTGTCGCGAATACAAAAAACATGTTTTGGATCAAGAAAATCAAGAATTTGGTCGCGAAGACAAAAATCTAGTTTTGGATCAAGAAAATCAAGAAATGTGTCGCGAATACAAAAAACAAGTTTTGGATCAAAAAAATCAAGAACTGGGTCCCGAATGCAAAAAACTAGTTTTGGATCACGAAAATTAAGAATTTGGTCGCGAATACAAAAATCTAGTTGTGGATCAAGAAAATCAAGAATTTGGTCGCGAAAACAAAAATCTAGTTCTGGATCAAGAAAATCAAGAATTTGGTCGCGAATACAAAAAACTAGTTTTTGATCAAGAAAATCAAGAATTTGGTCCCGAAAACAAAAAACAAGTTTTGGATCAAAAAAATCAAGAATGTGGTCCCGAATTCAAAAACTAGTTTTGGATCAAGAAAATCAAGAATTTGGTCCCGAATTCAAAAATCTAGTTTTGGATCAAGAAAATCAAGAATTTGGTCGCGAATACAAAAATCTTGTTTTGGATCAAGAAAATCAAGAATTTGGTCGCGAAAACAAAAATCTAGTTTTGGATCAAGAAAATCAAGAAGTGTGTCGCGAATACAAAAAACTAGTTTTCGATCAAGAAAATCAAGAATTTGGTCCCGAATACAAAAACTAGTTTTGGATCACGATGATTAAGAATTTGGTCCCGAATACAAAAATCTAGTTTTGGATCAAGAAAATCAAGAAGTGTGTCTCGAATACAAAAAACAAGTTTTGGATCAAAAAAATCAAGAACTGGGTCCCGAATGCAAAAAACTAGTTTTGGATCACGAAAATTAAGAATTTGGTCGCGAATACAAAAATCTAGTTTTGGATCAAGAAAATCAAGAATTTGGTCGCGAAGACAAAAATCTAGTTTTGGATCAAAAAAATCAAGAATTTGGTCCCGAATACAAAAATCTAGTTTTGGATCAAGAAAATCAAGAATTTGGTCGCGAAGACAAAAATCTAGTTTTGGATCAAGAAAATCAAGAAGTGTGTCGCGAATACAAAAAACAAGTTTGGGATCAAAAAAATCAAGAATTTGGTCCCGAATTCAAAAAACTAGTTTTGGATCAAGAAAATCAAGAATTTGGTCCCGAATACAAAAATCTAGTTTTGGATCAAGAAAATCAAGAACTGGGTCCCGAATACAAAAAACATGTTTTGGATCATGAAAATCAAGAATTTGGTCGCGAAGACAAAAATCTAGTTTTGGATCAAGAATTTGGTCGCGAAAACAAAAATCTAGTTCTGGATCAAGAAAATGAAGAATTTGGTCGCGAATACAAAAAACTAGTTTTTGATCAAGAAAATCAAGAATTTGGTCCCGAATACAAAAAACAAGTTTTGGATCAAAAAAATCAAGAATTTGGTCGCGAATACAAAAAACAAGTTTTGGATCAAAAAAATCAAGAACAGGGTCCCGAATGCAAAAAACTAGTTTTGGATCACGAAAATTAAGAATTTGGTCGCGAATACAAAAATCTAGTTTTGGATCAAGAAAATCAAGAAAATGGTCGCGAATACAAAAATCTAGTTGTGGATCAAGAAAATCAAGAATTTGGTCGCGAAAACAAAAATCTAGTTCGGAATCAAGAAAATCAAGAAATTGGTCGCGAATACAAAAATCTAGTTTTGGATCAAGAAAATCAAGAAGCGTGTCGCGAAAACAAAAATCTAGTTCGGAATCAAGAAAATGAAGAATTTGGTCGCGAATACAAAAATCTAGTTTTGGATCAAGAAAATCAAGAAGCGTGTCACGAATACAAAAAACAAGTTTTGGATCAAGAAAATCAAGAATTTGGTCGCGAAGACAAAAATCTAGTTTTGGATCAAGAAAATCAAGAGCTGGGTCCCGAATACAAAAATCTAGTTGTGGATCAAGAAAATCAAGAAGCGTGTCGCGAAAACAAAAATCTACTTCGGAATCAAGAAAATGAAGAATTTGGTCGCGAATACAAAAATCTAGTTTTGGATCAAGAAAATCAAGAAGCGTGTCACGAATACAAAAAACAAGTTTTGGATCAAGAAAATCAAGAATTTGGTCGCGAAGACAAAAATCTAGTTTTGGATCAAGAAAATCAAGAGCTAGGTCCCGAATACAAAAATCTAGTTTTGGATCAAGAAAATCAAGAATTTGGTCGCGAAGACAAAAATCTAGATTTGGATCAAGAAAATCAAGAAGTGTGTCGCGAATACAAAAAACATGTTTTGGATCAAGAAAATCAAGAATTTGGTCGCGAAGACAAAAATCTAGTTTTGGATCAAGAAAATCAAGAAATGTGTCGCGAATACAAAAAACAAGTTTGGGATCAAAAAAATCAAGAATTTGGTCCCGAATTCAAAAAACTAGTTTTGGATCAAGAAAATCAAGAATTTGGTCCCGAATACAAAAATCTAGTTTTGGATCAAGAAAATCAAGAATTTGGTCGCGAAGACAAAAATCTAGTTTTGGATCAAGAAAATCAAGAATTTGGTCGCGAATACAAAAATCTAGTTTTGGATCAAGAAAATCAAGAAAATGGTCGCGAATACAAAAATCTAGTTGTGGATCAAGAAAATCAAGAATTTGGTCGCGAAAACAAAAATCTAGTTCGGAATCAAGAAAATCAAGAAATTGGTCGCGAATACAAAAATCTAGTTTTGGATCAAGAAAATCAAGAAGCGTGTCGCGAAAACAAAAATCTAGTTCGGAATCAAGAAAATGAAGAATTTGGTCGCGAATACAAAAATCTAGTTTTGGATCAAGAAAATCAAGAAGCGTGTCACGAATACAAAAAACAAGTTTTGGATCAAGAAAATCAAGAATTTGGTCGCGATGACAAAAATCTAGTTTTGGATCAAGAAAATCAAGAGCTGGGTCCCGAATACAAAAATCTAGTTTTGGATCAAGAAAATCAAGAATTTGGTCGCGAAGACAAAAATCTAGATTTGGATCAAGAAAATCAAGAAGTGTGTCGCGAATACAAAAAACATGTTTTGGATCAAGAAAATCAAGAATTTGGTCGCGAAGACAAAAATCTAGTTTTGGATCAAGAAAATCAAGAAATGTGTCGCGAATACAAAAAACAAGTTTGGGATCAAAAAAATCAAGAATTTGGTCCCGAATTCAAAAAACTAGTTTTGGATCAAGAAAATCAAGAATTTGGTCCCGAATACAAAAATCTAGTTTTGGATCAAGAAAATCAAGAATTTGGTCGCGAAGACAAAAATCTAGTTTTGGATCAAGAAAATCAAGAATTTGGTCGCGAATACAAAAATCTAGTTTTGGATCAAGAAAATCAAGAAGTGTGTCTCGAATACAAAAAACAAGTTTTGGATCAAAAAAATCAAGAACTGGGTCCCGAATGCAAAAAACTAGTTTTGGATCACGAAAATTAAGAATTTGGTCGCGAATACAAAAATCTAGTTGTGGATCAAGAAAATCAAGAATTTGGTCGCGAAAACAAAAATCTAGTTCTGGATCAAGAAAATCAAGAATTTGGTCCCGAATACAAAAAACAAGTTTTGGATCAAAAAAATCAAGAATTTGGTCGCGAATACAAAAAACAAGTTTTGGATCAAAAAAATCAAGAACAGGGTCCCGAATGCAAAAAACTAGTTTTGGATCACGAAAATTAAGAATTTGGTCGCGAATACAAAAATCTAGTTTTGGATCAAGAAAATCAAGAAAATGGTCGCGAATACAAAAATCTAGTTGTGGATCAAGAAAATCAAGAATTTGGTCGCGAAAACAAAAATCTAGTTCGGAATCAAGAAAATCAAGAAATTGGTCGCGAATACAAAAATCTAGTTTTGGATCAAGAAAATCAAGAAGCGTGTCGCGAAAACAAAAATCTAGTTCGGAATCAAGAAAATGAAGAATTTGGTCGCGAATACAAAAATCTAGTTTTGGATCAAGAAAATCAAGAAGCGTGTCACGAATACAAAAAACAAGTTTTGGATCAAGAAAATCAAGAATTTGGTCGCGATGACAAAAATCTAGTTTTGGATCAAGAAAATCAAGAGCTGGGTCCCGAATACAAAAATCTAGTTTTGGATCAAGAAAATCAAGAATTTGGTCGCGAAGACAAAAATCTAGATTTGGATCAAGAAAATCAAGAAGTGTGTCGCGAATACAAAAAACATGTTTTGGATCAAGAAAATCAAGAATTTGGTCGCGAAGACAAAAATCTAGTTTTGGATCAAGAAAATCAAGAAATGTGTCGCGAATACAAAAAACAAGTTTGGGATCAAAAAAATCAAGAATTTGGTCCCGAATTCAAAAAACTAGTTTTGGATCAAGAAAATCAAGAATTTGGTCCCGAATACAAAAATCTAGTTTTGGATCAAGAAAATCAAGAATTTGGTCGCGAAGACAAAAATCTAGTTTTGGATCAAGAAAATCAAGAATTTGGTCGCGAATACAAAAATCTAGTTTTGGATCAAGAAAATCAAGAAGTGTGTCTCGAATACAAAAAACAAGTTTTGGATCAAAAAAATCAAGAACTGGGTCCCGAATGCAAAAAACTAGTTTTGGATCACGAAAATTAAGAATTTGGTCGCGAATACAAAAATCTAGTTGTGGATCAAGAAAATCAGGAATTTGGTCGCGAAAACAAAAATCTAGTTCTGGATCAAGAAAATCAAGAATTTGGTCGCGAATACAAAAAACTAGTTTTTGATCAAGAAAATCAAGAATTTGGTCCCGAAAACAAAAAACAAGTTTTGGATCAAAAAAATCAAGAATGTGGTCCCGAATTCAAAAACTAGTTTTGGATCAAGAAAATCAAGAATTTGGTCCCGAATTCAAAAATCTAGTTTTGGATCAAGAAAATCAAGAATTTGGTCGCGAATACAAAAATCTTGTTTTGGATCAAGAAAATCAAGAATTTGGTCGCGAAAACAAAAATCTAGTTTTGGATCAAGAAAATCAAGAAGTGTGTCGCGAATACAAAAAACTAGTTTTCGATCAAGAAAATCAAGAATTTGGTCCCGAATACAAAAACTAGTTTTGGATCACGATGATTAAGAATTTGGTCCCGAATACAAAAATCTAGTTTTGGATCAAGAAAATCAAGAAGTGTGTCTCGAATACAAAAAACAAGTTTTGGATCAAAAAAATCAAGAACTGGGTCCCGAATGCAAAAAACTAGTTTTGGATCACGAAAATTAAGAATTTGGTCGCGAATACAAAAATCTAGTTTTGGATCAAGAAAATCAAGAATTTGGTCACGAAGACAAAAATCTAGTTTTGGATCAAAAAAATCAAAAATTTGGTCCCGAATACAAAAATCTAGTTTTGGATCAAGAAAATCAAGAATTTGGTCGCGAAGACAAAAATCTAGTTTTGGATCAAGAAAATCAAGAGCTGGGTCCCGAATACAAAAATCTAGTTTTGGATCAAGAAAATCAAGAATTTGGTCGCGAAAACAAAAATCTAGTTTTGGATCAAAAAAATCAAGAATTTGGTCCCGAATTCAAAAAACTAGTTTTGGATCAAGAAAATCAAGAATTTGGTCCCGAATACAAAAATATAGTTTTGGATCAAGAAAATCAAGAACTGGGTCCCGAATACAAAAAACATGTTTTGGATCATGAAAATCAAGAATTTGGTCGCGAAGACAAAAATCTAGTTTTGGATCAAGAATTTGGTCGCGAATACAAAAATCTAGTTTTGGATAAAGAAAATCAAGAATTTGGTCGCGAAAACAAAAATCTAGTTCTGGATCAAGAAATTGAAGAATTTGGTCGCGAATACAAAAAACTAGTTTTTGATCAAGAAAATCAAGAATTTGGTCCCGAATACAAAAAACAAGTTTTGGATCAAAAAAATCAAGAATTTGGTCGCGAATACAAAAAACAAGTTTTGGATCAAAAAAATCAAGAACAGGGTCCCGAATGCAAAAAACTAGTTTTGGATCACGAAAATTAAGAATTTGGTCGCGAATACAAAAATCTAGTTTTGGATCAAGAAAATCAAGAAAATGGTCGCGAATACAAAAATCTAGTTGTGGATCAAGAAAATCAAGAATTTGGTCGCGAAAACAAAAATCTAGTTCGGAATCAAGAAAATCAAGAAATTGGTCGCGAATACAAAAATCTAGTTTTGGATCAAGAAAATCAAGAAGCGTGTCGCGAAAACAAAAATCTAGTTCGGAATCAAGAAAATGAAGAATTTGGTCGCGAATACAAAAATCTAGTTTTGGATCAAGAAAATCAAGAAGCGTGTCACGAATACAAAAAACAAGTTTTGGATCAAGAAAATCAAGAATTTGGTCGCGAAGACAAAAATCTAGTTTTGGATCAAGAAAATCAAGAGCTGGTTCCCGAATACAAAAATCTAGTTTTGGATCAAGAAAATCAAGAATTTGGTCGCGAAGACAAAAATCTAGATTTGGATCAAGAAAATCAAGAAGTGTGTCGCGAATACAAAAAACATGTTTTGGATCAAGAAAATCAAGAAATGTGTCGCGAATACAAAAAACAAGTTTGGGATCAAAAAAATCAAGAATTTGGTCCCGAATTCAAAAAACTAGTTTTGGATCAAGAAAATCAAGAATTTGGTCCCGAATACAAAAATCTAGTTTTGGATCAAGAAAATCAAGAATTTGGTCGCGAAGACAAAAATCTAGTTTTGGATCAAGAAAATCAAGAATTTGGTCGCGAATACAAAAATCTAGTTTTGGATCAAGAAAATCAAGAAGTGTGTCTCGAATACAAAAAACAAGTTTTGGATCAAAAAAATCAAGAACTGGGTCCCGAATGCAAAAAACTAGTTTTGGATCACGAAAATTAAGAATTTGGTCGCGAATACAAAAATCTAGTTTTGGATCAAGAAAATCAAGAATTTGGTCGCGAAAACAAAAATCTAGTTCTGGATCAAGAAAATCAAGAATTTGGTCGCGAATACAAAAAACTAGTTTTTGATCAAGAAAATCAAGAATTTGGTCCCGAAAACAAAAAACAAGTTTTGGATCAAAAAAATCAAGAATGTGGTCCCGAATTCAAAAACTAGTTTTGGATCAAGAAAATCAAGAATTTGGTCCCGAATTCAAAAATCTAGTTTTGGATCAAGAAAATCAAGAATTTGGTCGCGAATACAAAAATCTTGTTTTGGATCAAGAAAATCAAGAATTTGGTCGCGAAAACAAAAATCTAGTTTTGGATCAAGAAAATCAAGAAGTGTGTCGCGAATACAAAAAACTAGTTTTCGATCAAGAAAATCAAGAATTTGGTCCCGAATACAAAAACTAGTTTTGGATCACAATGATTAAGCATTTGGTCCCGAATACAAAAATCTAGTTTTGGATCAAGAAAATCAAGAAGTGTGTCTCGAATACAAAAAACAAGTTTTGGATCAAAAAAATCAAGAACTGGGTCCCGAATGCAAAAAACTAGTTTTGGATCACGAAAATTAAGAATTTGGTCGCGAATACAAAAATCTAGTTTTGGATCAAGAAAATCAAGAATTTGGTCGCGAAAACAAAAATCTAGTTCTGGATCAAGAAAATCAAGAATTTGGTCGCGAATACAAAAAACAAGTTTTGGATCAAAAAAATCAAGAATGTGGTCCCGAATTCAAAAACTAGTTTTGGATCAAGAAAATCAAGAATTTGGTCCCGAATTCAAAAATCTAGTTTTGGATCAAGAAAATCAAGAATTTGGTCGCGAATACAAAAATCTTGTTTTGGATCAAGAAAATCAAGAATTTGGTCGCGAAGACAAAAATCTAGTTTTGGATCAAAAAAATCAAGAATTTGGTCCCGAATACAAAAATCTAGTTTTGGATCAAGAAAATCAAGAATTTGGTCGCGAAGACAAAAATCTAGTTTTGGATCAAGAAAATCAAGAAGTGTGTCGCGAATACAAAAAACAAGTTTGGGATCAAGAAAATCAAGAATTTGGTCCCGAATGCAAAAAACTAGTTTTGGATCAAGAAAATCAGGAATTTGGTCCCGAATACAAAAATCTAGTTTTGGATCAAGAAAATCAAGAACTGGGTCCCGAATACAAAAAACATGTTTTGGATCATGAAAATCAAGAATTTGGTCGCGAAGACAAAAATCTAGTTTTGGATCAAGAAGTGTGTCGCGAATACAAAAAACAAGTTTTGGATCAAAAAAATCAAGAATTTGGCCCCGAATACAAAAATCTAGTTTTGGATCAAGAAAATCAAGAATTTGGTCGCGAAGACAAAAATCTAGTTTTGGATCAAAAAATCAAGAATTTGGTCGCGAAGACAAAAATCTAGTTTTGGATCAAGAAAATCAAGAAGTGTGTCGCGAATACAAAAAACATGTTTTGGATCAAGAAAATCAAGAATTTGTTCGCGAAGACAAAAATCTAGTTTTGGATCAAGAAAATCAAGAAGTGTGTCGCGAATACAAAAAACAAGGTTGGGATCAAAAAAATCAAGAATTTGGTCCCGAATTCAAAAAACTAGTTTTGGATCAAGAAAATCAAGAATTTGGTCCCGAATACAAAATTCTAGTTTTGGATCAAAAAAATCAAGAATTTGGTCGAGAAGACAAAAATCTAGTTTTGGATCAAGAAGTGTGTCGCGAATACAAAAAACAAGTTTTGGATCAAAAAAATCAAGAATTTGGTCCCGAATACAAAAATCTAGTTTTGGATCAAGAAAATCAAGAATTTGGTCGCGAAGACAAAAATCTAGTTTTGGATCAAGAAAATCAAGAAGTGTGTCGCGAATACAAAAAACATGTTTTGGATCAAGAAAATCAAGAATTTGGTCGCGAAGACAAAAATCTAGTTTTGGATCAAGAAAATCAAGAAATGTGTCGCGAATACAAAAATCTAGTTTGGATCAAAAAAATCAAGAATTTGGTCGAGAAGACAAAAATCTAGTTTTGGATCAAGAAAATCAAGAGCTGGGTCCCGAATACAAAAATCTAGTTTTGGATCAAGAAAATCAAGAATTTGGTCGCGAAAACAAAAATCTAGTTTTGGATCAAAAAAATCAAAAATTTGGTCCCGAATTCAAAAAACTAGTTTTGGATCAAGAAAATCAAGAATTTGGTCCCGAATACAAAAATCTAGTTTTGGATCAAGAAAATCAAGAACTGGGTCCCGAATACAAAAAACATGTTTTGGATAAAGAAAATCAAGAATTTGGTCGCGAAGACAAAAATCTAGTTTTGGATCAAGAAATCAAGATGTGTGTCGCGAATACAAAAAACAAGTTTTGGATCAAACAAATCAAGAATTTGGCCCCGAATACAAAAATCTAGTTTTGGATCAAGAAAATCAAGAATTTGGTCGCGAAGACAAAAATCTAGTTTTGGATCAAAAAAATCAAGAATTTGGCCCCGAATACAAAAATCTAGTTTTGGATCAAGAAAATCAAGAATTTGGTCGCGAAGACAAAAATCTAGTTTTGGATCAAGAAAATCAAGAAGTGTGTCGCGAATACAAAAATCTAGTTTTGGATCAAAAAAATCATGAATTTGGTCCCGAAGACAAAAATCTAGTTTTGGATCAAGAAAATCAAGAGCTGGGTCCCGAATACAAAAATCTAGTTTTGGATCAAGAAAATCAAGAATTTGGTCGCGAAGACAAAAATCTAGTTTTGGATGAAAAAAATCAAGAATTTGGTCCCGAATACAAAAATCTTGTTTTGGATCAAGAAAATCAAGAATTTGGTCGCGAAGACAAAAATCTAGTTTTGGATCAAGAAAATCAAGAATTTGGTCCCGAATACAAAAATCTAGTTTTGGATCAAAAATATCAAGAATTTGGTCGAGAAGACAAAAATCTAGTTTTGGATCAAGAAATTGAAGAGCTGGGTCCCGAATACAAAAATCAAGTTTTGGATCATGAAAATCAAGAATTTGGTCGCGAAGACAAAAATCTAGTTTTGGATCAAGAAAATCAAGAAGTGTGTCGCGAATACAAAAAACATGTTTTGGACCAAGAAAATCAAGAATTTGTTCGCGAAGACAAAAATCTAGTTTTGGATCAAGAAAATCAAGAAGTGTGTCGCGAATACAAAAATCTAGTTTGGATCAAAAAAATCAAGAATTTGGTCGAGAAGACAAAAATCTAGTTTTGGATCAAGAAAATCAAGAGCTGGGTCCCGAATACAAAAATCTAGTTTTGGATCAAGAAAATCAAGAATTTGGTCGCGAAAACAAAAATCTAGTTTTGGATCAAAAAAATCAAGAATTTGGTCCCGAATTCAAAAAACTAGTTTTGGATCAAGAAAATCAAGAATTTGGTCCCGAATACAAAAATCTAGTTTTGGATCAAGAAAATCAAGAACTGGGTCCCGAATACAAAAAACATGTTTTGGATCAAGAAAATCAAGAATTTGGTCGCGAAGACAAAAATCTAGTTTTGGATCAAGAAATCAAGATGTGTGTCGCGAATACAAAAAACAAGTTTTGGATCAAAAAAATCAAGAATTTGGCCCCGAATACAAAAATCTAGTTTTGGATCAAGAAAATCAAGAATTTGGTCGCGAAGACAAAAATCTAGTTTTGGATCAAGAAAATCAAGAAGTGTGTCGGGAATACAAAAATCTAGTTTTGGATCAAAAAAATCATGAATTTGGTCCCGAAGACAAAAATCTAGTTTTGGATCAAGAAAATGAAGAGCTGGATACCGAATACAAAAATCTAGTTTTGGATCAAGAAAATCAAGAATTTGGTCGCGAAGACAAAAATCTAGTTTTGGATCAAAAAAATCAAGAATTTGGTCCCGAATACAAAAATCTTGTTTTGGATCAAGAAAATCAAGAATTTGGTCGCGAAGACAAAAATCTAGTTTTGGATCAAGAAAATCAAGAATTTGGTCCCGAATACAAAAATCTAGTTTTGGATCAAAAATATCAAGAATTTGGTCGAGAAGACAAAAATCTAGTTTTGGATCAAGAAAATCAAGAGCTGGGTCCCGAATACAAAAATCTAGTTTTGGATCAAGAAAATCAAGAATTTGGTCGCGAAGACAAAAATCTAGTTTTGGATCAAGAAAATCAAGAAGTGTGTCGCGAATACAAAGATCTAGTTTGGATCAAAAAAATCAAGAATTTGGTCGAGAAGACAAAAATCTAGTTTGGGATCAAGAAAATCAAGAGCTGGGTCCCGAATACAAAAATCTAGTTTTGGATCAAGAAAATCAAGAATTTGGTCGCGAAAACAAAAATCTAGTTTTGGATCAAAAAAATCAAGAATTTGGTCCCGAATTCAAAAAACTAGTTTTGGATCAAGAAAATCAAGAATTTGGTCCCGAATACAAAAATCTAGTTTTGGATCAAGAAAATCAAGAACTGGGTCCCGAATACAAAAAACATGTTTTGGATCAAGAAAATCAAGAATTTGGTCGCGAAGACAAAAATCTAGTTTTGGATCAAAAAATCAAGATGTGTGTCGCGAATACAAAAAACAAGTTTTGGATCAAAAAAATCAAGAATTTGGCCCCGAATACAAAAATCTAGTTTTGGATCAAGAAAATCAAGAATTTGGTCGCGAAGACAAAAATCTAGTTTTGGATCAAAAAAATCAAGAATTGGCTCCGAATACAAAAATCTAGTTTTGGATCAAGAAAATCAAGAATTTGGTCGCGAAGACAAAAATCTAGTTTTGGATCAAGAAAATCAAAAAGTGTGTCGCGAATACAAAAATCTAGTTTTGGATCAAAAAAATCATGAATTTGGTCCCGAAGACAAAAATCTAGTTTTGGATCAAGAAAATCAAGAGCTGGGTCCCGAATACAAAAATCTAGTTTTGGATCAAGAAAATCAAGAATTTGGTCGCGAAGACAAAAATCTAGTTTTGGATCAAAAAAATCAAGAATTTGGTCCCGAATACAAAAATCTTGTTTTGGATCAAGAAAATCAAGAATTTGGTCGCGAACACAAAAATCTAGTTTTGGATCAAGAAAATCAAGAAGTGTGTCGCGAATACAAAAAACAAGTTTGGGATCAAAAAAATCAAGAATTTGGTCCCGAATTCAAAAAACTAGTTTTGGATCAAGAAAATCAAGAATTTGGTCCCGAATACAAAAATCTAGTTTTGGATCAAGAAAATCAAGAACTGGGTCCCGAATATAAAAAACATGTTTTGGATCAAGAAAATCAAGAATTTGGTCCGAAGACAAAAATCTAGTTTTGGATCAAGAAGTGTGTCGCGAATACAAAAAACAAGTTTTGGATCAAAAAAATCAAGAATTTGGCCCCGAATACAAAAATCTAGTTTTGGATCAAGAAAATCAAGAATTTGGTCGCGAAGACAAAAATCTAGTTTTGGATCAAGAAATCAAGAAGTGTGTCGCGAATACAAGAAACAAGTTTTGGATCAAAAAAATCAAGAATTTGGCCCCGAATACAAAAATCTAGTTTTGGATCAAGAAAATCAAGAATTTGGTCGCGAAAACAAAAATCTAGTTTTGGATCCAAAAAATCAAGAATTTGGTCCCGAATTCAAAAAACTAGTTTTGGATCAAGAAAATCAAGAATTTGGTCCCGAATACAAAAATCTAGTTTTGGATCATGAAAATCAAGAACTGGGTCCCGAATACAAAAAACATGTTTTGGATCAAGAAAATCAAGAATTTGGTCACGAAAACAAAAATCTAGTTTTGGATCAAGAAATCAAGAAGTGTGTCGCGAATACAAAAAACAAGTTTTGGATCAAAAAAATCAAGAATTTGGCCCCGAATACAAAAATCTAGTTTTGGATCAAGAAAATCAAGAATTTGGTCGCGAAGACAAAAATCTAGTTTTGGATCAAAAAAATCAAGAATTTGGCCCCGAATACAAAAAACTAGTTTTGGATCAAGAAAATCAAGAATTTGGTCGCGAAGACAAAAATCTAGTTTTGGATCAAGAAAATCAAGAAGTGTGTCGCGAATACAAAAATCTAGTTTTGGATCAAAAAAATCAAGAATTTGGTCCCGAAGACAAAAATCTAGTTTTGGACCAAAAAAATCAAGAGCTGGGTCCCGAATACAAAAATCTAGTTTTGGATCAAGAAAATCAAGAATTTGGTCGCGAAGACAAAAATCTAGTTTTGGATCAAAAAAATCAAGAATTTGGTCCCGAATACAAAAATCTAGTTTTGGATCAAGAAAATCAAGAATTTGGTCGCGAAGACAAAAATCTAGTTTTGGATCAAGAAAATCAAGAACTGGGTCCCGAATACAAAAAACAAGTTTTGGATCAAAAAAATCAAGAATTTGGCCCCGAATTCAAAAATCTAGTTTTGGATCAAGAAAATCAAGAATTTGGTCGCGAAGACAAAAATCTATTTTTGTATCAAAAAAATCAAGAACTGGGTCCCGAATACAAAAATCTAGTTTTGGATCAAGAAAATCAAGAGTTGGGTCCCGAATACAAAAATCTAGTTTTGGATAAAGAAAAATCAAGAATTTGGTCGCGAAGACAAAAATCTAGTTTTGGATCAAGAAAATCAAGAAGTGTCGCAAATACAAAAAACATGTTTTGGATCAAGAAAATCAAGAATTTGGTCGCGAAGACAAAAATCTAGTTTTGGATCAAGAAAATCAAGAGTTGGGTCCCGAATACAAAAATCTAGTTTTGGATAAAGAAAAATCAAGAATTTGGTCGCGAAGACAAAAATCTAGTTTTGGATCAAGAAAATCAAGAAGTGTCGCAAATACAAAAAACATGTTTTGGATCAAGAAAATCAAGAATTTGGTCGCGAAGACAAAAATCTAGTTTTGGATCAAGAAATCAAGAACTGGGTCCCGAATACAAAAATCTAGTTTTGGATCAAGAAAATCAAGAGCTGGGTCCCGAATACAAAAATCTAGTTTTGGATAAAGAAAATCAAGAATTTGGTCGCGAAGACAAAAATCTAGTTTTGGATCAAGAAAATCACGAAGTGTCGCAAATACAAAAAACATGTTTTGGATCAAGAAAATCAAGAATTTGGTCGCGAAGACAAAAATCTAGTTTTGGATCAAGAAATCAAGAAGTGTGTCGCGAATACAAAAAACAAGTTTTGGATCAAAAAAATCAAGAATTTGGCCCCGAATACAAAAATCTAGTTTTGGATCAAGAAAATCAAGAATTTGGTCGCGAAGACAAAAATCTAGTTTTGTATCAAAAAAATCAAGAATTGGGTCCCGAAAACAAAAATCTAGTTTTGGATCAAGAAAATCAAGAATTTCGTCGCGAATACAAAAATCTAGTTTTGGATCAAGAAAATCAAGAAGTGTGTCTCGAATACAAAAAACAAGTTTTGGATCAAAAAAATCAAGAATTGGGTCCCGAATGCAAAAAACTAGTTTGGGATCACGAAAATTAAGAATTTGGTCGCGAATACAAAAATCTAGTTTTGGATAAAGAAAATCAAGAATTTGGTCGCGAAAACAAAAATCTAGTTCTGGATCAAGAAAATGAAGAATTTGGTCGCGAATACAAAAAACTAGTTTTTGATCAAGAAAATCAAGAATTTGGTCGCGAAGACAAAAATCTAGTTTTGGATCAAAAAAATCAAGAATTTGGCCCCGAATACAAAAATCTAGTTTTGGATCAAGAAAATCAAGAATTTGGTCGCGAAAACAAAAATCTAGTTTTGGATCAAAAAAATCAAGAATTTGGTCCCGAATTCAAAAAACTAGTTTTGGATCAAGAAAATCAAGAATTTGGTCCTGAATACAAAAATCTAGTTTTGGATCAAGAAAATCAAGAACTGGGTCCCGAATACAAAAAACATGTTTTGGATCAAGAAAATCAAGAATTTGGTCGCGAAGACAAAAATCTAGTTTTGGATCAAGAAATCAAGAAGTGTGTCGCGAATACAAAAAACAAGTTTTGGATCAAAAAAATCAAGAATTTGGCCCCGAATACAAAAATCTAGTTTTGGATCAAGAAAATCAAGAATTTGGTCGCGAAGACAAAAATCTAGTTTTGTATCAAAAAAATCAAGAATTTGGTCGAGAAGACAAAAATCTAGTTTTGGATCAAGAAAATCAAGAGCTGGGTCCCGAATACAAAAATCTAGTTTTGGATCAAGAAAATCAAGAATTTGGTCGCGAAGACAAAAATCTAGTTTTGGATCAAGAAAATCAAGAAGTGTCGCGAATACAAAAATCTAGTTTTGGATCAAAAAAATCAAGAATTTGGTCCCGAAGACAAAAATCTAGTTTTGGATCAAAAAAATCAAGAGCTGGGTCCCGAATACAAAAATCTAGTTTTGGATCAAGAAAATCAAGAACTGGGTCCCGAATACAAAAAACAAGTTTTGGATCAAAAAAATCAAGAATTTGGCCCCGAATTCAAAAATCTAGTTTTGGATCAAGAAAATCAAGAATTTGGTCGCGAAGACAAAAATCTATTTTTGTATCAAAAAAATCAAGAACTGGGTCCCGAATACAAAAATCTAGTTTTGGATCAAGAAAATCAAGAGCTGGGTCCCGAATACAAAAATCTAGTTTTGGATAAAGAAAATCAAGAATTTGGTCGCGAAGACAAAAATCTAGTTTTGGATCAAGAAATCAAGAAGTGTGTCGCGAATACAAAAAACAAGTTTTGGATCAAAAAAATCAAGAATTTGGCCCCGAATACAAAAATCTAGTTTTGGATCAAGAAAATCAAGAATTTGGTCGCGAAGACAAAAATCTAGTTTTGTATCAAAAAAATCAAGAATTGGGTCCCGAAAACAAAAATCTAGTTTTGGATCAAGAAAATCAAGAATTTCGTCGCGAATACAAAAATCTAGTTTTGGATCAAGAAAATCAAGAAGTGTCGCAAATACAAAAAACATGTTTTGGATCAAGAAAATCAAGAATTTGGTCGCGAAGACAAAAATCTAGTTTTGGATCAAGAAATCAAGAACTGGGTCCCGAATACAAAAATCTAGTTTTGGATCAAGAAAATCAAGAGCTGGGTCCCGAATACAAAAATCTAGTTTTGGATAAAGAAAATCAAGAATTTGGTCGCGAAGACAAAAATCTAGTTTTGGATCAAGAAAATCAAGAAGTGTCGCAAATACAAAAAACATGTTTTGGATCAAGAAAATCAAGAATTTGGTCGCGAAGACAAAAATCTAGTTTTGGATCAAGAAATCAAGAAGTGTGTCGCGAATACAAAAAACAAGTTTTGGATCAAAAAAATCAAGAATTTGGCCCCGAATACAAAAATCTAGTTTTGGATCAAGAAAATCAAGAATTTGGTCGCGAAGACAAAAATCTAGTTTTGTATCAAAAAAATCAAGAATTGGGTCCCGAAAACAAAAATCTAGTTTTGGATCAAGAAAATCAAGAATTTCGTCGCGAATACAAAAATCTAGTTTTGGATCAAGAAAATCAAGAAGTGTGTCTCGAATACAAAAAACAAGTTTTGGATCAAAAAAATCAAGAATTGGGTCCCGAATGCAAAAAACTAGTTTGGGATCACGAAAATTAAGAATTTGGTCGCGAATACAAAAATCTAGTTTTGGATAAAGAAAATCAAGAATTTGGTCGCGAAAACAAAAATCTAGTTCTGGATCAAGAAAATGAAGAATTTGGTCGCGAATACAAAAAACTAGTTTTTGATCAAGAAAATCAAGAATTTGGTCGCGAAGACAAAAATCTAGTTTTGGATCAAAAAAATCAAGAATTTGGCCCCGAATACAAAAATCTAGTTTTGGATCAAGAAAATCAAGAATTTGGTCGCGAAAACAAAAATCTAGTTTTGGATCAAAAAAATCAAGAATTTGGTCCCGAATTCAAAAAACTAGTTTTGGATCAAGAAAATCAAGAATTTGGTCCTGAATACAAAAATCTAGTTTTGGATCAAGAAAATCAAGAACTGGGTCCCGAATACAAAAAACATGTTTTGGATCAAGAAAATCAAGAATTTGGTCGCGAAGACAAAAATCTAGTTTTGGATCAAGAAATCAAGAAGTGTGTCGCGAATACAAAAAACAAGTTTTGGATCAAAAAAATCAAGAATTTGGCCCCGAATACAAAAATCTAGTTTTGGATCAAGAAAATCAAGAATTTGGTCGCGAAGACAAAAATCTAGTTTTGTATCAAAAAAATCAAGAATTTGGTCGAGAAGACAAAAATCTAGTTTTGGATCAAGAAAATTAAGAGCTGGGTCCCGAATACAAAAATCTAGTTTTGGATCAAGAAAATCAAGAATTTGGTCGCGAAGACAAAAATCTAGTTTTGGATCAAGAAAATCAAGAAGTGTCGCGAATACAAAAATCTAGTTTTGGATCAAAAAAATCAAGAATTTGGTCCCGAAGACAAAAATCTAGTTTTGGATCAAAAAAATCAAGAGCTGGGTCCCGAATACAAAAATCTAGTTTTGGATCAAGAAAATCAAGAACTGGGTCCCGAATACAAAAAACAAGTTTTGGATCAAAAAAATCAAGAATTTGGCCCCGAATTCAAAAATCTAGTTTTGGATCAAGAAAATCAAGAATTTGGTCGCGAAGACAAAAATCTATTTTTGTATCAAAAAAATCAAGAACTGGGTCCCGAATACAAAAATCTAGTTTTGGATCAAGAAAATCAAGAGCTGGGTCCCGAATACAAAAATCTAGTTTTGGATAAAGAAAATCAAGAATTTGGTCGCGAAGACAAAAATCTAGTTTTGGATCAAGAAATCAAGAAGTGTGTCGCGAATACAAAAAACAAGTTTTGGATCAAAAAAATCAAGAATTTGGCCCCGAATACAAAAATCTAGTTTTGGATCAAGAAAATCAAGAATTTGGTCGCGAAGACAAAAATCTAGTTTTGTATCAAAAAAATCAAGAATTGGGTCCCGAAAACAAAAATCTAGTTTTGGATCAAGAAAATCAAGAATTTCGTCGCGAATACAAAAATCTAGTTTTGGATCAAGAAAATCAAGAAGTGTGTCTCGAATACAAAAAACAAGTTTTGGATCAAAAAAATCAAGAATTGGGTCCCGAATGCAAAAAACTAGTTTGGGATCACGAAAATTAAGAATTTGGTCGCGAATACAAAAATCTAGTTTTGGATAAAGAAAATCAAGAATTTGGTCGCGAAAACAAAAATCTAGTTCTGGATCAAGAAAATGAAGAATTTGGTCGCGAATACAAAAAACTAGTTTTTGATCAAGAAAATCAAGAATTTGGTCGCGAAGACAAAAATCTAGTTTTGGATCAAAAAAATCAAGAATTTGGCCCCGAATACAAAAATCTAGTTTTGGATCAAGAAAATCAAGAATTTGGTCGCGAAAACAAAAATCTAGTTTTGGATCAAAAAAATCAAGAATTTGGTCCCGAATTCAAAAAACTAGTTTTGGATCATGAAAATCAAGAATTTGGTCCTGAATACAAAAATCTAGTTTTGGATCAAGAAAATCAAGAACTGGGTCCCGAATACAAAAAACATGTTTTGGATCAAGAAAATCAAGAATTTGGTCGCGAAGACAAAAATCTAGTTTTGGATCAAGAAATCAAGAAGTGTGTCGCGAATACAAAAAACAAGTTTTGGATCAAAAAAATCAAGAATTTGGCCCCGAATACAAAAATCTAGTTTTGAATCAAGAAAATCAAGAATTTGGTCGCGAAGACAAAAATCTAGTTTTGTATCAAAAAAATCAAGAATTTGGTCGAGAAGACAAAAATCTAGTTTTGGATCAAGAAAATCAAGAGCTGGGTCCCGAATACAAAAATCTAGTTTTGGATCAAGAAAATCAAGAATTTGGTCGCGAAGACAAAAATCTAGTTTTGGATCAAGAAAATCAAGAAGTGTCGCGAATACAAAAATCTAGTTTTGGATCAAAAAAATCAAGAATTTGTTCCCGAAGACAAAAATCTAGTTTTGGATCAAAAAAATCAAGAGCTGGGTCCCGAATACAAAAATCTAGTTTTGGATCAAGAAAATCAAGAATTTGGTCGCGAAGACAAAAATCTAGTTTTGGATCAAAAAAATCAAGAATTTGGTCCCGAATACAAAAATCTAGTTTTGGATCAAGAAAATCAAGAATTTGGTCGCGAAGACAAAAATCTAGTTTTGGATCAAGAAAATCAAGAACTGGGTCCCGAATACAAAAAACAAGTTTTGGATCAAAAAAATCAAGAATTTGGCCCCGAATTCAAAAATCTAGTTTTGGATCAAGAAAATCAAGAATTTGGTCGCGAAGACAAAAATCTATTTTTGTATCAAAAAAATCAAGAACTGGGTCCCGAATACAAAAATCTAGTTTTGGATCAAGAAAATCAAGAGCTGGGTCCCGAATACAAAAATCTAGTTTTGGATAAAGAAAATCAAGAATTTGGTCGCGAAGACAAAAATCTAGTTTTGGATCAAGAAAATCAAGAAGTGTCGCAAATACAAAAAACATGTTTTGGATCAAGAAAATCAAGAATTTGGTCGCGAAGACAAAAATCTAGTTTTGGATCAAGAAAATCAAGAGCTGGGTCCCGAATACAAAAATCTAGTTTTGGATCAAGAAAATTAAGAATTTGGTCGCGAAGACAAAAATCTAGTTTTGGATCAAGAAAATCAAGAAGTGTCGCGAATACAAAAAACATGTTTTGGATAAAGAAAATCAAGAATTTGGTCGCGAAGACAAAAATCTAGTTTTGGATCAAGAAAATCAAGAAGTGTGTCGCGAATACAAAAAACATGTTTTGGATCAAGAAAATCAAGAATTTGGTCGCGAAGACAAAAATCTAGTTTTGGATTAAGAAAATCAAGAAGTGTGTCGCGAATAAAAAAAAAATGTTTGGGATCAAAAAAATCAAGAATTTGGTCCCGAATACAAAAAACTAGTTTTGGATCAAGAAAATCAAGAATTTGGTCCCGAATACAAAAATCTAGTTTTGGATCAAGAAAATCAAGAATTTGGTCGCGAAGACAAAAATCTAGTTTTGGATCAAAAAAATCAAGAATTTGGTCGCGAACACAAAAATCTAGTTTTGGATCAAGAAATCAAGAAGTGTGTCGCGAATACAAAAAACAAATTTTGGATCAAAAAAATCAAGAATTTGGCCCCGAATACAAAAATCTAGTTTTGGATCAAGAAAATCAAGAATTTGGTCGCGAAGACAAAAATCTAGTTTTGGATCAAAAAAATCAAGAATTTGGACGCGAATACAAAAATCTAGTTTTGGATCAAAAAAATCAAGAATTTGGCCCCGAATACAAAAATCTAGTTTTGGATCAAGAAAATCAAGAATTTGGTCGCGAAGACAAAAATCTAGTTTTGGATCAAAAAAATCAAGAATTTGGCCCCGAATACAAAAATCTAGTTTTGGATCAAGAAAATCAAGAATTTGGTCGCGAAAACAAAAATCTAGTTTTGGATCAAAAAAATCAAGAATTTGGTCCCGAATTCAAAAAACTAGTTTTGGATCAAGAAAATCAAGAATGTGGTCCTGAATACAAAAATCTAGTTTTGGATCAAGAAAATCAAGAACTGGGTCCCGAATACAAAAAACATGTTTTGGATCAAGAAAATCAAGAATTTGGTCGCGAAGACAAAAATCTAGTTTTGGATCAAGAAATCAAGAAGTGTGTCGCGAATACAAAAAACAAGTTTTGGATCAAAAAAATCAAGAATTTGGCCCCGAATACAAAAATCTAGTTTTGGATCAAGAAAATCAAGAATTTGGTCGCGAAGACAAAAATCTAGTTTTGTATCAAAAAAATCAAGAATTTGGTCGAGAAGACAAAAATCTAGTTTTGGATCAAGAAAATCAAGAGCTGGGTCCCGAATACAAAAATCTAGTTTTGGATCAAGAAAATCAAGAATTTGGTCGCGAAGACAAAAATCTAGTTTTGGATCAAGAAAATCAAGAAGTGTCGCGAATACAAAAATCTAGTTTTGGATCAAAAAAATCAAGAATTTGGTCGCGAAGACAAAAATCTAGTTTTGGATCAAGAAAATCAAGAAGTGTGTCGCGAATACAAAAAACATGTTTTGGATCAAGAAAATCAAGAATTTGGTCGCGAAGACAAAAATCTAGTTTTGGATCAAGAAAATCAAGAAGTGTGTCGCGAATAAAAAAAAAATGTTTGGGATCAAAAAAATCAAGAATTTGGTCCCGAATACAAAAAACTAGTTTTGGATCAAGAAAATCAAGAATTTGGTCCCGAATACAAAAATCTAGTTTTGGATCAAGAAAATCAAGAATTTGGTCGCGAAGACAAAAATCTAGTTTTGGATCAAAAAAATCAAGAATTTGGTCGCGAACACAAAAATCTAGTTTTGGATCAAGAAATCAAGAAGTGTGTCGCGAATACAAAAAACAAATTTTGGATCAAAAAAATCAAGAATTTGGCCCCGAATACAAAAATCTAGTTTTGGATCAAGAAAATCAAGAATTTGGTCGCGAAGACAAAAATCTAGTTTTGGATCAAAAAAATCAAGAATTTGGTCGCGAATACAAAAATCTAGTTTTTGATCAAGAAAATCAAGAAGTGTGTCGCGAATACAAAAAACTAGTTTTGGATCAAGAAAATCAAGAATTTGTTCGCGAAGACAAAAATCTAGTTTTGGATCAAGAAAATCAAGAAGTGTGTCGCGAATACAAAAAACAAGTTTGGGATCAAAAAAATCTAGAATTTGGTCCCGAATTAAAAAAACTAGTTTTGGATCAAGAAAATTAAGAATTTGGTCGAGAAGACAAAAATCTAGTTTTGGATCAAGAAAATCAAGAGCTGGGTCCCGAATACAAAAATCTAGTTTTGGATCAAGAAAATCAAGAACTGGGTCCCGAATACAAAAAACATGTTTTGGATCAAGAAAATCAAGAATTTGGTCCCGAAGACAAAAATCTAGTTTTGGATCAAAAAAATCAAGAGCTGGGTCCCGAATACAAAAATCTAGTTTTGGATCAAGAAAATCAAGAATTTGGTCGCGAAGACAAAAATCTAGTTTTGGATCAAAAAAATCAAGAATTTGGTCCCGAATACAAAAATCTAGTTTTGGATCAAGAAAATCAAGAATTTGGTCGCGAAGACAAAAATCTAGTTTTGGATCAAGAAAATCAAGAACTGGGTCCCGAATACAAAAAACAAGTTTTGGATCAAAAAAATCAAGAATTTGGCCCCGAATTCAAAAATCTAGTTTTGGATCAAGAAAATCAAGAATTTGGTCGCGAAGACAAAAATCTAGTTTTGTATCAAAAAAATCAAGAATTGGGTCCCGAAAACAAAAATCTAGTTTTGGATCAAGAAAATCAAGAATTTGGTCGCGAAGACAAAAATCTAGTTTTGGATCAAAAAAATCAAGAATTTGGTCGCGAATACAAAAATCTAGTTTTTGATCAAGAAAATCAAGAAGTGTGTCGCGAATACAAAAAACTAGTTTTGGATCAAGAAAATCAAGAATTTGTTCGCGAAGACAAAAATCTAGTTTTGGATCAAGAAAATCAAGAAGTGTGTCGCGAATACAAAAAACAAGTTTGGGATCAAAAAAATCTAGAATTTGGTCCCGAATTAAAAAAACTAGTTTTGGATCAAGAAAATTAAGAATTTGGTCCCATATACAAAAATCTAGTTTTGGATCAAAAAAATCAAGAATTTGGTCGAGAAGACAAAAATCTAGTTTTGGATCAAGAAAATCAAGAGCTGGGTCCCGAATACAAAAATCTAGTTTTGGATCAAGAAAATCAAGAACTGGGTCCCGAATACAAAAAACATGTTTTGGATCAAGAAAATCAAGAATTTGGTCCCGAAGACAAAAATCTAGTTTTGGATCAAAAAAATCAAGAGCTGGGTCCCGAATACAAAAATCTAGTTTTGGATCAAGAAAATCAAGAATTTGGTCGCGAAGACAAAAATCTAGTTTTGGATCAAAAAAATCAAGAATTTGGTCCCGAATACAAAAATCTAGTTTTGGATCAAGAAAATCAAGAATTTGGTCGCGAAGACAAAAATCTAATTTTGGATCAAGAAAATCAAGAACTGGGTCCCGAATACAAAAAACAAGTTTTGGATCAAAAAAATCAAGAATTTGGCCCCGAATTCAAAAATCTAGTTTTGGATCAAGAAAATCAAGAATTTGGTCGCGAAGACAAAAATCTAGTTTTGTATCAAAAAAATCAAGAATTGGGTCCCGAAAACAAAAATCTAGTTTTGGATCAAGAAAATCAAGAATTTCGTCGCGAATACAAAAATCTAGTTTTGGATCAAGAAAATCAAGAAGTGTGTCTCGAATACAAAAAACAAGTTTTGGATCAAAAAAATCAAGAATTGGGTCCCGAATGCAAAAAACTAGTTTGGGATCACGAAAATTAAGAATTTGGTCGCGAATACAAAAATCTAGTTTTGGATAAAGAAAATCAAGAATTTGGTCGCGAAAACAAAAATCTAGTTCTGGATCAAGAAAATGAAGAATTTGGTCGCGAATACAAAAAACTAGTTTTTGATCAAAAAAATCAAGAATTTGGTCGCGAAGACAAAAATCTAGTTTTGGATCAAAAAAATCAAGAATTTGGCCCCGAATACAAAAATCTAGTTTTGGATCAAGAAAATCTAGAATTTGGTCGCGAAAACAAAAATCTAGTTTTGGATCAAAAAAATCAAGAATTTGGTCCCGAATTCAAAAAACTAGTTTTGGATCAAGAAAATCAAGAATTTGGTCCTGAATACAAAAATCTAGTTTTGGATCAAGAAAATCAAGAACTGGGTCCCGAATACAAAAAACATGTTTTGGATCAAGAAAATCAAGAATTTGGTCGCGAAGACAAAAATCTAGTTTTGGATCAAGAAATCAAGAAGTGTGTCGCGAATACAAAAAACAAGTTTTGGATCAAAAAAATCAAGAATTTGGCCCCGAATACAAAAATCTAGTTTTGGATCAAGAAAATCAAGAATTTGGTCGCGAAGACAAAAATCTAGTTTTGTATCAAAAAAATCAAGAATTTGGTCGAGAAGACAAAAATCTAGTTTTGGATCAAGAAAATCAAGAGCTGGGTCCCGAATACAAAAATCTAGTTTTGGATCAAGAAAATCAAGAATTTGGTCGCGAAGACAAAAATCTAGTTTTGTATCAAAAAAATCAAGAATTTGGTCGAGAAGACAAAAATCTAGTTTTGGATCAAGAAAATCAAGAGCTGGGTCCCGAATACAAAAATCTAGTTTTGGATCAAGAAAATCAAGAATTTGGTCGCGAAGACAAAAATCTAGTTTTGGATCAAGAAAATCAAGAAGTGTCGCGAATACAAAAATCTAGTTTTGGATCAAAAAAATCAAGAATTTGGTCCCGAAGACAAAAATCTTGTTTTGGATCAAAAAAATCAAGAGCTGGGTCCCGAATACAAAAATCTAGTTTTGGATCAAGAAAATCAAGAATTTGGTCGCGAAGACAAAAATCTAGTTTTGGATCAAAAAAATCAAGAATTTGGTCCCGAATACAAAAATCTAGTTTTGGATCAAGAAAATCAAGAATTTGGTCGCGAATACAAAAATCTAGTTTTGGATCAAGAAAATCAAGAACTGGGTCCCGAATACAAAAAACAAGTTTTGGATCAAAAAAATCAAGAATTTGGCCCCGAATTCAAAAATCTAGTTTTGGATCAAGAAAATCAAGAATTTGGTCGCGAAGACAAAAATCTATTTTTGTATCAAAAAAATCAAGAACTGGGTCCCGAATACAAAAATCTAGTTTTGGATCAAGAAAATCAAATATTTGGTCGCGAAAACAAAAATCTAGTTTTGGATCAAGAAAATCAAGAAGTGTGTCGCGAATACAAAAAACTAGTTTTGGATCAAGAAAATCAAGAAGTGTGTCGCGAATACAAAAAACAAGTTTGGGATCAAAAAAATCAAGAATTTGGTCCCGAATTCAAAAAACTAGTTTTGGATCAAGAAAATCAAGAGCTGGGTCCCGAATACAAAAATCTATTTTTGGATCAAGAAAATCAAGAAGTGTGTCGCGAATAAAAAAAACAAGTTTTGGATCAAAAAAATCAAGAATTTGGCCCCGAATACAAAAATCTAGTTTTGGATCAAGAAAATCAAGAATTTGGTCGCGAAGACAAAAATCTAGTTTTGGATCAAAAAAATCAAGAATTTGGCCCCGAATACAAAAATCTAGTTTTGGATCAAGAAAATCAAGAATTTGGTCCTGAATACAAAAATCTAGTTTTGGATCAAGAAAATCAAGAACTGGGTCCCGAATACAAAAAACATGTTTTGGATCAAGAAAATCAAGAATTTGGTCGCGAAGACAAAAATCTAGTTTTGGATCAAGAAATCAAGAAGTGTGTCGCGAATACAAAAAACAAGTTTTGGATCAAAAAAATCAAGAATTTGGCCCCGAATACAAAAATCTAGTTTTGGATCAAGAAAATCAAGAATTTGGTCGCGAAGACAAAAATCTAGTTTTGTATCAAAAAAATCAAGAATTTGGTCGAGAAGACAAAAATCTAGTTTTGGATCAAGAAAATCAAGAGCTGGGTCCCGAATACAAAAATCTAGTTTTGGATCAAGAAAATCAAAAATTTGGTCGCGAAGACAAAAATCTAGTTTTGGATCAAGAAAATCAAGAAGTGTGTCGCGAATACAAAAAACAAGTTTGGGATCAAAAAAATCAAGAATTTGGTCCCGAATTCAAAAAACTAGTTTTGGATAAAGAAAATCAAGAATTTGGTCCCGAATACAAAAATCTAGTTTTGGATCAAGAAAATCAAGAATTTGGTCGCGAAGACAAAAATCTAGTTTTGGATCACAAAAATCAAGAATTTGGTCGCGAAGACAAAAATCTAGTTTTGGATCAAGAAAATCAAGAAGTGTGTCGCGAATACAAAAATCTAGTTTTGGATCAAAAAAATCAAGAATTTGGTCCCGAAGACAAAAATCTAGTTTTGGATCAAAAAAATCAAGAGCTGGGTCCCGAATACAAAAATCTAGTTTTGGATCAAGAAAATCAAGAATTTGGTCGCGAAGACAAAAATCTAGTTTTGGATCAAAAAAATCAAGAATTTGGTCCCGAATACAAAAATCTAGTTTTGGATCAAGAAAATCAAGAAGTGTGTCGCGAATACAAAAATCTAGTTTTGGATCAAGAAAATCAAGAATTTGGTCGCGAAGACAAAAATCTAGTTTTGGATCAAGAAAATCAAATATTTGGTCGCGAAAACAAAAATCTAGTTTTGGATCAAAAAAATCAAGAATTTGGTCCCGAATACAAAAATCTAGTTTTGGATGAAGAAAATCAAGAATTTGGTCGCGAAGATAAAAATCTAGTTTTGGATCAAAAAAATCAAGAATTTGGTCGCGAAGACAAAAATCTAGTTTTGGATCAAGAAATCAAGAAGTGTGTCGCGAATACAAGAAACAAGTTTTGGATCAAAAAAATCAAGAATTTGGCCCCGAATACAAAAATCTAGTTTTGGATCAAGAAAATCATGAATTTGGTCGCGAAAACAAAAATCTAGTTTTGGATCAAAAAAATCAAGAATTTGGTCCCGAATTCAAAAAACTAGTTTTGGATCAAGAAAATCAAGAATTTGGTCCCGAATACAAAAATCTAGTTTTGGATCAAGAAAATCAAGAACTGGGTCCCGAATACAAAAAACATGTTTTGGATCAAGAAAATCAAGAATTTGTTCACGAAAACAAAAATCTAGTTTTGGATCAAGAAATCAAGAAGTGTGTCGCGAATACAAAAAACAAGTTTTGGATCAAAAAAATCAAGAATTTGGCCCCGAATACAAAAATCTAGTTTTGGATCAAGAAAATCAAGAATTTGGTCGCGAAGACAAAAATCTAGTTTTGGATCAAAAAAATCAAGAATTTGGCCCCGAATACAAAAATCTAGTTTTGGATCAAGAAAATCAAGAATTTGGTCGCGAAGACAAAAATCTAGTTTTGGATCAAGAAAATCAAGAAGTGTGTCGCGAATACAAAAATCTAGTTTTGGATCAAAAAAATCAAGAATTTGGTCCCGAAGACAAAAATCTAGTTTTGGATCAAAAAAATCAAGAGCTGGGTCCCGAATACAAAAATCTAGTTTTGGATCAAGAAAATCAAGAATTTGGTCGCGAAGACAAAAATCTAGTTTTGGATCAAAAAAATCAAGAATTTGGTCCCGAATACAAAAATCTAGTTTTGGATCAAGAAAATCAAGAAGTGTGTCGCGAATACAAAAATCTAGTTTTGGATCAAAAAAATCAAGAATTTGGTCCCGAAGACAAAAATCTAGTTTTGGATCAAAAAAATCAAGAATTTGGTCCCGAATACAAAAATCTTGTTTTGGATCAAGAAAATCAAGAATTTGGTCGCGAAGACAAAAATCTAGTTTTGGATCAAGAAAATCAAGAGCTGGGTCCCGAATACAAAAATCTAGTTTTGGATCAAGAAAATCAAGAATTTGGTCGCGAAGACAAAAATCTAGTTTTGGATCAAGAAAATCAAGAAATGTGTCGCGAATACAAAAAACAAGTTTGGGATCAAAAAAATCAAGAATTTGGTCCCGAATTCAAAAAACTAGTTTTGGATCAAGAAAATCAAGAATTTGGTCCCGAATACAAAAATCTAGTTTTGGATCAAGAAAATCAAGAAGTGTGTCTCGAATACAAAAAACAAGTTTTGGATCAAAAAAATCAAGAACTGGGTCCCGAATGCAAAAAACTAGTTTTGGATCACGAAAATTAAGAATTTGGTCGCGAATACAAAAATCTAGTTTTGGATCAAGAAAATCAAGAATTTGGTCGCGAAAACAAAAATCTAGTTCTGGATCAAGAAAATCAAGAATTTGGTCGCGAATACAAAAAACTAGTTTTTGATCAAGAAAATCAAGAATTTGGTCCCGAAAACAAAAAACAAGTTTTGGATCAAAAAAATCAAGAATGTGGTCCCGAATTCAAAAACTAGTTTTGGATCAAGAAAATCAAGAATTTGGTCCCGAATACAAAAATCTAGTTTTGGATCAAGAAAATCAAGAATTTGGTCGCGAATACAAAAATCTTGTTTTGGATCAAGAAAATCAAGAATTTGGTCGCGAAAACAAAAATCTAGTTTTGGATCAAAAAAATCAAGAATTTGGTCGCGAAGACAAAAATCTAGTTTTGGATCAAGAAATCAAGAAGTGTGTCGCGAATACAAAAAACAAGTTTTGGATCAAAAAAATCAAGAATTTGGCCCCGAATACAAAAATCTAGTTTTGGATCAAGAAAATCAAGAATTTGGTCGCGAAAACAAAAATCTAGTTTTGGATCAAGAAAATCAAGAATTTCGTCGCGAATACAAAAATCTAGTTTTGGATCAAGAAAATCAAGAAGTGTGTCTCGAATACAAAAAACAAGTTTTGGATCAAAAAAATCAAGAATTGGGTCCCGAATGCAAAAAACTAGTTTGGGATCACGAAAATTAAGAATTTGGTCGCGAATACAAAAATCTAGTTTTGGATAAAGAAAATCAAGAATTTGGTCGCGAAAACAAAAATCTAGTTCTGGATCAAGAAAATGAAGAATTTGGTCGCGAATACAAAAAACTAGTTTTTGATCAAGAAAATCAAGAATTTGGTCCCGAATACAAAAAACAAGTTTTGGATCAAAAAAATCAAGAATTTGGTCGCGAATACAAAAAACAAGTTTTGGATCAAAAAAATCAAGAACAGGGTCCCGAATGCAAAAAACTAGTTTTGGATCACGAAAATTAAGAATTTGGTCCCGAATTCAAAAAACTAGTTTTGGATCACGAAAATTAAGAATTTGGTCGCGAATACAAAAATCTAGTTTTGGATCAAGAAAATCAAGAATTTGGTCGCGAAAACAAAAATCTAGTTCTGGATCAAGAAAATCAAGAATTTGGTCGCGAATACAAAAAACTAGTTTTTGATCAAGAAAATCAAGAATTTGGTCCCGAAAACAAAAAACAAGTTTTGGATCAAAAAAATCAAGAATGTGGTCCCGAATTCAAAAACTAGTTTTGGATCAAGAAAATCAAGAATTTGGTCCCGAATACAAAAATCTAGTTTTGGATCAAGAAAATCAAGAATTTGGTCGCGAATACAAAAATCTTGTTTTGGATCAAGAAAATCAAGAATTTGGTCGCGGAAACAAAAATCTAGTTTTGGATCAAGAAAATCATGAAGTGTGTCGCGAATACAAAAAACTAGTTTTCGATCAAGAAAATCAAGAATTTGGTCCCGAATACAAAAACTAGTTTTGGATCACGAAGATTAAGAATTTGGTCCCGAATACAAAAATCTAGTTTTGGATCAAAAAAATCAAGAATTTGGTCCCGAATACAAAAATCTAGTTTTGGATCAAGAAAATCGAGAATTTGGTCCCGAATTCAAAAAACTAGTTTTGGATCAAAAAAATCAAGAATTTGGCCCCGAATACAAAAATCTAGTTTTGGATCAAGAAAATCAAGAATTTGGTCCCGAATACAAAAATCTAGTTTTGGATCAAGAAAATCAAGAATTTGGTCGCGAATACAAAAATCTTGTTTTGGATCAAGAAAATCAAGAATTTGGTCGCGAAAACAAAAATCTAGTTTTGGATCAAGAAAATCAAGAAGTGTGTCGCGAATACAAAAAACTAGTTTTGGATCAAGAAAATCAAGAAGTGTGTCGCGAATACAAAAAACAAGTTTGGGATCAAAAAAATCAAGAATTTGGTCCCGAATTCAAAAAACTAGTTTTGGATCAAGAAAATCAAGAATTTGGTCCCGAATACAAAAATCTAGTTTTGGATCAAGAAAATCAAGAATTTGGTCGCGAATACAAAAATCTTGTTTTGGATCAAGAAAATCAAGAATTTGGTCGCGAAAACAAAAATCTAGTTTTGGATCAAGAAAATCATGAAGTGTGTCGCGAATACAAAAAACTAGTTTTCGATCAAGAAAATCAAGAATTTGGTCCCGAATACAAAAACTAGTTTTGGATCACGAAGATTAAGAATTTGGTCCCGAATACAAAAATCTAGTTTTGGATTAAAAAAATCAAGAATTTGGTCCCGAATACAAAAATCTAGTTTTGGATCAAGAAAATCGAGAATTTGGTCCCGAATTAAAAAAACTAGTTTTGGATCAAAAAAATCAAGAATTTGGTCCCGAATTCAAAAAACTAGTTTTGGATCAAGAAAATCAAGAATTTGGTCGCGAATACAAAAATCTAGTTTTGGATCAAGAAATCAAGAAGTGTGTCGCGAATACAAAAAACAAGTTTTGGATCAAAAAAATCAAGAATTTGGCCCCGAATACAAAAATCTAGTTTTGGATCAAGAAAATCAAGAATTTGGTCGCGAAAACAAAAATCTAGTTTTGGATCAAGAAAATCAAGAATTTCGACGCGAATACAAAAATCTAGTTTTGGATCAAGAAAATCAAGAAGTGTGTCTCGAATACAAAAAACAAGTTTTGGATCAAAAAAATCAAGAATTGGGTCCCGAATGCAAAAAACTAGTTTGGGATCACGAAAATTAAGAATTTGGTCGCGAATACAAAAATCTAGTTTTGGATAAAGAAAATCAAGAATTTGGTCGCGAAAACAAAAATCTAGTTCTGGATCAAGAAAATCAAGAAGTGTGTCGCGAATACAAAAAACATGTTTTGGATCAAGAAAATCAAGAATTTGGTCGCGAAGACAAAAATCTAGTTTTGGATCAAGAAAATCAAGAAGTGTGTCGCGAATAAAAAAAAAATGTTTGGGATCAAAAAAATCAAGAACAGGGTCCCGAATGCAAAAAACTAGTTTTGGATCACGAAAATCAAGAATTTGGTCGCGAATACAAAAATCTAGTTTTGGATCAAGAAAATCAAGAATTTGGTCGCGAAGACAAAAAACATGTTTTGGATCAAGAAAATCAAGAATTTGGTCGCGAAGACAAAAATCTAGTTTTGGATCAAGAAATCAAGAAGTGTGTCGCGAATACAAAAAACAAATTTTGGATCAAAAAAATCAAGAATTTGGCCCCGAATACAAAAATCTAGTTTTGGATCAAGAAAATCAAGAATTTGGTCGCGAAGACAAAAATCTAGTTTTGGATCAAAAAAATCAAGAATTTGGTCGCGAATACAAAAATCTAGTTTTTGATCAAGAAAATCAAGAAGTGTGTCGCGAATACAAAAAACTAGTTTTGGATCAAGAAAATCAAGAATTTGTTCGCGAAGACAAAAATCTAGTTTTGGATCAAGAAAATCAAGAAGTGTGTCGCGAATACAAAAAACAAGTTTGGGATCAAAAAAATCTAGAATTTGGTCCCGAATTCAAAAAACTAGTTTTGGATCAAGAAAATTAAGAATTTGGTCCCATATACAAAAATCTAGTTTTGGATCAAGAAAATCAAGAATTTGGTCGCGAAGACAAAAATCTAGTTTTGGATCAAGAAAATCAAGAAATGTGTCGCGAATACAAAAAACATGTTTTGGATCAAGAAAATCAAGAATTTGGTCGCGAAGACAAAAATCTAGTTTTGGATCAAGAAAATCAAGAAGTGTGTCGCGAATAAAAAAAAAATGTTTGGGATCAAAAAAATCAAGAATTTGGTCCCGAATACAAAAAACTAGTTTTGGATCAAGAAAATCAAGAATTTGGTCCCGAATACAAAAATCTAGTTTTGGATCAAGAAAATCAAGAATTTGGTCGCGAAGACAAAAATCTAGTTTTGGATCAAAAAAATCAAGAATTTGGTCGCGAACACAAAAATCTAGTTTTGGATCAAGAAATCAAGAAGTGTGTCGCGAATACAAAAAACAAATTTTGGATCAAAAAAATCAAGAATTTGGCCCCGAATACAAAAATCTAGTTTTGGATCAAGAAAATCAAGAATTTGGTCGCGAAGACAAAAATCTAGTTTTGGATCAAAAAAATCAAGAATTTGGTCGCGAATACAAAAATCTAGTTTTTGATCAAGAAAATCAAGAAGTGTGTCGCGAATACAAAAAACTAGTTTTGGATCAAGAAAATCAAGAATTTGTTCGCGAAGACAAAAATCTAGTTTTGGATCAAGAAAATCAAGAAGTGTGTCTCGAATACAAAAAACAAGTTTTGGATCAAAAAAATCAAGAACTGGGTCCCGAATGCAAAAAACTAGTTTTGGATCACGAAAATTAAGAATTTGGTCGCGAATACAAAAATCTAGTTTTGGATCAAGAAAATCAAGAATTTGGTCGCGAAAACAAAAATCTAGTTCTGGATCAAGAAAATCAAGAATTTGGTCGCGAATACAAAAAACTAGTTTTTGATCAAGAAAATCAAGAATTTGGTCCCGAAAACAAAAAACAAGTTTTGGATCAAAAAAATCAAGAATGTGGTCCCGAATTCAAAAACTAGTTTTGGATCAAGAAAATCAAGAATTTGGTCCCGAATACAAAAATCTAGTTTTGGATCAAGAAAATCAAGAATTTGGTCGCGAATACAAAAATCTTGTTTTGGATCAAGAAAATCAAGAATTTGGTCGCGAAAACAAAAATCTAGTTTTGGATCAAAAAAATCAAGAATTTGGTCGCGAAGACAAAAATCTAGTTTTGGATCAAGAAATCAAGAAGTGTGTCGCGAATACAAAAAACAAGTTTTGGATCAAAAAAATCAAGAATTTGGCCCCGAATACAAAAATCTAGTTTTGGATCAAGAAAATCAAGAATTTGGTCGCGAAAACAAAAATCTAGTTTTGGATCAAGAAAATCAAGAATTTCGTCGCGAATACAAAAATCTAGTTTTGGATCAAGAAAATCAAGAAGTGTGTCTCGAATACAAAAAACAAGTTTTGGATCAAAAAAATCAAGAATTGGGTCCCGAATGCAAAAAACTAGTTTGGGATCACGAAAATTAAGAATTTGGTCGCGAATACAAAAATCTAGTTTTGGATAAAGAAAATCAAGAATTTGGTCGCGAAAACAAAAATCTAGTTCTGGATCAAGAAAATGAAGAATTTGGTCGCGAATACAAAAAACTAGTTTTTGATCAAGAAAATCAAGAATTTGGTCCCGAATACAAAAAACAAGTTTTGGATCAAAAAAATCAAGAATTTGGTCGCGAATACAAAAAACAAGTTTTGGATCAAAAAAATCAAGAACAGGGTCCCGAATGCAAAAAACTAGTTTTGGATCACGAAAATTAAGAATTTGGTCCCGAATTCAAAAAACTAGTTTTGGATCACGAAAATTAAGAATTTGGTCGCGAATACAAAAATCTAGTTTTGGATCAAGAAAATCAAGAATTTGGTCGCGAAAACAAAAATCTAGTTCTGGATCAAGAAAATCAAGAATTTGGTCGCGAATACAAAAAACTAGTTTTTGATCAAGAAAATCAAGAATTTGGTCCCGAAAACAAAAAACAAGTTTTGGATCAAAAAAATCAAGAATGTGGTCCCGAATTCAAAAACTAGTTTTGGATCAAGAAAATCAAGAATTTGGTCCCGAATACAAAAATCTAGTTTTGGATCAAGAAAATCAAGAATTTGGTCGCGAATACAAAAATCTTGTTTTGGATCAAGAAAATCAAGAATTTGGTCGCGAAAACAAAAATCTAGTTTTGGATCAAGAAAATCATGAAGTGTGTCGCGAATACAAAAAACTAGTTTTCGATCAAGAAAATCAAGAATTTGGTCCCGAATACAAAAACTAGTTTTGGATCACGAAGATTAAGAATTTGGTCCCGAATACAAAAATCTAGTTTTGGATTAAAAAAATCAAGAATTTGGTCCCGAATACAAAAATCTAGTTTTGGATCAAGAAAATCGAGAATTTGGTCCCGAATTAAAAAAACTAGTTTTGGATCAAAAAAATCAAGAATTTGGTCCCGAATTCAAAAAACTAGTTTTGGATCAAGAAAATTAAGAATTTGGTCCCATATACAAAAATCTAGTTTTGGATCAAGAAAATCAAGAATTTGGTCGCGAAGACAAAAATCTAGTTTTGGATCAAGAAAATCAAGAAGTGTGTCGCGAATACAAAAAACATGTTTTGGATCAAGAAAATCAAGAATTTGGTCGCGAAGACAAAAAGCTAGTTTTGGATCAAGAAAATCAAGAAGTGTGTCGCGAATAAAAAAAAAATGTTTGGGATCAAAAAAATCAAGAATTTGGTCCCGAATACAAAAAACTAGTTTTGGATCAAGAAAATCAAGAATTTGGTCCCGAATACAAAAATCTAGTTTTGGATCAAGAAAATCAAGAATTTGGTCGCGAAGACAAAAATCTAGTTTTGGATCAAAAAAATCAAGAATTTGGTCGCGAACACAAAAATCTAGTTTTGGATCAAGAAATCAAGAAGTGTGTCGCGAATACAAAAAACAAATTTTGGATCAAAAAAATCAAGAATTTGGCCCCGAATACAAAAATCTAGTTTTGGATCAAGAAAATCAAGAATTTGGTCGCGAAGACAAAAATCTAGTTTTGGATCAAAAAAATCAAGAATTTGGTCGCGAATACAAAAATCTAGTTTTTGATCAAGAAAATCAAGAAGTGTGTCGCGAATACAAAAAACTAGTTTTGGATCAAGAAAATCAAGAATTTGTTCGCGAAGACAAAAATCTAGTTTTGGATCAAGAAAATCAAGAAGTGTGTCGCGAATACAAAAAACAAGTTTGGGATCAAAAAAATCTAGAATTTGGTCCCGAATTAAAAAAACTAGTTTTGGATCAAGAAAATTAAGAATTTGGTCGAGAAGACAAAAATCTAGTTTTGGATCAAGAAAATCAAGAGCTGGGTCCCGAATACAAAAATCTAGTTTTGGATCAAGAAAATCAAGAACTGGGTCCCGAATACAAAAAACATGTTTTGGATCAAGAAAATCAAGAATTTGGTCCCGAAGACAAAAATCTAGTTTTGGATCAAAAAAATCAAGAGCTGGGTCCCGAATACAAAAATCTAGTTTGGGATCACGAAAATTAAGAATTTGGTCGCGAATACAAAAATCTAGTTTTGGATAAAGAAAATCAAGAATTTGGTCGCGAAAACAAAAATCTAGTTCTGGATCAAGAAAATGAAGAATTTGGTCGCGAATACAAAAAACTAGTTTTTGATCAAGAAAATCAAGAATTTGGTCCCGAATACAAAAAACAAGTTTTGGATCAAAAAAATCAAGAATTTGGTCGCGAATACAAAAAACAAGTTTTGGATCAAAAAAATCAAGAACAGGGTCCCGAATGCAAAAAACTAGTTTTGGATCACGAAAATTAAGAATTTGGTCCCGAATTCAAAAAACTAGTTTTGGATCACGAAAATTAAGAATTTGGTCGCGAATACAAAAATCTAGTTTTGGATCAAGAAAATCAAGAATTTGGTCGCGAAAACAAAAATCTAGTTCTGGATCAAGAAAATCAAGAATTTGGTCGCGAATACAAAAAACTAGTTTTTGATCAAGAAAATCAAGAATTTGGTCCCGAAAACAAAAAACAAGTTTTGGATCAAAAAAATCAAGAATGTGGTCCCGAATTCAAAAACTAGTTTTGGATCAAGAAAATCAAGAATTTGGTCCCGAATACAAAAATCTAGTTTTGGATCAAGAAAATCAAGAATTTGGTCGCGAATACAAAAATCTTGTTTTGGATCAAGAAAATCAAGAATTTGGTCGCGAAAACAAAAATCTAGTTTTGGATCAAGAAAATCATGAAGTGTGTCGCGAATACAAAAAACTAGTTTTCGATCAAGAAAATCAAGAATTTGGTCCCGAATACAAAAACTAGTTTTGGATCACGAAGATTAAGAATTTGGTCCCGAATACAAAAATCTAGTTTTGGATTAAAAAAATCAAGAATTTGGTCCCGAATACAAAAATCTAGTTTTGGATCAAGAAAATCGAGAATTTGGTCCCGAATTAAAAAAACTAGTTTTGGATCAAAAAAATCAAGAATTTGGTCCCGAATTCAAAAAACTAGTTTTGGATCAAGAAAATTAAGAATTTGGTCCCATATACAAAAATCTAGTTTTGGATCAAGAAAATCAAGAATTTGGTCGCGAAGACAAAAATCTAGTTTTGGATCAAGAAAATCAAGAAGTGTGTCGCGAATACAAAAAACATGTTTTGGATCAAGAAAATCAAGAATTTGGTCGCGAAGACAAAAATCTAGTTTTGGATCAAGAAAATCAAGAAGTGTGTCGCGAATAAAAAAAAAATGTTTGGGATCAAAAAAATCAAGAATTTGGTCCCGAATACAAAAAACTAGTTTTGGATCAAGAAAATCAAGAATTTGGTCCCGAATACAAAAATCTAGTTTTGGATCAAGAAAATCAAGAATTTGGTCGCGAAGACAAAAATCTAGTTTTGGATCAAAAAAATCAAGAATTTGGTCGCGAACACAAAAATCTAGTTTTGGATCAAGAAATCAAGAAGTGTGTCGCGAATACAAAAAACAAATTTTGGATCAAAAAAATCAAGAATTTGGCCCCGAATACAAAAATCTAGTTTTGGATCAAGAAAATCAAGAATTTGGTCGCGAAGACAAAAATCTAGTTTTGGATCAAAAAAATCAAGAATTTGGTCGCGAATACAAAAATCTAGTTTTTGATCAAGAAAATCAAGAAGTGTGTCGCGAATACAAAAAACTAGTTTTGGATCAAGAAAATCAAGAATTTGTTCGCGAAGACAAAAATCTAGTTTTGGATCAAGAAAATCAAGAAGTGTGTCGCGAATACAAAAAACAAGTTTGGGATCAAAAAAATCTAGAATTTGGTCCCGAATTAAAAAAACTAGTTTTGGATCAAGAAAATTAAGAATTTGGTCGAGAAGACAAAAATCTAGTTTTGGATCAAGAAAATCAAGAGCTGGGTCCCGAATACAAAAATCTAGTTTTGGATCAAGAAAATCAAGAACTGGGTCCCGAATACAAAAAACATGTTTTGGATCAAGAAAATCAAGAATTTGGTCCCGAAGACAAAAATCTAGTTTTGGATCAAAAAAATCAAGAGCTGGGTCCCGAATACAAAAATCTAGTTTTGGATCAAGAAAATCAAGAATTTGGTCGCGAAGACAAAAATCTAGTTTTGGATCAAAAAAATCAAGAATTTGGTCCCGAATACAAAAATCTAGTTTTGGATCAAGAAAATCAAGAATTTGGTCGCGAAGACAAAAATCTAGTTTTGGATCAAGAAAATCAAGAACTGGGTCCCGAATACAAAAAACAAGTTTTGGATCAAAAAAATCAAGAATTTGGCCCCGAATTCAAAAATCTAGTTTTGGATCAAGAAAATCAAGAATTTGGTCGCGAAGACAAAAATCTAGTTTTGTATCAAAAAAATCAAGAATTGGGTCCCGAAAACAAAAATCTAGTTTTGGATCAAGAAAATCAAGAATTTGGTCGCGAAGACAAAAATCTAGTTTTGGATCAAAAAAATCAAGAATTTGGTCGCGAATACAAAAATCTAGTTTTTGATCAAGAAAATCAAGAAGTGTGTCGCGAATACAAAAAACTAGTTTTGGATCAAGAAAATCAAGAATTTGTTCGCGAAGACAAAAATCTAGTTTTGGATCAAGAAAATCAAGAAGTGTGTCGCGAATACAAAAAACAAGTTTGGGATCAAAAAAATCTAGAATTTGGTCCCGAATTAAAAAAACTAGTTTTGGATCAAGAAAATTAAGAATTTGGTCCCATATACAAAAATCTAGTTTTGGATCAAAAAAATCAAGAATTTGGTCGAGAAGACAAAAATCTAGTTTTGGATCAAGAAAATCAAGAGCTGGGTCCCGAATACAAAAATCTAGTTTTGGATCAAGAAAATCAAGAACTGGGTCCCGAATACAAAAAACATGTTTTGGATCAAGAAAATCAAGAATTTGGTCCCGAAGACAAAAATCTAGTTTTGGATCAAAAAAATCAAGAGCTGGGTCCCGAATACAAAAATCTAGTTTTGGATCAAGAAAATCAAGAATTTGGTCGCGAAGACAAAAATCTAGTTTTGGATCAAAAAAATCAAGAATTTGGTCCCGAATACAAAAATCTAGTTTTGGATCAAGAAAATCAAGAACTGGGTCCCGAATACAAAAAACAAGTTTTGGATCAAAAAAATCAAGAATTTGGCCCCGAATTCAAAAATCTAGTTTTGGATCAAGAAAATCAAGAATTTGGTCGCGAGGACAAAAATCTAGTTTTGTATCAAAAAAATCAAGAATTGGGTCCCGAAAACAAAAATCTAGTTTTGGATCAAGAAAATCAAGAATTTCGTCGCGAATACAAAAATCTAGTTTTGGATCAAGAAAATCAAGAAGTGTGTCTCGAATACAAAAAACAAGTTTTGGATCAAAAAAATCAAGAATTGGGTCCCGAATGCAAAAAACTAGTTTGGGATCACGAAAATTAAGAATTTGGTCGCGAATACAAAAATCTAGTTTTGGATAAAGAAAATCAAGAATTTGGTCGCGAAAACAAAAATCTAGTTCTGGATCAAGAAAATGAAGAATTTGGTCGCGAATACAAAAAACTAGTTTTTAATCAAGAAAATCAAGAATTTGGTCGCGAAGACAAAAATCTAGTTTTGGATCAAAAAAATCAAGAATTTGGCCCCGAATACAAAAATCTAGTTTTGGATCAAGAAAATCAAGAATTTGGTCGCGAAAACAAAAATCTAGTTTTGGATCAAAAAAATCAAGAATTTGGTCCCGAATTCAAAAAACTAGTTTTGGATCAAGAAAATCAAGAATTTGGTCCTGAATACAAAAATCTAGTTTTGGATCAAGAAAATCAAGAACTGGGTCCCGAATACAAAAAACATGTTTTGGATCAAGAAAATCAAGAATTTGGTCGCGAAGACAAAAATCTAGTTTTGGATCAAGAAATCAAGAAGTGTGTCGCGAATACAAAAAACAAGTTTTGGATCAAAAAAATCAAGAATTTGGCCCCGAATACAAAAATCTAGTTTTGGATCAAGAAAATCAAGAATTTGGTCGCGAAGACAAAAATCTAGTTTTGTATCAAAAAAATCAAGAATTTGGTCGAGAAGACAAAAATCTAGTTTTGGATCAAGAAAATCAAGAGCTGGGTCCCGAATACAAAAATCTAGTTTTGGATCAAGAAAATCAAGAATTTGGTCGCGAAGACAAAAATCTAGTTTTGTATCAAAAAAATCAAGAATTTGGTCGAGAAGACAAAAATCTAGTTTTGGATCAAGAAAATCAAGAGCTGGGTCCCGAATACAAAAATCTAGTTTTGGATCAAGAAAATCAAGAATTTGGTCGCGAAGACAAAAATCTAGTTTTGGATCAAGAAAATCAAGAAGTGTCGCGAATACAAAAATCTAGTTTTGGATCAAAAAAATCAAGAATTTGGTCCCGAAGACAAAAATCTAGTTTTGGATCAAAAAAATCAAGAGCTGGGTCCCGAATACAAAAATCTAGTTTTGGATCAAGAAAATCAAGAATTTGGTCGCGAAGACAAAAATCTAGTTTTGGATCAAAAAAATCAAGAATTTGGTCCCGAATACAAAAATCTAGTTTTGGATCAAGAAAATCAAGAATTTGGTCGCGAATACAAAAATCTAGTTTTGGATCAAGAAAATCAAGAACTGGGTCCCGAATACAAAAAACAAGTTTTGGATCAAAAAAATCAAGAATTTGGCCCCGAATTCAAAAATCTAGTTTTGGATCAAGAAAATCAAGAATTTGGTCGCGAAGACAAAAATCTATTTTTGTATCAAAAAAATCAAGAACTGGGTCCCGAATACAAAAATATAGTTTTGGATCAAGAAAATCAAGAGCTGGGTCCCGAATACAAAAATCTAGTTTTGGATAAAGAAAATCAAGAATTTGGTCGCGAAGACAAAAATCTAGTTTTGGATCAAGAAAATCAAATATTTGGTCGCGAAAACAAAAATCTAGTTTTGGATCAAGAAAATCAAGAAGTGTGTCGCGAATACAAAAAACTAGTTTTGGATCAAGAAAATCAAGAAGTGTGTCGCGAATACAAAAAACAAGTTTGGGATCAAAAAAATCAAGAATTTGGTCCCGAATTCAAAAAACTAGTTTTGGATCAAGAAAATCAAGAGCTGGGTCCCGAATACAAAAATCTAGTTTTGGATCAAGAAAATCAAGAAGTGTGTCGCGAATACAAAAAACAAGTTTTGGATCAAAAAAATCAAGAATTTGGCCCCGAATACAAAAATCTAGTTTTGGATCAAGAAAATCAAGAATTTGGTCGCGAAGACAAAAATCTAGTTTTGGATCAAAAAAATCAAGAATTTGGCCCCGAATACAAAAATCTAGTTTTGGATCAAGAAAATCAAGAATTTGGTCCTGAATACAAAAATCTAGTTTTGGATCAAGAAAATCAAGAACTGGGTCCCGAATACAAAAAACATGTTTTGGATCAAGAAAATCAAGAATTTGGTCGCGAAGACAAAAATCTAGTTTTGGATCAAGAAATCAAGAAGTGTGTCGCGAATACAAAAAACAAGTTTTGGATCAAAAAAATCAAGAATTTGGCCCCGAATACAAAAATCTAGTTTTGGATCAAAAAAATCAAGAATTTGGTCCCGAATTCAAAAAACTAGTTTTGGATCAAGAAAATCATGAATTTGGTCCCGAATACAAAAATCTAGTTTTGGATCAAGAAAATCAAGAACTGGGTCCCGAATACAAAAAACATGTTTTGCATCAAGAAAATCAAGAATTTGTTCACGAAAACAAAAATCTAGTTTTGGATCAAGAAATCAAGAAGTGTGTCGCGAATACAAAAAACAAGTTTTGGATCAAAAAAATCAAGAATTTGGCCCCGAATACAAAAATCTAGTTTTGGATCAAGAAAATCAAGAATTTGGTCGCGAAGACAAAAATCTAGTTTTGGATCAAAAAAATCAAGAATTTGGCCCCGAATACAAAAATCTAGTTTTGGATCAAGAAAATCAAGAATTTGGTCGCGAAGACAAAAATCTAGTTTTGGATCAAGAAAATCAAGAAGTGTGTCGCGAATACAAAAATCTAGTTTTGGATCAAAAAAATCAAGAATTTGGTCCCGAAGACAAAAATCTAGTTTTGGATCAAAAAAATCAAGAGCTGGGTCCCGAATACAAAAATCTAGTTTTGGATCAAGAAAATCAAGAATTTGGTCGCGAAGACAAAAATCTAGTTTTGGATCAAAAAAATCAAGAATTTGGTCCCGAATACAAAAATCTAGTTTTGGATCAAGAAAATCAAGAAGTGTGTCGCGAATACAAAAATCTAGTTTTGGATCAAAAAAATCAAGAATTTGGTCCCGAAGACAAAAATCTAGTTTTGGATCAAAAAAATCAAGAATTTGGTCCCGAATACAAAAATCTTGTTTTGGATCAAGAAAATCAAGAATTTGGTCGCGAAGACAAAAATCTAGTTTTGGATCAAGAAAATCAAGAGCTGGGTCCCGAATACAAAAATCTAGTTTTGGATCAAGAAAATCAAGAATTTGGTCGCGAAGACAAAAATCTAGTTTTGGATCAAGAAAATCAAGAAATGTGTCGCGAATACAAAAAACAAGTTTGGGATCAAAAAAATCAAGAATTTGGTCCCGAATTCAAAAAACTAGTTTTGGATCAAGAAAATCAAGAATTTGGTCCCGAATACAAAAATCTAGTTTTGGATCAAGAAAATCAAGAAGTGTGTCTCGAATACAAAAAACAAGTTTTGGATCAAAAAAATCAAGAACTGGGTCCCGAATGCAAAAAACTAGTTTTGGATCACGAAAATTAAGAATTTGGTCGCGAATACAAAAATCTAGTTTTGGATCAAGAAAATCAAGAATTTGGTCGCGAAAACAAAAATCTAGTTCTGGATCAAGAAAATCAAGAATTTGGTCGCGAATACAAAAAACTAGTTTTTGATCAAGAAAATCAAGAATTTGGTCCCGAAAACAAAAAACAAGTTTTGGATAAAAAAAATCAAGAATGTGGTCCCGAATTCAAAAACTAGTTTTGGATCAAGAAAATCAAGAATTTGGTCCCGAATACAAAAATCTAGTTTTGGATCAAGAAAATCAAGAATTTGGTCGCGAATACAAAAATCTTGTTTTGGATCAAGAAAATCAAGAATTTGGTCGCGAAAACAAAAATCTAGTTTTGGATCAAAAAAATCAAGAATTTGGTCGCGAAGACAAAAATCTAGTTTTGGATCAAGAAATCAAGAAGTGTGTCGCGAATACAAAAAACAAGTTTTGGATCAAAAAAATCAAGAATTTGGCCCCGAATACAAAAATCTAGTTTTGGATCAAGAAAATCAAGAATTTGGTCGCGAAAACAAAAATCTAGTTTTGGATCAAGAAAATCAAGAATTTCGTCGCGAATACAAAAATCTAGTTTTGGATCAAGAAAATCAAGAAGTGTGTCTCGAATACAAAAAACAAGTTTTGGATCAAAAAAATCAAGAATTGGGTCCCGAATGCAAAAAACTAGTTTGGGATCACGAAAATTAAGAATTTGGTCGCGAATACAAAAATCTAGTTTTGGATAAAGAAAATCAAGAATTTGGTCGCGAAAACAAAAATCTAGTTCTGGATCAAGAAAATGAAGAATTTGGTCGCGAATACAAAAAACTAGTTTTTGATCAAGAAAATCAAGAATTTGGTCCCGAATACAAAAAACAAGTTTTGGATCAAAAAAATCAAGAATTTGGTCGCGAATACAAAAAACAAGTTTTGGATCAAAAAAATCAAGAACAGGGTCCCGAATGCAAAAAACTAGTTTTGGATCACGAAAATTAAGAATTTGGTCCCGAATTCAAAAAACTAGTTTTGGATCACGAAAATTAAGAATTTGGTCGCGAATACAAAAATCTAGTTTTGGATCAAGAAAATCAAGAATTTGGTCGCGAAAACAAAAATCTAGTTCTGGATCAAGAAAATCAAGAATTTGGTCGCGAATACAAAAAACTAGTTTTTGATCAAGAAAATCAAGAATTTGGTCCCGAAAACAAAAAACAAGTTTTGGATCAAAAAAATCAAGAATGTGGTCCCGAATTCAAAAACTAGTTTTGGATCAAGAAAATCAAGAATTTGGTCCCGAATACAAAAATCTAGTTTTGGATCAAGAAAATCAAGAATTTGGTCGCGAATACAAAAATCTTGTTTTGGATCAAGAAAATCAAGAATTTGGTCGCGAAAACAAAAATCTAGTTTTGGATCAAGAAAATCATGAAGTGTGTCGCGAATACAAAAAACTAGTTTTCGATCAAGAAAATCAAGAATTTGGTCCCGAATACAAAAACTAGTTTTGGATCACGAAGATTAAGAATTTGGTCCCGAATACAAAAATCTAGTTTTGGATCAAAAAAATCAAGAATTTGGTCCCGAATACAAAAATCTAGTTTTGGATCAAGAAAATCGAGAATTTGGTCCCGAATTCAAAAAACTAGTTTTGGATCAAAAAAATCAAGAATTTGGCCCCGAATACAAAAATCTAGTTTTGGATCAAGAAAATCAAGAATTTGGTCCCGAATACAAAAATCTAGTTTTGGATCAAGAAAATCAAGAATTTGGTCGCGAATACAAAAATCTTGTTTTGGATCAAGAAAATCAAGAATTTGGTCGCGAAAACAAAAATCTAGTTTTGGATCAAGAAAATCAAGAAGTGTGTCGCGAATACAAAAAACTAGTTTTGGATCAAGAAAATCAAGAAGTGTGTCGCGAATACAAAAAACAAGTTTGGGATCAAAAAAATCAAGAATTTGGTCCCGAATTCAAAAAACTAGTTTTGGATCAAGAAAATCAAGAATTTGGTCCCGAATACAAAAATCTAGTTTTGGATCAAGAAAATCAAGAATTTGGTCGCGAAGACAAAAATCTAGTTTTGGATCAAAAAAATCAAGAATTTGGTCGCGAAGACAAAAATCTAGTTTTGGATCAAGAAATCAAGAAGTGTGTCGCGAATACAAAAAACAAGTTTTGGATCAAAAAAATCAAGAATTTGGCCCCGAATACAAAAATCTAGTTTTGGATCAAGAAAATCAAGAATTTGGTCGCGAAAACAAAAATCTAGTTTTGGATCAAGAAAATCAAGAATTTCGACGCGAATACAAAAATCTAGTTTTGGATCAAGAAAATCAAGAAGTGTGTCTCGAATACAAAAAACAAGTTTTGGATCAAAAAAATCAAGAATTGGGTCCCGAATGCAAAAAACTAGTTTGGGATCACGAAAATTAAGAATTTGGTCGCGAATACAAAAATCTAGTTTTGGATAAAGAAAATCAAGAATTTGGTCGCGAAAACAAAAATCTAGTTCTGGATCAAGAAAATGAAGAATTTGGTCGCGAATACAAAAACCTAGTTTTTGATCAAGAAAATCAAGAATTTGGTCCCGAATACAAAAAACAAGTTTTGGATCAAAAAAATCAAGAATTTGGTCGCGAATACAAAAAACAAGTTTTGGATCAAAAAAATCAAGAACAGGGTCCCGAATGCAAAAAACTAGTTTTGGATCACGAAAATTAAGAATTTGGTCCCGAATTCAAAAAACTAGTTTTGGATCACGAAAATTAAGAATTTGGTCGCGAATACAAAAATCTAGTTTTGGATCAAGAAAATCAAGAATTTGGTCGCGAAAACAAAAATCTAGTTCTGGATGAAGAAAATCAAGAATTTGGTCGCGAATACAAAAAACTAGTTTTTGATCAAGAAAATCAAGAATTTGGTCCCGAAAACAAAAAACAAGTTTTGGATCAAAAAAATCAAGAATGTGGTCCCGAATTCAAAAACTAGTTTTGGATCAAGAAAATCAAGAATTTGGTCCCGAATACAAAAATCTAGTTTTGGATCAAGAAAATCAAGAATTTGGTCGCGAATACAAAAATCTTGTTTTGGATCAAGAAAATCAAGAATTTGGTCGCGAAAACAAAAATCTAGTTTTGGATCAAGAAAATCATGAAGTGTGTCGCGAATACAAAAAACTAGTTTTCGATCAAGAAAATCAAGAATTTGGTCCCGAATACAAAAACTAGTTTTGGATCACGAAGATTAAGAATTTGGTCCCGAATACAAAAATCTAGTTTTGGATCAAAAAAATCAAGAATTTGGTCCCGAATACAAAAATCTAGTTTTGGATCAAGAAAATCGAGAATTTGGTCCCGAATTCAAAAAACTAGTTTTGGATCAAAAAAATCAAGAATTTGGCCCCGAATACAAAAATCTAGTTTTGGATCAAGAAAATCAAGAATTTGGTCCCGAATACAAAAATCTAGTTTTGGATCAAGAAAATCAAGAATTTGGTCGCGAATACAAAAATCTTGTTTTGGATCAAGAAAATCAAGAATTTGGTCGCGAAAACAAAAATCTAGTTTTGGATCAAGAAAATCAAGAAGTGTGTCGCGAATACAAAAAACTAGTTTTGGATCAAGAAAATCAAGAAGTGTGTCGCGAATACAAAAAACAAGTTTGGGATCAAAAAAATCAAGAATTTGGTCCCGAATTCAAAAAACTAGTTTTGGATCAAGAAAATCAAGAATTTGGTCCCGAATACAAAAATCTAGTTTTGGATCAAGAAAATCAAGAATTTGGTCGCGAAGACAAAAATCTAGTTTTGGATCAAAAAAATCAAGAATTTGGTCGCGAAGACAAAAATCTAGTTTTGGATCAAGAAATCAAGAAGTGTGTCGCGAATACAAAAAACAAGTTTTGGATCAAAAAAATCAAGAATTTGGCCCCGAATACAAAAATCTAGTTTTGGATCAAGAAAATCAAGAATTTGGTCGCGAAAACAAAAATCTAGTTTTGGATCAAGAAAATCAAGAATTTCGACGCGAATACAAAAATCTAGTTTTGGATCAAGAAAATCAAGAAGTGTGTCTCGAATACAAAAAACAAGTTTTGGATCAAAAAAATCAAGAATTGGGTCCCGAATGCAAAAAACTAGTTTGGGATCACGAAAATTAAGAATTTGGTCGCGAATACAAAAATCTAGTTTTGGATAAAGAAAATCAAGAATTTGGTCGCGAAAACAAAAATCTAGTTCTGGATCAAGAAAATGAAGAATTTGGTCGCGAATACAAAAACCTAGTTTTTGATCAAGAAAATCAAGAATTTGGTCCCGAATACAAAAAACAAGTTTTGGATCAAAAAAATCAAGAATTTGGTCGCGAATACAAAAAACAAGTTTTGGATCAAAAAAATCAAGAACAGGGTCCCGAATGCAAAAAACTAGTTTTGGATCACGAAAATTAAGAATTTGGTCGCGAATACAAAAATCTAGTTTTGGATCAAGAAAATCAAGAAAATGGTCGCGAATACAAAAATCTAGTTGTGGATCAAGAAAATCAAGAATTTGGTCGCGAAAACAAAAATCTAGTTCGGAATCAAGAAAATCAAGAATTTGGTCGCGAATACAAAAATCTAGTTTTGGATCAAGAAAATCAAGAAGCGTGTCGCGAAAACAAAAATCTAGTTCGGAATCAAGAAAATGAAGAATTTGGTCGCGAATACAAAAATCTAATTTTGGATCTAGAAAATCAAGAAGCGTGTCACGAATACAAAAAACAAGTTTTGGATCAAGAAAATCAAGAATTTGGTCGCGAAGACAAAAATCTAGTTTTGGATCAAGAAAATCAAGAGCTGGGTCCCGAATACAAAAATCTAGTTTTGGATCAAGAAAATCAAGAATTTGGTCGCGAAGACAAAAATCTAGATTTGGATCAAGAAAATCAAGAAGTGTGTCGCGAATACAAAAAACATGTTTTGGATCAAGAAAATCAAGAATTTGGTCGCGAAGACAAAAATCTAGTTTTGGATCAAGAAAATCAAGAAATGTGTCGCGAATACAAAAAACAAGTTTGGGATCAAAAAAATCAAGAATTTGGTCCCGAATTCAAAAAACTAGTTTTGGATCAAGAAAATCAAGAATTTGGTCCCGAATACAAAAATCTAGTTTTGGATCAACAAAATCAAAAATTTGGTCGCGAATACAAAAATCTAGTTTTGGATCAAGAAAATCAAGAAGTGTGTCTCGAATACAAAAAACAAGTTTTGGATCAAAAAAATCAAGAACTGGGTCCCGAATGCAAAAAACTAGTTTTGGATCATGAAAATTAAGAATTTGGTCGCGAATACAAAAATCTAGTTGTGGATCAAGAAAATCAAGAATTTGGTCGCGAAAACAAAAATCTAGTTCTGGATCAAGAAAATCAAGAATTTGGTCGCGAATACAAAAAACTAGTTTTTGATCAAGAAAATCAAGAATTTGGTCCCGAAAACAAAAAACAAGTTTTGGATCAAAAAAATCAAGAATGTGGTCCCGAATTCAAAAACTAGTTTTGGATCAAGAAAATCAAGAATTTGGTCCCGAATACAAAAATCTTGTTTTGGATCAAGAAAATCAAGAATTTGGTCGCGAATACAAAAATCTTGTTTTGGATCAAGAAAATCAAGAATTTGGTCGCGAAAACAAAAATCTAGTTTTGGATCAAGAAAATCAAGAAGTGTGTCGCGAATACAAAAAACTAGTTTTGGATCAAGAAAATCAAGAATTTGGTCGCGAAGACAAAAATCTAGTTTTGGATCAAAAAAATCAAGAATTTGGTCCCGAATACAAAAATCTAGTTTTGGATCAAGAAAATCAAGAATTTGGTCGCGAAGACAAAAATCTAGTTTTGGATCAAGAAAATCAAGAAGTGTGTCGCGAATACAAAAAACAAGTTTGGGATCAAAAAAATCAAGAATTTGGTCCCGAATTCAAAAAACTAGTTTTGGATCAAGAAAATCAAGAATTTGGTCCCGAATACAAAAATCTAGTTTTGGATCAAGAAAATCAAGAACTGGGTCCCGAATACAAAAAACATGTTTTGGATCATGAAAATCAAGAATTTGGTCGCGAAGACAAAAATCTAGTTTTGGATCAAGAAGTGTGTCGCGAATACAAAAAACAAGTTTTGGATCAAAAAAATCAAGAATTTGGCCCCGAATACAAAAATCTAGTTTTGGATCAAGAAAATCAAGAATTTGGTCGCGAAGACAAAAATCTAGTTTTGGATCAAAAAATCAAGAATTTGGTCGCGAAGACAAAAATCTAGTTTTGGATCAAGAAAATCAAGAAGTGTGTCGCGAATACAAAAAACATGTTTTGGATCAAGAAAATCAAGAATTTGTTCGCGAAGACAAAAATCTAGTTTTGGATCAAGAAAATCAAGAAGTTTGTCGCGAATACAAAAAACAAGGTTGGGATCAAAAAAATCAAGAATTTGGTCCCGAATTCAAAAAACTAGTTTTGGATCAAGAAAATCAAGAATTTGGTCCCGAATACAAAAATCAAGTTTTGGATCAAAAAAATCAAGAATTTGGTCGAGAAGACAAAAATCTAGTTTTGGATCAAGAAAATCAAGAGCTGGGTCCCGAATACAAAAATCTAGTTTTGGATCAAGAAAATCAAGAATTTGGTCGCGAAGACAAAAATCTAGTTTTGGATCAAGAAAATCAAGAAGTGTGTCGCGAATACAAAAAACATGTTTTGGATCAAGAAAATCAAGAATTTGGTCGCGAAGACAAAAATCTAGTTTTGGATCAAGAAAATCAAGAAATGTGTCGCGAATACAAAAATCTAGTTTGGATCAAAAAAATCAAGAATTTGGTCGAGAAGACAAAAATCTAGTTTTGGATCAAGAAAATCAAGAGCTGGGTCCCGAATACAAAAATCTAGTTTTGGATCAAGAAAATCAAGAATTTGGTCGCGAAAACAAAAATCTAGTTTTGGATCAAAAAAATCAAGAATTTGGTCCCGAATTCAAAAAAATAGTTTTGGATCAAGAAAATCAAGAATTTGGTCCCGAATACAAAAATCTAGTTTTGGATCAAGAAAATCAAGAACTGGGTCCCGAATACAAAAAACATGTTTTGGATCAAGAAAATCAAGAATTTGGTCGCGAAGACAAAAATCTAGTTTTGGATCAAGAAATCAAGATGTGTGTCGCGAATACAAAAAACAAGTTTTGGATCAAAAAAATCAAGAATTTGGCCCCGAATACAAAAATCTAGTTTTGGATCAAGAAAATCGAGAATTTGGTCGCGAAGACAAAAATCTAGTTTTGGATCAAAAAAATCAAGAATTTGGCCCCGAATACAAAAATCTAGTTTTGGATCAAGAAAATCAAGAATTTGGTCGCGAAGACAAAAATCTAGTTTTGGATCAAGAAAATCAAGAAGTGTGTCGCGAATACAAAAATCTAGTTTTGGATCAAAAAAATCATGAATTTGGTCCCGAAGACAAAAATCTAGTTTTGGATCAAGAAAATCAAGAGCTGGGTCCCGAATACAAAAATCTAGTTTTGGATCAAGAAAATCAAGAATTTGGTCGCGAAGACAAAAATCTAGTTTTGGATCAAAAAAATCAAGAATTTGGTCGCGAATACAAAAATCTAGTTTTGGATCAAGAAAATCAAGAGCTGGGTCCCGAATACAAAAATCTAGTTTTGGATCAAGAAAATCAAGAATTTGGTCGCGAAGACAAAAATCTAGTTTTGGATCAAGAAGTGTGTCGCGAATACAAAAAACAAGTTTTGGATCAAAAAAATTAAGAATTTGGCCCCGAATACAAAAATCTAGTTTTGGATCAAGAAAATCAAGAATTTGGTCACGAAGACAAAAATCTAGTTTTGGATCAAAAAATCAAGAATTTGGTCGCGAAGACAAAAATCTAGTTTTGGATCAAGAAAATCAAGAGCTGGGTCCCGAATACAAAAATCTAGTTTTGGATCAAGAAAATCAAAAATTTGGTCGCGAAGACAAAAATCTAGTTTTGGATCAAGAAATCAAGAAGTGTGTCGCGAATACAAAAAACAAGTTTTGGATCAAGAAAATCAAGAATTTGGCCCCGAATACAAAAATCTTGTTTTGGATCAAGAAAATCAAGAATTTGGTCGCGAAAACAAAAATCTAGTTTTGGATCAAGAAAATCAAGAAGTGTGTCGCGAATACAAAAAACTAGTTTTCGATCAAGAAAATCAAGAATTTGGTCCCGAATACAAAAACTAGTTTTGGATCACGAAGATTAAGAATTTGGTCCCGAATACAAAAATCTAGTTTTGGATCTAGAAAATCAAGAAGTGTGTCTCGAATACAAAAATCTAGTTGTGGATCAAGAAAATCAAGAATTTGGTCGCGAATACAAAAATCTAGTTTTGGATCAAGAAAATCAAGAATTTGGTCGCGAAGACAAAAATCTAGTTTTGGATCAAAAAAATCAAGAATTTGGTCCCGAATACAAAAATCTAGTTTTGGATCAAGAAAATCAAGAATTTGGTCGCGAAGACAAAAATCTAGTTTTGGATCAAGAAAATCAAGAAGTGTGTCGCGAATACAAAAAACAAGTTTGGGATCAAAAAAATCAAGAATTTGGTCCCGAATTCAAAAAACTAGTTTTGGATCAAGAAAATCAAGAATTTGGTCCCGAATACAAAAATCTAGTTTTGGATCAAGAAAATCAAGAACTGGGTCCCGAATACAAAAAACATGTTTTGGATCATGAAAATCAAGAATTTGGTCGCGAAGACAAAAATCTAGTTTTGGATCAAGAAGTTTGTCGCGAATACAAAAAACAAGTTTTGGATCAAAAAAATCAAGAATTTGGCCCCGAATACAAAAATCTAGTTTTGGATCAAGAAAATCAAGAATTTGGTCGCGAAGACAAAAATCTAGTTTTGGATCAAAAAATCAAGAATTTGGTCGCGAAGACAAAAATCTAGTTTTGGATCAAGAAAATCAAGAATTTTGTCGCGAAGACAAAAATCTAGTTTTGGATCAAGAAAATCAAGAAGTGTGTCGCGAATACAAAAATCTAGTTTTGGATCAAAAAAATCATGAATTTGGTCCCGAAGACAAAAATCTAGTTTTGGATCAAGAAAATCAAGAGCTGGGTCCCGAATACAAAAATCTAGTTTTGGATCAAGAAAATCAAGAATTTGGTCGCGAAGACAAAAATCTAGTTTTGGATCAAGAAAATCAAGAGCTGGGTCCCGAATACAAAAATCTAGTTTTGGATCAAGAAAATCAAGAATTTGGTCGCGAAAACAAAAATCTAGTTTTGGATCAAAAAAATCAAGAATTTGGTCCCGAATTCAAAAAACTAGTTTTGGATCAAGAAAATCAAGAATTTGGTCCCGAATACAAAAATCTAGTTTTGGATCAAGAAAATCAAGAACTGGGTCCCGAATACAAAAAACATGTTTTGGATCAAGAAAATCAAAAATTTGGTCGCGAAGACAAAAATCTAGTTTTGGATCAAGAAATCAAGATGTGTGTCGCGAATACAAAAAACAAGTTTTGGATCAAAAAAATCAAGTATTTGGCCCCGAATACAAAAATCTAGTTTTGGATCAAGAAAATCGAGAATTTGGTCGCGAAGACAAAAATCTAGTTTTGGATCAAAAAAATCAAGAATTTGGCCCCGAATACAAAAATCTAGTTTTGGATCAAGAAAATCAAGAATTTGGTCGCGAAGACAAAAATCTAGTTTTGGATCAAGAAAATCAAGAAGTGTGTCGCGAATACAAAAATCTAGTTTTGGATCAAAAAAATCATGAATTTGGTCCCGAAGACAAAAATCTAGTTTTGGATCAAGAAAATCAAGAGCTGGGTCCCGAATACAAAAATCTAGTTTTGGATCAAGAAAATCAAGAATTTGGTCGCGAAGACAAAAATCTAGTTTTGGATCAAAAAAATCAAGAATTTGGTCCCGAATACAAAAATCTTGTTTTGGATCAAGAAAATCAAGAATTTGGTCGCGAAGACAAAAATCAAGTTTTGGATCAAGAAAATCAAGAGCTGGGTCCCGAATACAAAAATCTAGTTTTGGATCAAGAAAATCAAGAGCTGGGTCCCGAATACAAAAATCTAGTTTTGGATCAAGAAAATCAAGAATTTGGTCGCGAAAACAAAAATCTAGTTTTGGATCAAAAAAATCAAGAATTTGGCCCCGAATACAAAAATCTAGTTTTGGATCAAGAAAATCAAGAATTTGGTCGCGAAGACAAAAATCTAGTTTTGGATCAAGAAAATCAAGAAGTGTGTCGCGAATACAAAAATCTAGTTTTGGATCAAAAAAATCATGAATTTGGTCCCGAAGACAAAAATCTAGTTTTGGATCAAGAAAATCAAGAGCTGGGTCCCGAATACAAAAATCTAGTTTTGGATCAAGAAAATCAAGAATTTGGTCGCGAAGACAAAAATCTAGTTTTGGATCAAAAAAATCAAGAATTTGGTCCCGAATACAAAAATCTTGTTTTGGATCAAGAAAATCAAGAATTTGGTCGCGAAGACAAAAATCTAGTTTTGGATCAAGAAAATCAAGAGCTGGGTCCCGAATACAAAAATCTAGTTTTGGATCAAGAAAATCAAGAATTTGGTCGCGAAGACAAAAATCTAGTTTTGGATCAAGAAAATCAAGAAGTGTGTCGCGAATAAAAAAAACATGTTTTGGATCAAGAAAATCAAGAATTTGGTCGCGAAGACAAAAATCTAGTTTTGGATCAAGAAAATCAAGAAGTGTGTCGCGAATACAAAGATCTAGTTTGGATCAAAAAAATCAAGAATTTGGTCGAGAAGACAAAAATCTAGTTTTGGATCAAGAAAATCAAGAATTTGGTCGCGAAAACAAAAATCTAGTTTTGGATCAAAAAAATCAAGAATTTGGTCCCGAATTCAAAAAACTAGTTTTGGATCAAGAAAATCAAGAATTTGGTCCCGAATACAAAAATCTAGTTTTGGATCAAGAAAATCAAGAACTGGGTCCCGAATACAAAAAACATGTTTTGGATCAAGAAAATCAAGAATTTGGTCGCGAAGACAAAAATCTAGTTTTGGATCAAGAAATCAAGATGTGTGTCGCGAATACAAAAAACAAGTTTTGGATCAAAAAAATCAAGAATTTGGCCCCGAATACAAAAATCTAGTTTTGGATCAAGAAAATCAAGAATTTGGTCGCGAAGACAAAAATCTAGTTTTGGATCAAAAAAATCAAGAATTTGGCCCCGAATACAAAAATCTAGTTTTGGATCAAGAAAATGAAGAATTTGGTCGCGAAGACAAAAATCTAGTTTTGGATCAAGAAAATCAAGAAGTGTGTCGCGAATACAAAAATCTAGTTTTGGATCAAAAAAATCATGAATTTGGTCCCGAAGACAAAAATCTAGTTTTGGATCAAGAAAATCAAGAGCTGGGTCCCGAATACAAAAATCTAGTTTTGGATCAAGAAAATCAAGAATTTGGTCGCGAAGACAAAAATCTAGTTTTGGATCAAAAAAATCAAGAATTTGGTCCCGAATACAAAAATCTTGTTTTGGATCAAGAAAATCAAGAATTTGGTCCCGAAGACAAAAATCTAGTTTTGGATCAAGAAAATCAAGAAGTGTGTCGCGAATACAAAAAACAAGTTTGGGATCTAAAAAATCAAGAATTTGGTCCCGAATTCAAAAAACTAGTTTTGGATCAAGAAAATCAAGAATTTGGTCCCGAATACAAAAATCTAGTTTTGGATCAAGAAAATCAAGAACTGGGTCCCGAATACAAAAAACATGTTTTGGATCAAGAAAATCAAGAATTTGGTCCGAAGACAAAAATCTAGTTTTGGATCAAGAAGTGTGTCGCGAATACAAAAAACAAGTTTTGGATCAAAAAAATCAAGAATTTGGCCCCGAATACAAAAATCTAGTTTTGGATCAAGAAAATCAAGAATTTGGTCACGAAGACAAAAATCTAGTTTTGGATCAAAAAATCAAGAATTTGGTCGCGAAGACAAAAATCTAGTTTTGGATCAAGAAAATCAAGAGCTGGGTCCCGAATACAAAAATCTAGTTTTGGATCAAGAAAATCAAAAATTTGGTCGCGAAGACAAAAATCTAGTTTTGGATCAAGAAATCAAGAAGTGTGTCGCGAATACAAAAAACAAGTTTTGGATCAAAAAAATCAAGAATTTGGCCCCGAATACAAAAATCTAGTTGTGGATCAAGAAAACCAAGAATTTGGTCCCGAAGACAAAAATCTAGTTTTGGATCAAGAAAATCAAGAAGTGTGTCGCGAATACAAAAAACAAGTTTGGGATCAAAAAAATCAAGAATTTGGTCCCGAATTCAAAAAACTAGTTTTGGATCAAGAAAATCAAGAATTTGGTCCCGAATACAAAAATCTAGTTTTGGATCAAAAAAATCAAGAATTTGGTCGAGAAGACAAAAATCTAGTTTTGGATCAAGAAAATCAAGAGCTGGGTCCCGAATACAAAATTCTAGTTTTGGATCAAGAAAATCAAGAATTTGGTCGCGAAGACAAAAATCTAGTTTTGGATCAAGAAAATCAAGAAGTGTGTCGCGAATACAAAAATCTAGTTTTGGATCAAGAAAATCAAGAAGTGTGTCGCGAATACAAAAAACTAGTTTTCGATCAAGAAAATCAAGAATTTGGTCGCGAAGACAAAAATCTAGTTTTGGATCAAGAAAATCAAGAAGTGTGTCGCGAATAAAAAAAACATGTTTTGGATCAAGAAAATCAAGAATTTGGTCGCGAAGACAAAAATCTAGTTTTGGATCAAGAAAATCAAGAAGTGTGTCGCGAATACAAAGATCTAGTTTGGATCAAAAAAATCAAGAATTTGGTCGAGAAGACAAAAATCTAGTTTTGGATCAAGAAAATCAAGAATTTGGTCGCGAAAACAAAAATCTAGTTTTGGATCAAAAAAATCAAGAATTTGGTCCCGAATTCAAAAAACTAGTTTTGGATCAAGAAAATCAAGAATTTGGTCCCGAATACAAAAATCTAGTTTTGGATCAAGAAAATCAAGAACTGGGTCCCGAATACAAAAAACATGTTTTGGATCAAGAAAATCAAGAATTTGGTCGCGAAGACAAAAATCTAGTTTTGGATCAAGAAATCAAGATGTGTGTCGCGAATACAAAAAACAAGTTTTGGATCAAAAAAATCAAGAATTTGGCCCCGAATACAAAAATCTAGTTTTGGATCAAGAAAATCAAGAATTTGGTCGCGAAGACAAAAATCTAGTTTTGGATCAAAAAAATCAAGAATTTGGCCCCGAATACAAAAATCTAGTTTTGGATCAAGAAAATGAAGAATTTGGTCGCGAAGACAAAAATCTAGTTTTGGATCAAGAAAATCAAGAAGTGTGTCGCGAATACAAAAATCTAGTTTTGGATCAAAAAAATCATGAATTTGGTCCCGAAGACAAAAATCTAGTTTTGGATCAAGAAAATCAAGAGCTGGGTCCCGAATACAAAAATCTAGTTTTGGATCAAGAAAATCAAGAATTTGGTCGCGAAGACAAAAATCTAGTTTTGGATCAAAAAAATCAAGAATTTGGTCCCGAATACAAAAATCTTGTTTTGGATCAAGAAAATCAAGAATTTGGTCCCGAAGACAAAAATCTAGTTTTGGATCAAGAAAATCAAGAAGTGTGTCGCGAATACAAAAAACAAGTTTGGGATCTAAAAAATCAAGAATTTGGTCCCGAATTCAAAAAACTAGTTTTGGATCAAGAAAATCAAGAATTTGGTCCCGAATACAAAAATCTAGTTTTGGATCAAGAAAATCAAGAACTGGGTCCCGAATACAAAAAACATGTTTTGGATCAAGAAAATCAAGAATTTGGTCCGAAGACAAAAATCTAGTTTTGGATCAAGAAGTGTGTCGCGAATACAAAAAACAAGTTTTGGATCAAAAAAATCAAGAATTTGGCCCCGAATACAAAAATCTAGTTTTGGATCAAGAAAATCAAGAATTTGGTCACGAAGACAAAAATCTAGTTTTGGATCAAAAAATCAAGAATTTGGTCGCGAAGACAAAAATCTAGTTTTGGATCAAGAAAATCAAGAGCTGGGTCCCGAATACAAAAATCTAGTTTTGGATCAAGAAAATCAAAAATTTGGTCGCGAAGACAAAAATCTAGTTTTGGATCAAGAAATCAAGAAGTGTGTCGCGAATACAAAAAACAAGTTTTGGATCAAAAAAATCAAGAATTTGGTCCCGAATACAAAAATCTTGTTTTGGATCAAGAAAATCAAGAATTTGGTCCCGAAGACAAAAATCTAGTTTTGGATCAAGAAAATCAAGAAGTGTGTCGCGAATACAAAAAACAAGTTTGGGATCAAAAAAATCAAGAATTTGGTCCCGAATTCAAAAAACTAGTTTTGGATCAAGAAAATCAAGAATTTGGTCCCGAATACAAAAATCTAGTTTTGGATCAAAAAAATCAAGAATTTGGTCGAGAAGACAAAAATCTAGTTTTGGATCAAGAAAATCAAGAGCTGGGTCCCGAATACAAAATTCTAGTTTTGGATCAAGAAAATCAAGAATTTGGTCGCGAAGACAAAAATCTAGTTTTGGATCAAGAAAATCAAGAAGTGTGTCGCGAATACAAAAATCTAGTTTTGGATCAAGAAAATCAAGAAGTGTGTCGCGAATACAAAAAACTAGTTTTCGATCAAGAAAATCAAGAATTTGGTCGCGAAGACAAAAATCTAGTTTTGGATCAAGAAGTGTGTCGCGAATACAAAAAACAAGTTTTGGATCAAAAAAATTAAGAATTTGGCCCCGAATACAAAAATCTAGTTTTGGATCAAGAAAATCAAGAATTTGGTCACGAAGACAAAAATCTAGTTTTGGATCAAAAAATCAAGAATTTGGTCGCGAAGACAAAAATCTAGTTTTGGATCAAGAAAATCAAGAGCTGGGTCCCGAATACAAAAATCTAGTTTTGGATCAAGAAAATCAAAAATTTGGTCGCGAAGGCAAAAATCTAGTTTTGGATCAAGAAATCAAGAAGTGTGTCGCGAATACAAAAAACAAGTTTTGGATCAAAAAAATCAAGAATTTGGCCCCGAATACAAAAATCTAGTTGTGGATCAAGAAAACCAAGAATTTGGTCGCGAAGACAAAAATCTAGTTTTGGATCAAGAAAATCAAGAAGTGTGTCGCGAATACAAAAAACTAGTTTTCGATCAAGAAAATCAAGAATTTGGTCCCGAATACAAAAACTAGTTTTGGATCACGAAGATTAAGAATTTGGTCCCGAATACAAAAATCTAGTTTTGGATCAAAAAAATCAAGAATTTGGTCCCGAATACAAAAATCTAGTTTTGGATCAAAAAAATCAAGAATTTGGTCCCGAATACAAAAATCTAGTTTTGGATCAAGAAAATCAAGAATTTGGTCGCGAATACAAAAATCTTGTTTTGGATCAAGAAAATCAAGAATTTGGTCGCGAAAACAAAAATCTAGTTTTGGATCAAGAAAATCAAGAAGTGTGTCGCGAATACAAAAAACTAGTTTTCGATCAAGAAAATCAAGAATTTGGTCCCGAATACAAAAACTAGTTTTGGATCACGAAGATTATGAATTTGGTCCCGAATACAAAAATCTAGTTTTGGATCTAGAAAATCAAGAAGTGTGTCTCGAATACAAAAATCTAGTTGTGGATCAAGAAAATCAAGAATTTGGTCGCGAATACAAAAATCTAGTTTTGGATCAAGAAAATCAAGAATTTGGTCGCGAAGACAAAAATCTAGTTTTGGATCAAAAAAATCAAGAATTTGGTCCCGAATACAAAAATCTAGTTTTGGATCAAGAAAATCAAGAATTTGGTCGCGAAGACAAAAATCTAGTTTTGGATCAAGAAAATCAAGAAGTGTGTCGCGAATACAAAAAACAAGTTTGGGATCAAAAAAATCAAGAATTTGGTCCCGAATTCAAAAAACTAGTTTTGGATCAAGAAAATCAAGAATTTGGTCCCGAATACAAAAATCTAGTTTTGGATCAAGAAAATCAAGAACTGGGTCCCGAATACAAAAAACATGTTTTGGATCATGAAAATCAAGAATTTGGTCGCGAAGACAAAAATCTAGTTTTGGATCAAGAAGTTTGTCGCGAATACAAAAAACAAGTTTTGGATCAAGAAAATCAAGAATTTGGTCGCGAATACAAAAATCTTGTTTTGGATCAAGAAAATCAAGAATTTGGTCGCGAAAACAAAAATCTAGTTTTGGATCAAGAAAATCAAGAAGTGTGTCGCGAATACAAAAAACTAGTTTGGGATCAAAAAAATCAAGAATTTGGTCCCGAATTCAAAAAACTAGTTTTGGATCAAGAAAATCAAGAATTTGGTCCCGAATACAAAAATCTAGTTTTGGATCAAGAAAATCAAGAACTGGGTCCCGAAGACAAAAATCTAGTTTTGGATCAAGAAAATCAAGAGCTGGGTCCCGAATACAAAAATCTAGTTTTGGATCAAGAAAATCAAGAATTTGGTCGCGAAGACAAAAATCTAGTTTTGGATCAAGAAAATCAAGAGCTGGGTCCCGAATACAAAAATCTAGTTTTGGATCAAGAAAATCAAGAATTTGGTCGCGAAAACAAAAATCTAGTTTTGGATCAATAAAATCAAGAATTTGGCCCCGAATACAAAAATCTAGTTTTGGATCAAGAAAATCAAGAATTTGGTCGCGAAGACAAAAATCTAGTTTTGGATCAAGAAAATCAAGAAGTGTGTCGCGAATACAAAAATCTAGTTTTGGATCAAAAAAATCATGAATTTGGTCCCGAAGACAAAAATCTAGTTTTGGATCAAGAAAATCAAGAGCTGGGTCCCGGATACAAAAATCTAGTTTTGGATCAAGAAAATCAAGAATTTGGTCGCGAAGACAAAAATCTAGTTTTGGATCAAAAAAATCAAGAATTTGGTCCCGAATACAAAAATCTTGTTTTGGATCAAGAAAATCAAGAATTTGGTCGCGAAGACAAAAATCTAGTTTTGGATCAAGAAAATCAAGAAGTGTGTCGCGAATACAAAAAACAAGTTTGGGATCAAAAAAATCAAGAATTTGGTCCCGAATTCAAAAAACTAGTTTTGGATCAAGAAAATCAAGAATTTGGTCCCGAATACAAAAATCTAGTTTTGGATCAAGAAAATCAAGAACTGGGTCCCGAATACAAAAAACATGTTTTGGATCAAGAAAATCAAGAATTTGGTCCGAAGACAAAAATCTAGTTTTGGATCAAGAAGTGTGTCGCGAATACAAAAAACAAGTTTTGGATCAAAAAAATCAAGAATTTGGCCCCGAATACAAAAATCTAGTTTTGGATCAAGAAAATCAAGAATTTGGTCACGAAGACAAAAATCTAGTTTTGGATCAAAAAATCAAGAATTTGGTCGCGAAGACAAAAATCTAGTTTTGGATCAAGAAAATCAAGAGCTGGGTCCCGAATACAAAAATCTAGTTTTGGATCAAGAAAATCAAAAATTTGGTCGCGAAGACAAAAATCTAGTTTTGGATCAAGAAATCAAGAAGTGTGTCGCGAATACAAAAAACAAGTTTTGGATCAAAAAAATCAAGAATTTGGCCCCGAATACAAAAATCTAGTTGTGGATCAAGAAAACCAAGAATTTGGTCGCGAAGACAAAAATCTAGTTTTGGATCAAGAAAATCCAGAAGTGTGTCGCGAATACAAAAAACTAGTTTTCGATCAAGAAAATCAAGAATTTGGTCCCGAATACAAAAACTAGTTTTGGATCACGAAGATTAAGAATTTGGTCCCGAATACAAAAATCTAGTTTTGGATCAAAAAAATCAAGAATTTGGTCCCGAATACAAAAATCTAGTTTTGGATCAAAAAAATCAAGAATTTGGTCCCGAATACAAAAATCTAGTTTTGGATCAAGAAAATCAAGAATTTGGTCGCGAATACAAAAATCTTGTTTTGGATCAAGAAAATCAAGAATTTGGTCGCGAAAACAAAAATCTAGTTTTGGATCAAGAAAATCAAGAAGTGTGTCGCGAATACAAAAAACTAGTTTTCGATCAAGAAAATCAAGAATTTGGTCCCGAATACAAAAACTAGTTTTGGATCACGAAGATTATGAATTTGGTCCCGAATACAAAAATCTAGTTTTGGATCAAGAAAATCAAGAAGTGTGTCTCGAATACAAAAATCTAGTTGTGGATCAAGAAAATCAAGAATTTGGTCGCGAATACAAAAATCTAGTTTTGGATCAAGAAAATCAAGAATTTGGTCGCGAAGACAAAAATCTAGTTTTGGATCAAAAAAATCAAGAATTTGGTCCCGAATACAAAAATCTAGTTTTGGATCAAGAAAATCAAGAATTTGGTCGCGAAGACAAAAATCTAGTTTTGGATCAAGAAAATCAAGAAGTGTGTCGCGAATACAAAAAACAAGTTTGGGATCAAAAAAATCAAGAATTTGGTCCCGAATTCAAAAAACTAGTTTTGGATCAAGAAAATCAAGAATTTGGTCCCGAATACAAAAATCTAGTTTTGGATCAAGAAAATCAAGAACTGGGTCCCGAATACAAAAAACATGTTTTGGATCATGAAAATCAAGAATTTGGTCGCGAAGACAAAAATCTAGTTTTGGATCAAGAAGTTTGTCGCGAATACAAAAAACAAGTTTTGGATCAAGAAAATCAAGAATTTGGTCGCGAATACAAAAATCTTGTTTTGGATCAAGAAAATCAAGAATTTGGTCGCGAAAACAAAAATCTAGTTTTGGATCAAGAAAATCAAGAAGTGTGTCGCGAATACAAAAAACTAGTTTTCGATCAAGAAAATCAAGAATTTGGTCCCGAATACAAAAACTAGTTTTGGATCACGAAGATTATGAATTTGGTCCCGAATACAAAAATCTAGTTTTGGATCTAGAAAATCAAGAAGTGTGTCTCGAATACAAAAATCTAGTTGTGGATCAAGAAAATCAAGAATTTGGTCGCGAATACAAAAATCTAGTTTTGGATCAAGAAAATCAAGAATTTGGTCGCGAAGACAAAAATCTAGTTTTGGATCAAAAAAATCAAGAATTTGGTCCCGAATACAAAAATCTAGTTTTGGATCAAGAAAATCAAGAATTTGGTCGCGAAGACAAAAATCTAGTTTTGGATCAAGAAAATCAAGAAGTGTGTCGCGAATACAAAAAACAAGTTTGGGATCAAAAAAATCAAGAATTTGGTCCCGAATTCAAAAAACTAGTTTTGGATCAAGAAAATCAAGAATTTGGTCCCGAATACAAAAATCTAGTTTTGGATCAAGAAAATCAAGAACTGGGTCCCGAATACAAAAAACATGTTTTGGATCATGAAAATCAAGAATTTGGTCGCGAAGACAAAAATCTAGTTTTGGATCAAGAAGTTTGTCGCGAATACAAAAAACAAGTTTTGGATCAAAAAAATCAAGAATTTGGCCCCGAATACAAAAATCTAGTTTTGGATCAAGAAAATCAAGAATTTGGTCGCGAAGACAAAAATCTAGTTTTGGATCAAAAAATCAAGAATTTGGTCGCGAAGACAAAAATCTAGTTTTGGATCAAGAAAATCAAGAAGTGTGTCGCGAATACAAAAAACATGTTTTGGATCAAGAAAATCAAGAATTTGTTCGCGAAGACAAAAATCTAGTTTTGGATCAAGAAAATCAAGAAGTTTGTCGCGAATACAAAAAACAAGGTTGGGATCAAAAAAATCAAGAATTTGGTCCCGAATTCAAAAAACTAGTTTTGGATCAAGAAAATCAAGAATTTGGTCCCGAATACAAAAATCAAGTTTTGGATCAAAAAAATCAAGAATTTGGTCGAGAAGACAAAAATCTAGTTTTGGATCAAGAAAATCAAGAGCTGGGTCCCGAATACAAAAATCTAGTTTTGGATCAAGAAAAACAAGAATTTGGTCGCGAAGACAAAAATCTAGTTTTGGATCAAGAAAATTAAGAGCTGGGTCCCGAATACAAAAATCTAGTTTTGGATCAAGAAAATCAAGAATTTGGTCGCGAAGACAAAAATCTAGTTTTGGATCAAAAAAATCAAGAATTTGGTCCCGAATACAAAAATCTTGTTTTGGATCAAGAAAATCAAGAATTTGGTCCCGAAGACAAAAATCTAGTTTTGGATCAAGAAAATCAAGAAGTGTGTCGCGAATACAAAAAACAAGTTTGGGATCAAAAAAATCAAGAATTTGGTCCCGAATTCAAAAAACTAGTTTTGGATCAAGAAAATCAAGAATTTGGTCCCGAATACAAAAATCTAGTTTTGGATCAAAAAAATCAAGAATTTGGTCGAGAAGACAAAAATCTAGTTTTGGATCAAGAAAATCAAGAGCTGGGTCCCGAATACAAAAATCTAGTTTTGGATCAAGAAAATCAAGAATTTGGTCGCGAAAACAAAAATCTAGTTTTGGATCAAAAAAATCAAGAATTTGGTCCCGAATTCAAAAAACTAGTTTTGGATCAAGAAAATCAAGAATTTGGTCCCGAATACAAAAATCTAGTTTTGGATCAAGAAAATCAAGAACTGGGTCCCGAATACAAAAAACATGTTTTGGATCAAGAAAATCAAGAATTTGGTCGCGAAGACAAAAATCTAGTTTTGGATCAAGAAATCAAGATGTGTGTCGCGAATACAAAAAACAAGTTTTGGATCAAAAAAATCAAGTATTTGGCCCCGAATACAAAAATATAGTTTTGGATCAAGAAAATCGAGAATTTGGTCGCGAAGACAAAAATCTAGTTTTGGATCAAAAAAATCAAGAATTTGGCCCCGAATACAAAAATCTAGTTTTGGATCAAGAAAATCAAGAATTTGGTCGCGAAGACAAAAATCTAGTTTTGGATCAAGAAAATCAAGAAGTGTGTCGCGAATACAAAAATCTAGTTTTGGATCAAAAAAATCATGAATTTGGTCCCGAAGACAAAAATCTAGTTTTGGATCAAGAAAATCAAGAGCTGGGTCCCGAATACAAAAATCTAGTTTTGGATCAAGAAAATCAAGAATTTGGTCGCGAAGACAAAAATCTAGTTTTGGATCAAAAAAATCAAGAATTTGGTCCCGAATACAAAAATCTTGTTTTGGATCAAGAAAATCAAGAATTTGGTCGCGAAGACAAAAATCTAGTTTTGGATCAAGAAAATCAAGAGCTGGGTCCCGAATACAAAAATCTAGTTTTGGATCAAGAAAATCAAGAATTTGGTCGCGAAGACAAAAATCTAGTTTTGGATCAAGAAAATCAAGAAGTGTGTCGCGAATACAAAAAACATGTTTTGGATCAAGAAAATCAAGAATTTGGTCGCGAAGACAAAAATCTAGTTTTGGATCAAGAAAATCAAGAATTTGGTCCGAAGACAAAAATCTAGTTTTGGATCAAGAAGTGTCGCGAATACAAAAAACAAGTTTTGGATCAAAAAAATCAAGAATTTGGCCCCGAATACAAAAATCTAGTTTTGGATCAAGAAAATCAAGAATTTGGTCACGAAGACAAAAATCTAGTTTTGGATCAAAAAATCAAGAATTTGGTCGCGAAGACAAAAATCTAGTTTTGGATCAAGAAATCAAGAAGTGTGTCGCGAATACAAAAAACAAGTTTTGGATCAAAAAAATCAAGAATTTGGCCACGAATACAAAAATCTAGTTGTGGATCAAGAAAACCAAGAATTTGGTCGCGAAGACAAAAATCTAGTTTTGGATCAAGAAAATCAAGAAGTGTGTCGCGAATACAAAAAACTAGTTTTCGATCAAGAAAATCAAGAATTTGGTCCCGAATACAAAAACTAGTTTTGGATCACGAAGATTAAGAATTTGGTCCCGAATACAAAAATCTAGTTTTGGATCTAGAAAATCAAGAAGTGTGTCTCGAATACAAAAATCTAGTTGTGGATCAAGAAAATCAAGAATTTGGTCGCGAATACAAAAATCTAGTTTTGGATCAAAAAAATCAAGAATTTGGTCCCGAATACAAAAATCTAGTTTTGGATCAACAAAATCAAGAATTTGGTCCCGAATACAAAAATCTAGTTTTGGATCAAGAAAATCAAGAATTTGGTCGCGAATACAAAAATCTTGTTTTGGATCAAGAAAATCAAGAATTTGGTCGCGAAAACAAAAATCTAGTTTTGGATCAAGAAAATCAAGAAGTGTGTCGCGAATACAAAAAACAAGTTTGGGATCAAAAAAATCAAGAACTTGGTCCCGAATTCAAAAAACTAGTTTTGGATCAAGAAAATCAAGAATTTGGTCCCGAATACAAAAATCTAGTTTTGGATCAAGAAAATCAAGAACTGGGTCCCGAATACAAAAAACAAGTTTTGGATCATGAAAATCAAGAATTTGGTCCCGAATTCAAAAAACTAGTTTTGGATCAAGAAAATCAAGAATTTGGTCGCGAAGACAAAAATCTAGTTTTGGATCAAGAAAATCAAGAAGTGTGTCGCGAATACAAAAAACATGTTTTGGATCAAGAAAATCAAGAATTTGGTCGCGAAGACAAAAATCTAGTTTTGGATCAAGAAAATCAAGAAGTGTGTCGCGAATACAAAGATCTAGTTTGGATCAAAAAAATCAAGAATTTGGTCGAGAAGACAAAAATCTAGTTTTGGATCAAGAAAATCAAGAATTTGGTCGCGAAAACAAAAATCTAGTTTTGGATCAAAAAAATCAAGAATTTGGTCCCGAATTCAAAAAACTAGTTTTGGATCAAGAAAATCAAGAATTTGGTCCCGAATACAAAAATCTAGTTTTGGATCAAGAAAATCAAGAACTGGGTCCCGAATACAAAAAACATGTTTTGGATCAAGAAAATCAAGAATTTGGTCGCGAAGACAAAAATCTAGTTTTGGATCAAGAAATCAAGATGTGTGTCGCGAATACAAAAAACAAGTTTTGGATCAAAAAAATCAAGAATTTGGCCCCGAATACAAAAATCTAGTTTTGGATCAAGAAAATCAAGAATTTGGTCGCGAAGACAAAAATCTAGTTTTGGATCAAAAAAATCAAGAATTTGGCCCCGAATACAAAAATCTAGTTTTGGATCAAGAAAATGAAGAATTTGGTCGCGAAGACAAAAATCTAGTTTTGGATCAAGAAAATCAAGAAGTGTGTCGCGAATACAAAAATCTAGTTTTGGATCAAAAAAATCATGAATTTGGTCCCGAAGACAAAAATCTAGTTTTGGATCAAGAAAATCAAGAGCTGGGTCCCGAATACAAAAATCTAGTTTTGGATCAAGAAAATCAAGAATTTGGTCGCGAAGACAAAAATCTAGTTTTGGATCAAAAAAATCAAGAATTTGGTCCCGAATACAAAAATCTAGTTTTGGATCAAGAAAATCAAGAATTTGGTCGCGAAGACAAAAATCTAGTTTTGGATCAAGAAAATCAAGAAGTGTGTCGCGAATACAAAAAACAAGTTTGGGATCAAAAAAATCAAGAATTTGGTCCCGAATTCAAAAAACTAGTTTTGGATCAAGAAAATCAAGAATTTGGTCCCGAATACAAAAATCTAGTTTTGGATCAAGAAAATCAAGAACTGGGTCCCGAATACAAAAAACATGTTTTGGATCATGAAAATCAAGAATTTGGTCGCGAAGACAAAAATCTAGTTTTGGATCAAGAAGTTTGTCGCGAATACAAAAAACAAGTTTTGGATCAAAAAAATCAAGAATTTGGCCCCGAATACAAAAATCTAGTTTTGGATCAAGAAAATCAAGAATTTGGTCGCGAAGACAAAAATCTAGTTTTGGATCAAAAAATCAAGAATTTGGTCGCGAAGACAAAAATCTAGTTTTGGATCAAGAAAATCAAGAAGTGTGTCGCGAATACAAAAAACATGTTTTGGATCAAGAAAATCAAGAATTTGTTCGCGAAGACAAAAATCTAGTTTTGGATCAAGAAAATCAAGAAGTTTGTCGCGAATACAAAAAACAAGGTTGGGATCAAAAAAATCAAGAATTTGGTCCCGAATTCAAAAAACTAGTTTTGGATCAAGAAAATCAAGAATTTGGTCCCGAATACAAAAATCAAGTTTTGGATCAAAAAAATCAAGAATTTGGTCGAGAAGACAAAAATCTAGTTTTGGATCAAGAAAATCAAGAGCTGGGTCCCGAATACAAAAATCTAGTTTTGGATCAAGAAAAACAAGAATTTGGTCGCGAAGACAAAAATCTAGTTTTGGATCAAGAAAATCAAGAGCTGGGTCCCGAATACAAAAATCTAGTTTTGGATCAAGAAAATCAAGAATTTGGTCGCGAAGACAAAAATCTAGTTTTGGATCAAAAAAATCAAGAATTTGGTCCCGAATACAAAAATCTTGTTTTGGATCAAGAAAATCAAGAATTTGGTCCCGAAGACAAAAATCTAGTTTTGGATCAAGAAAATCAAGAGCTGGGTCCCGAATACAAAAATCTAGTTTTGGATCAAGAAAATCAAGAATTTGGTCGCGAAGACAAAAATCTAGTTTTGGATCAAAAAAATCAAGAATTTGGTCCCGAATACAAAAATCTTGTTTTGGATCAAGAAAATCAAGAATTTGGTCCCGAAGACAAAAATCTAGTTTTGGATCAAGAAAATCAAGAAGTGTGTCGCGAATACAAAAAACAAGTTTGGGATCAAAAAAATCAAGAATTTGGTCCCGAATTCAAAAAACTAGTTTTGGATCAAGAAAATCAAGAATTTGGTCCCGAATACAAAAATCTAGTTTTGGATCAAAAAAATCAAGAATTTGGTCGAGAAGACAAAAATCTAGTTTTGGATCAAGAAAATCAAGAGCTGGGTCCCGAATACAAAAATCTAGTTTTGGATCAAGAAAATCAAGAATTTGGTCGCGAAAACAAAAATCTAGTTTTGGATCAAAAAAATCAAGAATTTGGTCCCGAATTCAAAAAACTAGTTTTGGATCAAGAAAATCAAGAATTTGGTCCCGAATACAAAAATCTAGTTTTGGATCAAGAAAATCAAGAACTGGGTCCCGAATACAAAAAACATGTTTTGGATCAAGAAAATCAAGAATTTGGTCGCGAAGACAAAAATCTAGTTTTGGATCAAGAAATCAAGATGTGTGTCGCGAATACAAAAAACAAGTTTTGGATCAAAAAAATCAAGTATTTGGCCCCGAATACAAAAATATAGTTTTGGATCAAGAAAATCGAGAATTTGGTCGCGAAGACAAAAATCTAGTTTTGGATCAAAAAAATCAAGAATTTGGCCCCGAATACAAAAATCTAGTTTTGGATCAAGAAAATCAAGAATTTGGTCGCGAAGACAAAAATCTAGTTTTGGATCAAGAAAATCAAGAAGTGTGTCGCGAATACAAAAATCTAGTTTTGGATCAAAAAAATCATGAATTTGGTCCCGAAGACAAAAATCTAGTTTTGGATCAAGAAAATCAAGAGCTGGGTCCCGAATACAAAAATCTAGTTTTGGATCAAGAAAATCAAGAATTTGGTCGCGAAGACAAAAATCTAGTTTTGGATCAAAAAAATCAAGAATTTGGTCCCGAATACAAAAATCTAGTTTTGGATCAAGAAAATCAAGAATTTGGTCGCGAAGACAAAAATCTAGTTTTGGATCAAGAAAATCAAGAAGTGTGTCGCGAATACAAAAAACAAGTTTGGGATCAAAAAAATCAAGAATTTGGTCCCGAATTCAAAAAACTAGTTTTGGATCAAGAAAATCAAGAATTTGGTCCCGAATACAAAAATCTAGTTTTGGATCAAGAAAATCAAGAACTGGGTCCCGAATACAAAAAACATGTTTTGGATCATGAAAATCAAGAATTTGGTCGCGAAGACAAAAATCTAGTTTTGGATCAAGAAGTTTGTCGCGAATACAAAAAACAAGTTTTGGATCAAAAAAATCAAGAATTTGGCCCCGAATACAAAAATCTAGTTTTGGATCAAGAAAATCAAGAATTTGGTCGCGAAAACAAAAATCTAGTTTTGGATCAAAAAATCAAGAATTTGGTCGCGAAGACAAAAATCTAGTTTTGGATCAAGAAAATCAAGAAGTGTGTCGCGAATACAAAAAACATGTTTTGGATCAAGAAAATCAAGAATTTGTTCGCGAAGACAAAAATCTAGTTTTGGATCAAGAAAATCAAGAAGTTTGTCGCGAATACAAAAAACAAGGTTGGGATCAAAAAAATCAAGAATTTGGTCCCGAATTCAAAAAACTAGTTTTGGATCAAGAAAATCAAGAATTTGGTCCCGAATACAAAAATCAAGTTTTGGATCAAAAAAATCAAGAATTTGGTCGAGAAGACAAAAATCTAGTTTTGGATCAAGAAAATCAAGAGCTGGGTCCCGAATACAAAAATCTAGTTTTGGATCAAGAAAAACAAGAATTTGGTCGCGAAGACAAAAATCTAGTTTTGGATCAAGAAAATCAAGAGCTGGGTCCCGAATACAAAAATCTAGTTTTGGATCAAGAAAATCAAGAATTTGGTCGCGAAGACAAAAATCTAGTTTTGGATCAAAAAAATCAAGAATTTGGTCCAGAATACAAAAATCTTGTTTTGGATCAAGAAAATCAAGAATTTGGTCCCGAAGACAAAAATCTAGTTTTGGATCAAGAAAATCAAGAAGTGTGTCGCGAATACAAAAAACAAGTTTGGGATCAAAAAAATCAAGAATTTGGTCCCGAATTCAAAAAACTAGTTTTGGATCAAGAAAATCAAGAATTTGGTCCCGAATACAAAAATCTAGTTTTGGATCAAAAAAATCAAGAATTTGGTCGAGAAGACAAAAATCTAGTTTTGGATCAAGAAAATCAAGAGCTGGGTCCCGAATACAAAAATCTAGTTTTGGATCAAGAAAATCAAGAATTTGGTCGCGAAAACAAAAATCTAGTTTTGGATCAAAAAAATCAAGAATTTGGTCCCGAATTCAAAAAACTAGTTTTGGATCAAGAAAATCAAGAATTTGGTCCCGAATACAAAAATCTAGTTTTGGATCAAGAAAATCAAGAACTGGGTCCCGAATACAAAAAACATGTTTTGGATCAAGAAAATCAAGAATTTGGTCGCGAAGACAAAAATCTAGTTTTGGATCAAGAAATCAAGATGTGTGTCGCGAATACAAAAAACAAGTTTTGGATCAAAAAAATCAAGTATTTGGCCCCGAATACAAAAATATAGTTTTGGATCAAGAAAATCGAGAATTTGGTCGCGAAGACAAAAATCTAGTTTTGGATCAAAAAAATCAAGAATTTGGCCCCGAATACAAAAATCTAGTTTTGGATCAAGAAAATCAAGAATTTGGTCGCGAAGACAAAAATCTAGTTTTGGATCAAGAAAATCAAGAAGTGTGTCGCGAATACAAAAATCTAGTTTTGGATCAAAAAAATCATGAATTTGGTCCCGAAGACAAAAATCTAGTTTTGGATCAAGAAAATCAAGAGCTGGGTCCCGAATACAAAAATCTAGTTTTGGATCAATAAAATCAAGAATTTGGTCGCGAAGACAAAAATCTAGTTTTGGATCAAGAAAATCAAGAGCTGGGTCCCGAATACAAAAATCTAGTTTTGGATCAAGAAAATCAAGAATTTGGTCGCGAAGACAAAAATCTAGTTTTGGATCAAGAAAATCAAGAAGTGTGTCGCGAATACAAAAAACATGTTTTGGATCAAGAAAATCAAGAATTTGGTCGCGAAGACAAAAATCTAGTTTTGGATCAAGAAAATCAAGAATTTGGTCCGAAGACAAAAATCTAGTTTTGGATCAAGAAAATCAAGAATTTGGTCGCGAAGACAAAAATCTAGTTTTGGATCAAGAAAATCAAGAATTTGGTCCGAAGACAAAAATCTAGGTTTGGATCAAGAAGTGTGTCGCGAATACAAAAAACAAGTTTTGGATCAAAAAAATCAAGAATTTGGCCCCGAATACAAAAATCTAGTTTTGGATCAAGAAAATCAAGAATTTGGTCACGAAGACAAAAATCTAGTTTTGGATCAAAAAATCAAGAATTTGGTCGCGAAGACAAAAATCTAGTTTTGGATCAAGAAATCAAGAAGTGTGTCGCGAATACAAAAAACAAGTTTTGGATCAAAAAAATCAAGAATTTGGCCACGAATACAAAAATCTAGTTGTGGATCAAGAAAACCAAGAATTTGGTCGCGAAGACAAAAATCTAGTTTTGGATCAAGAAAATCAAGAAGTGTGTCGCGAATACAAAAAACTAGTTTTCGATCAAGAAAATCAAGAATTTGGTCCCGAATACAAAAACTAGTTTTGGATCACGAAGATTAAGAATTTGGTCCCGAATACAAAAATCTAGTTTTGGATCTAGAAAATCAAGAAGTGTGTCTCGAATACAAAAATCTAGTTGTGGATCAAGAAAATCAAGAATTTGGTCGCGAATACAAAAATCTAGTTTTGGATCAAAAAAATCAAGAATTTGGTCCCGAATACAAAAATCTAGTTTTGGATCAAAAAAATCAAGAATTTGGTCCCGAATACAAAAATCTAGTTTTGGATCAAGAAAATCAAGAATTTGGTCGCGAATACAAAAATCTTGTTTTGGATCAAGAAAATCAAGAATTTGGTCGCGAAAACAAAAATCTAGTTTTGGATCAAGAAAATCAAGAAGTGTGTCGCGAATACAAAAAACTAGTTTTCGATCAAGAAAATCAAGAATTTGGTCCCGAATACAAAAACTAGTTTTGGATCACGAAGATTAAGAATTTGGTCCCGAATACAAAAATCTAGTTTTGGATCTAGAAAATCAAGAAGTGTGTCTCGAATACAAAAATCTAGTTGTGGATCAAGAAAATCAAGAATTTGGTCGCGAATACAAAAATCTAGTTTTGGATCAAGAAAATCAAGAATTTGGTCGCGAAGACAAAAATCTAGTTTTGGATCAAAAAAATCAAGAATTTGGTCCCGAATACAAAAATCTAGTTTTGGATCAAGAAAATCAAGAATTTGGTCGCGAAGACAAAAATCTAGTTTTGGATCAAGAAAATCAAGAAGTGTGTCGCGAATACAAAAAACAAGTTTGGGATCAAAAAAATCAAGAACTTGGTCCCGAATTCAAAAAACTAGTTTTGGATCAAGAAAATCAAGAATTTGGTCCCGAATACAAAAATCTAGTTTTGGATCAAGAAAATCAAGAACTGGGTCCCGAATACAAAAAACATGTTTTGGATCATGAAAATCAAGAATTTGGTCCCGAATTCAAAAAACTAGTTTTGGATCAAGAAAATCAAGAATTTGGTCGCGAAGACAAAAATCTAGTTTTGGATCAAGAAAATCAAGAAGTGTGTCGCGAATACAAAAAACATGTTTTGGATCAAGAAAATCAAGAATTTGGTCGCGAAGACAAAAATCTAGTTTTGGATCAAGAAAATCAAGAAGTGTGTCGCGAATACAAAGATCTAGTTTGGATCAAAAAAATCAAGAATTTGGTCGAGAAGACAAAAATCTAGTTTTGGATCAAGAAAATCAAGAATTTGGTCGCGAAAACAAAAATCTAGTTTTGGATCAAAAAAATCAAGAATTTGGTCCCGAATTCAAAAAACTAGTTTCGGATCAAGAAAATCAAGAATTTGGTCCCGAATACAAAAATCTAGTTTTGGATCAAGAAAATCAAGAACTGGGTCCCGAATACAAAAAACATGTTTTGGATCAAGAAAATCAAGAATTTGGTCGCGAAGACAAAAATCTAGTTTTGGATCAAGAAATCAAGATGTGTGTCGCGAATACAAAAAACAAGTTTTGGATCAAAAAAATCAAGAATTTGGCCCCGAATACAAAAATCTAGTTTTGGATCAAGAAAATCAAGAATTTGGTCGCGAAGACAAAAATCTAGTTTTGGATCAAAAAAATCAAGAATTTGGCCCCGAATACAAAAATCTAGTTTTGGATCAAGAAAATGAAGAATTTGGTCGCGAAGACAAAAATCTAGTTTTGGATCAAGAAAATCAAGAAGTGTGTCGCGAAGACAAAAATCTAGTTCGGAATCAAGAAAATCAAGAATTTGGCGCCGAATACAAAAATCTAGTTTTGGATCAAGAAAATCAAGAAGTGTGTCGCGAATACAAAAAACATGTTTTGGATCAAGAAAATCAAGAATTTGTTCGCGAAGACAAAAATCTAGTTTTGGATCAAGAAAATCAAGAAATGTGTCGCGAATACAAAAAACAAGTTTGGGATAAAAAAAATCAAGAATTTGGTCCCGAATTCAAAAAACTAGTTTTGGATCAAGAAAATCAAGAATTTGGTCCCGAATACAAAAATCTAGTTTTGGATCAAAAAAATCAAGAATTTGGTCGAGAAGACAAAAATCTAGTTTTGGATCAAGAAAATCAAGAGCTGGGTCCCGAATACAAAAATCTAGTTTTGGATCAAGAAAAACAAGAATTTGGTCGCGAAGACAAAAATCTAGTTTTGGATCAAGAAAATCAAGAGCTGGGTCCCGAATACAAAAATCTAGTTTTGGATCAAGAAAATCAAGAATTTGGTCGCGAAGACAAAAATCTAGTTTTGGATCAAAAAAATCAAGAATTTGGTCCCGAATACAAAAATGTTGTTTTGGATCAAGAAAATCAAGAATTTGGTCCCGAAGACAAAAATCTAGTTTTGGATCAAGAAAATCAAGAAGTGTGTCGCGAATACAAAAAACAAGTTTGGGATCAAAAAAATCAAGAATTTGGTCCCGAATTCAAAAAACTAGTTTTGGATCAAGAAAATCAAGAATTTGGTCCCGAATACAAAAATCTAGTTTTGGATCAAAAAAATCAAGAATTTGGTCGAGAAGACAAAAATCTAGTTTTGGATCAAGAAAATCAAGAGCTGGGTCCCGAATACAAAAATCTAGTTTTGGATCAAGAAAATCAAGAATTTGGTCGCGAAAACAAAAATCTAGTTTTGGATCAAAAAAATCAAGAATTTGGTCCCGAATTCAAAAAACTAGTTTTGGATCAAGAAAATCAAGAATTTGGTCCCGAATACAAAAATCTAGTTTTGGATCAAGAAAATCAAGAACTGGGTCCCGAATACAAAAAACATGTTTTGGATCAAGAAAATCAAGAATTTGGTCGCGAAGACAAAAATCTAGTTTTGGATCAAGAAATCAAGATGTGTGTCGCGAATACAAAAAACAAGTTTTGGATCAAAAAAATCAAGTATTTGGCCCCGAATACAAAAATATAGTTTTGGATCAAGAAAATCGAGAATTTGGTCGCGAAGACAAAAATCTAGTTTTGGATCAAAAAAATCAAGAATTTGGCCCCGAATACAAAAATCTAGTTTTGGATCAAGAAAATCAAGAATTTGGTCGCGAAGACAAAAATCTAGTTTTGGATCAAGAAAATCAAGAAGTGTGTCGCGAATACAAAAATCTAGTTTTGGATCAAAAAAATCATGAATTTGGTCCCGAAGACAAAAATCTAGTTTTGGATCAAGAAAATCAAGAGCTGGGTCCCGAATACAAAAATCTAGTTTTGGATAAAGAAAATCAAGAATTTGGTCGCGAAGACAAAAATCTAGTTTTGGATCAAAAAAATCAAGAATTTGGTCCCGAATACAAAAATCTTGTTTTGGATCAAGAAAATCAAGAATTTGGTCGCGAAGACAAAAATCTAGTTTTGGATCAAGAAAATCAAGAGCTGGGTCCCGAATACAAAAATCTAGTTTTGGATCAAGAAAATCAAGAATTTGGTCGCGAAGACAAAAATCTAGTTTTGGATCAAGAAAATCAAGAAGTGTGTCGCGAATACAAAAAACATGTTTTGGATCAAGAAAATCAAGAATTTGGTCGCGAAGACAAAAATCTAGTTTTGGATCAAGAAAATCAAGAATTTGGTCCGAAGACAAAAATCTAGTTTTGGATCAAGAAGTGTCGCGAATACAAAAAACAAGTTTTGGATCAAAAAAATCAAGAATTTGGCCCCGAATACAAAAATCTAGTTTTGGATCAAGAAAATCAAGAATTTGGTCACGAAGACAAAAATCTAGTTTTGGATCAAAAAATCAAGAATTTGGTCGCGAAGACAAAAATCTAGTTTTGGATCAAGAAATCAAGAAGTGTGTCGCGAATACAAAAAACAAGTTTTGGATCAAAAAAATCAAGAATTTGGCCACGAATACAAAAATCTAGTTGTGGATCAAGAAAACCAAGAATTTGGTCGCGAAGACAAAAATCTAGTTTTGGATCAAGAAAATCAAGAAGTGTGTCGCGAATACAAAAAACTAGTTTTCGATCAAGAAAATCAAGAATTTGGTCCCGAATACAAAAACTAGTTTTGGATCACGAAGATTAAGAATTTGGTCCCGAATACAAAAATCTAGTTTTGGATCTAGAAAATCAAGAAGTGTGTCTCGAATACAAAAATCTAGTTGTGGATCAAGAAAATCAAGAATTTGGTCGCGAATACAAAAATCTAGTTTTGGATCAAAAAAATCAAGAATTTGGTCCCGAATACAAAAATCTAGTTTTGGATCAACAAAATCAAGAATTTGGTCCCGAATACAAAAATCTAGTTTTGGATCAAGAAAATCAAGAATTTGGTCGCGAATACAAAAATCTTGTTTTGGATCAAGAAAATCAAGAATTTGGTCGCGAAAACAAAAATCTAGTTTTGGATCAAGAAAATCAAGAAGTGTGTCGCGAATACAAAAAACTAGTTTTCGATCAAGAAAATCAAGAATTTGGTCCCGAATACAAAAACTAGTTTTGGATCACGAAGATTAAGAATTTGGTCCCGAATACAAAAATCTAGTTTTGGATCTAGAAAATCAAGAAGTGTGTCTCGAATACAAAAATCTAGTTGTGGATCAAGAAAATCAAGAATTTGGTCGCGAATACAAAAATCTAGTTTTGGATCAAGAAAATCAAGAATTTGGTCGCGAAGACAAAAATCTAGTTTTGGATCAAAAAAATCAAGAATTTGGTCCTGAATACAAAAATCTAGTTTTGGATCAAGAAAATCAAGAATTTGGTCGCGAAGACAAAAATCTAGTTTTGGATCAAGAAAATCAAGAAGTGTGTCGCGAATACAAAAAACAAGTTTGGGATCAAAAAAATCAAGAACTTGGTCCCGAATTCAAAAAACTAGTTTTGGATCAAGAAAATCAAGAATTTGGTCCCGAATACAAAAATCTAGTTTTGGATCAAGAAAATCAAGAACTGGGTCCCGAATACAAAAAACATGTTTTGGATCATGAAAATCAAGAATTTGGTCCCGAATTCAAAAAACTAGTTTTGGATCAAGAAAATCAAGAATTTGGTCGCGAAGACAAAAATCTAGTTTTGGATCAAGAAAATCAAGAAGTGTGTCGCGAATACAAAAAACATGTTTTGGATCAAGAAAATCAAGAATTTGGTCGCGAAGACAAAAATCTAGTTTTGGATCAAGAAAATCAAGAAGTGTGTCGCGAATACAAAGATCTAGTTTGGATCAAAAAAATCAAGAATTTGGTCGAGAAGACAAAAATCTAGTTTTGGATCAAGAAAATCAAGAATTTGGTCGCGAAAACAAAAATCTAGTTTTGGATCAAAAAAATCAAGAATTTGGTCCCGAATTCAAAAAACTAGTTTTGGATCAAGAAAATCAAGAATTTGGTCCCGAATACAAAAATCTAGTTTTGGATCAAGAAAATCAAGAACTGGGTCCCGAATACAAAAAACATGTTTTGGATCAAGAAAATCAAGAATTTGGTCGCGAAGACAAAAATCTAGTTTTGGATCAAGAAATCAAGATGTGTGTCGCGAATACAAAAAACAAGTTTTGGATCAAAAAAATCAAGAATTTGGCCCCGAATACAAAAATCTAGTTTTGGATCAAGAAAATCAAGAATTTGGTCGCGAAGACAAAAATCTAGTTTTGGATCAAAAAAATCAAGAATTTGGCCCCGAATACAAAAATCTAGTTTTGGATCAAGAAAATGAAGAATTTGGTCGCGAAGACAAAAATCTAGTTTTGGATCAAGAAAATCAAGAAGTGTGTCGCGAATACAAAAATCTAGTTTTGGATCAAAAAAATCATGAATTTGGTCCCGAAGACAAAAATCTAGTTTTGGATCAAGAAAATCAAGAGCTGGGTCCCGAATACAAAAATCTAGTTTTGGATCAAGAAAATCAAGAATTTGGTCGCGAAGACAAAAATCTAGTTTTGGATCAAAAAAATCAAGAATTTGGTCCCGAATACAAAAATCTAGTTTTGGATCAAGAAAATCAAGAATTTGGTCGCGAAGACAAAAATCTAGTTTTGGATCAAGAAAATCAAGAAGTGTGTCGCGAATACAAAAAACAAGTTTGGGATCAAAAAAATCAAGAATTTGGTCCCGAATTCAAAAAACTAGTTTTGGATCAAGAAAATCAAGAATTTGGTCCCGAATACAAAAATCTAGTTTTGGATCAAGAAAATCAAGAACTGGGTCCCGAATACAAAAAACATGTTTTGGATCATGAAAATCAAGAATTTGGTTGCGAAGACAAAAATCTAGTTTTGGATCAAGAAGTTTGTCGCGAATACAAAAAACAAGTTTTGGATCAAAAAAATCAAGAATTTGGCCCCGAATACAAAAATCTAGTTTTGGATCAAGAAAATCAAGAATTTGGTCGCGAAGACAAAAATCTAGTTTTGGATCAAAAAATCAAGAATTTGGTCGCGAAGACAAAAATCTAGTTTTGGATCAAGAAAATCAAGAAGTGTGTCGCGAATACAAAAAACATGTTTTGGATCAAGAAAATCAAGAATTTGTTCGCGAAGACAAAAATCTAGTTTTGGATCAAGAAAATCAAGAAGTTTGTCGCGAATACAAAAAACAAGGTTGGGATCAAAAAAATCAAGAATTTGGTCCCGAATTCAAAAAACTAGTTTTGGATCAAGAAAATCAAGAATTTGGTCCCGAATACAAAAATCAAGTTTTGGATCAAAAAAATCAAGAATTTGGTCGAGAAGACAAAAATCTAGTTTTGGATCAAGAAAATCAAGAGCTGGGTCCCGAATACAAAAATCTAGTTTTGGATCAAGAAAAACAAGAATTTGGTCGCGAAGACAAAAATCTAGTTTTGGATCAAGAAAATCAAGAGCTGGGTCCCGAATACAAAAATCTAGTTTTGGATCAAGAAAATCAAGAATTTGGTCGCGAAGACAAAAATCTAGTTTTGGATCAAAAAAATCAAGAATTTGGTCCAGAATACAAAAATCTTGTTTTGGATCAAGAAAATCAAGAATTTGGTCCCGAAGACAAAAATCTAGTTTTGGATCAAGAAAATCAAGAAGTGTGTCGCGAATACAAAAAACAAGTTTGGGATCAAAAAAATCAAGAATTTGGTCCCGAATTCAAAAAACTAGTTTTGGATCAAGAAAATCAAGAATTTGGTCCCGAATACAAAAATCTAGTTTTGGATCAAAAAAATCAAGAATTTGGTCGAGAAGACAAAAATCTAGTTTTGGATCAAGAAAATCAAGAGCTGGGTCCCGAATACAAAAATCTAGTTTTGGATCAAGAAAATCAAGAATTTGGTCGCGAAAACAAAAATCTAGTTTTGGATCAAAAAAATCAAGAATTTGGTCCCGAATTCAAAAAACTAGTTTTGGATCAAGAAAATCAAGAATTTGGTCCCGAATACAAAAATCTAGTTTTGGATCAAGAAAATCAAGAACTGGGTCCCGAATACAAAAAACATGTTTTGGATCAAGAAAATCAAGAATTTGGTCGCGAAGACAAAAATCTAGTTTTGGATCAAGAAATCAAGATGTGTGTCGCGAATACAAAAAACAAGTTTTGGATCAAAAAAATCAAGTATTTGGCCCCGAATACAAAAATATAGTTTTGGATCAAGAAAATCGAGAATTTGGTCGCGAAGACAAAAATCTAGTTTTGGATCAAAAAAATCAAGAATTTGGCCCCGAATACAAAAATCTAGTTTTGGATCAAGAAAATCAAGAATTTGGTCGCGAAGACAAAAATCTAGTTTTGGATCAAGAAAATCAAGAAGTGTGTCGCGAATACAAAAATCTAGTTTTGGATCAAAAAAATCATGAATTTGGTCCCGAAGACAAAAATCTAGTTTTGGATCAAGAAAATCAAGAGCTGGGTCCCGAATACAAAAATCTAGTTTTGGATCAAGAAAATCAAGAATTTGGTCGCGAAGACAAAAATCTAGTTTTGGATCAAGAAAATCAAGAGCTGGGTCCCGAATACAAAAATCTAGTTTTGGATCAAGAAAATCAAGAATTTGGTCGCGAAGACAAAAATCTAGTTTTGGATCAAGAAAATCAAGAAGTGTGTCGCGAATACAAAAAACATGTTTTGGATCAAGAAAATCAAGAATTTGGTCGCGAAGACAAAAATCTAGTTTTGGATCAAGAAAATCAAGAATTTGGTCCGAAGACAAAAATCTAGTTTTGGATCAAGAAAATCAAGAATTTGGTCGCGAAGACAAAAATCTAGTTTTGGATCAAGAAAATCAAGAATTTGGTCCGAAGACAAAAATCTAGTTTTGGATCAAGAAGTGTGTCGCGAATACAAAAAACAAGTTTTGGATCAAAAAAATCAAGAATTTGGCCCCGAATACAAAAATCTAGTTTTGGATCAAGAAAATCAAGAATTTGGTCACGAAGACAAAAATCTAGTTTTGGATCAAAAAATCAAGAATTTGGTCGCGAAGACAAAAATCTAGTTTTGGATCAAGAAATCAAGAAGTGTGTCGCGAATACAAAAAACAAGTTTTGGATCAAAAAAATCAAGAATTTGGCCACGAATACAAAAATCTAGTTGTGGATCAAGAAAACCAAGAATTTGGTCGCGAAGACAAAAATCTAGTTTTGGATCAAGAAAATCAAGAAGTGTGTCGCGAATACAAAAAACTAGTTTTCGATCAAGAAAATCAAGAATTTGGTCCCGAATACAAAAACTAGTTTTGGATCACGAAGATTAAGAATTTGGTCCCGAATACAAAAATCTAGTTTTGGATCTAGAAAATCAAGAAGTGTGTCTCGAATACAAAAATCTAGTTGTGGATCAAGAAAATCAAGAATTTGGTCGCGAATACAAAAATCTAGTTTTGGATCAAAAAAATCAAGAATTTGGTCCCGAATACAAAAATCTAGTTTTGGATCAAAAAAATCAAGAATTTGGTCCCGAATACAAAAATCTAGTTTTGGATCAAGAAAATCAAGAATTTGGTCGCGAATACAAAAATCTTGTTTTGGATCAAGAAAATCAAGAATTTGGTCGCGAAAACAAAAATCTAGTTTTGGATCAAGAAAATCAAGAAGTGTGTCGCGAATACAAAAAACTAGTTTTCGATCAAGAAAATCAAGAATTTGGTCCCGAATACAAAAACTAGTTTTGGATCACGAAGATTAAGAATTTGGTCCCGAATACAAAAATCTAGTTTTGGATCTAGAAAATCAAGAAGTGTGTCTCGAATACAAAAATCTAGTTGTGGATCAAGAAAATCAAGAATTTGGTCGCGAATACAAAAATCTAGTTTTGGATCAAGAAAATCAAGAATTTGGTCGCGAAGACAAAAATCTAGTTTTGGATCAAAAAAATCAAGAATTTGGTCCCGAATACAAAAATCTAGTTTTGGATCAAGAAAATCAAGAATTTGGTCGCGAAGACAAAAATCTAGTTTTGGATCAAGAAAATCAAGAAGTGTGTCGCGAATACAAAAAACAAGTTTGGGATCAAAAAAATCAAGAACTTGGTCCCGAATTCAAAAAACTAGTTTTGGATCAAGAAAATCAAGAATTTGGTCCCGAATACAAAAATCTAGTTTTGGATCAAGAAAATCAAGAACTGGGTCCCGAATACAAAAAACATGTTTTGGATCATGAAAATCAAGAATTTGGTCCCGAATTCAAAAAACTAGTTTTGGATCAAGAAAATCAAGAATTTGGTCGCGAAGACAAAAATCTAGTTTTGGATCAAGAAAATCAAGAAGTGTGTCGCGAATACAAAAAACATGTTTTGGATCAAGAAAATCAAGAATTTGGTCGCGAAGACAAAAATCTAGTTTTGGATCAAGAAAATCAAGAAGTGTGTCGCGAATACAAAGATCTAGTTTGGATCAAAAAAATCAAGAATTTGGTCGAGAAGACAAAAATCTAGTTTTGGATCAAGAAAATCAAGAATTTGGTCGCGAAAACAAAAATCTAGTTTTGGATCAAAAAAATCAAGAATTTGGTCCCGAATTCAAAAAACTAGTTTTGGATCAAGAAAATCAAGAATTTGGTCCCGAATACAAAAATCTAGTTTTGGATCAAGAAAATCAAGAACTGGGTCCCGAATACAAAAAACATGTTTTGGATCAAGAAAATCAAGAATTTGGTCGCGAAGACAAAAATCTAGTTTTGGATCAAGAAATCAAGATGTGTGTCGCGAATACAAAAAACAAGTTTTGGATCAAAAAAATCAAGAATTTGGCCCCGAATACAAAAATCTAGTTTTGGATCAAGAAAATCAAGAATTTGGTCGCGAAGACAAAAATCTAGTTTTGGATCAAAAAAATCAAGAATTTGGCCCCGAATACAAAAATCTAGTTTTGGATCAAGAAAATGAAGAATTTGGTCGCGAAGACAAAAATCTAGTTTTGGATCAAGAAAATCAAGAAGTGTGTCGCGAATACAAAAATCTAGTTTTGGATCAAAAAAATCATGAATTTGGTCCCGAAGACAAAAATCTAGTTTTGGATCAAGAAAATCAAGAGCTGGGTCCCGAATACAAAAATCTAGTTTTGGATCAAGAAAATCAAGAATTTGGTCGCGAAGACAAAAATCTAGTTTTGGATCAAAAAAATCAAGAATTTGGTCCCGAATACAAAAATCTTGTTTTGGATCAAGAAAATCAAGAATTTGGTCCCGAAGACAAAAATCTAGTTTTGGATCAAGAAAATCAAGAAGTGTGTCGCGAATACAAAAAACAAGTTTGGGATCAAAAAAATCAAGAATTTGGTCCCGAATTCAAAAAACTAGTTTTGGGTCAAGAAAATCAAGAATTTGGTCCCGAATACAAAAATCTAGTTTTGGATCAAGAAAATCAAGAACTGGGTCCCGAATACAAAAAACATGTTTTGGATCAAGAAAATCAAGAATTTGGTCCGAAGACAAAAATCTAGTTTTGGATCAAGAAGTGTGTCGCGAATACAAAAAACAAGTTTTGGATCAAAAAAATCAAGAATTTGGCCCCGAATACAAAAATCTAGTTTTGGATCAAGAAAATCAAGAATTTGGTCACGAAGACAAAAATCTAGTTTTGGATCAAAAAATCAAGAATTTGGTCGCGAAGACAAAAATCTAGTTTTGGATCAAGAAAATCAAGAGCTGGGTCCCGAATACAAAAATCTAGTTTTGGATCAAGAAAATCAAAAATTTGGTCGCGAAGACAAAAATCTAGTTTTGGATCAAGAAATCAAGAAGTGTGTCGCGAATACAAAAAACAAGTTTTGGATCAAAAAAATCAAGAATTTGGCCACGAATACAAAAATCTAGTTGTGGATCAAGAAAACCAAGAATTTGGTCGCGAAGACAAAAATCTAGTTTTGGATCAAGAAAATCAAGAAGTGTGTCGCGAATACAAAAAACTAGTTTTCGATCAAGAAAATCAAGAATTTGGTCCCGAATACAAAAACTAGTTTTGGATCACGAAGATTAAGAATTTGGTCCCGAATACAAAAATCTAGTTTTGGATCTAGAAAATCAAGAAGTGTGTCTCGAATACAAAAATCTAGTTGTGGATCAAGAAAATCAAGAATTTGGTCGCGAATACAAAAATCTAGTTTTGGATCAAAAAAATCAAGAATTTGGTCCCGAATACAAAAATCTAGTTTTGGATCAAAAAAATCAAGAATTTGGTCCCGAATACAAAAATCTAGTTTTGGATCAAGAAAATCAAGAATTTGGTCGCGAATACAAAAATCTTGTTTTGGATCAAGAAAATCAAGAATTTGGTCGCGAAAACAAAAATCTAGTTTTGGATCAAGAAAATCAAGAAGTGTGTCGCGAATACAAAAAACTAGTTTTCGATCAAGAAAATCAAGAATTTGGTCCCGAATACAAAAACTAGTTTTGGATCACGAAGATTAAGAATTTGGTCCCGAATACAAAAATCTAGTTTTGGATCTAGAAAATCAAGAAGTGTGTCTCGAATACAAAAATCTAGTTGTGGATCAAGAAAATCAAGAATTTGGTCGCGAATACAAAAATCTAGTTTTGGATCAAGAAAATCAAGAATTTGGTCGCGAAGACAAAAATCTAGTTTTGGATCAAAAAAATCAAGAATTTGGTCCCGAATACAAAAATCTAGTTTTGGATCAAGAAAATCAAGAATTTGGTCGCGAAGACAAAAATCTAGTTTTGGATCAAGAAAATCAAGAAGTGTGTCGCGAATACAAAAAACAAGTTTGGGATCAAAAAAATCAAGAATTTGGTCCCGAATTCAAAAAACTAGTTTTGGATCAAGAAAATCAAGAATTTGGTCCCGAATACAAAAATCTAGTTTTGGATCAAGAAAATCAAGAACTGGGTCCCGAATACAAAAAACATGTTTTGGATCATGAAAATCAAGAATTTGGTCGCGAAGACAAAAATTTGGTTTTGGATCAAGAAGTGTGTCGCGAATACAAAAAACAAGTTTTGGATCAAAAAAATCAAGAATTTGGCCCCGAATACAAAAATCAAGTTTTGGATCAAGAAAATCAAGAATTTGGTCGCGAAGACAAAAATCTAGTTTTGGATCAAAAAATCAAGAATTTGGTCGCGAAGACAAAAATCTAGTTTTGGATCAAGAAAATCAAGAAGTGTGTCGCGAATACAAAAATCTAGTTTTGGATCAAAAAAATCATGAATTTGGTCCCGAAGACAAAAATCTAGTTTTGGATCAAGAAAATCAAGAGCTGGGTCCCGAATACAAAAATCTAGTTTTGGATCAAGAAAATCAAGAATTTGGTCGCGAAGACAAAAATCTAGTTTTGGATCAAAAAAATCAAGAATTTGGTCCCGAATACAAAAATCTTGTTTTGGATCAAGAAAATCAAGAATTTGGTCCCGAAGACAAAAATCTAGTTTTGGATCAAGAAAATCAAGAAGTGTGTCGCGAATACAAAAAACAAGTTTGGGATCAAAAAAATCAAGAATTTGGTCCCGAATTCAAAAAACTAGTTTTGGGTCAAGAAAATCAAGAATTTGGTCCTGAATACAAAAATCTAGTTTTGGATCAAGAAAATCAAGAACTGGGTCCCGAATACAAAAAACATGTTTTGGATCAAGAAAATCAAGAATTTGGTCCGAAGACAAAAATCTAGTTTTGGATCAAGAAGTGTGTCGCGAATACAAAAAACAAGTTTTGGATCAAAAAAATCAAGAATTTGGCCCCGAATACAAAAATCTAGTTTTGGATCAAGAAAATCAAGAATTTGGTCACGAAGACAAAAATCTAGTTTTGGATCAAAAAATCAAGAATTTGGTCGCGAAGACAAAAATCTAGTTTTGGATCAAGAAAATCAAGAGCTGGGTCCCGAATACAAAAATCTAGTTTTGGATCAAGAAAATCAAAAATTTGGTCGCGAAGACAAAAATCTAGTTTTGGATCAAGAAATCAAGAAGTGTGTCGCGAATACAAAAAACAAGTTTTGGATCAAAAAAATCAAGAATTTGGCCACGAATACAAAAATCTAGTTGTGGATCAAGAAAACCAAGAATTTGGTCGCGAAGACAAAAATCTAGTTTTGGATCAAGAAAATCAAGAAGTGTGTCGCGAATACAAAAAACTAGTTTTCGATCAAGAAAATCAAGAATTTGGTCCCGAATACAAAAACTAGTTTTGGATCACGAAGATTAAGAATTTGGTCCCGAATACAAAAATCTAGTTTTGGATCTAGAAAATCAAGAAGTGTGTCTCGAATACAAAAATCTAGTTGTGGATCAAGAAAATCAAGAATTTGGTCGCGAATACAAAAATCTAGTTTTGGATCAAAAAAATCAAGAATTTGGTCCCGAATACAAAAATCTAGTTTTGGATCAAAAAAATCAAGAATTTGGTCCCGAATACAAAAATCTAGTTTTGGATCAAGAAAATCAAGAATTTGGTCGCGAATACAAAAATCTTGTTTTGGATCAAGAAAATCAAGAATTTGGTCGCGAAAACAAAAATCTAGTTTTGGATCAAGAAAATCAAGAAGTGTGTCGCGAATACAAAAAACTAGTTTTCGATCAAGAAAATCAAGAATTTGGTCCCGAATACAAAAACTAGTTTTGGATCACGAAGATTAAGAATTTGGTCCCGAATACAAAAATCTAGTTTTGGATCTAGAAAATCAAGAAGTGTGTCTCGAATACAAAAATCTAGTTGTGGATCAAGAAAATCAAGAATTTGGTCGCGAATACAAAAATCTAGTTTTGGATCAAGAAAATCAAGAATTTGGTCGCGAAGACAAAAATCTAGTTTTGGATCAAAAAAATCAAGAATTTGGTCCCGAATACAAAAATCTAGTTTTGGATCAAGAAAATCAAGAATTTGGTCGCGAAGACAAAAATCTAGTTTTGGATCAAGAAAATCAAGAAGTGTGTCGCGAATACAAAAAACAAGTTTGGGATCAAAAAAATCAAGAATTTGGTCCCGAATTCAAAAAACTAGTTTTGGATCAAGAAAATCAAGAATTTGGTCCCGAATACAAAAATCTAGTTTTGGATCAAGAAAATCAAGAACTGGGTCCCGAATACAAAAAACATGTTTTGGATCATGAAAATCAAGAATTTGGTCGCGAAGACAAAAATTTGGTTTTGGATCAAGAAGTGTGTCGCGAATACAAAAAACAAGTTTTGGATCAAAAAAATCAAGAATTTGGCCCCGAATACAAAAATCAAGTTTTGGATCAAGAAAATCAAGAATTTGGTCGCGAAGACAAAAATCTAGTTTTGGATCAAAAAATCAAGAATTTGGTCGCGAAGACAAAAATCTAGTTTTGGATCAAGAAAATCAAGAAGTGTGTCGCGAATACAAAAAACATGTTTTGGATCAAGAAAATCAAGAATTTGTTCGCGAAGACAAAAATCTAGTTTTGGATCAAGAAAATCAAGAAGTTTGTCGCGAATACAAAAAACAAGGTTGGGATCAGAAAAATCAAGAATTTGGTCCCGAATTCAAAAAACTAGTTTTGGATCAAGAAAATCAAGAATTTGGTCCCGAATACAAAAATCAAGTTTTGGATCAAAAAAATCAAGAATTTGGTCGAGAAGACAAAAATCTAGTTTTGGATCAAGAAAATCAAGAGCTGGGTCCCGAATACAAAAATCTAGTTTTGGATCAAGAAAATCAAGAATTTGGTCGCGAAGACAAAAATCTAGTTTTGGATCAAGAAAATCAAGAAGTGTGTCGCGAATACAAAAAACATGTTTTGGATCAAGAAAATCAAGAATTTGGTCGCGAAGACAAAAATCTAGTTTTGGATCAAGAAAATCAAGAAATGTGTCGCGAATACAAAAATCTAGTTTGGATCAAGAAAATCAAGAATTTGGTCGCGAAGACAAAAATCTAGTTTTGGATCAAAAAAATCAAGAATTTGGTCCCGAATACAAAAATCTTGTTTTGGATCAAGAAAATCAAGAATTTGGTCGAGAAGACAAAAATCTAGTTTTGGATCAAGAAAATCAAGAAGTGTGTCGCGAATACAAAAAACAAGTTTGGGATCAAAAAAATCAAGAATTTGGTCCCGAATTCAAAAAACTAGTTTTGGATCAAGAAAATCAAGAATTTGGTCCCGAATACAAAAATCTAGTTTTGGATCAAGAAAATCAAGAACTGGGTCCCGAATACAAAAAACATGTTTTGGATCAAGAAAATTAAGAATTTGGTCCGAAGACAAAAATCTAGTTTTGGATCAAGAAGTGTGTCGCGAATACAAAAAACAAGTTTTGGATCAAAAAAATCAAGAATTTGGCGCCGAATACAAAAATCTAGTTTTGGATCAAGAAAATCAAGAATTTGGTCACGAAGACAAAAATCTAGTTTTGGATCAAAAAATCAAGAATTTGGTCGCGAAGACAAAAATCTAGTTTTGGATCAAGAAAATCAAGAGCTGGGTCCCGAATACAAAAATCTAGTTTTGGATCAAGAAAATCAAAAATTTGGTCGCGAAGACAAAAATCTAGTTTTGGATCAAGAAATCAAGAAGTGTGTCGCGAATACAAAAAACAAGTTTTGGATCAAAAAAATCAAGAATTTGGCCCCGAATACAAAAATCTAGTTGTGGATCAAGAAAACCAAAAATTTGGTCGCGAAGACAAAAATCTAGTTCGGAATCAAGAAAATCAAGAATTTGGCCCCGAATACAAAAATCTAGTTTTGGATCAAGAAAATCAAGAAGTGTGTCGCGAATACAAAAAACATGTTTTGGATCAAGAAAATCAAGAATTTGTTCGCGAAGACAAAAATCTAGTTTTGGATCAAGAAAATCAAGAAATGTGTCGCGAATACAAAAAACAAGTTTGGGATAAAAAAAATCAAGAATTTGGTCCCGAATTCAAAAAACTAGTTTTGGATCAAGAAAATCAAGAATTTGGTCCCGAATACAAAAATCTAGTTTTGGATCAATAAAATCAAGAATTTGGTCGAGAAGACAAAAATCTAGTTTTGGATCAAGAAAATCAAGAGCTGGGTCCCGAATACAAAAATCTAGTTTTGGATCAAGAAAATCAAGAAGTGTGTCGCGAATACAAAAAACAAGTTTGGGATCAAAAAAATCAAGAATTTGGTCCCGAATTCAAAAAACTAGTTTTGGATCAAGAAAATCAAGAATTTGGTCCCGAATACAAAAATCTAGTTTTGGATCAAGAAAATCAAGAACTGGGTCCCGAATACAAAAAACATGTTTTGGATCAAGAAAATCAAGAATTTGGTCCGAAGACAAAAATCTAGTTTTGGATCAAGAAGTGTGTCGCGAATACAAAAAACAAGTTTTGGATCAAAAAAATCAAGAATTTGGCCCCGAATACAAAAATCTAGTTTTGGATCAAGAAAATCAAGAATTTGGTCGCGAAGACAAAAATCTAGTTTTGGATCAAGAAAATCAAGAAATGTGTCGCGAATACAAAAATCTAGTTTGGATCAAAAAAATCAAGAATTTGGTCGAGAAGACAAAAATCTAGTTTTGGATCAAGAAAATCAAGAGCTGGGTCCCGAATACAAAAATCTAGTTTTGGATCAAGAAAATCAAGAATTTGGTCGCGAAAACAAAAATCTAGTTTTGGATCAAAAAAATCAAGAATTTGGTCCCGAATTCAAAAAACTAGTTTTGGATCAAGAAAATCAAGAATTTGGTCCCGAATACAAAAATCTAGTTTTGGATCAAGAAAATCAAGAACTGGGTCCCGAATACAAAAAACATGTTTTGGATCAAGAAAATCAAGAATTTGGTCGCGAAGACAAAAATCTAGTTTTGGATCAAGAAATCAAGATGTGTGTCGCGAATACAAAAAACAAGTTTTGGATCAAAAAAATCAAGAATTTGGCCCCGAATACAAAAATCTAGTTTTGGATCAAGAAAATCGAGAATTTGGTCGCGAAGACAAAAATCTAGTTTTGGATCAAAAAAATCAAGAATTTGGCCCCGAATACAAAAATCTAGTTTTGGATCAAGAAAATCAAGAATTTGGTCGCGAAGACAAAAATCTAGTTTTGGATCAAGAAAATCAAGAAGTGTGTCGCGAATACAAAAAACAAGTTTTGGATCAAAAAAATCAAGAATTTGGCCCCGAATACAAAAATCTAGTTTTGGATCAAGAAAATCAAGAATTTGGTCACGAAGACAAAAATCTAGTTTTGGATCAAAAAATCAAGAATTTGGTCGCGAATACAAAAATCTAGTTTTGGATCAAGAAAATCAAGAGCTGGGTCCCGAATACAAAAATCTAGTTTTGGATCAAGAAAATCAAAAATTTGGTCGCGAAGACAAAAATCTAGTTTTGGATCAAGAAATCAAGAATTTGGTCACGAAGACAAAAATCTAGTTTGGATCAAAAAAATCAAGAATTTGGTCGAGAAGACAAAAATCTAGTTTTGGATCAAGAAAATCAAGAGCTGGGTCCCGAATACAAAAATCTAGTTTTGGATCAAGAAAATCAAGAATTTGGTCGCGAAAACAAAAATCTAGTTTTGGATCAAAAAAATCAAGAATTTGGTCCCGAATTCAAAAAACTAGTTTTGGATCAAGAAAATCAAGAATTTGGTCCCGAATACAAAAATCTAGTTTTGGATCAAGAAAATCAAGAACTGGGTCCCGAATACAAAAAACATGTTTTGGATCAAGAAAATCAAGAATTTGGTCGCGAAGACAAAAATCTAGTTTTGGATCAAGAAATCAAGATGTGTGTCGCGAATACAAAAAACAAGTTTTGGATCAAAAAAATCAAGAATTTGGCCCCGAATACAAAAATCTAGTTTTGGATCAAGAAAATCGAGAATTTGGTCGCGAAGACAAAAATCTAGTTTTGGATCAAAAAAATCCAGAATTTGGCCCCGAATACAAAAATCTAGTTTTGGATCAAGAAAATCAAGAATTTGGTCGCGAAGACAAAAATCTAGTTTTGGATCAAGAAAATCAAGAAGTGTGTCGCGAATACAAAAAACAAGTTTTGGATCAAAAAAATCAAGAATTTGGCCCCGAATACAAAAATCTAGTTTTGGATCAAGAAAATCAAGAATTTGGTCACGAAGACAAAAATCTAGTTTTGGATCAAAAAATCAAGAATTTGGTCGCGAAGACAAAAATCTAGTTTTGGATCAAGAAAATCAAGAGCTGGGTCCCGAATACAAAAATCTAGTTTTGGATCAAGAAAATCAAAAATTTGGTCGCGAAGACAAAAATCTAGTTTTGGATCAAGAAATCAAGAAGTGTGTCGCGAATACAAAAAACAAGTTTTGGATCAAAAAAATCAAGAATTTGGCCCCGAATACAAAAATCTAGTTGTGGATCAAGAAAACCAAAAATTTGGTCGCGAAGACAAAAATCTAGTTCGGAATCAAGAAAATCAAGAATTTGGCGCCGAATACAAAAATCTAGTTTTGGATCAAGAAAATCAAGAAGTGTGTCGCGAATACAAAAAACATGTTTTGGATCAAGAAAATCAAGAATTTGTTCGCGAAGACAAAAATCTAGTTTTGGATCAAGAAAATCAAGAAATGTGTCGCGAATACAAAAAACAAGTTTGGGATAAAAAAAATCAAGAATTTGGTCCCGAATTCAAAAAACTAGTTTTGGATCAAGAAAATCAAGAATTTGGTCCCGAATACAAAAATCTAGTTTTGGATCAAAAAAATCAAGAATTTGGTCGAGAAGACAAAAATCTAGTTTTGGATCAAGAAAATCAAGAGCTGGGTCCCGAATACAAAAATCTAGTTTTGGATCAAGAAAATCAAGAAGTGTGTCGCGAATACAAAAAACAAGTTTGGGATCAAAAAAATCAAGAATTTGGTCCCGAATTCAAAAAACTAGTTTTGGATCAAGAAAATCAAGAATTTGGTCCCGAATACAAAAATCTAGTTTTGGATCAAGAAAATCAAGAACTGGGTCCCGAATACAAAAAACATGTTTTGGATCAAGAAAATCAAGAATTTGGTCCGAAGACAAAAATCTAGTTTTGGATCAAGAAGTGTGTCGCGAATACAAAAAACAAGTTTTGGATCAAAAAAATCAAGAATTTGGCCCCGAATACAAAAATCTAGTTTTGGATCAAGAAAATCAAGAATTTGGTCGCGAAGACAAAAATCTAGTTTTGGATCCAGAAAATCAAGAAATGTGTCGCGAATACAAAAATCTAGTTTGGATCAAAAAAATCAAGAATTTGGTCGAGAAGACAAAAATCTAGTTTTGGATCAAGAAAATCAAGAATTTGGTCGCGAAGACAAAAATCTAGTTTTGGATCAAGAAATCAAGATGTGTGTCGCGAATACAAAAAACAAGTTTTGGATCAAAAAAATCAAGAATTTGGCCCCGAATACAAAAATCTAGTTTTGGATCAAGAAAATCGAGAATTTGGTCGCGAAGACAAAAATCTAGTTTTGGATCAAAAAAATCAAGAATTTGGCCCCGAATACAAAAATCTAGTTTTGGATCAAGAAAATCAAGAATTTGGTCGCGAAGACAAAAATCTAGTTTTGGATCAAGAAAATCAAGAAGTGTGTCGCGAATACAAAAAACAAGTTTTGGATCAAAAAAATCAAGAATTTGGCCCCGAATACAAAAATCTAGTTTTGGATCAAGAAAATCAAGAATTTGGTCACGAAGACAAAAATCTAGTTTTGGATCAAAAAATCAAGAATTTGGTCGCGAATACAAAAATCTAGTTTTGGATCAAGAAAATCAAGAGCTGGGTCCCGAATACAAAAATCTAGTTTTGGATCAAGAAAATCAAAAATTTGGTCGCGAAGACAAAAATCTAGTTTTGGATCAAGAAATCAAGAATTTGGTCACGAAGACAAAAATCTAGTTTGGATCAAAAAAATCAAGAATTTGGTCGAGAAGACAAAAATCTAGTTTTGGATCAAGAAAATCAAGAGCTGGGTCCCGAATACAAAAATCTAGTTTTGGATCAAGAAAATCAAGAATTTGGTCGCGAAAACAAAAATCTAGTTTTGGATCAAAAAAATCAAGAATTTGGTCCCGAATTCAAAAAACTAGTTTTGGATCAAGAAAATCAAGAATTTGGTCCCGAATACAAAAATCTAGTTTTGAATCAAGAAAATCAAGAACTGGGTCCCGAATACAAAAAACATGTTTTGGATCAAGAAAATCAAGAATTTGGTCGCGAAGACAAAAATCTAGTTTTGGATCAAGAAATCAAGATGTGTGTCGCGAATACAAAAAACAAGTTTTGGATCAAAAAAATCAAGAATTTGGCCCCGAATACAAAAATCTAGTTTTGGATCAAGAAAATCGAGAATTTGGTCGCGAAGACAAAAATCTAGTTTTGGATCAAAAAAATCAAGAATTTGGCCCCGAATACAAAAAACATGTTTTGGATCAAGAAAATCAAGAATTTGGTCGCGAAGACAAAAATCTAGTTTTGGATCAAGAAATCAAGATGTGTGTCGCGAATACAAAAAACAAGTTTTGGATCAAAAAAATCAAGAATTTGGCCCCGAATACAAAAATCTAGTTTTGGATCAAGAAAATCGAGAATTTGGTCGCGAAGACAAAAATCTAGTTTTGGATCAAAAAAATCAAGAATTTGGCCCCGAATACAAAAATCTAGTTTTGGATCAAGAAAATCAAGAATTTGGTCGCGAAGACAAAAATCTAGTTTTGGATCAAGAAAATCAAGAAGTGTGTCGCGAATACAAAAAACAAGTTTTGGATCAAAAAAATCAAGAATTTGGCCCCGAATACAAAAATCTAGTTTTGGATCAACAAAATCAAGAATTTGGTCACGAAGACAAAAATCTAGTTTTGGATCAAAAAATCAAGAATTTGGTCGCGAATACAAAAATCTAGTTTTGGATCAAGAAAATCAAGAGCTGGGTCCCGAATACAAAAATCTAGTTTTGGATCAAGAAAATAAAAAATTTGGTCGCGAAGACAAAAATCTAGTTTTGGATCAAGAAATCAAGAATTTGGTCACGAAGACAAAAATCTAGTTTGGATCAAAAAAATCAAGAATTTGGTCGAGAAGACAAAAATCTAGTTTTGGATCAAGAAAATCAAGAGCTGGGTCCCGAATACAAAAATCTAGTTTTGGATCAAGAAAATCAAGAATTTGGTCGCGAAAACAAAAATCTAGTTTTGGATCAAAAAAATCAAGAATTTGGTCCCGAATTCAAAAAACTAGTTTTGGATCAAGAAAATCAAGAATTTGGTCCCTAATACAAAAATCTAGTTTTGGATCAAGAAAATCAAGAACTGGGTCCCGAATACAAAAAACATGTTTTGGATCAAGAAAATCAAGAATTTGGTCGCGAAGACAAAAATCTAGTTTTGGATCAAGAAATCAAGATGTGTGTCGCGAATACAAAAAACAAGTTTTGGATCAAAAAAATCAAGAATTTGGCCCCGAATACAAAAATCTAGTTTTGGATCAAGAAAATCGAGAATTTGGTCGCGAAGACAAAAATCTAGTTTTGGATCAAAAAAATCAAGAATTTGGCCCCGAATACAAAAATCTAGTTTTGGATCAAGAAAATCAAGAATTTGGTCGCGAAGACAAAAATCTAGTTTTGGATCAAGAAAATCAAGAAGTGTGTCGCGAATACAAAAAACAAGTTTTGGATCAAAAAAATCAAGAATTTGGCCCCGAATACAAAAATCTAGTTTTGGATCAAGAAAATCAAGAATTTGGTCACGAAGACAAAAATCTAGTTTTGGATCAAAAAATCAAGAATTTGGTCGCGAAGACAAAAATCTAGTTTTGGATCAAGAAAATCAAGAGCTGGGTCCCGAATACAAAAATCTAGTTTTGGATCAAGAAAATCAAAAATTTGGTCGCGAAGACAAAAATCTAGTTTTGGATCAAGAAATCAAGAAGTGTGTCGCGAATACAAAAAACAAGTTTTGGATCAAAAAAATCAAGAATTTGGCCCCGAATACAAAAATCTAGTTGTGGATCAAGAAAACCAAAAATTTGGTCGCGAAGACAAAAATCTAGTTCGGAATCAAGAAAATCAAGAATTTGGCGCCGAATACAAAAATCTAGTTTTGGATCAAGAAAATCAAGAAGTGTGTCGCGAATACAAAAAACATGTTTTGGATCAAGAAAATCAAGAATTTGTTCGCGAAGACAAAAATCTAGTTTTGGATCAAGAAAATCAAGAAATGTGTCGCGAATACAAAAAACAAGTTTGGGATAAAAAAAATCAAGAATTTGGTCCCGAATTCAAAAAACTAGTTTTGGATCAAGAAAATCAAGAATTTGGTCCCGAATACAAAAATCTAGTTTTGGATCAAAAAAATCAAGAATTTGGTCGAGAAGACAAAAATCTAGTTTTGGATCAAGAAAATCAAGAGCTGGGTCCCGAATACAAAAATCTAGTTTTGGATCAAGAAAATCAAGAAGTGTGTCGCGAATACAAAAAACAAGTTTGGGATCAAAAAAATCAAGAATTTGGTCCCGAATTCAAAAAACTAGTTTTGGATCAAGAAAATCAAGAATTTGGTCCCGAATACAAAAATCTAGTTTTGGATCAAGAAAATCAAGAACTGGGTCCCGAATACAAAAAACATGTTTTGGATCAAGAAAATCAAGAATTTGGTCCGAAGACAAAAATCTAGTTTTGGATCAAGAAGTGTGTCGCGAATACAAAAAACAAGTTTTGGATCAAAAAAATCAAGAATTTGGCCCCGAATACAAAAATCTAGTTTTGGATCAAGAAAATCAAGAATTTGGTCGCGAAGACAAAAATCTAGTTTTGGATCAAGAAAATCAAGAAATGTGTCGCGAATACAAAAATCTAGTTTGGATCAAAAAAATCAAGAATTTGGTCGAGAAGACAAAAATCTAGTTTTGGATCAAGAAAATCAAGAGCTGGGTCCCGAATACAAAAATCTAGTTTTGGATCAAGAAAATCAAGAATTTGGTCGCGAAAACAAAAATCTAGTTTTGGATCAAAAAAATCAAGAATTTGGCCCCGAATACAAAAATCTAGTTTTGGATCAAGAAAATCGAGAATTTGGTCGCGAAGACAAAAATCTAGTTTTGGATCAAAAAAATCAAGAATTTGGCCCCGAATACAAAAATCTAGTTTTGGATCAAGAAAATCAAGAATTTGGTCGCGAAGACAAAAATCTAGTTTTGGATCAAGAAAATCAAGAAGTGTGTCGCGAATACAAAAAACAAGTTTTGGATCAAAAAAATCAAGAATTTGGCCCCGAATACAAAAATCTAGTTTTGGATCAAGAAAATCAAGAATTTGGTCACGAAGACAAAAATCTAGTTTTGGATCAAAAAATCAAGAATTTGGTCGCGAATACAAAAATCTAGTTTTGGATCAAGAAAATCAAGAGCTGGGTCCCGAATACAAAAATCTAGTTTTGGATCAAGAAAATCAAAAATTTGGTCGCGAAGACAAAAATCTAGTTTTGGATCAAGAAATCAAGAATTTGGTCACGAAGACAAAAATCTAGTTTGGATCAAAAAAATCAAGAATTTGGTCGAGAAGACAAAAATCTAGTTTTGGATCAAGAAAATCAAGAGCTGGGTCCCGAATACAAAAATCTAGTTTTGGATCAAGAAAATCAAGAATTTGGTCGCGAAAACAAAAATCTAGTTTTGGATCAAAAAAATCAAGAATTTGGTCCCGAATTCAAAAAACTAGTTTTGGATCAAGAAAATCAAGAATTTGGTCCCGAATACAAAAATCTAGTTTTGGATCAAGAAAATCAAGAACTGGGTCCCGAATACAAAAAACATGTTTTGGATCAAGAAAATCAAGAATTTGGTCGCGAAGACAAAAATCTAGTTTTGGATCAAGAAATCAAGATGTGTGTCGCGAATACAAAAAACAAGTTTTGGATCAAAAAAATCAAGAATTTGGCCCCGAATACAAAAATCTAGTTTTGGATCAAGAAAATCGAGAATTTGGTCGCGAAGACAAAAATCTAGTTTTGGATCAAAAAAATCAAGAATTTGGCCCCGAATACAAAAAACATGTTTTGGATCAAGAAAATCAAGAATTTGGTCGCGAAGACAAAAATCTAGTTTTGGATCAAGAAATCAAGATGTGTGTCGCGAATACAAAAAACAAGTTTTGGATCAAAAAAATCAAGAATTTGGCCCCGAATACAAAAATCTAGTTTTGGATCAAGAAAATCGAGAATTTGGCCCCGAATAAAAAAATCTAGTTTTGGATCAAAAAAATCAAGAATTTGGCCCCGAATACAAAAATCTAGTTTTGGATCAAGAAAATCAAGAATTTGGTCACGAAGACAAAAATCTAGTTTTGGATCAAAAAATCAAGAATTTGGTCGCGAAGACAAAAATCTAGTTTTGGATCAAGAAAATCAAGAATTTGGTCGCGAAGACAAAAATCTAGTTTTGGATCAAGAAAATCAAGAAGTGTGTCGCGAATACAAAAAACAAGTTTTGGATCAAAAAAATCAAGAATTTGGCCCCGAATACAAAAATCTAGTTTTGGATCAAGAAAATCAAGAATTTGGTCACGAAGACAAAAATCTAGTTTTGGATCAAAAAATCAAGAATTTGGTCGCGAAGACAAAAATCTAGTTTTGGATCAAGAAAATCAAGAGCTGGGTCCCGAATACAAAAATCTAGTTTTGGATCAAGAAAATCAAAAATTTGGTCGCGAAGACAAAAATCTAGTTTTGGATCAAGAAATCAAGAAGTGTGTCGCGAATACAAAAAACAAGTTTTGGATCAAAAAAATCAAGAATTTGGCCCCGAATACAAAAATCTAGTTGTGGATCAAGAAAACCAAAAATTTGGTCGCGAAGACAAAAATCTAGTTCGGAATCAAGAAAATCAAGAATTTGGCCCCGAATACAAAAATCTAGTTTTGGATCAAGAAAATCAAGAAGTGTGTCGCGAATACAAAAAACATGTTTTGGATCAAGAAAATCAAGAATTTGGTCGCGAAGACAAAAATCTAGTTTTGGATCAAGAAAATCAAGAAGTGTGTCGCGAATAAAAAGATCTAGTTTAGATCAAAAAAATCAAGAATTTGGTCGAGAAGACAAAAATCTAGTTTTGGATCAAGAAAATCAAGAATTTGGTCGCGAAAACAAAAATCTAGTTTTGGATCAAAAAAATCAAGAATTTGGTCCCGAATTCAAAAAACTAGTTTCGGATCAAGAAAATCAAGAATTTGGTCCCGAAGACAAAAATCTAGTTTTGGATCAAAAAAATCAAGAATTTGGTCCCGAATACAAAAATCTAGTTTTGAATCAAGAAAATCAAGAATTTGGTCGCGAAGACAAAAATCTAGTTTTGGATCAAAAAAATCAAGAATTTGGTCGCGAATACAAAAATCTAGTTTTGGATCGAGAAAATCAAGAAGTGTGTCGCGAAAACAAAAAACAAGTTTTGGAACCAAAAAATCAAGAATTTGTTCGCGAATACAAAAATCTAGTTTTGGATCAAGAAAATCAAGAATTTGGCCCCGAATACAAAAATCTAGTTTTGGATCAAGAAAAATAAGAATTTGGTCGCGAAGACAAAAAACTAGTTTTGGATCAAGAAAATCAAGAATTTGGTCGCGAAGACAAAAATCTAGTTTTGGATCAAGAAATCAAGAAGTGTGTCGCGAATACAAAAAACAAGTTTTGGATCAAAAAAATCAAGAATTTGGCCCCGAATACAAAAATCTTGTTTTGGATCAAGAAAATCAAGAATTTGGTCGCGAAGACAAAAATCTAGTTTTGGATCAAAAAAATCAAGAATTTGGCCCCGAATAAAAAAATCTAGTTTTGGATCAAGAAAATCAAGAATTTGGTCCCGAATACAAAAATCTAGTTGGGGATCAAGAAAATCAAGAATTTGGTCACGAAGACAAAAATCTAGTTTTGGATCAAAAAATCAAGAATTTGGTCGCGAAGACAAAAATCTAGTTTTGGATCAAGAAAATCAAGAATTTGGTCGCGAAGACAAAAATCTAGTTTTGGATCAAGAAAATCAAGAAGTGTGTCGCGAATACAAAAAACAAGTTTTGGATCAAAAAAATCAAGAATTTGGCCCCGAATACAAAAATCTAGTTTTGGATCAAGAAAATCAAGAATTTGGTCACGAAGACAAAAATCTAGTTTTGGATCAAAAAATCAAGAATTTGGTCGCGAAGACAAAAATCTAGTTTTGGATCAAGAAAATCAAGAGCTGGGTCCCGAATACAAAAATCTAGTTTTGGATCAAGAAAATCAAAAATTTGGTCGCGAAGACAAAAATCTAGTTTTGGATCAAGAAATCAAGAAGTGTGTCGCGAATACAAAAAACAAGTTTTGGATCAAAAAAATCAAGAATTTGGCCCCGAATACAAAAATCTAGTTGTGGATCAAGAAAACCAAAAATTTGGTCGCGAAGACAAAAATCTAGTTCGGAATCAAGAAAATCAAGAATTTGGCCCCGAATACAAAAATCTAGTTTTGGATCAAGAAAATCAAGAAGTGTGTCGCGAATACAAAAAACATGTTTTGGATCAAGAAAATCAAGAATTTGGTCGCGAAGACAAAAATCTAGTTTTGGATCAAGAAAATCAAGAAGTGTGTCGCGAATACAAAGATCTAGTTTAGATCAAAAAAATCAAGAATTTGGTCGAGAAGACAAAAATCTAGTTTTGGATCAAGAAAATCAAGAATTTGGTCGCGAAAACAAAAATCTAGTTTTGGATCAAAAAAATCAAGAATTTGGTCCCGAATTCAAAAAACTAGTTTCGGATCAAGAAAATCAAGAATTTGGTCCCGAAGACAAAAATCTAGTTTTGGATCAAAAAAATCAAGAATTTGGCCCCGAATACAAAAATCTAGTTTTGGATCAAGAAAATCAAGAATTTGGTCGCGAAGACAAAAAACTAGTTTTGGATCAAGAAAATCAAGAATTTGGTCGCGAAGACAAAAAACTAGTTTTGGATCAAAAAAGTCAAGAATTTGGCCCCGAATACAAAAATCTAGTTTTGGATCAAGAAAATCAAGAATTTGGCCCCGAATACAAAAATCTAGTTTTGGATCAAGAAAATCAAGAATTTGGTCGCGAAGACAAAAAACTAGTTTTGGATCAAGAAAATCAAGAATTTGGTCGCGAAGACAAAAATCTAGTTTTGGATCAAGAAATCAAGAAGTGTGTCGCGAATACAAAAAACAAGTTTTGGATCAAAAAAATCAAGAATTTGGCCCCGAATACAAAAATCTAGTTTTGGATCAAGAAAATCAAGAATTTGGTCGCGAAGACAAAAATCTAGTTTTGGATCAAAAAAATCAAGAATTTGGTCCCGAATACAAAAATCTAGTTTTGGATCAAGAAAATCAAGAATTTGGTCGCGAAGACAAAAATCTAGTTTTGGATCAAAAAAATCAAGAATTTGGCCCCGAATACAAAAATCTAGTTTTGGATCAAGAAAATCAAGAATTTGGTCCCGAATACAAAAAACAAGTTTTGGATCAAAAAAATCATGAATTTGGCCCCGAATACAAAAATCTAGTTTTGGATCAAGAAAATCAAGAATTTGGTCGCGAAGACAAAAATCTAGTTTTGGATCAAGAAAATCAAGAATTTGGTCCCGAATACAAAAATCTAGTTTTGGATCAAGAAAATCAAGAATTTGGTCGCGAAGACAAAAAACTAGTTTTGGATCAAAAAAATCAAGAATTTGGCCCCGAATACAAAAATCTAGTTTTGGATCAAGAAAATCAAGAATTTGGCCCCGAATACAAAAATCTAGTTTTGGATCAAGAAAATCAAGAATTTGGTCGCGAAGACAAAAAACTAGTTTTGGATCAAGAAAATCAAGAATTTGGTCGCGAAGACAAAAATCTAGTTTTGGATCAAGAAATCAAGAAGTGTGTCGCGAATACAAAAAACAAGTTTTGGATCAAAAAAATCAAGAATTTGGCCCCGAATACAAAAATCTTGTTTTGGATCAAGAAAATCAAGAATTTGGTCGCGAAGACAAAAATCTAGTTTTGGATCAAAAAAATCAAGAATTTGGCCCCGAATAAAAAAATCTAGTTTTGGATCAAGAAAATCAAGAATTTGGTCCCGAATACAAAAATCTAGTTGGGGATCAAGAAAATCAAGAATTTGGTCGCGAAGACAAAAATCTAGTTGTGGATCAAGAAAATCAAGAATTTGGTCGCGAAAACAAAAATCTAGTTCGGAATCAAGAAAATCAAGAATTTGGTCGCCAATACAAAAATCTAGTTTTTGATCAAGAAAATCAAGAATTTGGTCGCGAATACAAAAAACAAGTTTTGGATCGAGAAAATCAAGAATTTGGTCGCGAAGACAAAAATCTAGTTGTGGATCCAGAAAATCAAGAATTTGGTCGCGAAAACAAAAATCTAGTTCGGAATCAAGAAAATCAAGAATTTGGTCGCAAATACAAAAATCTAGTTTTGGATCATGAAAATCAAGAAGCGTGCCCCGAATACAAAAAACAAGTTTTGGATCAAGAAAATCAAGAATTTGGTCCCGAATACAAAAAACAAGTTTTGGATCAAAAAAATCATGAATTTGGCCCCGAATACAAAAATCTAGTTTTGGATCAAGAAAATCAAGAATATGGTCGCGAATACAAAAATCTAGTTTTGGATCAAAAAAATCAAGAATTTGGTCCCGAATACAAAAATCTAGTTTTGGATCAAGAAAATCAAGAATTTGGTCGCGAAGACAAGAAACTAGTTTTGGATCAAAAAAATCAAGAATTTGGCCCCGAATACAAAAATCTAGTTTTGGATCAAGAAAATCAAGAATTTGGCCCCGAATACAAAAATCTAGTTTTGGATCAAGAAAATCAAGAATTTGGTCGCGAAGACAAAAAACTAGTTTTGGATCAAGAAAATCAAGAATTTGGTCGCGAAGACAAAAATCTAGTTTTGGATCAAGAAATCAAGAAGTGTGTCGCGAATACAAAAAACAAGTTTTGGATCAAAAAAATCAAGAATTTGGCCCCGAATACAAAAATCTAGTTTTGGATCAAGAAAATCAAGAATTTGGTCGCGAAGTCAAAAATCTAGTTTTGGATCAAAAAAATCAAGAATTTGGCCCCGAATAAAAAAATCTAGTTTTGGATCAAGAAAATCAAGAATTTGGTCCCGAATACAAAAATCTAGTTGGGGATCAAGAAAATCAAGAATTTGGTCGCGAAGACAAAAATCTAGTTGTGGATCAAGAAAATCAAGAATTTGGTCGCGAAAACAAAAATCTAGTTCGGAATCAAGAAAATCAAGAATTTGGTCGCCAATACAAAAATCTAGTTTTTGATCAAGAAAATCAAGAATTTGGTCGCGAATACAAAAAACAAGTTTTGGATCGAGAAAATCAAGAATTTGGTCGCGAAGACAAAAATCTAGTTGTGGATCCAGAAAATCAAGAATTTGGTCGCGAAAACAAAAATCTAGTTCGGAATCAAGAAAATCAAGAATTTGGTCGCAAATACAAAAATCTAGTTTTGGATCATGAAAATCAAGAAGCGTGTCGCGAATACAAAAAACAAGTTTTGGATCAAGAAAATCAAGAATTTGGTCGCGAATACAAAAAACATGTTTGGGATCAAAAAAATCAAGAATTTGGTCCCGAATTCAAAAAACTAGTTTTGGATCAAGAAAATCAAGAATTTGGTCCCGAATACAAAAATCTAGATTTGGATCCAGAAAATCAAGAATTTGGTCCCGAATACAAAAAACTAGTTTTGGATCAAGAAAATCAAGAATTTGGTCGAGAAGACAAAAATCTAGTTTTGGATCAAGAAAATCAAGATCTGGGTCCCGAATACAAAAATCTAGTTTTGGATTAAGAAAATCAAGAATTTGGTCGCGAAGACAAAAATCTAGTTTTGGATCAAGAAAATCAAGAAGTGTGTCGCGAATACAAAAAACAAGTTTGGGATCAAAAAAATCAAGAATTTGGTCCCGAATTCCAAAAACTAGTTTTGGATCAAGAAAATCAAGAATTTGGTCCCGAATACAAAAATCTAGTTTTGGATCAAGAAAATCAAGAATTTGGTCGCGAAGACAAAAATCTAGTTTTGGATCAAAAAAATCAAGAATTTGGTCGCGAATACAAAAAACTAGTTCGGAATCAAGAAAATCAAGAATTTGGTCGCAAATACAAAAATGTAGTTTTTGATCAAGAAAATCAAGAATTTGGCCCCGAATACAAAAATCTAGTTTCGGATCAAGAAAATCAAGAATTTGGCCGCGAAGACAAAAATCTAGTTTTGGATCAAAAAAATCAAGAATTTGGTCCCGAATACAAAAATCTAGTTTTGAATCAAGAAAATCAAGAATTTGGTCGCGAAGACAAAAATCTAGTTTTGGATCAAAAAAATCAAGAATTTGGTCGCGAATACAAAAATCTAGTTTTGGATCGAGAAAATCAAGAAGTGTGTCGCGAATACAAAAAATATGTTTTGGATCCAGAAAATCAAGAATTTGTTCACGAAAACAAAAATCTAGTTTTGGATCAAGAAAATCAAAAAAGTGTGTCGCGAATACCAAAAACAAGTTTGGGATCAAAAAAATCAAGAATTTGGTCCCGAATTCAAAAAACTAGTTTTGGATCAAGAAAATCAAGAACTGGGTCCCGAATGCAAAAAACTAGTTTTGGATCACGAAAATTAAGAATTTGGTCGCGAATACAAAAATCTAGTTTTGGATCAAGAAAATCAAGAATATGGTCGCGAATACAAAAATCTAGTTGTGGATCAAGAAAATCAAGAATTTGGTCGCGAAAACAAAAAACAAGTTTTGGATCAAAAAAATCAAGAATTTGGCCCCGAATACAAAAATCTAGTTTTGGATCAAGAAAATCAAGAATTTGGTCGCGAAGACAAAAATCTAGTTTTGGATCAAAAAAATCAAGAATTTGGTCCCGAATACAAAAATCTAGTTTTGGATCAAGAAAATCAAGAATTTGGTCGCGAAGACAAAAAACTAGTTTTGGATCAAAAAAATCAAGAATTTGGCCCCGAATACAAAAATCTAGTTTTGGATCAAGAAAATCAAGAATTTGGCCCCGAATACAAAAATCTAGTTTTGGATCAAGAAAATCAAGAATTTGGTCGCGAAGACAAAAATCTAGTTTTGGATCAAAAAAATCAAGAATTTGGTCCCGAATACAAAAATCTAGTTTTGGATCAAGAAAATCAACAATTTGGTCGCGAAGACAAAAATCTAGTTTTGGATCAAAAAAATCAAGAATTTGGCCGCGAAGACAAAAATCTAGTTTTGGATCAAGAAAATCAAGAAGTGTGTCGCGAATACAAAAAACATGTTTTGGATCAAGAAAATCAAGAATTTGTTCGCGAAGACAAAAATCTAGTTTTGGATCAAGAAAATCAAGAAGTGTCTCGCGAATACAAAAAACATGTTTTGGATCAAGAAAATCAAGAATTTGGTCGCGAAGACAAAAATCTAGTTTTGGATCAAGAAAATGAAGAAGTGTGGCGCGAATAAAAAAAACAAGTTTGGGATCAAAAAAATCAAGGATTTGGTCCCGAATTCAAAAAACTAGTTTTGGATCAAGAAAATCAAGAATTTGGTCCCGAATACAAAAATCTAGTTTTGGATCAAGAAAATAAAGAATTTGGTCGCGAAGACAAAATTTTAGTTTTGGATCAAAAAAATCAAGAAGTGTGTCGCGAATACAAAAAACAAGTTTTGGATCAAAAAAATCAAGAATTTGGCCCCGAATACAAAAATCTAGTTTTGGATCAAGAAAATCAAGAATTTGGTCGCGAAGACAAAAATCTAGTTTTGGATCAAAAAAATCAAGAATTTGGTCCAGAATACAAAAATCTAGTTTTGGATCAAGAAAATCAAGAATTTGGTCGCGAAGACAAAAATCTAGTTTTGGATCAAAAAAATCAAGAATTTGGCCCCGAATACAAAAATCTAGTTTTGGATCAAGAAAATCAAGAATTTGGTCCCGAATACAAAAATCTAGTTGGGGATCAAGAAAATCAAGAATTTGGTCGCGAAGACAAAAATCTAGTTGTGGATCAAGAAAATCAAGAATTTGGTCGCGAAAACAAAAATCTAGTTCCGAATCAAGAAAATCAAGAATTTGGTCGCAAATACAAAAATCTAGTTTTGGATCAAGAAAATCAAGAAGCGTGTCGCGAATACAAAAAACAAGTTTTGGATCAGGAAAATCAAGAATTTGGTCGCGAATACAAAAAACAAGTTTTGGATCAAGAAAATCAAGAATTTGGTCGCGAAGACAAAAATCTAGTTGTGGATCAAGAAAATCAAGAATTTGGTCGCGAAAACAAAAATCTAGTTCGGAATCAAGAAAATCAAGAATTTGGTCGCAAATACAAAAATCTAGTTTTGGATCAAGAAAATCAAGAAGCGTGTCGCGAATACAAAAAACAAGTTTTGGATCAAGAAAATCAAGAATTTGGTCGCGAATACAAAAAACATGTTTGGGATCAAAAAAATCAAGAATTTGGTCCCGAATTCAAAAAACTAGTTTTGGATCAAGAAAATCAAGAATTTGGTCCCGAATACAAAAATCTAGATTTGGATCCAGAAAATCAAGAATTTGGTCCCGAATACAAAAAACTAGTTTTGGATCAAGACAATCAAGAATTTGGTCGAGAAGACAAAAATCTAGTTTTGGATCAAGAAAATCAAGAGCTGGGTCCCGAATACAAAAATCTAGTTTTGGATCAAGAAAATCAAGAATTTGGTCGCGAAGACAAAAATCTAGTTTTGGATCAAGAAAATCAAGAAGTGTATCGCGAATACAAAAAACAAGTTTGGGATCAAAAAAATCAAGAATTTGGTCCCGAATTCAAAAAACTAGTTTTGGATCAAGAAAATCAAGAATTTGGTCCCGAATACAAAAATCTAGTTTTGGATCAAGAAAATCAAGAATTTGGTCGCGAAGACAAAAATCTAGTTTTGGATCAAAAAAATCAAGAATTTGGTCGCGAAGACAAAAATCTAGTTTTGGATCAAGAAATCAAGAAGTGTGTCGCGAATACAAAAAACAAGTTTTGGATCAAAAAAATCAAGAATTTGGCCCCGAATACAAAAATCTAGTTTTGGATCAAGAAAATCAAGAATTTGGTCGCGAAAACAAAAATCTAGTTTTGGATCAAAAAAATCAAGAATTTGGTCGCGAATACAAAAATCTAGTTCGGAATCAAGAAAATCAAGAATTTGGTCGCAAATACAAAAATGTAGTTTTTGATCAAGAAAATCAAGAATTTGGCCCCGAATACAAAAATCTAGTTTCGGATCAAGAAAATCAAGAATTTGGCCGCGAAGACAAAAATCTAGTTTTGGATCAAAAAAATCAAGAATTTGGTCCCGAATACAAAAATCTAGTTTTGAATCAAGAAAATCAAGAATTTGGTCGCGAAGACAAAAATCTAGTTTTGGATCAAAAAAATCAAGAATTTGGTCGCGAATACAAAAATCTAGTTTTGGATCGAGAAAATCAAGAAGTGTGTCGCGAATACAAAAAATATGTTTTGGATCCAGAAAATCAAGAATTTGTTCACGAAAACAAAAATCTAGTTTTGGATCAAGAAAATCAAAAAAGTGTGTCGCGAATACCAAAAACAAGTTTGGGATCAAAAAAATCAAGAATTTGGTCCCGAATTCAAAAAACTAGTTTTGGATCAAGAAAATCAAGAACTGGGTCCCGAATGCAAAAAACTAGTTTTGGATCACGAAAATTAAGAATTTGGTCGCGAATACAAAAATCTAGTTTTGGATCAAGAAAATCAAGAATATGGTCGCGAATACAAAAATCTAGTTGTGGATCAAGAAAATCAAGAATTTGGTCGCGAAAACAAAAAACAAGTTTTGGATCAAAAAAATCAAGAATTTGGCCCCGAATACAAAAATCTAGTTTTGGATCAAGAAAATCAAGAATTTGGTCGCGAAGACAAAAATCTAGTTTTGGATCAAAAAAATCAAGAATTTGGTCCCGAATACAAAAATCTAGTTTTGGATCAAGAAAATCAAGAATTTGGTCGCGAAGACAAAAAACTAGTTTTGGATCAAAAAAATCAAGAATTTGGCCCCGAATACAAAAATCTAGTTTTGGATCAAGAAAATCAAGAATTTGGCCCCGAATACAAAAATCTAGTTTTGGATCAAGAAAATCAAGAATTTGGTCGCGAAGACAAAAATCTAGTTTTGGATCAAAAAAATCAAGAATTTGGTCCCGAATACAAAAATCTAGTTTTGGATCAAGAAAATCAACAATTTGGTCGCGAAGACAAAAATCTAGTTTTGGATCAAAAAAATCAAGAATTTGGCCGCGAAGACAAAAATCTAGTTTTGGATCAAGAAAATCAAGAAGTGTGTCGCGAATACAAAAAACATGTTTTGGATCAAGAAAATCAAGAATTTGTTCGCGAAGACAAAAATCTAGTTTTGGATCAAGAAAATCAAGAAGTGTCTCGCGAATACAAAAAACATGTTTTGGATCAAGAAAATCAAGAATTTGGTCGCGAAGACAAAAATCTAGTTTTGGATCAAGAAAATGAAGAAGTGTGTCGCGAATAAAAAAAAACAAGTTTGGGATCAAAAAAATCAAGGATTTGGTCCCGAATTCAAAAAACTAGTTTTGGATCAAGAAAATCAAGAATTTGGTCCCGAATACAAAAATCTAGTTTTGGATCAAGAAAATAAAGAATTTGGTCGCGAAGACAAAATTTTAGTTTTGGATCAAAAAAATCAAGAAGTGTGTCGCGAATACAAAAAACAAGTTTTGGATCAAAAAAATCAAGAATTTGGCCCCGAATACAAAAATCTAGTTTTGGATCAAGAAAATCAAGAATTTGGTCGCGAAGACAAAAATCTAGTTTTGGATCAAAAAAATCAAGAATTTGGTCCAGAATACAAAAATCTAGTTTTGGATCAAGAAAATCAAGAATTTGGTCGCGAAGACAAAAATCTAGTTTTGGATCAAAAAAATCAAGAATTTGGCCCCGAATACAAAAATCTAGTTTTGGATCAAGAAAATCAAGAATTTGGTCCCGAATACAAAAATCTAGTTGGGGATCAAGAAAATCAAGAATTTGGTCGCGAAGACAAAAATCTAGTTGTGGATCAAGAAAATCAAGAATTTGGTCGCGAAAACAAAAATCTAGTTCCGAATCAAGAAAATCAAGAATTTGGTCGCAAATACAAAAATCTAGTTTTGGATCAAGAAAATCAAGAAGCGTGTCGCGAATACAAAAAACAAGTTTTGGATCAGGAAAATCAAGAATTTGGTCGCGAATACAAAAAACAAGTTTTGGATCAAGAAAATCAAGAATTTGGTCGCGAAGACAAAAATCTAGTTGTGGATCAAGAAAATCAAGAATTTGGTCGCGAAAACAAAAATCTAGTTCGGAATCAAGAAAATCAAGAATTTGGTCGCAAATACAAAAATCTAGTTTTGGATCAAGAAAATCAAGAAGCGTGTCGCGAATACAAAAAACAAGTTTTGGATCAAGAAAATCAAGAATTTGGTCGCGAATACAAAAAACATGTTTGGGATCAAAAAAATCAAGAATTTGGTCCCGAATTCAAAAAACTAGTTTTGGATCAAGAAAATCAAGAATTTGGTCCCGAATACAAAAATCTAGATTTGGATCCAGAAAATCAAGAATTTGGTCCCGAATACAAAAAACTAGTTTTGGATCAAGAAAATCAAGAATTTGGTCGAGAAGACAAAAATCTAGTTTTGGATCAAGAAAATCAAGAGCTGGGTCCCGAATACAAAAATCTAGTTTTGGATCAAGAAAAACAAGAATTTGGTCGCGAAGACAAAAATCTAGTTTTGGATCAAGAAAATCAAGAAGTGTCTCGCGAATACAAAAAACAAGTTTGGGATCAAAAAAATCAAGAATTTGGTCCCGAATTCAAAAAACTAGTTTTGGATCAAGAAAATCAAGAATTTGGTCCCGAATACAAAAATCTAGTTTTGGATCAAGAAAATCAAGAATTTGGTCGCGAAGACAAAAATCTAGTTTTGGATCAAAAAAATCAAGAATTTGGTCGCGAAGACAAAAATCTAGTTTTGGATCAAGAAATCAAGAAGTGTGTCGCGAATACAAAAAACAAGTTTTGGATCAAAAAAATCAAGAATTTGGCCCCGAATACAAAAATCTAGTTTTGGATCAAGAAAATCAAGAATTTGGTCGCGAAGACAAAAATCTAGTTTTGGATCAAAAAAATCAAGAATTTGGTCCCGAATACAAAAATCTAGTTTTGAATCAAGAAAATCAAGAATTTGGTCGCGAAGACAAAAATCTAGTTTTGGATCAAAAAAATCAAGAATTTGGTCGCGAATACAAAAATCTAGTTTTGGATCAAGAAAATCAAGAAGTGTGTCGCGAATACAAAAAACATGTTTTGGATCAAGAAAATCAAGAATTTGTTCGCGAAAACAAAAGTCTAGTTTTGGATCAAAAAAATCAAGAATTTGGCCCCGAATACAAAAATCTAGTTTTGGATCAAGAAAATCAAGAATTTGGTCGCGAATACAAAAATCTTGTTTTGGATCAAGAAAATCAAGAAGTGTGTCGCGAATACAAAAAACATGTTTTGGATCAAGAAAATCAAGAATTTGGTCGCGAAGACAAAAATCTAGTTTTGGATCAAAAAAATCAAGAATTTGGCCCCGAATACAAAAATCTAGTTTTGGATCAAGAAAATCAAGAATTTGGTCCCGAATACAAAAATCTATTTGGGGATCAAGAAAATCAAGAATTTGGTCGCGAAGACAAAAATCTAGTTGTGGATCAAGAAAATCAAGAATTTGGTCCCGAATACAAAAATCTAGTTCCGAATCAAGAAAATCAAGAATTTGGCTCCGAATACAAAAATCTAGTTTCGGATCAAGAAAATCAAGAATTTGGCCGCGAAGACAAAAATCTAGTTTTGGATCAAAAAAATCAAGAATTTGGTCCCGAATACAAAAATCTAGTTTTGAATCAAGAAAATCAAGAATTTGGTCGCGAAGACAAAAATCTAGTTTTGGATCAAAAAAATCAAGAATTTGGTCGCGAATACAAAAATCTAGTTTTGGATCGAGAAAATCAAGAAGTGTGTCGCGAATACAAAAAATATGTTTTGGATCCAGAAAATCAAGAATTTGTTCACGAAAACAAAAATCTAGTTTTGGATCAAGAAAATCAAAAAAGTGTGTCGCGAATACCAAAAACAAGTTTGGGATCAAAAAAATCAAGAATTTGGTCCCGAATTCAAAAAACTAGTTTTGGATCAAGAAAATCAAGAACTGGGTCCCGAATGCAAAAAACTAGTTTTGGATCACGAAAATTAAGAATTTGGTCGCGAATACAAAAATCTAGTTTTGGATCAAAAAAATCAAGAATTTGGTCGCGAAGACAAAAATCTAGTTGTGGATCAAGAAAATCAAGAATTTGGTCGCGAAAACAAAAAACAAGTTTTGGATCAAAAAAATCAAGAATTTGGCCCCGAATACAAAAATCTAGTTTTGGATCAAGAAAATCAAGAATTTGGTCGCGAAGACAAAAATCTAGTTTTGGATCAAAAAAATCAAGAATTTGGTCCCGAATACAAAAATCTAGTTTTGGATCAAGAAAATCAAGAATTTGGTCGCGAAGACAAAAAACTAGTTTTGGATCAAAAAAATCAAGAATTTGGCCCCGAATACAAAAATCTAGTTTTGGATCAAGAAAATCAAGAATTTGGCCCCGAATACAAAAATCTAGTTTTGGATCAAGAAAATCAAGAATTTGGTCGCGAAGACAAAAATCTAGTTTTGGATCAAAAAAATCAAGAATTTGGTCCCGAATACAAAAATCTAGTTTTGGATCAAGAAAATCAACAATTTGGTCGCGAAGACAAAAATCTAGTTTTGGATCAAAAAAATCAAGAATTTGGCCGCGAAGACAAAAATCTAGTTTTGGATCAAGAAAATCAAGAAGTGTGTCGCGAATACAAAAAACATGTTTTGGATCAAGAAAATCAAGAATTTGTTCGCGAAGACAAAAATCTAGTTTTGGATCAAGAAAATCAAGAAGTGTCTCGCGAATACAAAAAACATGTTTTGGATCAAGAAAATCAAGAATTTGGTCGCGAAGACAAAAATCTAGTTTTGGATCAAGAAAATGAAGAAGTGTGTCGCGAATAAAAAAAAACAAGTTTGGGATCAAAAAAATCAAGGATTTGGTCCCGAATTCAAAAAACTAGTTTTGGATCAAGAAAATCAAGAATTTGGTCCCGAATACAAAAATCTAGTTTTGGATCAAGAAAATAAAGAATTTGGTCGCGAAGACAAAATTTTAGTTTTGGATCAAAAAAATCAAGAAGTGTGTCGCGAATACAAAAAACAAGTTTTGGATCAAAAAAATCAAGAATTTGGCCCCGAATACAAAAATCTAGTTTTGGATCAAGAAAATCAAGAATTTGGTCGCGAAGACAAAAATCTAGTTTTGGATCAAAAAAATCAAGAATTTGGTCCAGAATACAAAAATCTAGTTTTGGATCAAGAAAATCAAGAATTTGGTCGCGAAGACAAAAATCTAGTTTTGGATCAAAAAAATCAAGAATTTGGCCCCGAATACAAAAATCTAGTTTTGGATCAAGAAAATCAAGAATTTGGTCCCGAATACAAAAATCTAGTTGGGGATCAAGAAAATCAAGAATTTGGTCGCGAAGACAAAAATCTAGTTGTGGATCAAGAAAATCAAGAATTTGGTCGCGAAAACAAAAATCTAGTTCCGAATCAAGAAAATCAAGAATTTGGTCGCAAATACAAAAATCTAGTTTTGGATCAAGAAAATCAAGAAGCGTGTCGCGAATACAAAAAACAAGTTTTGGATCAGGAAAATCAAGAATTTGGTCGCGAATACAAAAAACAAGTTTTGGATCAAGAAAATCAAGAATTTGGTCGCGAAGACAAAAATCTAGTTGTGGATCAAGAAAATCAAGAATTTGGTCGCGAAAACAAAAATCTAGTTCGGAATCAAGAAAATCAAGAATTTGGTCGCAAATACAAAAATCTAGTTTTGGATCAAGAAAATCAAGAAGCGTGTCGCGAATACAAAAAACAAGTTTTGGATCAAGAAAATCAAGAATTTGGTCGCGAATACAAAAAACATGTTTGGGATCAAAAAAATCAAGAATTTGGTCCCGAATTCAAAAAACTAGTTTTGGATCAAGAAAATCAAGAATTTGGTCCCGAATACAAAAATCTAGATTTGGATCCAGAAAATCAAGAATTTGGTCCCGAATACAAAAAACTAGTTTTGGATCAAGAAAATCAAGAATTTGGTCGAGAAGACAAAAATCTAGTTTTGGATCAAGAAAATCAAGAGCTGGGTCCCGAATACAAAAATCTAGTTTTGGATCAAGAAAAACAAGAATTTGGTCGCGAAGACAAAAATCTAGTTTTGGATCAAGAAAATCAAGAAGTGTCTCGCGAATACAAAAAACAAGTTTGGGATCAAAAAAATCAAGAATTTGGTCCCGAATTCAAAAAACTAGTTTTGGATCAAGAAAATCAAGAATTTGGTCCCGAATACAAAAATCTAGTTTTGGATCAAGAAAATCAAGAATTTGGTCGCGAAGACAAAAATCTAGTTTTGGATCAAAAAAATCAAGAATTTGGTCGCGAAGACAAAAATCTAGTTTTGGATCAAGAAATCAAGAAGTGTGTCGCGAATACAAAAAACAAGTTTTGGATCAAAAAAATCAAGAATTTGGCCCCGAATACAAAAATCTAGTTTTGGATCAAGAAAATCAAGAATTTGGTCGCGAAGACAAAAATCTAGTTTTGGATCAAAAAAATCAAGAATTTGGTCCCGAATACAAAAATCTAGTTTTGAATCAAGAAAATCAAGAATTTGGTCGCGAAGACAAAAATCTAGTTTTGGATCAAAAAAATCAAGAATTTGGTCGCGAATACAAAAATCTAGTTTTGGATCAAGAAAATCAAGAAGTGTGTCGCGAATACAAAAAACATGTTTTGGATCAAGAAAATCAAGAATTTGTTCGCGAAAACAAAAGTCTAGTTTTGGATCAAAAAAATCAAGAATTTGGCCCCGAATACAAAAATCTAGTTTTGGATCAAGAAAATCAAGAATTTGGTCGCGAATACAAAAATCTTGTTTTGGATCAAGAAAATCAAGAAGTGTGTCGCGAATACAAAAAACATGTTTTGGATCAAGAAAATCAAGAATTTGGTCGCGAAGACAAAAATCTAGTTTTGGATCAAAAAAATCAAGAATTTGGCCCCGAATACAAAAATCTAGTTTTGGATCAAGAAAATCAAGAATTTGGTCCCGAATACAAAAATCTATTTGGGGATCAAGAAAATCAAGAATTTGGTCGCGAAGACAAAAATCTAGTTGTGGATCAAGAAAATCAAGAATTTGGTCCCGAATACAAAAATCTAGTTCCGAATCAAGAAAATCAAGAATTTGGCTCCGAATACAAAAATCTAGTTTCGGATCAAGAAAATCAAGAATTTGGCCGCGAAGACAAAAATCTAGTTTTGGATCAAAAAAATCAAGAATTTGGTCCCGAATACAAAAATCTAGTTTTGAATCAAGAAAATCAAGAATTTGGTCGCGAAGACAAAAATCTAGTTTTGGATCAAAAAAATCAAGAATTTGGTCGCGAATACAAAAATCTAGTTTTGGATCGAGAAAATCAAGAAGTGTGTCGCGAATACAAAAAATATGTTTTGGATCCAGAAAATCAAGAATTTGTTCACGAAAACAAAAATCTAGTTTTGGATCAAGAAAATCAAAAAAGTGTGTCGCGAATACCAAAAACAAGTTTGGGATCAAAAAAATCAAGAATTTGGTCCCGAATTCAAAAAACTAGTTTTGGATCAAGAAAATCAAGAACTGGGTCCCGAATGCAAAAAACTAGTTTTGGATCACGAAAATTAAGAATTTGGTCGCGAATACAAAAATCTAGTTTTGGATCAAAAAAATCAAGAATTTGGTCGCGAAGACAAAAATCTAGTTGTGGATCAAGAAAATCAAGAATTTGGTCGCGAAAACAAAAAACAAGTTTTGGATCAAAAAAATCAAGAATTTGGCCCCGAATACAAAAATCTAGTTTTGGATCAAGAAAATCAAGAATTTGGTCGCGAAGACAAAAATCTAGTTTTGGATCAAAAAAATCAAGAATTTGGTCCCGAATACAAAAATCTAGTTTTGGATCAAGAAAATCAAGAATTTGGTCGCGAAGACAAAAAACTAGTTTTGGATCAAAAAAATCAAGAATTTGGCCCCGAATACAAAAATCTAGTTTTGGATCAAGAAAATCAAGAATTTGGCCCCGAATACAAAAATCTAGTTTTGGATCAAGAAAATCAAGAATTTGGTCGCGAAGACAAAAATCTAGTTTTGGATCAAAAAAATCAAGAATTTGGTCCCGAATACAAAAATCTAGTTTTGGATCAAGAAAATCAACAATTTGGTCGCGAAGACAAAAATCTAGTTTTGGATCAAAAAAATCAAGAATTTGGCCGCGAAGACAAAAATCTAGTTTTGGATCAAGAAAATCAAGAAGTGTGTCGCGAATACAAAAAACATGTTTTGGATCAAGAAAATCAAGAATTTGTTCGCGAAGACAAAAATCTAGTTTTGGATCAAGAAAATCAAGAAGTGTCTCGCGAATACAAAAAACATGTTTTGGATCAAGAAAATCAAGAATTTGGTCGCGAAGACAAAAATCTAGTTTTGGATCAAGAAAATGAAGAAGTGTGTCGCGAATAAAAAAAAACAAGTTTGGGATCAAAAAAATCAAGGATTTGGTCCCGAATTCAAAAAACTAGTTTTGGATCAAGAAAATCAAGAATTTGGTCCCGAATACAAAAATCTAGTTTTGGATCAAGAAAATAAAGAATTTGGTCGCGAAGACAAAATTTTAGTTTTGGATCAAAAAAATCAAGAAGTGTGTCGCGAATACAAAAAACAAGTTTTGGATCAAAAAAATCAAGAATTTGGCCCCGAATACAAAAATCTAGTTTTGGATCAAGAAAATCAACAATTTGGTCGCGAAGACAAAAATCTAGTTTTGGATCAAAAAAATCAAGAATTTGGTCCAGAATACAAAAATCTAGTTTTGGATCAAGAAAATCAAGAATTTGGTCGCGAAGACAAAAATCTAGTTTTGGATCAAAAAAATCAAGAATTTGGCCCCGAATACAAAAATCTAGTTTTGGATCAAGAAAATCAAGAATTTGGTCCCGAATACAAAAATCTAGTTGGGGATCAAGAAAATCAAGAATTTGGTCGCGAAGACAAAAATCTAGTTGTGGATCAAGAAAATCAAGAATTTGGTCGCGAAAACAAAAATCTAGTTCCGAATCAAGAAAATCAAGAATTTGGTCGCAAATACAAAAATCTAGTTTTGGATCAAGAAAATCAAGAAGCGTGTCGCGAATACAAAAAACAAGTTTTGGATCAGGAAAATCAAGAATTTGGTCGCGAATACAAAAAACAAGTTTTGGATCAAGAAAATCAAGAATTTGGTCGCGAAGACAAAAATCTAGTTGTGGATCAAGAAAATCAAGAATTTGGTCGCGAAAACAAAAATCTAGTTCGGAATCAAGAAAATCAAGAATTTGGTCGCAAATACAAAAATCTAGTTTTGGATCAAGAAAATCAAGAAGCGTGTCGCGAATACAAAAAACAAGTTTTGGATCAAGAAATCAAGAATTAGGTCGCGAATACAAAAAACATGTTTGGGATCAAAAAAATCAAGAATTTGGTCCCGAATTCAAAAAACTAGTTTTGGATCAAGAAAATCAAGAATTTGGTCCCGAATACAAAAATCTAGATTTGGATCCAGAAAATCAAGAATTTGGTCCCGAATACAAAAAACTAGTTTTGGATCAAGAAAATCAAGAATTTGGTCGAGAAGACAAAAATCTAGTTTTGGATCAAGAAAATCAAGAGCTGGGTCCCGAATACAAAAATCTAGTTTTGGATCAAGAAAATCAAGAATTTGGTCGCGAAGACAAAAATCTAGTTTTGGATCAAGAAAATCAAGAAGTGTATCGCGAATACAAAAAACAAGTTTGGGATCAAAAAAATCAAGAATTTGGTCCCGAATTCAAAAAACTAGTTTTGGATCAAGAAAATCAAGAATTTGGTCCCGAATACAAAAATCTAGTTTTGGATCAAGAAAATCAAGAATTTGGTCGCGAAGACAAAAATCTAGTTTTGGATCAAAAAAATCAAGAATTTGGTCGCGAAGACAAAAATCTAGTTTTGGATCAAGAAATCAAGAAGTGTGTCGCGAATACAAAAAACAAGTTTTGGATCAAAAAAATCAAGAATTTGGCCCCGAATACAAAAATCTAGTTTTGGATCAAAAAAAATCAAGAATTTGGTCGCGAAGACAAAAATCTAGTTTTGGATCAAAAAAATCAAGAATTTGGTCCCGAATACAAAAATCTAGTTTTGAATCAAGAAAATCAAGAATTTGGTCGCGAAGACAAAAATCTAGTTTTGGATCAAAAAAATCAAGAATTTGGTCGCGAATACAAAAATCTAGTTTTGGATCAAGAAAATCAAGAAGTGTGTCGCGAATACAAAAAACATGTTTTGGATCAAGAAAATCAAGAATTTGTTCGCGAAAACAAAAGTCTAGTTTTGGATCAAAAAAATCAAGAATTTGGCCCCGAATACAAAAATCTAGTTTTGGATCAAGAAAATCAAGAATTTGGTCGCGAATACAAAAATCTAGTTTTGGATCAAGAAAATCAAGAAGTGTGTCGCGAATACAAAAAACATGTTTTGGATCAAGAAAATCAAGAATTTGGTCGCGAAGACAAAAATCTAGTTTTGGATCAAAAAATCAAGAATTTGGCCCCGAATACAAAAATCTAGTTTTGGATCAAGAAAATCAAGAATTTGGTCCCGAATACAAAAATCTATTTGGGGATCAAGAAAATCAAGAATTTGGTCGCGAAGACAAAAATCTAGTTGTGGATCAAGAAAATCAAGAATTTGGTCGCGAAAACAAAAATCTAGTTCCGAATCAAGAAAATCATGAATTTGGTCGCAAATACAAAAATATAGTTTTGGATCAAGAAAATCAAGAAGCGTGTCGCGAATACAAAAAACAAGTTTTGGATCAAGAAAATCAAGAATTTGGTCGCGAATACAAAAAACAAGTTTTGGATCAAGAAAATCAAGAATTTGGTCGCGAAGACAAAAATCTAGTTGTGGATCAAGAAAATCAAGAATTTGGTCGCGAAGACAAAAATCTAGTTTTGGATCAACAAAATCAAGAATTTGGTCGCGAAGACAAAAATCTAGTTTTGGATCAAGAAATCAAGAAGTGTGTCGCGAATACAAAAAACAAGTTTTGGATCAAAAAAATCAAGAATTTGGCCCCGAATACAAAAATCTAGTTTTGGATCAAGAAAATAAAGAATTTGGTCGCGAAGACAAAAATCTAGTTTTGGATCCAAAAAATCAAGAATTTGGTCCCGAATACAAAAATCTAGTTTTGAATCAAGAAAATCAAGAATTTGGTCGCGAAGACAAAAATCTAGTTTTGGATCAAGAAAATCAAGATCTGGGTCCCGAATACAAAAATCTAGTTCTGGATCAAGAAAATCAAGAATTTGGTCGCGAAGACAAAAATCTAGTTTTGGATCAAGAAAATCAAGAAGTGTGTCGCGAATACAAAAAACAAGTTTGGGATCAAAAAAATCAAGAATTTGGTCCCGAATTCAAAAAACTAGTTTTGGATCAAGAAAATCAAGAATTTGGTCGCGAAGACAAAAATCTAGTTTTGGATCAAGAAGTGTGTCGCGAATACAAAAAACAAGTTTTGGATCAAAAAAATCAAGAATTTGGCCCCGAATACAAAAATCTAGTTTTGGATCAAGAAAATCAAGAATTTGGTCGCGAAGACAAAAATCTAGTTTTGGATCAAGAAAATCAAGAATTTGGTCGCGAAGACAAAAATCTAGTTTTGGATCAAAAAAATCAAGAATTTGGTCGCGAAGACAAAAATCTAGTTTTGGATCAAGAAATCAAGAAGTGTGTCGCGAATACAAAAAACAAGTTTTGGATCAAAAAAATCAAGAATTTGGCCCCGAATACAAAAATCTAGTTTCGGATCAAGAAAATCAAGAATTTGGCCGCGAAGACAAAAATCTAGTTTTGGATCAAAAAAATCAAGAATTTGGTCCCGAATACAAAAATCTAGTTTTGAATCAAGAAAATCAAGAATTTGGTCGCGAAGACAAAAATCTAGTTTTGGATCAAAAAAATCAAGAATTTGGTCGCGAATACAAAAATCTAGTTTTGGATCGAGAAAATCAAGAAGTGTGTCGCGAATACAAAAAATATGTTTTGGATCAAGAAAATCAAGAATTTGTTCGCGAAAACAAAAATCTAGTTTTGGATCACGAAAATCAAAAAAGTGTGTCGCGAATACCAAAAACAAGTTTGGGATCAAAAAAATCAAGAATTTGGTCCCGAATTCAAAAAACTAGTTTTGGATCAAGAAAATCAAGAACTGGGTCCCGAATGCAAAAAACTAGTTTTGGATCACGAAAATTAAGAATTTGGTCGCGAATACAAAAATCTAGTTTTGGATCAAGAAAATCAAGAATATGGTCGCGAATTCAAAAAATCTAGTTGTGGATCAAGAAAATCAAGAATTTGGTCGCGAAAACAAAAAACAAGTTTTGGATCAAAAAAATCAAGAATTTGGCCCCGAATACAAAAATCTAGTTTTGGATCAAGAAAATCAAGAATTTGGTCGCGAAGACAAAAATCTAGTTTTGGATCAAAAAAATCAAGAATTTGGTACCGAATACAAAAATCTAGTTTTGGATCAAGAAAATCAAGAATTTGGTCGCGAAGACAAAAAACTAGTTTTGGATCAAAAAAATCAAGAATTTGGGCCCGAATACAAAAATCTAGTTTTGGATCAAGAAAATCAAGAATTTGGCCCCGAATACAAAAATCTAGTTTTGGATCAAGAAAATCAAGAATTTTGTCGCGAAGACAAAAATCTAGTTTTGGATCAAAAAAATCAAGAATTTGGTCCCGAATACAAAAATCTAGTTTTGGATCAAGAAAATCAACAATTTGGTCGCGAAGACAAAAATCTAGTTTTGGATCAAAAAAATCAAGAATTTGGCCGCGAAGACAAAAATCTAGTTTTGGATCAAGAAAATCAAGAAGTGTGTCGCGAATACAAAAAACATGTTTTGGATCAAGAAAATCAAGAATTTGTTCGCGAAGACAAAAATCTAGTTTTGGATCAAGAAAATCAAGAAGTGTCTCGCGAATACAAAAAACATGTTTTGGATCAAGAAAATCAAGAATTTGGTCGCGAAGACAAAAATCTAGTTTTGGATCAAGAAAATGAAGAAGTGTGTCGCGAATAAAAAAAAACAAGTTTGGGATCAAAAAAATCAAGGATTTGGTCCCGAATTCAAAAAACTAGTTTTGGATCAAGAAAATCAAGAATTTGGTCCCGAATACAAAAATCTAGTTTTGGATCAAGAAAATAAAGAATTTGGTCGCGAAGACAAAATTTTAGTTTTGGATCAAAAAAATCAAGAAGTGTGTCGCGAATACAAAAAACAAGTTTTGGATCAAAAAAATCAAGAATTTGGCCCCGAATACAAAAATCTAGTTTTGGATCAAGAAAATCAAGAATTTGGTCGCGAAGACAAAAATCTAGTTTTGGATCAAAAAAATCAAGAATTTGGTCCAGAATACAAAAATCTAGTTTTGGATCAAGAAAATCAAGAATTTGGTCGCGAAGACAAAAATCTAGTTTTGGATCAAAAAAATCAAGAATTTGGCCCCGAATACAAAAATCTAGTTTGGGATCAAGAAAATCAAGAATTTGGTCCCGAATACAAAAATCTAGTTGGGGATCAAGAAAATCAAGAATTTGGTCGCGAAAACAAAAATCTAGTTCCGAATCAAGAAAATCAAGAATTTGGTCGCAAATACAAAAATCTAGTTTTGGATCAAGAAAATCAAGAAGCGTGTCGCGAATACAAAAAACAAGTTTTGGATCAGGAAAATCAAGAATTTGGTCGCGAATACAAAAAACAAGTTTTGGATCAAGAAAATCAAGAATTTGGTCGCGAAGACAAAAATCTAGTTGTGGATCAAGAAAATCAAGAATTTGGTCGCGAAAACAAAAATCTAGTTCGGAATCAAGAAAATCAAGAATTTGGTCGCAAATACAAAAATCTAGTTTTGGATCAAGAAAATCAAGAAGCGTGTCGCGAATACAAAAAACAAGTTTTGGATCAAGAAAATCAAGAATTTGGTCGCGAATACAAAAAACATATTTGGGATCAAAAAAATCAAGAATTTGGTCCCGAATTCAAAAAACTAGTTTTGGATCAAGAAAATCAAGAATTTGGTCCCGAATACAAAAATCTAGATTTGGATCCAGAAAATCAAGAATTTGGTCCCGAATACAAAAAACTAGTTTTGGATCAAGAAAATCAAGAATTTGGTCGAGAAGACAAAAATCTAGTTTTGGATCAAGAAAATCAAGAGCTGGGTCCCGAATACAAAAAACTAGTTTTGAATCAAGAAAATCAAGAATTTGGTCGCGAAGACTAAAATCTAGTTTTGGATCAAGAAAATCAAGAAGTGTATCGCGAATACAAAAAACAAGTTTGGGATCAAAAAAATCAAGAATTTGGTCCCGAATTCAAAAAACTAGTTTTGGATCAAGAAAATCAAGAATTTGGTCCCGAATACAAAAATCTAGTTTTGGATCAAGAAAATCAAGAATTTGGTCGCGAAGACAAAAATCTAGTTTTGGATCAAAAAAATCAAGAATTTGGTCGCGAAGACAAAAATCTAGTTTTGGATCAAGAAATCAAGAAGTGTGTCGCGAATACAAAAAACAAGTTTTGGATCAAAAAAATCAAGAATTTGGTCGCGAATACAAAAATCTAGTTGTGGATCAAGAAAATCAAGAATTTGGTCGCGAAAACAAAAAACAAGTTTTGGATCAAAAAAATCAAGAATTTGGCCCCGAATACAAAAATCTAGTTTTGGATCAAGAAAATCAAGAATTTGGTCGCGAAGACAAAAATCTAGTTTTGGATCAAAAAAATCAAGAATTTGGTCCCGAATACAAAAATCTAGTTTTGGATCAAGAAAATCAAGAATTTGGTCGCGAAGACAAAAAACTAGTTTTGGATCAAAAAAATCAATAATTTGGCCCCGAATACAAAAATCTAGTTTTGGATCAAGAAAATCAAGAATTTGGTCGCGAATACAAAAATCTAGTTTTGGATCGAGAAAATCAAGAAGTGTGTCGCGAATACAAAAAATATGTTTTGGATCAAGAAAATCAAGAATTTGTTCGCGAAAACAAAAATCTAGTTTTGGATCAAGAAAATCAAAAAAGTGTGTCGCGAATACCAAAAACAAGTTTGGGATCAAAAAAATCAAGAATTTGGTCCCGAATTCAAAAAACTAGTTTTGGATCAAGAAAATCAAGAACTGGGTCCCGAATGCAAAAAACTAGTTTTGGATCACGAAAATTAAGAATTTGGTCGCGAATACAAAAATCTAGTTTTGGATCAAGAAAATCAAGAATATGGTCGCGAATACAAAAATCTAGTTGTGGATCAAGAAAATCAAGAATTTGGTCGCGAAAACAAAAAACAAGTTTTGGATCAAAAAAATCAAGAATTTGGCCCCGAATACAAAAATCTAGTTTTGGATCAAGAAAATCAAGAATTTGGTCGCGAAGACAAAAATCTAGTTTTGGATCAAAAAAATCAAGAATTTGGTCCCGAATACAAAAATCTAGTTTTGGATCAAGAAAATCAAGAATTTGGTCGCGAAGACAAAAAACTAGTTTTGGATCAAAAAAATCAAGAATTTGGCCCCGAATACAAAAATCTAGTTTTGGATCAAGAAAATCAAGAATTTGGCCCCGAATACAAAAATCTAGTTTTGGATCAAGAAAATCAAGAATTTGGTCGCGAAGACAAAAATCTAGTTTTGGATCAAAAAAATCAAGAATTTGGTCCCGAATACAAAAATCTAGTTTTGGATCAAGAAAATCAACAATTTGGTCGCGAAGACAAAAATCTAGTTTTGGATCAAAAAAATCAAGAATTTGGTCGCGAATACAAAAATCTAGTTTTGGATCGAGAAAATCAAGAAGTGTGTCGCGAATACAAAAAATATGTTTTGGATCAAGAAAATCAAGAATTTGTTCGCGAAAACAAAAATCTAGTTTTGGATCAAGAAAATCAAAAAAGTGTGTCGCGAAAACAAAAAACAAGTTTTGGATCAAAAAAATCAAGAATTTGGCCCCGAATACAAAAATCTAGTTTTGGATCAAGAAAATCAAGAATTTGGTCGCGAAGACAAAAATCTAGTTTTGGATCAAAAAAATCAAGAATTTGGTCCCGAATACAAAAATCTAGTTTTGGATCAAGAAAATCAAGAATTTGGTCGCGAAGACAAAAATCTAGTTTTGGATCAAAAAAATCAAGAATTTGGCCCCGAATACAAAAATCTAGTTTTGGATCAAGAAAATCAAGAATTTGGCCCCGAATACAAAAATCTAGTTTTGGATCAAGAAAATCAAGAATTTGGTCGCGAATACAAAAATCTAGTTTTGGATCAAAAAAATCAAGAATTTGGGCCCGAATACAAAAATCTAGTTTTGGATCAAGAAAATCAACAATTTGGTCGCGAAGACAAAAATCTAGTTTTGGATCAAAAAAATCAAGAATTTGGCCGCGAAGACAAAAATCTAGTTTTGGATCAAGAAAATCAAGAAGTGTGTCGCGAATACAAAAAACATGTTTTGGATCAAGAAAATCAAGAATTTGTTCGCGAAGACAAAAATCTAGTTTTGGATCAAGAAAATCAAGAAGTGTCTCGCGAATACAAAAAACATGTTTTGGATCAAGAAAATCAAGAATTTGGTCGCGAAGACAAAAATCTAGTTGTGGATCAAGAAAATCAAGAATTTGGTCGCGAAAACAAAAATCTAGTTCGGAATCAAGAAAATCAAGAATTTGGTCGCAAATACAAAAATCTAGTTTTGGATCAAGAAAATCAAGAAGCGTGTCGCGAATACAAAAAACAAGTTTTGGATCAAGAAAATCAAGAATTTGGTCGCGAATACAAAAAACATGTTTGGGATCAAAAAAATCAAGAATTTGGTCCCGAATTCAAAAAACTAGTTTTGGATCAAGAAAATCAAGAATTTGGTCCCGAATACAAAAATCTAGATTTGGATCCAGAAAATCAAGAATTTGGTCCCGAATACAAAAAACTAGTTTTGGATCAAGAAAATCAAGAATTTGGTCGAGAAGACAAAAATCTAGTTTTGGATCAAGAAAATCAAGAGCTGGGTCCCGAATACAAAAAACTAGTTTTGAATCAAGAAAATCAAGAATTTGGTCGCGAAGACAAAAATCTAGTTTTGGATCAAGAAAATCAAGAAGTGTATCGCGAATACAAAAAACAAGTTTGGGATCAAAAAAATCAAGAATTTGGTCCCGAATTCAAAAAACTAGTTTTGGATCAAGAAAATCAAGAATTTGGTCCCGAATACAAAAATCTAGTTTTGGATCAAGAAAATCAAGAATTTGGTCGCGAAGACAAAAATCTAGTTTTGGATCAAAAAAATCAAGAATTTGGTCGCGAAGACAAAAATCTAGTTTTGGATCAAGAAATCAAGAAGTGTGTCGCGAATACAAAAAACAAGTTTTGGATCAAAAAAATCAAGAATTTGGTCGCGAATACAAAAATCTAGTTGTGGATCAAGAAAATCAAGAATTTGGTCGCGAAAACAAAAAACAAGTTTTGGATCAAAAAAATCAAGAATTTGGCCCCGAATACAAAAATCTAGTTTTGGATCAAGAAAATCAAGAATTTGGTCGCGAAGACAAAAATCTAGTTTTGGATCAAAAAAATCAAGAATTTGGTCCCGAATACAAAAATCTAGTTTTGGATCAAGAAAATCAAGAATTTGGTCGCGAAGACAAAAAACTAGTTTTGGATCAAAAAAATCAATAATTTGGCCCCGAATACAAAAATCTAGTTTTGGATCAAGAAAATCAAGAATTTGGTCGCGAATACAAAAATCTAGTTTTGGATCGAGAAAATCAAGAAGTGTGTCGCGAATACAAAAAATATGTTTTGGATCAAGAAAATCAAGAATTTGTTCGCGAAAACAAAAATCTAGTTTTGGATCAAGAAAATCAAAAAAGTGTGTCGCGAATACCAAAAACAAGTTTGGGATCAAAAAAATCAAGAATTTGGTCCCGAATTCAAAAAACTAGTTTTGGATCAAGAAAATCAAGAACTGGGTCCCGAATGCAAAAAACTAGTTTTGGATCACGAAAATTAAGAATTTGGTCGCGAATACAAAAATCTAGTTTTGGATCAAGAAAATCAAGAATATGGTCGCGAATACAAAAATCTAGTTGTGGATCAAGAAAATCAAGAATTTGGTCGCGAAAACAAAAAACAAGTTTTGGATCAAAAAAATCAAGAATTTGGCCCCGAATACAAAAATCTAGTTTTGGATCAAGAAAATCAAGAATTTGGTCGCGAAGACAAAAATCTAGTTTTGGATCAAAAAAATCAAGAATTTGGTCCCGAATACAAAAATCTAGTTTTGGATCAAGAAAATCAAGAATTTGGTCGCGAAGACAAAAAACTAGTTTTGGATCAAAAAAATCAAGAATTTGGCCCCGAATACAAAAATCTAGTTTTGGATCAAGAAAATCAAGAATTTGGCCCCGAATACAAAAATCTAGTTTTGGATCAAGAAAATCAAGAATTTGGTCGCGAAGACAAAAATCTAGTTTTGGATCAAAAAAATGAAGAATTTGGTCCCGAATACAAAAATCTAGTTTTGGATCAAGAAAATCAACAATTTGGTCGCGAAGACAAAAATCTAGTTTTGGATCAAAAAAATCAAGAATTTGGTCGCGAATACAAAAATCTAGTTTTGGATCGAGAAAATCAAGAAGTGTGTCGCGAATACAAAAAATATGTTTTGGATCAAGAAAATCAAGAATTTGTTCGCGAAAACAAAAATCTAGTTTTGGATCAAGAAAATCAAAAAAGTGTGTCGCGAAAACAAAAAACAAGTTTTGGATCAAAAAAATCAAGAATTTGGCCCCGAATACAAAAATCTAGTTTTGGATCAAGAAAATCAAGAATTTGGTCGCGAAGACAAAAATCTAGTTTTGGATCAAAAAAATCAAGAATTTGGTCCCGAATACAAAAATCTAGTTTTGGATCAAGAAAATCAAGAATTTGGTCGCGAAGACAAAAAACTAGTTTTGGATCAAAAAAATCAAGAATTTGGCCCCGAATACAAAAATCTAGTTTTGGATCAAGAAAATCAAGAATTTGGCCCCGAATACAAAAATCTAGTTTTGGATCAAGAAAATCAAGAATTTGGTCGCGAAGACAAAAATCTAGTTTTGGATCAAAAAAATGAAGAATTTGGTCCCGAATACAAAAATCTAGTTTTGGATCAAGAAAATCAACAATTTGGTCGCGAAGACAAAAATCTAGTTTTGGATCAAAAAAATCAAGAATTTGGTCGCGAATACAAAAATCTAGTTTTGGATCGAGAAAATCAAGAAGTGTGTCGCGAATACAAAAAATATGTTTTGGATCAAGAAAATCAAGAATTTGTTCGCGAAAACAAAAATCTAGTTTTGGATCAAGAAAATCAAAAAAGTGTGTCGCGAAAACAAAAAACAAGTTTTGGATCAAAAAAATCAAGAATTTGGCCCCGAATACAAAAATCTAGTTTTGGATCAAGAAAATCAAGAATTTGGTCGCGAAGACAAAAATCTAGTTTTGGATCAAAAAAATCAAGAATTTGGTCCCGAATACAAAAATCTAGTTTTGGATCAAGAAAATCAAGAATTTGGTCGCGAAGACAAAAAACTAGTTTTGGATCAAAAAAATCAAGAATTTGGCCCCGAATACAAAAATCTAGTTTTGGATCAAGAAAATCAAGAATTTGGCCCCGAATACAAAAATCTAGTTTTGGATCAAGAAAATCAAGAATTTGGTCGCGAAGACAAAAATCTAGTTTTGGATCAAAAAAATCAAGAATTTGGTCCCGAATACAAAAATCTAGTTTTGGATCAAGAAAATCAACAATTTGGTCGCGAAGACAAAAATCTAGTTTTGGATCAAAAAAATCAAGAATTTGGCCGCGAAGACAAAAATCTAGTTTTGGATCAAGAAAATCAAGAAGTGTCTCGCGAATACAAAAAACATGTTTTGGATCAAGAAAATCAAGAATTTGGTCGCGAAGACAAAAATCTAGTTTTGGATCAAGAAAATGAAGAAGTGTGTCGCGAAAACAAAAAACAAGTTTTGGATCAAAAAAATCAAGAATTTGGCCCCGAATACAAAAATCTAGTTTTGGATCAAGAAAATCAAGAATTTGGTCGCGAAGACAAAAATCTAGTTTTGGATCAAAAAAATCAAGAATTTGGTCCCGAATACAAAAATCTAGTTTTGGATCAAGAAAATCAAGAATTTGGTCGCGAAGACAAAAAACTAGTTTTGGATCAAAAAAATCAAGAATTTGGCCCCGAATACAAAAATCTAGTTTTGGATCAAGAAAATCAAGAATTTGGCCCCGAATACAAAAATCTAGTTTTGGATCAAGAAAATCAAGAATTTGGTCGCGAAGACAAAAATCTAGTTTTGGATCAAGAAAATCAAGAATTTGGTCCCGAATACAAAAATCTAGTTTTGGATCAAGAAAATCAACAATTTGGTCGCGAAGACAAAAATCTAGTTTTGGATCAAAAAAATCAAGAATTTGGTCGCGAATACAAAAATCTAGTTTTGGATCGAGAAAATCAAGAAGTGTGTCGCGAATACAAAAAATATGTTTTGGATCAAGAAAATCAAGAATTTGTTCGCGAAAACAAAAATCTAGTTTTGGATCAAGAAAATCAAAAAAGTGTGTCGCGAAAACAAAAAACAAGTTTTGGATCAAAAAAATCAAGAATTTGGCCCCGAATACAAAAATCTAGTTTTGGATCAAGAAAATCAAGAATTTGGTCGCGAAGACAAAAATCTAGTTTTGGATCAAAAAAATCAAGAATTTGGTCCCGAATACAAAAATCTAGTTTTGGATCAAGAAAATCAAGAATTTGGTCGCGAAGACAAAAATCTAGTTTTGGATCAAAAAAATCAAGAATTTGGCCCCGAATACAAAAATCTAGTTTTGGATCAAGAAAATCAAGAATTTGGCCCCGAATACAAAAATCTAGTTTTGGATCAAGAAAATCAAGAATTTGGTCGCGAATACAAAAATCTAGTTTTGGATCAAAAAAATCAAGAATTTGGGCCCGAATACAAAAATCTAGTTTTGGATCAAGAAAATCAACAATTTGGTCGCGAAGACAAAAATCTAGTTTTGGATCAAAAAAATCAAGAATTTGGCCGCGAAGACAAAAATCTAGTTTTGGATCAAGAAAATCAAGAAGTGTGTCGCGAATACAAAAAACATGTTTTGGATCAAGAAAATCAAGAATTTGTTCGCGAAGACAAAAATCTAGTTTTGGATCAAGAAAATCAAGAAGTGTCTCGCGAATACAAAAAACATGTTTTGGATCAAGAAAATCAAGAATTTGGTCGCGAAGACAAAAATCTAGTTGTGGATCAAGAAAATCAAGAATTTGGTCGCGAAAACAAAAATCTAGTTCGGAATCAAGAAAATCAAGAATTTGGTCGCAAATACAAAAATCTAGTTTTGGATCAAGAAAATCAAGAAGCGTGTCGCGAATACAAAAAACAAGTTTTGGATCAAGAAAATCAAGAATTTGGTCGCGAATACAAAAAACATGTTTGGGATCAAAAAAATCAAGAATTTGGTCCCGAATTCAAAAAACTAGTTTTGGATCAAGAAAATCAAGAATTTGGTCCCGAATACAAAAATCTAGATTTGGATCCAGAAAATCAAGAATTTGGTCCCGAATACAAAAAACTAGTTTTGGATCAAGAAAATCAAGAATTTGGTCGAGAAGACAAAAATCTAGTTTTGGATCAAGAAAATCAAGAGCTGGGTCCCGAATACAAAAAACTAGTTTTGAATCAAGAAAATCAAGAATTTGGTCGCGAAGACAAAAATCTAGTTTTGGATCAAGAAAATCAAGAAGTGTATCGCGAATACAAAAAACAAGTTTGGGATCAAAAAAATCAAGAATTTGGTCCCGAATTCAAAAAACTAGTTTTGGATCAAGAAAATCAAGAATTTGGTCCCGAATACAAAAATCTAGTTTTGGATCAAGAAAATCAAGAATTTGGTCGCGAAGACAAAAATCTAGTTTTGGATCAAAAAAATCAAGAATTTGGTCGCGAAGACAAAAATCTAGTTTTGGATCAAGAAATCAAGAAGTGTGTCGCGAATACAAAAAACAAGTTTTGGATCAAAAAAATCAAGAATTTGGTCGCGAATACAAAAATCTAGTTGTGGATCAAGAAAATCAAGAATTTGGTCGCGAAAACAAAAAACAAGTTTTGGATCAAAAAAATCAAGAATTTGGCCCCGAATACAAAAATCTAGTTTTGGATCAAGAAAATCAAGAATTTGGTCGCGAAGACAAAAATCTAGTTTTGGATCAAAAAAATCAAGAATTTGGTCCCGAATACAAAAATCTAGTTTTGGATCAAGAAAATCAAGAATTTGGTCGCGAAGACAAAAAACTAGTTTTGGATCAAAAAAATCAATAATTTGGCCCCGAATACAAAAATCTAGTTTTGGATCAAGAAAATCAAGAATTTGGTCGCGAATACAAAAATCTAGTTTTGGATCGAGAAAATCAAGAAGTGTGTCGCGAATACAAAAAATATGTTTTGGATCAAGAAAATCAAGAATTTGTTCGCGAAAACAAAAATCTAGTTTTGGATCAAGAAAATCAAAAAAGTGTGTCGCGAATACCAAAAACAAGTTTGGGATCAAAAAAATCAAGAATTTGGTCCCGAATTCAAAAAACTAGTTTTGGATCAAGAAAATCAAGAACTGGGTCCCGAATGCAAAAAACTAGTTTTGGATCACGAAAATTAAGAATTTGGTCGCGAATACAAAAATCTAGTTTTGGATCAAGAAAATCAAGAATATGGTCGCGAATACAAAAATCTAGTTGTGGATCAAGAAAATCAAGAATTTGGTCGCGAAAACAAAAAACAAGTTTTGGATCAAAAAAATCAAGAATTTGGCCCCGAATACAAAAATCTAGTTTTGGATCAAGAAAATCAAGAATTTGGTCGCGAAGACAAAAATCTAGTTTTGGATCAAAAAAATCAAGAATTTGGTCCCGAATACAAAAATCTAGTTTTGGATCAAGAAAATCAAGAATTTGGTCGCGAAGACAAAAAACTAGTTTTGGATCAAAAAAATCAAGAATTTGGCCCCGAATACAAAAATCTAGTTTTGGATCAAGAAAATCAAGAATTTGGCCCCGAATACAAAAATCTAGTTTTGGATCAAGAAAATCAAGAATTTGGTCGCGAAGACAAAAATCTAGTTTTGGATCAAAAAAATGAAGAATTTGGTCCCGAATACAAAAATCTAGTTTTGGATCAAGAAAATCAACAATTTGGTCGCGAAGACAAAAATCTAGTTTTGGATCAAAAAAATCAAGAATTTGGTCGCGAATACAAAAATCTAGTTTTGGATCGAGAAAATCAAGAAGTGTGTCGCGAATACAAAAAATATGTTTTGGATCAAGAAAATCAAGAATTTGTTCGCGAAAACAAAAATCTAGTTTTGGATCAAAAAAATCAAAAAAGTGTGTCGCGAAAACAAAAAACAAGTTTTGGATCAAAAAAATCAAGAATTTGGCCCCGAATACAAAAATCTAGTTTTGGATCAAGAAAATCAAGAATTTGGTCGCGAAGACAAAAATCTAGTTTTGGATCAAAAAAATCAAGAATTTGGTCCCGAATACAAAAATCTAGTTTTGGATCAAGAAAATCAAGAATTTGGTCGCGAAGACAAAAAACTAGTTTTGGATCAAAAAAATCAAGAATTTGGCCCCGAATACAAAAATCTAGTTTTGGATCAAGGAAATCAAGAATTTGGCCCCGAATACAAAAATCTAGTTTTGGATCAAGAAAATCAAGAATTTGGTCGCGAAAACAAAAATCTAGTTTTGGATCAAAAAAATCAAGAATTTGGTCCCGAATACAAGAATCTAGTTTTGGATCAAGAAAATCAACAATTTGGTCGCGAAGACAAAAATCTAGTTTTGGATCAAAAAAATCAAGAATTTGGCCGCGAAGACAAAAATCTAGTTTTGGATCAAGAAAATCAAGAAGTGTGTCGCGAATACAAAAAACATGTTTTGGATCAAGAAAATCAAGAATTTGTTCGCGAAGACAAAAATCTAGTTTTGGATCAAAAAAATCAAGAATTTGGTCCCGAATACAAAAATCTAGTTTTGGATCAAGAAAATCAAGAATTTGGTCGCGAAGACAAAAAACTAGTTTTGGATCAAAAAAATCAATAATTTGGCCCCGAATACAAAAATCTAGTTTTGGATCAAGAAAATCAAGAATTTGGTCGCGAATACAAAAATCTAGTTTTGGATCGAGAAAATCAAGAAGTGTGTCGCGAATACAAAAAATATGTTTTGGATCAAGAAAATCAAGAATTTGTTCGCGAAAACAAAAATCTAGTTTTGGATCAAGAAAATCAAAAAAGTGTGTCGCGAATACCAAAAACAAGTTTGGGATCAAAAAAATCAAGAATTTGGTCCCGAATTCAAAAAACTAGTTTTGGATCAAGAAAATCAAGAACTGGGTCCCGAATGCAAAAAACTAGTTTTGGATCACGAAAATTAAGAATTTGGTCGCGAATACAAAAATCTAGTTTTGGATCAAGAAAATCAAGAATATGGTCGCGAATACAAAAATCTAGTTGTGGATCAAGAAAATCAAGAATTCGGTCGCGAAAACAAAAAACAAGTTTTGGATCAAAAAAATCAAGAATTTGGCCCCGAATACAAAAATCTAGTTTTGGATCAAGAAAATCAAGAATTTGGTCGCGAAGACAAAAATCTAGTTTTGGATCAAAAAAATCAAGAATTTGGTCCCGAATACAAAAATCTAGTTTTGGATCAAGAAAATCAAGAATTTGGTCGCGAAGACAAAAAACTAGTTTTGGATCAAAAAAATCAAGAATTTGGCCCCGAATACAAAAATCTAGTTTTGGATCAAGAAAATCAAGAATTTGGCCCCGAATACAAAAATCTAGTTTTGGATCATGAAAATCAAGAATTTGGTCGCGAAGACAAAAATCTAGTTTTGGATCAAAAAAATGAAGAATTTGGTCCCGAATACAAAAATCTAGTTTTGGATCAAGAAAATCAACAATTTGGTCGCGAAGACAAAAATCTAGTTTTGGATCAAAAAAATCAAGAATTTGGTCGCGAATACAAAAATCTAGTTTTGGATCGAGAAAATCAAGAAGTGTGTCGCGAATACAAAAAATATGTTTTGGATCAAGAAAATCAAGAATTTGTTCGCGAAAACAAAAATCTAGTTTTGGATCAAAAAAATCAAAAAAGTGTGTCGCGAAAACAAAAAACAAGTTTTGGATCAAAAAAATCAAGAATTTGGCCCCGAATACAAAAATCTAGTTTTGGATCAAGAAAATCAAGAATTTGGTCGCGAAGACAAAAATCTAGTTTTGGATCAAAAAAATCAAGAATTTGGTCCCGAATACAAAAATCTAGTTTTGGATCAAGAAAATCAAGAATTTGGTCGCGAAGACAAAAAACTAGTTTTGGATCAAAAAAATCAAGAATTTGGCCCCGAATACAAAAATCTAGTTTTGGATCAAGAAAATCAAGAATTTGGCCCCGAATACAAAAATCTAGTTTTGGATCAAGAAAATCAAGAATTTGGTCGCGAAGACAAAAATCTAGTTTTGGATCAAAAAAAATCAAGAATTTGGTCCCGAATACAAAAATCTAGTTTTGGATCAAGAAAATCAACAATTTGGTCGCGAAGACAAAAATCTAGTTTTGGATCAAAAAAATCAAGAATTTGGCCGCGAAGACAAAAATCTAGTTTTGGATCAAGAAAATCAAGAAGTGTGTCGCGAATACAAAAAACATGTTTTGGATCAAGAAAATCAAGAATTTGTTCGCGAAGACAAAAATCTAGTTTTGGATCAAGAAAATCAAGAAGTGTCTCGCGAATACAAAAAACATGTTTTGGATCAAGAAAATCAAGAATTTGGTCGCGAAGACAAAAATCTAGTTGTGGATCAAGAAAATCAAGAATTTGGTCGCGAAAACAAAAATCTAGTTCGGAATCAAGAAAATCAAGAATTTGGTCGCAAATACAAAAATCTAGTTTTGGATCAAGAAAATCAAGAAGCGTGTCGCGAATACAAAAAACAAGTTTTGGATCAAGAAAATCAAGAATTTGGTCGCGAATACAAAAAACATGTTTGGGATCAAAAAAATCAAGAATTTGGTCCCGAATTCAAAAAACTAGTTTTGGATCAAGAAAATCAAGAATTTGGTCCCGAATACAAAAATCTAGATTTGGATCCAGAAAATCAAGAATTTGGTCCCGAATACAAAAAACTAGTTTTGGATCAAGAAAATCAAGAATTTGGTCGAGAAGACAAAAATCTAGTTTTGGATCAAGAAAATCAAGAGCTGGGTCCCGAATACAAAAAACTAGTTTTGAATCAAGAAAATCAAGAATTTGGTCGCGAAGACAAAAATCTAGTTTTGGATCAAGAAAATCAAGAAGTGTATCGCGAATACAAAAAACAAGTTTGGGATCAAAAAAATCAAGAATTTGGTCCCGAATTCAAAAAACTAGTTTTGGATCAAGAAAATCAAGAATTTGGTCCCGAATACAAAAATCTAGTTTTGGATCAAGAAAATCAAGAATTTGGTCGCGAAGACAAAAATCTAGTTTTGGATCAAAAAAATCAAGAATTTGGTCGCGAAGACAAAAATCTAGTTTTGGATCAAGAAATCAAGAAGTGTGTCGCGAATACAAAAAACAAGTTTTGGATCAAAAAAATCAAGAATTTGGTCGCGAATACAAAAATCTAGTTGTGGATCAAGAAAATCAAGAATTTGGTCGCGAAAACAAAAAACAAGTTTTGAATCAAAAAAATCAAGAATTTGGCCCCGAATACAAAAATCTAGTTTTGGATCAAGAAAATCAAGAATTTGGTCGCGAAGACAAAAATCTAGTTTTGGATCAAAAAAATCAAGAATTTGGTCCCGAATACAAAAATCTAGTTTTGGATCAAGAAAATCAAGAATTTGGTCGCGAAGACAAAAAACTAGTTTTGGATCAAAAAAATCAAAAATTTGGCCCCGAATACAAAAATCTAGTTTTGGATCAAGAAAATCAAGAATTTGGTCGCGAATACAAAAATCTAGTTTTGGATCGAGAAAATCAAGAAGTGTGTCGCGAATACAAAAAATATGTTTTGGATCAAGAAAATCAAGAATTTGTTCGCGAAAACAAAAATCTAGTTTTGGATCAAGAAAATCAAAAAAGTGTGTCGCGAATACCAAAAACAAGTTTGGGATCAAAAAAATCAAGAATTTGGTCCCGAATTCAAAAAACTAGTTTTGGATCAAGAAAATCAAGAACTGGGTCCCGAATGCAAAAAACTAGTTTTGGATCACGAAAATTAAGAATTTGGTCGCGAATACAAAAATCTAGTTTTGGATCAAGAAAATCAAGAATATGGTCGCGAATACAAAAATCTAGTTGTGGATCAAGAAAATCAAGAATTTGGTCGCGAAAACAAAAAACAAGTTTTGGATCAAAAAAATCAAGAATTTGGCCCCGAATACAAAAATCTAGTTTTGGATCAAGAAAATCAAGAATTTGGTCGCGAAGACAAAAATCTAGTTTTGGATCAAAAAAATCAAGAATTTGGTCCCGAATACAAAAATCTAGTTTTGGATCAAGAAAATCAAGAATTTGGTCGCGAAGACAAAAAACTAGTTTTGGATCAAAAAAATCAAGAATTTGGCCCCGAATACAAAAATCTAGTTTTGGATCAAGAAAATCAAGAATTTGGCCCCGAATACAAAAATCTAGTTTTGGATCAAGAAAATCAAGAATTTGGTCGCGAAGACAAAAATCTAGTTTTGGATCAAAAAAATGAAGAATTTGGTCCCGAATACAAAAATCTAGTTTTGGATCAAGAAAATCAACAATTTGGTCGCGAAGACAAAAATCTAGTTTTGGATCAAAAAAATCAAGAATTTGGTCGCGAATACAAAAATCTAATTTTGGATCGAGAAAATCAAGAAGTGTGTCGCGAATACAAAAAATATGTTTTGGATCAAGAAAATCAAGAATTTGTTCGCGAAAACAAAAATCTAGTTTTGGATCAAGAAAATCAAAAAAGTGTGTCGCGAAAACAAAAAACAAGTTTTGGATCAAAAAAATCAAGAATTTGGCCCCGAATACAAAAATCTAGTTTTGGATCAAGAAAATCAAGAATTTGGCCCCGAATACAAAAATCTAGTTTTGGATCAAGAAAATCAAGAATTTGGTCGCGAAAACAAAAAACAAGTTTTGGATCAAAAAAATCAAGAATTTGGCCCCGAATACAAAAATCTAGTTTTGGATCAAGAAAATCAAGAATTTGGTCGCGAAGACAAAAATCTAGTTTTGGATCAAAAAAATCAAGAATTTGGTCCCGAATACAAAAATCTAGTTTTGGATCAAGAAAATCAAGAATTTGGTCGCGAAGACAAAAAACTAGTTTTGGATCAAAAAAATCAAGAATTTGGCCCCGAATACAAAAATCTAGTTTTGGATCAAGAAAATCAAGAATTTGGCCCCGAATACAAAAATCTAGTTTTGGATCAAGAAAATCAAGAATTTGGTCGCGAAGACAAAAATCTAGTTTTGGATCAAAAAAATGAAGAATTTGGTCCCGAATACAAAAATCTAGTTTTGGATCAAGAAAATCAACAGTTTGGTCGCGAAGACAAAAATCTAGTTTTGGATCAAAAAAATCAAGAATTTGGTCGCGAATACAAAAATCTAGTTTTGGATCGAGAAAATCAAGAAGTGTGTCGCGAATACAAAAAATATGTTTTGGATCAAGAAAATCAAGAATTTGTTCGCGAAAACAAAAATCTAGTTTTGGATCAAGAAAATCAAAAAAGTGTGTCGCGAAAACAAAAAACAAGTTTTGGATCAAAAAAATCAAGAATTTGGCCCCGAATACAAAAATCTAGTTTTGGATCAAGAAAATCAAGAATTTGGTCGCGAAGACAAAAATCTAGTTTTGGATCAAAAAAATCAAGAATTTGGTCCCGAATACAAAAATCTAGTTTTGGATCAAGAAAATCAAGAATTTGGTCACGAAGACAAAAAACTAGTTTTGGATCAAAAAAATCAAGAATTTGGCCCCGAATACAAAAATCTAGTTTTGGATCAAGAAAATCAAGAATTTGGCCCCGAATACAAAAATCTAGTTTTGGATCAAGAAAATCAAGAATTTGGTCGCGAAGACAAAAATCTAGTTTTGGATCAAAAAAATCAAGAATTTGGTCCCGAATACAAAAATCTAGTTTTGGATCAAGAAAATCAACAATTTGGTCGCGAAGACAAAAATCTAGTTTTGGATCAAAAAAATCAAGAATTTGGCCGCGAAGACAAAAATCTAGTTTTGGATCAAGAAAATCAAGAAGTGTGTCGCGAATACAAAAAACATGTTTTGGATCAAGAAAATCAAGAATTTGTTCGCGAAGACAAAAATCTAGTTTTGGATCAAGAAAATCAAGAATTTGGTCGCGAATACAAAAATCTAGTTTTGGATCGAGAAAATCAAGAAGTGTGTCGCGAATACAAAAAATATGTTTTGGATCAAGAAAATCAAGAATTTGGTCCCGAATACAAAAATCTAGTTTTGGATCAAGAAAATCAAGAATTTGGTCGCGAAGACAAAAATCTAGTTTTGGATCAAAAAAATCAAGAATTTGGTCGCGAAGACAAAAATCTAGTTTTGGATCAAGAAATCAAGAAGTGTGTCGCGAATACAAAAAACAAGTTTTGGATCAAAAAAATCAAGAATTTGGTCGCGAATACAAAAATCTAGTTGTGGATCAAGAAAATCAAGAATTTGGTCGCGAAAACAAAAAACAAGTTTTGGATCAAAAAAATCAAGAATTTGGCCCCGAATACAAAAATCTAGTTTTGGATCAAGAAAATCAAGAATTTGGTCGCGAAGACAAAAATCTAGTTTTGGATCAAAAAAATCAAGAATTTGGTCCCGAATACAAAAATCTAGTTTTGGATCAAGAAAATCAAGAATTTGGTCGCGAAGACAAAAAACTAGTTTTGGATCAAAAAAATCAATAATTTGGCCCCGAATACAAAAATCTAGTTTTGGATCAAGAAAATCAAGAATTTGGTCGCGAATACAAAAATCTAGTTTTGGATCGAGAAAATCAAGAAGTGTGTCGCGAATACAAAAAATATGTTTTGGATCAAGAAAATCAAGAATTTGTTCGCGAAAACAAAAATCTAGTTTTGGATCAAGAAAATCAAAAAAGTGTGTCGCGAATACCAAAAACAAGTTTGGGATCAAAAAAATCAAGAATTTGGTCCCGAATTCAAAAAACTAGTTTTGGATCAAGAAAATCAAGAACTGGGTCCCGAATGCAAAAAACTAGTTTTGGATCACGAAAATTAAGAATTTGGTCGCGAATACAAAAATCTAGTTTTGGATCAAGAAAATCAAGAATATGGTCGCGAATACAAAAATCTAGTTGTGGATCAAGAAAATCAAGAATTTGGTCGCGAAAACAAAAAACAAGTTTTGGATCAAAAAAATCAAGAATTTGGCCCCGAATACAAAAATCTAGTTTTGGATCAAGAAAATCAAGAATTTGGTCGCGAAGACAAAAATCTAGTTTTGGATCAAAAAAATCAAGAATTTGGTCCCGAATACAAAAATCTAGTTTTGGATCAAGAAAATCAAGAATTTGGTCGCGAAGACAAAAAACTAGTTTTGGATCAAAAAAATCAAGAATTTGGCCCCGAATACAAAAATCTAGTTTTGGATCAAGAAAATCAAGAATTTGGCCCCGAATACAAAAATCTAGTTTTGGATCAAGAAAATCAAGAATTTGGTCGCGAAGACAAAAATCTAGTTTTGGATCAAAAAAATGAAGAATTTGGTCCCGAATACAAAAATCTAGTTTTGGATCAAGAAAATCAACAATTTGGTCGCGAAGACAAAAATCTAGTTTTGGATCAAAAAAATCAAGAATTTGGTCGCGAATACAAAAATCTAGTTTTGGATCGAGAAAATCAAGAAGTGTGTCGCGAATACAAAAAATATGTTTTGGATCAAGAAAATCAAGAATTTGTTCGCGAAAACAAAAATCTAGTTTTGGATCAAGAAAATCAAAAAAGTGTGTCGCGAAAACAAAAAACAAGTTTTGGATCAAAAAAATCAAGAATTTGGCCCCGAATACAAAAATCTAGTTTTGGATCAAGAAAATCAAGAATTTGGTCGCGAAGACAAAAATCTAGTTTTGGATCAAAAAAATCAAGAATTTGGTCCCGAATACAAAAATCTAGTTTTGGATCAAGAAAATCAAGAATTTGGTCGCGAAGACAAAAAACTAGTTTTGGATCAAAAAAATCAAGAATTTGGCCCCGAATACAAAAATCTAGTTTTGGATCAAGAAAATCAAGAATTTGGCCCCGAATACAAAAATCTAGTTTTGGATCAAGAAAATCAAGAATTTGGTCGCGAAGACAAAAATCTAGTTTTGGATCAAAAAAATCAAGAATTTGGTCCCGAATACAAAAATCTAGTTTTGGATCAAGAAAATCAACAATTTGGTCGCGAAGACAAAAATCTAGTTTTGGATCAAAAAAATCAAGAATTTGGCCGCGAAGACAAAAATCTAGTTTTGGATCAAGAAAATCAAGAAGTGTGTCGCGAATACAAAAAACATGTTTTGGATCAAGAAAATCAAGAATTTGTTCGCGAAGACAAAAATCTAGTTTTGGATCAAGAAAATCAAGAAGTGTCTCGCGAATACAAAAAACATGTTTTGGATCAAGAAAATCAAGAATTTGGTCGCGAAGACAAAAATCTAGTTTTGGATCAAGAAAATGAAGAAGTGTGTCGCGAATAAAAAAAAACAAGTTTGGGATCAAAAAAATCAAGGATTTGGTCCCGAATTCAAAAAACTAGTTTTGGATCAAGAAAATCAAGAATTTGGTCCCGAATACAAAAATCTAGTTTTGGATCAAGAAAATAAAGAATTTGGTCGCGAAGACAAAATTTTAGTTTTGGATCAAAAAAATCAAGAAGTGTGTCGCGAATACAAAAAACAAGTTTTGGATCAAAAAAATCAAGAATTTGGCCCCGAATACAAAAATCTAGTTTTGGATCAAGAAAATCAAGAATTTGGTCGCGAAGACAAAAATCTAGTTTTGGATCAAGAAAATCAAGAATTTGGTCGCGAAGACAAAAAACTAGTTTTGGATCAAAAAAATCAAGAATTTGGCCCCGAATACAAAAATCTAGTTTTGGATCAAGAAAATCAAGAATTTGGCCCCGAATACAAAAATCTAGTTTTGGATCAAGAAAATCAAGAATTTGGCCCCGAATACAAAAATCTAGTTTTGGATCAAGAAAATCAAGAATTTGGTCGCGAAGACAAAAATCTAGTTTTGGATCAAAAAAATCAAGAATTTGGTCCCGAATACAAAAATCTAGTTTTGGATCAAGAAAATCAACAATTTGGTCGCGAAGACAAAAATCTAGTTTTGGATCAAAAAAATCAAGAATTTGGCCGCGAAGACAAAAATCTAGTTTTGGATCAAGAAAATCAAGAAGTGTGTCGCGAATACAAAAAACATGTTTTGGATCAAGAAAATCAAGAATTTGTTCGCGAAGACAAAAATCTAGTTTTGGATCAAGAAAATCAAGAAGTGTCTCGCGAATACAAAAAACATGTTTTGGATCAAGAAAATCAAGAATTTGGTCGCGAAGACAAAAATCTAGTTTTGGATCAAGAAAATGAAGAAGTGTGTCGCGAATAAAAAAAAACAAGTTTGGGATCAAAAAAATCAAGGATTTGGTCCCGAATTCAAAAAACTAGTTTTGGATCAAGAAAATCAAGAATTTGGTCCCGAATACAAAAATCTAGTTTTGGATCAAGAAAATAAAGAATTTGGTCGCGAAGACAAAATTTTAGTTTTGGATCAAAAAAATCAAGAAGTGTGTCGCGAATACAAAAAACAAGTTTTGGATCAAAAAAATCAAGAATTTGGCCCCGAATACAAAAATCTAGTTTTGGATCAAGAAAATCAAGAATTTGGTCGCGAAGACAAAAATCTAGTTTTGGATCAAAAAAATCAAGAATTTGGTCCAGAATACAAAAATCTAGTTTTGGATCAAGAAAATCAAGAATTTGGTCGCGAAGACAAAAATCTAGTTTTGGATCAAAAAAATCAAGAATTTGGCCCCGAATACAAAAATCTAGTTTGGGATCAAGAAAATCAAGAATTTGGTCCCGAATACAAAAATCTAGTTGGGGATCAAGAAAATCAAGAATTTGGTCGCGAAAACAAAAATCTAGTTCCGAATCAAGAAAATCAAGAATTTGGTCGCAAATACAAAAATCTAGTTTTGGATCAAGAAAATCAAGAAGCGTGTCGCGAATACAAAAAACAAGTTTTGGATCAGGAAAATCAAGAATTTGGTCGCGAATACAAAAAACAAGTTTTGGATCAAGAAAATCAAGAATTTGGTCGCGAAGACAAAAATCTAGTTGTGGATCAAGAAAATTAAGAATTTGGTCGCGAAGACAAAAATCTAGTTGTGGATCAAGAAAATCAAGAATTTGGTCGCGAAAACAAAAATCTAGTTCGGAATCAAGAAAATCAAGAATTTGGTCGCAAATACAAAAATCTAGTTTTGGATCAAGAAAATCAAGAAGCGTGTCGCGAATACAAAAAACAAGTTTTGGATCAAGAAAATCAAGAATTTGGTCGCGAATACAAAAAACATGTTTGGGATCAAAAAAATCAAGAATTTGGTCCCGAATTCAAAAAACAAGTTTTGGATCAAGAAAATCAAGAATTTGGTCCCGAATACAAAAATCTAGATTTGGATCCAGAAAATCAAGAATTTGGTCCCGAGTACAAAAAACTAGTTTTGGATCAAGAAAATCAAGAATTTGGTCGAGAAGACAAAAATCTAGTTTTGGATCAAGAAAATCAAGAGCTGGGTCCCGAATACAAAAATCTAGTTTTGGATCAAGAAAATCAAGAATTTGGTCGCGAAGACAAAAATCTAGTTTTGGATCAAGAAAATCAAGAAGTGTATCGCGAATACAAAAAACAAGTTTGGGATCAAAAAAATCAAGAATTTGGTCCCGAATTCAAAAAACTAGTTTTGGATCAAGAAAATCAAGAATTTGGTCCCGAATACAAAAATCTAGTTTTGGATCAAGAAAATCAAGAATTTGGTCGCGAAGACAAAAATCTAGTTTTGGATCAAAAAAATCAAGAATTTGGTCGCGAAGACAAAAATCTAGTTTTGGATCAAGAAATCAAGAAGTGTGTCGCGAATACAAAAAACAAGTTTTGGATCAAAAAAATCAAGAATTTGGCCCCGAATACAAAAATCTAGTTTTGGATCAAGAAAATCAAGAATTTGGTCGCGAAGACAAAAATCTAGTTTTGGATCAAAAAAATCAAGAATTTGGCCCCGAATACAAAAATCTAGTTTTGGATCAAGAAAATCAAGAATTTGGCCCCGAATACAAAAATCTAGTTTTGGATCAAGAAAATCAAGAATTTGGTCGCGAAGACAAAAATCTAGTTTTGGATCAAGAAAATCAACAATTTGGTCGCGAAGACAAAAATCTAGTTTTGGATCAAAAAAATCAAGAATTTGGTCGCGAATACAAAAATCTAGTTTTGGATCGAGAAAATCAAGAAGTGTGTCGCGAATACAAAAATCTAGTTTTGGATCAAGAAAATCAAGAAGTGTGTCGCGAATACAAAAAACATGTTTTGGATCAAGAAAATCAAGAATTTGGTCGCGAAGACAAAAATCTAGTTTTGGATCAAAAAAATCAAGAATTTGGCCCCGAATACAAAAATCTAGTTTTGGATCAAGAAAATCAAGAATTTGGTCGCGAAGACAAAAATCTAGTTTTGGATCAAAAAAATCAAGAATTTGGTCCCGAATACAAAAATCTAGTTTTGGATCAAGAAAATCAAGAATTTGGTCGCGAAGACAAAAAACTAGTTTTGGATCAAAAAAATCAAGAATTTGGCCCCGAATACAAAAATCTAGTTTTGGATCAAGAAAATCAAGAATTTGGCCCCGAATACAAAAATCTAGTTTTGGATCAAGAAAATCAAGAATTTGGTCGCGAAGACAAAAATCTAGTTTTGGATCAAAAAAATCAAGAATTTGGTCCCGAATACAAAAATCTAGTTTTGGATCAAGAAAATCAACAATTTGGTCGCGAAGACAAAAATCTAGTTTTGGATCAAAAAAATCAAGAATTTGGCCGCGAAGACAAAAATCTAGTTTTGGATCAAGAAAATCAAGAAGTGTGTCGCGAATACAAAAAACATGTTTTGGATCAAGAAAATCAAGAATTTGTTCGCGAAGACAAAAATCTAGTTTTAGATCAAGAAAATCAAGAAGTGTCTCGCGAATACAAAAAACATGTTTTGGATCAAGAAAATCAAGAATTTGGTCGCGAAGACAAAAATCTAGTTTTGGATCAAGAAAATGAAGAAGTGTGTCGCGAATAAAAAAAAACAAGTTTGGGATCAAAAAAATCAAGGATTTGGTCCCGAATTCAAAAAACTAGTTTTGGATCAAGAAAATCAAGAATTTGGTCCCGAATACAAAAATCTAGTTTTGGATCAAGAAAATAAAGAATTTGGTCGCGAAGACAAAATTTTAGTTTTGGATCAAAAAAATCAAGAAGTGTGTCGCGAATACAAAAAACAAGTTTTGGATCAAAAAAATCAAGAATTTGGCCCCGAATACAAAAATCTAGTTTTGGATCAAGAAAATCAAGAATTTGGTCGCGAAGACAAAAATCTAGTTTTGGATCAAGAAAATCAAGAATTTGGTCGCGAAGACAAAAAACTAGTTTTGGATCAAAAAAATCAAGAATTTGGCCCCGAATACAAAAATCTAGTTTTGGATCAAGAAAATCAAGAATTTGGCCCCGAATACAAAAATCTAGTTTTGGATCAAGAAAATCAAGAATTTGGCCCCGAATACAAAAATCTAGTTTTGGATCAAGAAAATCAAGAATTTGGTCGCGAAGACAAAAATCTAGTTTTGGATCAAAAAAATCAAGAATTTGGTCCCGAATACAAAAATCTAGTTTTGGATCAAGAAAATCAACAATTTGGTCGCGAAGACAAAAATCTAGTTTTGGATCAAAAAAATCAAGAATTTGGCCGCGAAGACAAAAATCTAGTTTTGGATCAAGAAAATCAAGAAGTGTGTCGCGAATACAAAAAACATGTTTTGGATCAAGAAAATCAAGAATTTGTTCGCGAAGACAAAAATCTAGTTTTGGATCAAGAAAATCAAGAAGTGTCTCGCGAATACAAAAAACATGTTTTGGATCAAGAAAATCAAGAATTTGGTCGCGAAGACAAAAATCTAGTTTTGGATCAAGAAAATGAAGAAGTGTGTCGCGAATAAAAAAAAACAAGTTTGGGATCAAAAAAATCAAGGATTTGGTCCCGAATTCAAAAAACTAGTTTTGGATCAAGAAAATCAAGAATTTGGTCCCGAATACAAAAATCTAGTTTTGGATCAAGAAAATAAAGAATTTGGTCGCGAAGACAAAATTTTAGTTTTGGATCAAAAAAATCAAGAAGTGTGTCGCGAATACAAAAAACAAGTTTTGGATCAAAAAAATCAAGAATTTGGCCCCGAATACAAAAATCTAGTTTTGGATCAAGAAAATCAAGAATTTGGTCGCGAAGACAAAAATCTAGTTTTGGATCAAAAAAATCAAGAATTTGGTCCAGAATACAAAAATCTAGTTTTGGATCAAGAAAATCAAGAATTTGGTCGCGAAGACAAAAATCTAGTTTTGGATCAAAAAAATCAAGAATTTGGCCCCGAATACAAAAATCTAGTTTTGGATCAAGAAAATCAAGAATTTGGTCCCGAATACAAAAATCTAGTTGGGGATCAAGAAAATCAAGAATTTGGTCGCGAAGACAAAAATCTAGTTGTGGATCAAGAAAATCAAGAATTTGGTCGCGAAAACAAAAATCTAGTTTTGGATCAAGAAAATCAAGAATTTGGTCGCAAATACAAAAATCTAGTTTTGGATCAGGAAAATCAAGAAGCGTGTCGCGAATACAAAAAACAAGTTTTGGATCAGGAAAATCAAGAATTTGGTCGCGAAGACAAAAATCTAGTTGTGGATCAAGAAAATCAAGAATTTGGTCGCGAAGACAAAAATCTAGTTGTGGATCAAGAAAATCAAGAATTTGGTCGCGAAAACAAAAATCTAGTTCGGAATCAAGAAAATCAAGAATTTGGTCGCAAATACAAAAATCTAGTTTTGGATCAAGAAAATCAAGAAGCGTGTCGCGAATACAAAAAACAAGTTTTGGATCAAGAAAATCAAGAATTTGGTCGCGAATACAAAAAACATGTTTGGGATCAAAAAAATCAAGAATTTGGTCCCGAATTCAAAAAACAAGTTTTGGATCAAGAAAATCAAGAATTTGGTCCCGAATACAAAAATCTAGATTTGGATCCAGAAAATCAAGAATTTGGTCCCGAGTACAAAAAACTAGTTTTGGATCAAGAAAATCAAGAATTTGGTCGAGAAGACAAAAATCTAGTTTTGGATCAAGAAAATCAAGAGCTGGGTCCCGAATACAAAAATCTAGTTTTGGATCAAGAAAATCAAGAATTTGGTCGCGAAGACAAAAATCTAGTTTTGGATCAAGAAAATCAAGAAGTGTATCGCGAATACAAAAAACAAGTTTGGGATCAAAAAAATCAAGAATTTGGTCCCGAATTCAAAAAACTAGTTTTGGATCAAGAAAATCAAGAATTTGGTCCCGAATACAAAAATCTAGTTTTGGATCAAGAAAATCAAGAATTTGGTCGCGAAGACAAAAATCTAGTTTTGGATCAAAAAAATCAAGAATTTGGTCGCGAAGACAAAAATCTAGTTTTGGATCAAGAAATCAAGAAGTGTGTCGCGAATACAAAAAACAAGTTTTGGATCAAAAAAATCAAGAATTTGGCCCCGAATACAAAAATCTAGTTTTGGATCAAGAAAATCAAGAATTTGGTCGCGAAGACAAAAATCTAGTTTTGGATCAAAAAAATCAAGAATTTGGCCCCGAATACAAAAATCTAGTTTTGGATCAAGAAAATCAAGAATTTGGCCCCGAATACAAAAATCTAGTTTTGGATCAAGAAAATCAAGAATTTGGTCGCGAAGACAAAAATCTAGTTTTGGATCAAGAAAATCAACAATTTGGTCGCGAAGACAAAAATCTAGTTTTGGATCAAAAAAATCAAGAATTTGGTCGCGAATACAAAAATCTAGTTTTGGATCGAGAAAATCAAGAAGTGTGTCGCGAATACAAAAATCTAGTTTTGGATCAAGAAAATCAAGAAGTGTGTCGCGAATACAAAAAACATGTTTTGGATCAAGAAAATCAAGAATTTGGTCGCGAAGACAAAAATCTAGTTTTGGATCAAAAAAATCAAGAATTTGGCCCCGAATACAAAAATCTAGTTTTGGATCAAGAAAATCAAGAATTTGGTCGCGAAGACAAAAATCTAGTTTTGGATCAAAAAAATCAAGAATTTGGTCCCGAATACAAAAATCTAGTTTTGGATCAAGAAAATCAAGAATTTGGTCGCGAAGACAAAAAACTAGTTTTGGATCAAAAAAATCAAGAATTTGGCCCCGAATACAAAAATCTAGTTTTGGATCAAGAAAATCAAGAATTTGGCCCCGAATACAAAAATCTAGTTTTGGATCAAGAAAATCAAGAATTTGGTCGCGAAGACAAAAATCTAGTTTTGGATCAAAAAAATCAAGAATTTGGTCCCGAATACAAAAATCTAGTTTTGGATCAAGAAAATCAACAATTTGGTCGCGAAGACAAAAATCTAGTTTTGGATCAAAAAAATCAAGAATTTGGCCGCGAAGACAAAAATCTAGTTTTGGATCAAGAAAATCAAGAAGTGTGTCGCGAATACAAAAAACATGTTTTGGATCAAGAAAATCAAGAATTTGTTCGCGAAGACAAAAATCTAGTTTTAGATCAAGAAAATCAAGAAGTGTCTCGCGAATACAAAAAACATGTTTTGGATCAAGAAAATCAAGAATTTGGTCGCGAAGACAAAAATCTAGTTTTGGATCAAGAAAATGAAGAAGTGTGTCGCGAATAAAAAAAAACAAGTTTGGGATCAAAAAAATCAAGGATTTGGTCCCGAATTCAAAAAACTAGTTTTGGATCAAGAAAATCAAGAATTTGGTCCCGAATACAAAAATCTAGTTTTGGATCAAGAAAATAAAGAATTTGGTCGCGAAGACAAAATTTTAGTTTTGGATCAAAAAAATCAAGAAGTGTGTCGCGAATACAAAAAACAAGTTTTGGATCAAAAAAATCAAGAATTTGGCCCCGAATACAAAAATCTAGTTTTGGATCAAGAAAATCAAGAATTTGGTCGCGAAGACAAAAATCTAGTTTTGGATCAAGAAAATCAAGAATTTGGTCGCGAAGACAAAAAACTAGTTTTGGATCAAAAAAATCAAGAATTTGGCCCCGAATACAAAAATCTAGTTTTGGATCAAGAAAATCAAGAATTTGGCCCCGAATACAAAAATCTAGTTTTGGATCAAGAAAATCAAGAATTTGGCCCCGAATACAAAAATCTAGTTTTGGATCAAGAAAATCAAGAATTTGGTCGCGAAGACAAAAATCTAGTTTTGGATCAAAAAAATCAAGAATTTGGTCCCGAATACAAAAATCTAGTTTTGGATCAAGAAAATCAACAATTTGGTCGCGAAGACAAAAATCTAGTTTTGGATCAAAAAAATCAAGAATTTGGCCGCGAAGACAAAAATCTAGTTTTGGATCAAGAAAATCAAGAAGTGTGTCGCGAATACAAAAAACATGTTTTGGATCAAGAAAATCAAGAATTTGTTCGCGAAGACAAAAATCTAGTTTTGGATCAAGAAAATCAAGAAGTGTCTCGCGAATACAAAAAACATGTTTTGGATCAAGAAAATCAAGAATTTGGTCGCGAAGACAAAAATCTAGTTTTGGATCAAGAAAATGAAGAAGTGTGTCGCGAATAAAAAAAAACAAGTTTGGGATCAAAAAAATCAAGGATTTGGTCCCGAATTCAAAAAACTAGTTTTGGATCAAGAAAATCAAGAATTTGGTCCCGAATACAAAAATCTAGTTTTGGATCAAGAAAATAAAGAATTTGGTCGCGAAGACAAAATTTTAGTTTTGGATCAAAAAAATCAAGAAGTGTGTCGCGAATACAAAAAACAAGTTTTGGATCAAAAAAATCAAGAATTTGGCCCCGAATACAAAAATCTAGTTTTGGATCAAGAAAATCAAGAATTTGGTCGCGAAGACAAAAATCTAGTTTTGGATCAAAAAAATCAAGAATTTGGTCCAGAATACAAAAATCTAGTTTTGGATCAAGAAAATCAAGAATTTGGTCGCGAAGACAAAAATCTAGTTTTGGATCAAAAAAATCAAGAATTTGGCCCCGAATACAAAAATCTAGTTTTGGATCAAGAAAATCAAGAATTTGGTCCCGAATACAAAAATCTAGTTGGGGATCAAGAAAATCAAGAATTTGGTCGCGAAGACAAAAATCTACTTGTGGATCAAGAAAATCAAGAATTTGGTCGCGAAAACAAAAATCTAGTTCCGAATCAAGAAAATCAAGAATTTGGTCGCAAATACAAAAATCTAGTTTTGGATCAAGAAAATCAAGAAGCGTGTCGCGAATACAAAAAACAAGTTTTGGATCAGGAAAATCAAGAATTTGGTCGCGAATACAAAAAACAAGTTTTGGATCAAGAAAATCAAGAATTTGGTCGCGAAGACAAAAATCTAGTTGTGGATCAAGAAAATCAAGAATTTGGTCGCGAAAACAAAAATCTAGTTCGGAATCAAGAAAATCAAGAATTTGGTCGCAAATACAAAAATCTAGTTTTGGATCAAGAAAATCAAGAAGCGTGTCGCGAATACAAAAAACAAGTTTTGGATCAAGAAAATCAAGAATTTGGTCGCGAATACAAAAAACATGTTTGGAATCAAAAAAATCAAGAATTTGGTCCCGAATTCAAAAAACTAGTTTTGGATCAAGAAAATCAAGAATTTGGTCCCGAATACAAAAATCTAGATTTGGATCCAGAAAATCAAGAATTTGGTCCCGAGTACAAAAAACTAGTTTTGGATCAAGAAAATCAAGAATTTGGTCGAGAAGACAAAAATCTAGTTTTGGATCAAGAAAATCAAGAGCTGGGTCCCGAATACAAAAATCTAGTTTTGGATCAAGAAAATCAAGAATTTGGTCGCGAAGACAAAAATCTAGTTTTGGATCAAGAAAATCAAGAAGTGTATCGCGAATACAAAAAACAAGTTTGGGATCAAAAAAATCAAGAATTTGGTCCCGAATTCAAAAAACTAGTTTTGGATCAAGAAAATCAAGAATTTGGTCCCGAATACAAAAATCTAGTTTTGGATCAAGAAAATCAAGAATTTGGTCGCGAAGACAAAAATCTAGTTTTGGATCAAAAAAATCAAGAATTTGGTCGCGAAGACAAAAATCTAGTTTTGGATCAAGAAATCAAGAAGTGTGTCGCGAATACAAAAAACAAGTTTTGGATCAAAAAAATCAAGAATTTGGCCCCGAATACAAAAATCTAGTTTTGGATCAAGAAAATCAAGAATTTGGTCGCGAAGACAAAAATCTAGTTTTGGATCAAAAAAATCAAGAATTTGGTCCCGAATACAAAAATCTAGTTTTGAATCAAGAAAATCAAGAATTTGGTCGCGAAGACAAAAATCTAGTTTTGGATCAAAAAAATCAAGAATTTGGTCGCGAATACAAAAATCTAGTTTTGGATCAAGAAAATCAAGAAGTGTGTCGCGAATACAAAAAACATGTTTTGGATCAAGAAAATCAAGAATTTGTTCGCGAAAACAAAAATCTAGTTTTGGATCAAAAAAATCAAGAATTTGGCCCCGAATACAAAAATCTAGTTTTGGATCAAGAAAATCAAGAATTTGGTCGCGAATACAAAAATCTAGTTTTGGATCAAGAAAATCAAGAAGTGTGTCGCGAATACAAAAAACATGTTTTGGATCAAGAAAATCAAGAATTTGGTCGCGAAGACAAAAATCTAGTTTTGGATCAAAAATATCAAGAATTTGGCTCCGAATACAAAAATCTAGTTTTGGATCAAGAAAATCAAGAATTTGGTCGCGAAGACAAAAAACTAGTTTTGGATCAAAAAAATCAAGAATTTGGCCCCGAATACAAAAATCTAGTTTTGGATCAAGAAAATCAAGAATTTGGCCCCGAATACAAAAATCTAGTTTTGGATCAAGAAAATCAAGAATTTGGTCGCGAAGACAAAAATCTAGTTTTGGATCAAAAAAATCAAGAATTTGGTCCCGAATACAAAAATCTAGTTTTGGATCAAGAAAATCAACAATTTGGTCGCGAAGACAAAAATCTAGTTTTGGATCAAAAAAATCAAGAATTTGGTCGCGAATACAAAAATCTAGTTTTGGATCGAGAAAATCAAGAAGTGTGTCGCGAATACAAAAAATATGTTTTGGATCAAGAAAATCAAGAATTTGTTCGCGAAAACAAAAATCTAGTTTTGGATCAAGAAAATCAAAAAAGTGTGTCGCGAATACCAAAAACAAGTTTGGGATCAAAAAAATCAAGAATTTGGTCCCGAATTCAAAAAACTAGTTTTGGATCAAGAAAATCAAGAACTGGGTCCCGAATGCAAAAAACTAGTTTTGGATCACGAAAATTAGGAATTTGGTCGCGAATACAAAAATCTAGTTTTGGATCAAGAAAATCAAGAATATGGTCGCGAATACAAAAATCTAGTTGTGGATCAAGAAAATCAAGAATTTGGTCGCGAAAACAAAAAACAAGTTTTGGATCAAAAAAATCAAGAATTTGGCCCCGAATACAAAAATCTAGTTTTGGATCAAGAAAATCAAGAATTTGGTCGCGAAGACAAAAATCTAGTTTTGGATCAAAAAAATCAAGAATTTGGTCCCGAATACAAAAATCTAGTTTTGGATCTAGAAAATCAAGAATTTGGTCGCGAAGACAAAAAACTAGTTTTGGATCAAAAAAATCAAGAATTTGGCCCCGAATACAAAAATCTAGTTTTGGATCAAGAAAATCAAGAATTTGGCCCCGAATACAAAAATCTAGTTTTGGATCAAGAAAATCAAGAATTTGGTCGCGAAGACAAAAATCTAGTTTTGGATCAAGAAATCAAGAAGTGTGTCGCGAATACAAAAAACAAGTTTTGGATCAAAAAAATCAAGAATTTGGCCCCGAATACAAAAATCTAGTTTTGGATCAAGAAAATCAAGAATTTGGTCGCGAAGACAAAAATCTAGTTTTGGATCAAAAAAATCAAGAATTTGGTCCCGAATACAAAAATCTAGTTTTGAATCAAGAAAATCAAGAATTTGGTCGCGAAGACAAAAATCTAGTTTTGGATCAAAAAAATCAAGAATTTGGTCGCGAATACAAAAATCTAGTTTTGGATCAAGAAAATCAAGAAGTGTGTCGCGAATACAAAAAACATGTTTTGGATCAAGAAAATCAAGAATTTGTTCGCGAAAACAAAAATCTAGTTTTGGATCAAAAAAATCAAGAATTTGGCCCCGAATACAAAAATCTAGTTTTGGATCAAGAAAATCAAGAATTTGGTCGCGAATACAAAAATCTAGTTTTGGATCAAGAAAATCAAGAAGTGTGTCGCGAATACAAAAAACATGTTTTGGATCAAGAAAATCAAGAATTTGGTCGCGAAGACAAAAATCTAGTTTTGGATCAAGAAAATCAAGAATTTGGCCCCGAATACAAAAATCTAGTTTTGGATCAAGAAAATCAAGAATTTGGTCCCGAATACAAAAATCTAGTTTTGGATCAAGAAAATCAAGAAGTGTGTCGCGAATACAAAAAACATGTTTTGGATCAAGAAAATCAAGAATTTGTTCGCGAAAACAAAAATCTAGTTTTGGATCAAAAAAATCAAGAATTTGGCCCCGAATACAAAAATCTAGTTTTGGATCAAGAAAATCAAGAATTTGGTCGCGAATACAAAAATCTAGTTTTGGATCAAGAAAATCAAGAAGTGTGTCGCGAATACAAAAAACATGTTTTGGATCAAGAAAATCAAGAATTTGGTCGCGAAGACAAAAATCTAGTTTTGGATCAAAAAAATCAAGAATTTGGCCCCGAATACAAAAATCTAGTTTTGGATCAAGAAAATCAAGAATTTGGTCGCGAAGACAAAAAACTAGTTTTGGATCAAAAAAATCAAGAATTTGGCCCCGAATACAAAAATCTAGTTTTGGATCAAGAAAATCAAGAATTTGGCCCCGAATACAAAAATCTAGTTTTGGATCAAGAAAATCAAGAATTTGGTCGCGAAGACAAAAATCTAGTTTTGGATCAAAAAAATCAAGAATTTGGTCCCGAATACAAAAATCTAGTTTTGGATCAAGAAAATCAACAATTTGGTCGCGAAGACAAAAATCTAGTTTTGGATCAAAAAAATCAAGAATTTGGTCGCGAATACAAAAATCTAGTTTTGGATCGAGAAAATCAAGAAGTGTGTCGCGAATACAAAAAATATGTTTTGGATCAAGAAAATCAAGAATTTGTTCGCGAAAACAAAAATCTAGTTTTGGATCAAGAAAATCAAAAAAGTGTGTCGCGAATACCAAAAACAAGTTTGGGATCAAAAAAATCAAGAATTTGGTCCCGAATTCAAAAAACTAGTTTTGGATCAAGAAAATCAAGAACTGGGTCCCGAATGCAAAAAACTAGTTTTGGATCACGAAAATTAGGAATTTGGTCGCGAATACAAAAATCTAGTTTTGGATCAAGAAAATCAAGAATATGGTCGCGAATACAAAAATCTAGTTGTGGATCAAGAAAATCAAGAATTTGGTCGCGAAAACAAAAAACAAGTTTTGGATCAAAAAAATCAAGAATTTGGCCCCGAATACAAAAATCTAGTTTTGGATCAAGAAAATCAAGAATTTGGTCGCGAAGACAAAAATCTAGTTTTGGATCAAAAAAATCAAGAATTTGGTCCCGAATACAAAAATCTAGTTTTGGATCTAGAAAATCAAGAATTTGGTCGCGAAGACAAAAAACTAGTTTTGGATCAAAAAAATCAAGAATTTGGCCCCGAATACAAAAATCTAGTTTTGGATCAAGAAAATCAAGAATTTGGCCCCGAATACAAAAATCTAGTTTTGGATCAAGAAAATCAAGAATTTGGTCGCGAAGACAAAAATCTAGTTTTGGATCAAGAAATCAAGAAGTGTGTCGCGAATACAAAAAACAAGTTTTGGATCAAAAAAATCAAGAATTTGGCCCCGAATACAAAAATCTAGTTTTGGATCAAGAAAATCAAGAATTTGGTCGCGAAGACAAAAATCTAGTTTTGGATCAAAAAAATCAAGAATTTGGTCCCGAATACAAAAATCTAGTTTTGAATCAAGAAAATCAAGAATTTGGTCGCGAAGACAAAAATCTAGTTTTGGATCAAAAAAATCAAGAATTTGGTCGCGAATACAAAAATCTAGTTTTGGATCAAGAAAATCAAGAAGTGTGTCGCGAATACAAAAAACATGTTTTGGATCAAGAAAATCAAGAATTTGGTCGCGAAGACAAAAATCTAGTTTTGGATCAAAAAAATCAAGAATTTGGCCCCGAATACAAAAATCTAGTTTTGGATCAAGAAAATCAAGAATTTGGTCGCGAAGACAAAAAACTAGTTTTGGATCAAAAAAATCAAGAATTTGGCCCCGAATACAAAAATCTAGTTTTGGATCAAGAAAATCAAGAATTTGGCCCCGAATACAAAAATCTAGTTTTGGATCAAGAAAATCAAGAATTTGGTCGCGAAGACAAAAATCTAGTTTTGGATCAAAAAAATCAAGAATTTGGTCCCGAATACAAAAATCTAGTTTTGGATCAAGAAAATCAACAATTTGGTCGCGAAGACAAAAATCTAGTTTTGGATCAAAAAAATCAAGAATTTGGTCGCGAATACAAAAATCTAGTTTTGGATCGAGAAAATCAAGAAGTGTGTCGCGAATACAAAAAATATGTTTTGGATCAAGAAAATCAAGAATTTGTTCGCGAAAACAAAAATCTAGTTTTGGATCAAGAAAATCAAAAAAGTGTGTCGCGAATACCAAAAACAAGTTTGGGATCAAAAAAATCAAGAATTTGGTCCCGAATTCAAAAAACTAGTTTTGGATCAAGAAAATCAATAAAATGGGTCCCGAATGCAAAAAACTAGTTTTGGATCACGAAAATTAGGAATTTGGTCGCGAATACAAAAATCTAGTTTTGGATCAAGAAAATCAAGAATATGGTCGCGAATACAAAAATCTAGTTGTGGATCAAGAAAATCAAGAATTTGGTCGCGAAAACAAAAAACAAGTTTTGGATCAAAAAAATCAAGAATTTGGCCCCGAATACAAAAATCTAGTTTTGGATCAAGAAAATCAAGAATTTGGTCGCGAAGACAAAAATCTAGTTTTGGATCAAAAAAATCAAGAATTTGGTCCCGAATACAAAAATCTAGTTTTGGATCTAGAAAATCAAGAATTTGGTCGCGAAGACAAAAAACTAGTTTTGGATCAAAAAAATCAAGAATTTGGCCCCGAATACAAAAATCTAGTTTTGGATCAAGAAAATCAAGAATTTGGCCCCGAATACAAAAATCTAGTTTTGGATCAAGAAAATCAAGAATTTGGTCGCGAAGACAAAAATCTAGTTTTGGATCAAGAAATCAAGAAGTGTGTCGCGAATACAAAAAACAAGTTTTGGATCAAAAAAATCAAGAATTTGGCCCCGAATACAAAAATCTAGTTTTGGATCAAGAAAATCAAGAATTTGGTCGCGAAGACAAAAATCTAGTTTTGGATCAAAAAAATCAAGAATTTGGTCCCGAATACAAAAATCTAGTTTTGAATCAAGAAAATCAAGAATTTGGTCGCGAAGACAAAAATCTAGTTTTGGATCAAAAAAATCAAGAATTTGGTCGCGAATACAAAAATCTAGTTTTGGATCAAGAAAATCAAGAAGTGTGTCGCGAATACAAAAAACATGTTTTGGATCAAGAAAATCAAGAATTTGTTCGCGAAAACAAAAATCTAGTTTTGGATCAAAAAAATCAAGAATTTGGCCCCGAATACAAAAATCTAGTTTTGGATCAAGAAAATCAAGAATTTGGTCGCGAATACAAAAATCTAGTTTTGGATCAAGAAAATCAAGAAGTGTGTCGCGAATACAAAAAACATGTTTTGGATCAAGAAAATCAAGAATTTGGTCGCGAAGACAAAAATCTAGTTTTGGATCAAGAAAATCAAGAATTTGGCCCCGAATACAAAAATCTAGTTTTGGATCAAGAAAATCAAGAATTTGGTCCCGAATACAAAAATCTAGTTGGGGATCAAGAAAATCAAGAATTTGGTCGCGAAGACAAAAATCTAGTTGTGGATCAAGAAAATCAAGAATTTGGTCGCGAAAACAAAAATCTAGTTCCGAATCAAGAAAATCAAGAATTTGGTCGCAAATACAAAAATCTAGTTTTGGATCAAGAAAATCAAGAAGCGTGTCGCGAATACAAAAAACAAGTTTTGGATCAGGAAAATCAAGAATTTGGTCGCGAATACAAAAAACAAGTTTTGGATCAAGAAAATCAAGAATTTGGTCGCGAAGACAAAAATCTAGTTGTGGATCAAGAAAATCAAGAATTTGGTCGCGAAAACAAAAATCTAGTTCGGAATCAAGAAAATCAAGAATTTGGTCGCAAATACAAAAATCTAGTTTTGGATCAAGAAAATCAAGAAGCGTGTCGCGAATACAAAAAACAAGTTTTGGATCAAGAAAATCAAGAATTTGGTCGCGAATACAAAAAACATGTTTGGGATCAAAAAAATCAAGAATTTGGTCCCGAATTCAAAAAACTAGTTTTGGATCAAGAAAATCAAGAATTTGGTCCCGAATACAAAAATCTAGATTTGGATCTAGAAAATCAAGAATTTGGTCCCGAATACAAAAAACTAGTTTTGGATCAAGAAAATCAAGAATTTGGTCGAGAAGACAAAAATCTAGTTTTGGATCAAGAAAATCAAGAGCTGGGTCCCGAATACAAAAATCTAGTTTTGGATCAAGAAAATCAAGAATTTGGTCGCGAAGACAAAAATCTAGTTTTGGATCAAGAAAATCAAGAAGTGTATCGCGAATACAAAAAACAAGTTTGGGATCAAAAAAATCAAGAATTTGGTCCCGAATTCAAAAAACTAGTTTTGGATCAAGAAAATCAAGAATTTGGTCGCGAATACAAAAAACAAGTTTTGGATCAAGAAAATCAAGAATTTGGTCGCGAAGACAAAAATCTAGTTTTGGATCAAGAAAATCAAGAATTTGGTCGCGAAAACAAAAATCTAGTTCGGAATCAAGAAAATCAAGAATTTGGTCGCAAATACAAAAATCTAGTTTTGGATCAAGAAAATCAAGAAGCGTGTCGTGAATACAAAAAACAAGTTTTGGATCAAGAAAATCAAGAATTTGGTCGCGAATACAAAAAACATGTTTGGGATCAAAAAAATCAAGAATTTGATCCCGAATTCAAAAAACTAGTTTTGGATCAAGAAAATCAAGAATTTGGTCCCGAATACAAAAATCTAGATTTGGATCCAGAAAATCAAGAATTTGGTCCCGAATACAAAAAACTAGTTTTGGATCAAGAAAATCAAGAATTTGGTCGAGAAGACAAAAATCTAGTTTTGGATCAAGAAAATCAAGAGCTGGGTCCCGAATACAAAAATCTAGTTTTGGATCAAGAAAATCAAGAATTTGGTCCCGAATACAAAAATCTAGTTTTGGATCAAGAAAATCAAGAAGTGTGTCGCGAATACAAAAAACATGTTTTGGATCAAGAAAATCAAGAATTTGTTCGCGAAAACAAAAATCTAGTTTTGGATCAAAAAAATCAAGAATTTGGCCCCGAATACAAAAATCTAGTTTTGGATCAAGAAAATCAAGAATTTGGTCGCGAATACAAAAATCTAGTTTTGGATCAAGAAAATCAAGAAGTGTGTCGCGAATACAAAAAACATGTTTTGGATCAAGAAAATCAAGAATTTGGTCGCGAAGACAAAAATCTAGTTTTGGATCAAAAAAATCAAGAATTTGGCCCCGAATACAAAAATCTAGTTTTGGATCAAGAAAATCAAGAATTTGGTCGCGAAGACAAAAAACTAGTTTTGGATCAAAAAAATCAAGAATTTGGCCCCGAATACAAAAATCTAGTTTTGGATCAAGAAAATCAAGAATTTGGCCCCGAATACAAAAATCTAGTTTTGGATCAAGAAAATCAAGAATTTGGTCGCGAAGACAAAAATCTAGTTTTGGATCAAAAAAATCAAGAATTTGGTCCCGAATACAAAAATCTAGTTTTGGATCAAGAAAATCAACAATTTGGTCGCGAAGACAAAAATCTAGTTTTGGATCAAAAAAATCAAGAATTTGGTCGCGAATACAAAAATCTAGTTTTGGATCGAGAAAATCAAGAAGTGTGTCGCGAATACAAAAAATATGTTTTGGATCAAGAAAATCAAGAATTTGTTCGCGAAAACAAAAATCTAGTTTTGGATCAAGAAAATCAAAAAAGTGTGTCGCGAATACCAAAAACAAGTTTGGGATCAAAAAAATCAAGAATTTGGTCCCGAATTCAAAAAACTAGTTTTGGATCAAGAAAATCAAGAACTGGGTCCCGAATGCAAAAAACTAGTTTTGGATCACGAAAATTAGGAATTTGGTCGCGAATACAAAAATCTAGTTTTGGATCAAGAAAATCAAGAATATGGTCGCGAATACAAAAATCTAGTTGTGGATCAAGAAAATCAAGAATTTGGTCGCGAAAACAAAAAACAAGTTTTGGATCAAAAAAATCAAGAATTTGGCCCCGAATACAAAAATCTAGTTTTGGATCAAGAAAATCAAGAATTTGGTCGCGAAGACAAAAATCTAGTTTTGGATCAAAAAAATCAAGAATTTGGTCCCGAATACAAAAATCTAGTTTTGGATCTAGAAAATCAAGAATTTGGTCGCGAAGACAAAAAACTAGTTTTGGATCAAAAAAATCAAGAATTTGGCCCCGAATACAAAAATCTAGTTTTGGATCAAGAAAATCAAGAATTTGGCCCCGAATACAAAAATCTAGTTTTGGATCAAGAAAATCAAGAATTTGGTCGCGAAGACAAAAATCTAGTTTTGGATCAAGAAATCAAGAAGTGTGTCGCGAATACAAAAAACATGTTTTGGATCAAAAAAATCAAGAATTTGGCCCCGAATACAAAAATCTAGTTTTGGATCAAGAAAATCAAGAATTTGGTCGCGAAGACAAAAATCTAGTTTTGGATCAAAAAAATCAAGAATTTGGTCCCGAATACAAAAATCTAGTTTTGAATCAAGAAAATCAAGAATTTGGTCGCGAAGACAAAAATCTAGTTTTGGATCAAAAAAATCAAGAATTTGGTCGCGAATACAAAAATCTAGTTTTGGATCAAGAAAATCAAGAAGTGTGTCGCGAATACAAAAAACATGTTTTGGATCAAGAAAATCAAGAATTTGTTCGCGAAAACAAAAATCTAGTTTTGGATCAAAAAAATCAAGAATTTGGCCCCGAATACAAAAATCTAGTTTTGGATCAAGAAAATCAAGAATTTGGTCGCGAATACAAAAATCTAGTTTTGGATCAAGAAAATCAAGAAGTGTGTCGCGAATACAAAAAACATGTTTTGGATCAAGAAAATCAAGAATTTGGTCGCGAAGACAAAAATCTAGTTTTGGATCAAGAAAATCAAGAATTTGGCCCCGAATACAAAAATCTAGTTTTGGATCAAGAAAATCAAGAATTTGGTCCCGAATACAAAAATCTAGTTGGGGATCAAGAAAATCAAGAATTTGGTGGCGAAGACAAAAATCTAGTTGTGGATCAAGAAAATCAAGAATTTGGTCGCGAAAACAAAAATCTAGTTCCGAATCAAGAAAATCAAGAATTTGGTCGCAAATACAAAAATCTAGTTTTGGATCAAGAAAATCAAGAAGCGTGTCGCGAATACAAAAAACAAGTTTTGGATCAGGAAAATCAAGAATTTGGTCGCGAATACAAAAAACAAGTTTTGGATCAAGAAAATCAAGAATTTGGTCGCGAAGACAAAAATCTAGTTGTGGATCAAGAAAATCAAGAATTTGGTCGCGAAAACAAAAATCTAGTTCGGAATCAAGAAAATCAAGAATTTGGTCGCAAATACAAAAATCTAGTTTTGGATCAAGAAAATCAAGAAGCGTGTCGCGAATACAAAAAACAAGTTTTGGATCAAGAAAATCAAGAATTTGGTCGCGAATACAAAAAACATGTTTGGGATCAAAAAAATCAAGAATTTGGTCCCGAATTCAAAAAACTAGTTTTGGATCAAGAAAATCAAGAATTTGGTCCCGAATACAAAAATCTAGATTTGGATCTAGAAAATCAAGAATTTGGTCCCGAATACAAAAAACTAGTTTTGGATCAAGAAAATCAAGAATTTGGTCGAGAAGACAAAAATCTAGTTTTGGATCAAGAAAATCAAGAGCTGGGTCCCGAATACAAAAATCTAGTTTTGGATCAAGAAAATCAAGAATTTGGTCGCGAAGACAAAAATCTAGTTTTGGATCAAGAAAATCAAGAAGTGTATCGCGAATACAAAAAACAAGTTTGGGATCAAAAAAATCAAGAATTTGGTCCCGAATTCAAAAAACTAGTTTTGGATCAAGAAAATCAAGAATTTGGTCGCGAATACAAAAAACAAGTTTTGGATCAAGAAAATCAAGAATTTGGTCGCGAAGACAAAAATCTAGTTTTGGATCAAGAAAATCAAGAATTTGGTCGCGAAAACAAAAATCTAGTTCGGAATCAAGAAAATCAAGAATTTGGTCGCAAATACAAAAATCTAGTTTTGGATCAAGAAAATCAAGAAGCGTGTCGTGAATACAAAAAACAAGTTTTGGATCAAGAAAATCAAGAATTTGGTCGCGAATACAAAAAACATGTTTGGGATCAAAAAAATCAAGAATTTGATCCCGAATTCAAAAAACTAGTTTTGGATCAAGAAAATCAAGAATTTGGTCCCGAATACAAAAATCTAGATTTGGATCCAGAAAATCAAGAATTTGGTCCCGAATACAAAAAACTAGTTTTGGATCAAGAAAATCAAGAATTTGGTCGAGAAGACAAAAATCTAGTTTTGGATCAAGAAAATCAAGAGCTGGGTCCCGAATACAAAAATCTAGTTTTGGATCAAGAAAATCAAGAATTTGGTCGCGAAGACAAAAATCTAGTTTTGGATCAAGAAAATCAAGAAGTGTATCGCGAATACAAAAAAAAAGTTTGGGATCAAAAAAATCAAGAATTTGGTCCCGAATTCAAAAAACTAGTTTTGGATCAAGAAAATCAAGAATTTGGTCCCGAATACAAAAATCTAGTTTTGGATCAAGAAAATCAAGAATTTGGTCGCGAAGACAAAAATGTAGTTTTGGATCAAAAAAATCAAGAATTTGGTCGCGAAGACAAAAATCTAGTTTTGGATCAAGAAAATCATGAATTTGGTCGCGAAGACAAAAATCTAGTTTTGGATCAAAAAAATCAAGAATTTGGTCGCGAATACAAAAATCTAGTTTTGGATCAAGAAAATCAAGAAGTGTGTCGCGAATACAAAAAACATGTTTTGGATCAAGAAAATCAAGAATTTGTTCGCGAAAACAAAAATCTAGTTTTGGATCAAGAAAATCAAGAAGTGTGTCGCGAATACAAAAAACAAGTTTGGGATCAAAAAAATCAAGAATTTGGTCCCGAATTCAAAAAACTAGTTTTGGATCAAGAAAATCAAGAACTGGGTCCCGAATGCAAAAAACTAGTTTTTGATCACGAAAATTAAGAATTTGGTCGCGAATACAAAAATCTAGTTTTGGATCAAGAAAATCAAGAATATGGTCGCGAATACAAAAATCTAGTTGTGGATCAAGAAAATCAAGAATTTGGTCGCGAAAACAAAAAACAAGTTTTGGATCAAAAAAATCAAGAATTTGGCCCCGAATACAAAACTCTAGTTTTGGATCAAGAAAATCAAGAATTTGGTCGCGAAGACAAAAATCTAGTTTTGGATCAAAAAAATCAAGAATTTGGACCCGAATACAAAAATCTAGTTTTGGATCAAGAAAATCAAGAATTTGGTCGCGAAGACAAAAATCTAGTTTTGGATCAAAAAAATCAAGAATTTGGCCCCGAATACAAAAATCTAGTTTTGGATCTAGAAAATCAAGAATTTGGTCCCGAATTCAAAAAACTAGTTTTGGATCAATAAAATCAAGAACTGGGTCCCGAATGCAAAAAACTAGTTTTGGATCACGAAAATTAAGAATTTGGTCGCGAATACAAAAACTTAGTTTTGGATCAAGAAAATCAAGAATATGGTCGCGAATACAAAAATCTAGTTGTGGATCAAGAAAATCAAGAATTTGGTCGCGAAAACAAAAAAGAAGTTTTGGATCAAAAAAATCAAGAATTTGGCCCCGAATACAAAAATCTAGTTTTGGATCAAGAAAATCAAGAATTTGGTCGTGAAGACAAAAATCTAGTTTTGGATCAAAAAAATCAAGAATTTGGTCGCGAAGACAAAAATCTAGTTTTGGATCAAGAAAATCAAGAATTTGGCCCCGAATACAAAAATCTAGTTTTGGATCAAGAAAATCAAGAATTTGGCCCCGAATACAAAAATCTAGTTTTGGATCAAGAAAATCAAGAATTTGGTCGCGAAGACAAAAATCTAGTTTTGGATCAAAAAAATCAAGAATTTGGTCCCGAATACAAAAATCTAGTTTTGGATCAAGAAAATCAACAATTTGGTCGCGAAAACAAAAATCTAGTTTTGGATCAAAAAAATCAAGAATTTGGCCGCGAAGACAAAAATCTAGTTGTGGATCAAAAAAATCAAGAATTTGGTCGCGAAGACAAAAATCTAGTTTTGGATCAAAAAAATCAAGAATTTGGTCGCGAAGACAAAAATCTAGTTTTGGATCAAAAAATCAAGAATTTGGTCGCGAAGACAAAAATCTAGTTTTGGATCAAGAAATCAAGAAGTGTGTCGCGAATACAAAAAACAAGTTTTGGATCAAAAAAATCAAGAATTTGGCCCCGAATACAAAAATCTAGTTTTGGATCAAGAAAATCAAGAATTTGGTCGCGAAGACAAAAATCTAGTTTTGGATCAAAAAAATCAAGAATTTGGTCCCGAATACAAAAATCTAGTTTTGAATCAAGAAAATCAAGAATTTGGTCGCGAAGACAAAAATCTAGTTTTGGATCAAAAAAATCAAGAATTTGGTCGCGAATACAAAAATCTAGTTTTGGATCAAGAAAATCAAGAAGTGTGTCGCGAATACAAAAAACATGTTTTGGATCAAGAAAATCAAGAATTTGTTCGCGAAAACAAAAATCTAGTTTTGGATCAAGAAAATCAAGAATTTGGCCCCGAATACAAAAATCTAGTTTTGGATCAAGAAAATCAAGAATTTGGTCGCGAATACAAAAATCTAGTTTTGGATCAAGAATATCAAGAAGTGTGTCGCGAATACAAAAAACATGTTTTGGATCAAGAAAATCAAGAATTTGGTCGCGAAGACAAAAATCTAGTTTTGGATCAAAAAAATCAAGAATTTGGCCCCGAATACAAAAATCTAGTTTTGGATCAAGAAAATCAAGAATTTGGTCCCGAATACAAAAATCTAGTTGGGGATCAAGAAAATCAAGAATTTGGTCGCGAAGACAAAAATCTAGTTGTGGATCAAGAAAATCAAGAATTTGGTCGCGAAAACAAAAATCTAGTTCCGAATCAAGAAAATCAAGAATTTGGTCGCAAATACAAAAATCTAGTTTTGGATCAAGAAAATCAAGAAGCGTGTCGCGAATACAAAAAACAAGTTTTGGATCAAGAAAATCAAGAATTTGGTCGCGAATACAAAAAACAAGTTTTGGATCAAGAAAATCAAGAATTTGGTCGCGAAGACAAAAATCTAGTTGTGGATCAAGAAAATCAAGAATTTGGTCGCGAAGACAAAAATCTAGTTTTGGATCAAAAAAATCAAGAATTTGGTCGCGAAGACAAAAATCTAGTTTTGGATCAAGAAATCAAGAAGTGTGTCGCGAATACAAAAAAAAGTTTTGGATCAAAAAAATCAAGAATTTGGCCCCGAATACAAAAATCTAGTTTTGGATCAAGAAAATCAAGAATTTGGTCGCGAAGACAAAAATCTAGTTTTGGATCAAAAAAATCAAGAATTTGGTCCCGAATACAAAAATCTAGTTTTGAATCAAGAAAATCAAGAATTTGGTCGCGAAGACAAAAATCTAGTTTTGGATCAAAAAAATCAAGAATTTGGTCGCGAATACAAAAATCTAGTTTTGGATCAAGAAAATCAAGAAGTGTGTCGCGAATACAAAAAACATGTTTTGGATCAAGAAAATCAAGAATTTGTTCGCGAAAACAAAAATCTAGTTTTGGATCAAAAAAATCAAGAATTTGGCCCCGAATACAAAAATCTAGTTTTGGATCAAGAAAATCAAGAATTTGGTCGCGAATACAAAAATCTAGTTTTGGATCAAGAAAATCAAGAAGTGTGTCGCGAATACAAAAAGCATGTTTTGGATCAAGAAAATCAAGAATTTGGTCGCGAAGACAAAAATCTATTTTTGGATCAAAAAAATCAAGAATTTGGCCCCGAATACAAAAATCTAGTTTTGGATCAAGAAAATCAAGAATTTGGTCCCGAATACAAAAAACAAGTTTTGGATCAAGAAAATCAAGAATTTGGTCGCGAAGACAAAAATCTAGTTGTGGATCAAGAAAATCAAGAATTTGGTCGCGAACACAAAAATCTAGTTCGGAATCAAGAAAATCAAGAATTTGGTCGCAAATACAAAAATCTAGTTTTGGATCAAGAAAATCAAGAAGCGTGTCGCGAATACAAAAAACAAGTTTTGGATCAAGAAAATCAAGAATTTGGTCGCGAATACAAAAAACATGTTTGGGATCAAAAAAATGAAGAATTTGGTCCCGAATTCAAAAAACTAGTTTTGGATCAAGAAAATCAAGAATTTGGTCCCGAATACAAAAATCTAGATTTGGATCCAGAAAATCAAGAATTTGGTCCCGAATACAAAAAACTAGTTTTGGATCAAGAAAATCAAGAATTTGGTCGAGAAGACAAAAATCTAGTTTTGGATCAAGAAAATCAAGAGCTGGGTCCCGAATACAAAAATCTAGTTTTGGATCAAGAAAATCAAGAATTTGGTCGCGAAGACAAAAATCTAGTTTTGGATCAAGAAAATCAAGAAGTGTATCGCGAATACAAAAAACAAGTTTGGGATCAAAAAAATCAAGAATTTGGTCCCGAATTCAAAAAACTAGTTTTGGATCAAGAAAATCAAGAATTTGGTCCCGAAAACAAAAATCTAGTTTTGGATCAAGAAAATCAAGAATTTGGTCGCGAAGACAAAAATGTAGTTTTGGATCAAAAAAATCAAGAATTTGGTCGCGAAGACAAAAATCTAGTTTTGGATCAAGAAATCAAGAAGTGTGTCGCGAATACAAAAAACAAGTTTTGGATAAAAAAAATCAAGAATTTGGCCCCGAATACAAAAATCTAGTTTTGGATCAAGAAAATAAAGAATTTGGTCGCGAAGACAAAAATCTAGTTTTGGATCAAAAAAATCAAGAATTTGGTCCCGAATACAAAAATCTAGTTTTGAATCAAGAAAATCAAGAATTTGGTCGCGAAGACAAAAATCTAGTTTTGGATCAAAAAAATCAAGAATTTGGTCGCGAATACAAAAATCTAGTTTTGGATCAAGAAAATCAACAAGTGTGTCGCGAATACAAAAAACATGTTTTGGATTAAGAAAATCAAGAATTTGTTCGCGAAAACAAAAATCTAGTTTTGGATCAAGAAAATCAAGAAGTGTGTCGCGAATACAAAAAACAAGTTTGGGATCAAAAAAATCAAGAATTTGGTCCCGAATTCAAAAAACTAGTTTTGGATCAAGAAAATCAAGAACTGGGTCCCGAATGCAAAAAACTAGTTTTGGATCACGAAAATTAAGAATTTGGTCGCGAGTACAAAAATCTAGTTTTGGATCAAGAAAATCAAGAATATGGTCGCGAATACAAAAATCTAGTTGTGGATCAAGAAAATCAAGAAGTGTGTCGCGAATACAAAAAACATGTTTTGGATCAAGAAAATCAAGAATTTGGTCGCGAAGACAAAAATCTAGTTTTGGATCAAAAAAATCAAGAATTTGGCCCTGAATACAAAAATCTAGTTTTGGATCAAGAAAATCAAGAATTTGGTCCCGAATACAAAAATCTAGTTGGGGATCAAGAAAATCAAGAATTTGGTCGCGAAGACAAAAATCTAGTTTTGGATCAAGAAAATCAAGAATTTGGTCGCGAAAACAAAAATCTAGTTCCGAATCAAGAAAATCAAGAATTTGGTCGCAAATACAAAAATCTAGTTTTGGATCAAGAAAATCAAGAAGCGTGTCGCGAATACAAAAAACAAGTTTTGGATCAAGAAAATCAAGAATTTGGTCGCGAATACAAAAAACAAGTTTTGGATCAAGAAAATCAAGAATTTGGTCGCGAAGACAAAAATCTAGTTGTGGATCAAGAAAATCAAGAATTTGGTCGCGAAAACAAAAATCTAGTTCGGAATCAAGAAAATCAAGAATTTGGTCGCAAATACAAAAATCTAGTTTTGGATCAAGAAAATCAAGAAGCGTGTCGCGAATACAAAAAACAAGTTTTGGATCAAGAAAATCAAGAATTTGGTCGCGAATACAAAAAACATGTTTGGGATCAAAAAAATGAAGAATTTGGTCCCGAATTCAAAAAACTAGTTTTGGATCAAGAAAATCAAGAATTTGGTCCCGAATACAAAAATCTAGATTTGGATCCAGAAAATCAAGAATTTGGTCCCGAATACAAAAAACTAGTTTTGGATCAAGAAAATCAAGAATTTGGTCGAGAAGACAAAAATCTAGTTTTGGATCAAGAAAATCAAGAGCTGGGTCCCGAATACAAAAATCTAGTTTTGGATCAAGAAAATCAAGAATTTGGTCGCGAAGACAAAAATCTAGTTTTGGATCAAGAAAATCAAGAAGTGTATCGCGAATACAAAAAACAAGTTTGGGATCAAAAAAATCAAGAATTTGGTCCCGAATTCAAAAAACTAGTTTTGGATCAAGAAAATCAAGAATTTGGTCCCGAATACAAAAATCTAGTTTTGGATCAAGAAAATCAAGAATTTGGTCGCGAAGACAAAAATGTAGTTTTGGATCAAAAAAATCAAGAATTTGGTCGCGAAGACAAAAATCTAGTTTTGGATCAAGAAATCAAGAAGTGTGTCGCGAATACAAAAAACAAGTTTTGGATAAAAAAAATCAAGAATTTGGCCCCGAATACAAAAATCTAGTTTTGGATCAAGAAAATAAAGAATTTGGTCGCGAAGACAAAAATCTAGTTTTGGATCAAAAAAATCAAGAATTTGGTCCCGAATACAAAAATCTAGTTTTGAATCAAGAAAATCAAGAATTTGGTCGCGAAGACAAAAATCTAGTTTTGGATCAAAAAAATCAAGAATTTGGTCGCGAATACAAAAATCTAGTTTTGGATCAAGAAAATCAAGAAGTGTGTCGCGAATACAAAAAACATGTTTTGGATTAAGAAAATCAAGAATTTGTTCGCGAAAACAAAAATCTAGTTTTGGATCAAGAAAATCAAGAAGTGTGTCGCGAATACAAAAAACAAGTTTGGGATCAAAAAAATCAAGAATTTGGTCCCGAATTCAAAAAACTAGTTTTGGATCAAGAAAATCAAGAACTGGGTCCCGAATGCAAAAAACTAGTTTTGGATCACGAAAATTAAGAATTTGGTCGCGAGTACAAAAATCTAGTTTTGGATCAAGAAAATCAAGAATATGGTCGCGAATACAAAAATCTAGTTGTGGATCAAGAAAATCAAGAAGTGTGTCGCGAATACAAAAAACATGTTTTGGATCAAGAAAATCAAGAATTTGGTCGCGAAGACAAAAATCTAGTTTTGGATCAAAAAAATCAAGAATTTGGCCCCGAATACAAAAATCTAGTTTTGGATCAAGAAAATCAAGAATTTGGTCCCGAATACAAAAATCTAGTTGGGGATCAAGAAAATCAAGAATTTGGTCGCGAAGACAAAAATCTAGTTTTGGATCAAGAAAATCAAGAATTTGGTCGCGAAAACAAAAATCTAGTTCGGAATCAAGAAAATCAAGAATTTGGTCGCAAATACAAAAATCTAGTTTTGGATCAAGAAAATCAAGAAGCGTGTCGCGAATACAAAAAACAAGTTTTGGATCAAGAAAATCAAGAATTTGGTCGCGAATACAAAAAACAAGTTTTGGATCAAGAAAATCAAGAATTTGGTCGCGAAGACAAAAATCTAGTTGTGGATCAAGAAAATCAAGAATTTGGTCGCGAAAACAAAAATCTAGTTCGGAATCAAGAAAATCAAGAATTTGGTCGCAAATACAAAAATCTAGTTTTGGATCAAGAAAATCAAGAAGCGTGTCGCGAATACAAAAAACAAGTTTTGGATCAAGAAAATCAAGAATTTGGTCGCGAATACAAAAAACATGTTTGGGATCAAAAAAATCAAGAATTTGGTCCCGAATTCAAAAAACTAGTTTTGGATCAAGAAAATCAAGAATTTGGTCCCGAATACAAAAATCTAGATTTGGATCCAGAAAATCAAGAATTTGGTCCCGAATACAAAAAACTAGTTTTGGATCAAGAAAATCAAGAATTTGGTCGAGAAGACAAAAATCTAGTTTTGGATCAAGAAAATCAAGAGCTGGGTCCCGAATACAAAAATCTAGTTTTGGATCAAGAAAATCAAGAATTTGGTCGCGAAGACAAAAATCTAGTTTTGGATCAAGAAAATCAAGAAGTGTATCGCGAATACAAAAAACAAGTTTGGGATCAAAAAAATCAAGAATTTGGTCCCGAATTCAAAAAACTAGTTTTGGATCAAGAAAATCAAGAATTTGGTCCCGAATACAAAAATCTAGTTTTGGATCAAGAAAATCAAGAATTTGGTCGCGAAGACAAAAATGTAGTTTTGGATCAAAAAAATCAAGAATTTGGTCGCGAAGACAAAAATCTAGTTTTGGATCAAGAAATCAAGAAGTGTGTCGCGAATACAAAAAACAAGTTTTGGATAAAAAAAATCAAGAATTTGGCCCCGAATACAAAAATCTAGTTTTGGATCAAGAAAATAAAGAATTTGGTCGCGAAGACAAAAATCTAGTTTTGGATCAAAAAAATCAAGAATTTGGTCCCGAATACAAAAATCTAGTTTTGAATCAAGAAAATCAAGAATTTGGTCGCGAAGACAAAAATCTAGTTTTGGATCAAAAAAATCAAGAATTTGGTCGCGAATACAAAAATCTAGTTTTGGATCAAGAAAATCAAGAAGTGTGTCGCGAATACAAAAAACATGTTTTGGATCAAGAAAATCAAGAATTTGTTCGCGAAAACAAAAATCTAGTTTTGGATCAAGAAAATCAAGAAGTGTGTCGCGAATACAAAAAACAAGTTTGGGATCAAAAAAATCAAGAATTTGGTCCCGAATTCAGAAAACTAGTTTTGGATCAAGAAAATCAAGAACTGGGTCCCGAATGCAAAAAACTAGTTTTGGATCACGAAAATTAAGAATTTGGTCGCGAATACAAAAATCTAGTTTTGGATCAAGAAAATCAAGAATATGGTCGCGAATACAAAAATCTAGTTGTGGATCAAGAAAATCAAGAAGTGTGTCGCGAATACAAAAAACATGTTTTGGATCAAGAAAATCAAGAATTTGGTCGCGAAGACAAAAATCTAATTTTGGATCAAAAAAATCAAGAATTTGGCCCCGAATACAAAAATCTAGTTTTGGATCAAGAAAATCAAGAATTTGGTCCCGAATACAAAAATCTAGTTGGGGATCAAGAAAATCAAGAATTTGGTCGCGAAGACAAAAATCTAGTTTTGGATCAAGAAAATCAAGAATTTGGTCGCGAAAACAAAAATCTAGTTCCGAATCAAGAAAATCAAGAATTTGGTCGCAAATACAAAAATCTAGTTTTGGATCAAGAAAATCAAGAAGCGTGTCGCGAATACAAAAAACAAGTTTTGGATCAAGAAAATCAAGAATTTGGTCGCGAATACAAAAAACAAGTTTTGGATCAAGAAAATCAAGAATTTGGTCGCGAAGACAAAAATCTAGTTGTGGATCAAGAAAATCAAGAATTTGGTCGCGAAAACAAAAATCTAGTTCGGAATCAAGAAAATCAAGAATTTGGTCGCAAATACAAAAATCTAGTTTTGGATCAAGAAAATCAAGAAGCGTGTCGCGAATACAAAAAACAAGTTTTGGATCAAGAAAATCAAGAATTTGGTCGCGAATACAAAAAACATGTTTGGGATCAAAAAAATCAAGAATTTGGTCCCGAATTCAAAAAACTAGTTTTGGATCAAGAAAATCAAGAATTTGGTCCCGAATACAAAAATCTAGATTTGGATCCAGAAAATCAAGAATTTGGTCCCGAATACAAAAAACTAGTTTTCGATCAAGAAAATCAAGAATTTGGTCGAGAAGACAAAAATCTAGTTTTGGATCAAGAAAATCAAGAGCTGGGTCCCGAATACAAAAATCTAGTTTTGGATCAAGAAAATCAAGAATTTGGTCGCGAAGACAAAAATCTAGTTTTGGATCAAGAAAATCAAGAAGTGTATCGCGAATACAAAAAACAAGTTTGGGATCAAAAAAATCAAGAATTTGGTCCCGAATTCAAAAAACTAGTTTTGGATCAAGAAAATCAAGAATTTGGTCCCGAATACAAAAATCTAGTTTTGGATCAAGAAAATCAAGAATTTGGTCGCGAAGACAAAAATGTAGTTTTGGATCAAAAAAATCAAGAATTTGGTCGCGAAGACAAAAATCTAGTTTTGGATCAAGAAATCAAGAAGTGTGTCGCGAATACAAAAAACAAGTTTTGGATAAAAAAAATCAAGAATTTGGCCCCGAATACAAAAATCTAGTTTTGGATCAAGAAAATAAAGAATTTGGTCGCGAAGACAAAAATCTAGTTTTGGATCAAAAAAATCAAGAATTTGGTCCCGAATACAAAAATCTAGTTTTGAATCAAGAAAATCAAGAATTTGGTCGCGAAGACAAAAATCTAGTTTTGGATCAAAAAAATCAAGAATTTGGTCGCGAATACAAAAATCTAGTTTTGGATCAAGAAAATCAAGAAGTGTGTCGCGAATACAAAAAACATGTTTTGGATTAAGAAAATCAAGAATTTGTTCGCGAAAACAAAAATCTAGTTTTGGATCAAGAAAATCAAGAAGTGTGTCGCGAATACAAAAAACAAGTTTGGGATCAAAAAAATCAAGAATTTGGTCCCGAATTCAAAAAACTAGTTTTGGATCAAGAAAATCAAGAACTGGGTCCCGAATGCAAAAAACTAGTTTTGGATCACGAAAATTAAGAATTTGGTCGCGAGTACAAAAATCTAGTTTTGGATCAAGAAAATCAAGAATATGGTCGCGAATACAAAAATCTAGTTGTGGATCAAGAAAATCAAGAAGTGTGTCGCGAATACAAAAAACATGTTTTGGATCAAGAAAATCAAGAATTTGGTCGCGAAGACAAAAATCTAGTTTTGGATCAAAAAAATCAAGAATTTGGCCCCGAATACAAAAATCTAGTTTTGGATCAAGAAAATCAAGAATTTGGTCCCGAATACAAAAATCTAGTTGGGGATCAAGAAAATCAAGAATTTGGTCGCGAAGACAAAAATCTAGTTTTGGATCAAGAAAATCAAGAATTTGGTCGCGAAAACAAAAATCTAGTTCCGAATCAAGAAAATCAAGAATTTGGTCGCAAATACAAAAATCTAGTTTTGGATCAAGAAAATCAAGAAGCGTGTCGCGAATACAAAAAACAAGTTTTGGATCAAGAAAATCAAGAATTTGGTCGCGAATACAAAAAACAAGTTTTGGATCAAGAAAATCAAGAATTTGGTCGCGAAGACAAAAATCTAGTTGTGGATCAAGAAAATCAAGAATTTGGTCGCGAAAACAAAAATCTAGTTCGGAATCAAGAAAATCAAGAATTTGGTCGCAAATACAAAAATCTAGTTTTGGATCAAGAAAATCAAGAAGCGTGTCGCGAATACAAAAAACAAGTTTTGGATCAAGAAAATCAAGAATTTGGTCGCGAATACAAAAAACATGTTTGGGATCAAAAAAATGAAGAATTTGGTCCCGAATTCAAAAAACTAGTTTTGGATCAAGAAAATCAAGAATTTGGTCCCGAATACAAAAATCTAGATTTGGATCCAGAAAATCAAGAATTTGGTCCCGAATACAAAAAACTAGTTTTGGATCAAGAAAATCAAGAATTTGGTCGAGAAGACAAAAATCTAGTTTTGGATCAAGAAAATCAAGAGCTGGGTCCCGAATACAAAAATCTAGTTTTGGATCAAGAAAATCAAGAATTTGGTCGCGAAGACAAAAATCTAGTTTTGGATCAAGAAAATCAAGAAGTGTATCGCGAATACAAAAAACAAGTTTGGGATCAAAAAAATCAAGAATTTGGTCCCGAATTCAAAAAACTAGTTTTGGATCAAGAAAATCAAGAATTTGGTCCCGAATACAAAAATCTAGTTTTGGATCAAGAAAATCAAGAATTTGGTCGCGAAGACAAAAATGTAGTTTTGGATCAAAAAAATCAAGAATTTGGTCGCGAAGACAAAAATCTAGTTTTGGATCAAGAAATCAAGAAGTGTGTCGCGAATACAAAAAACAAGTTTTGGATAAAAAAAATCAAGAATTTGGCCCCGAATACAAAAATCTAGTTTTGGATCAAGAAAATAAAGAATTTGGTCGCGAAGACAAAAATCTAGTTTTGGATCAAAAAAATCAAGAATTTGGTCCCGAATACAAAAATCTAGTTTTGAATCAAGAAAATCAAGAATTTGGTCGCGAAGACAAAAATCTAGTTTTGGATCAAAAAAATCAAGAATTTGGTCGCGAATACAAAAATCTAGTTTTGGATCAAGAAAATCAAGAAGTGTGTCGCGAATACAAAAAACATGTTTTGGATTAAGAAAATCAAGAATTTGTTCGCGAAAACAAAAATCTAGTTTTGGATCAAGAAAATCAAGAAGTGTGTCGCGAATACAAAAAACAAGTTTGGGATCAAAAAAATCAAGAATTTGGTCCCGAATTCAAAAAACTAGTTTTGGATCAAGAAAATCAAGAACTGGGTCCCGAATGCAAAAAACTAGTTTTGGATCACGAAAATTAAGAATTTGGTCGCGAGTACAAAAATCTAGTTTTGGATCAAGAAAATCAAGAATATGGTCGCGAATACAAAAATCTAGTTGTGGATCAAGAAAATCAAGAAGTGTGTCGCGAATACAAAAAACATGTTTTGGATCAAGAAAATCAAGAATTTGGTCGCGAAGACAAAAATCTAGTTTTGGATCAAAAAAATCAAGAATTTGGCCCCGAATACAAAAATCTAGTTTTGGATCAAGAAAATCAAGAATTTGGTCCCGAATACAAAAATCTAGTTGGGGATCAAGAAAATCAAGAATTTGGTCGCGAAGACAAAAATCTAGTTTTGGATCAAGAAAATCAAGAATTTGGTCGCGAAAACAAAAATCTAGTTCGGAATCAAGAAAATCAAGAATTTGGTCGCAAATACAAAAATCTAGTTTTGGATCAAGAAAATCAAGAAGCGTGTCGCGAATACAAAAAACAAGTTTTGGATCAAGAAAATCAAGAATTTGGTCGCGAATACAAAAAACAAGTTTTGGATCAAGAAAATCAAGAATTTGGTCGCGAAGACAAAAATCTAGTTGTGGATCAAGAAAATCAAGAATTTGGTCGCGAAAACAAAAATCTAGTTCGGAATCAAGAAAATCAAGAATTTGGTCGCAAATACAAAAATCTAGTTTTGGATCAAGAAAATCAAGAAGCGTGTCGCGAATACAAAAAACAAGTTTTGGATCAAGAAAATCAAGAATTTGGTCGCGAATACAAAAAACATGTTTGGGATCAAAAAAATCAAGAATTTGGTCCCGAATTCAAAAAACTAGTTTTGGATCAAGAAAATCAAGAATTTGGTCCCGAATACAAAAATCTAGATTTGGATCCAGAAAATCAAGAATTTGGTCCCGAATACAAAAAACTAGTTTTGGATCAAGAAAATCAAGAATTTGGTCGAGAAGACAAAAATCTAGTTTTGGATCAAGAAAATCAAGAGCTGGGTCCCGAATACAAAAATCTAGTTTTGGATCAAGAAAATCAAGAATTTGGTCGCGAAGACAAAAATCTAGTTTTGGATCAAGAAAATCAAGAAGTGTATCGCGAATACAAAAAACAAGTTTGGGATCAAAAAAATCAAGAATTTGGTCCCGAATTCAAAAAACTAGTTTTGGATCAAGAAAATCAAGAATTTGGTCCCGAATACAAAAATCTAGTTTTGGATCAAGAAAATCAAGAATTTGGTCGCGAAGACAAAAATGTAGTTTTGGATCAAAAAAATCAAGAATTTGGTCGCGAAGACAAAAATCTAGTTTTGGATCAAGAAATCAAGAAGTGTGTCGCGAATACAAAAAACAAGTTTTGGATAAAAAAAATCAAGAATTTGGCCCCGAATACAAAAATCTAGTTTTGGATCAAGAAAATAAAGAATTTGGTCGCGAAGACAAAAATCTAGTTTTGGATCAAAAAAATCAAGAATTTGGTCCCGAATACAAAAATCTAGTTTTGAATCAAGAAAATCAAGAATTTGGTCGCGAAGACAAAAATCTAGTTTTGGATCAAAAAAATCAAGAATTTGGTCGCGAATACAAAAATCTAGTTTTGGATCAAGAAAATCAAGAAGTGTGTCGCGAATACAAAAAACATGTTTTGGATCAAGAAAATCAAGAATTTGTTCGCGAAAACAAAAATCTAGTTTTGGATCAAGAAAATCAAGAAGTGTGTCGCGAATACAAAAAACAAGTTTGGGATCAAAAAAATCAAGAATTTGGTCCCGAATTCAAAAAACTAGTTTTGGATCAAGAAAATCAAGAACTGGGTCCCGAATGCAAAAAACTAGTTTTGGATCACGAAAATTAAGAATTTGGTCGCGAGTACAAAAATCTAGTTTTGGATCAAGAAAATCAAGAATATGGTCGCGAATACAAAAATCTAGTTGTGGATCAAGAAAATCAAGAAGTGTGTCGCGAATACAAAAAACATGTTTTGGATCAAGAAAATCAAGAATTTGGTCGCGAAGACAAAAATCTAGTTTTGGATCAAAAAAATCAAGAATTTGGCCCCGAATACAAAAATCTAGTTTTGGATCAAGAAAATCAAGAATTTGGTCCCGAATACAAAAATCTAGTTGGGGATCAAGAAAATCAAGAATTTGGTCGCGAAGACAAAAATCTAGTTTTGGATCAAGAAAATCAAGAATTTGGTCGCGAAAACAAAAATCTAGTTCCGAATCAAGAAAATCAAGAATTTGGTCGCAAATACAAAAATCTAGTTTTGGATCAAGAAAATCAAGAAGCGTGTCGCGAATACAAAAAACAAGTTTTGGATCAAGAAAATCAAGAATTTGGTCGCGAATACAAAAAACAAGTTTTGGATCAAGAAAATCAAGAATTTGGTCGCGAAGACAAAAATCTAGTTGTGGATCAAGAAAATCAAGAATTTGGTCGCGAAAACAAAAATCTAGTTCGGAATCAAGAAAATCAAGAATTTGGTCGCAAATACAAAAATCTAGTTTTGGATCAAGAAAATCAAGAAGCGTGTCGCGAATACAAAAAACAAGTTTTGGATCAAGAAAATCAAGAATTTGGTCGCGAATACAAAAAACATGTTTGGGATCAAAAAAATCAAGAATTTGGTCCCGAATTCAAAAAACTAGTTTTGGATCAAGAAAATCAAGAATTTGGTCCCGAATACAAAAATCTAGATTTGGATCCAGAAAATCAAGAATTTGGTCCCGAATACAAAAAACTAGTTTTGGATCAAGAAAATCAAGAATTTGGTCGAGAAGACAAAAATCTAGTTTTGGATCAAGAAAATCAAGAGCTGGGTCCCGAATACAAAAATCTAGTTTTGGATCAAGAAAATCAAGAATTTGGTCGCGAAGACAAAAATCTAGTTTTGGATCAAGAAAATCAAGAAGTGTATCGCGAATACAAAAAACAAGTTTGGGATCAAAAAAATCAAGAATTTGGTCCCGAATTCAAAAAACTAGTTTTGGATCAAGAAAATCAAGAATTTGGTCCCGAATACAAAAATCTAGTTTTGGATCAAGAAAATCAAGAATTTGGTCGCGAAGACAAAAATGTAGTTTTGGATCAAAAAAATCAAGAATTTGGTCGCGAAGACAAAAATCTAGTTTTGGATCAAGAAATCAAGAAGTGTGTCGCGAATACAAAAAACAAGTTTTGGATAAAAAAAATCAAGAATTTGGCCCCGAATACAAAAATCTAGTTTTGGATCAAGAAAATAAAGAATTTGGTCGCGAAGACAAAAATCTAGTTTTGGATCAAAAAAATCAAGAATTTGGTCCCGAATACAAAAATCTAGTTTTGAATCAAGAAAATCAAGAATTTGGTCGCGAAGACAAAAATCTAGTTTTGGATCAAAAAAATCAAGAATTTGGTCGCGAATACAAAAATCTAGTTTTGGATCAAGAAAATCAAGAAGTGTGTCGCGAATACAAAAAACATGTTTTGGATCAAGAAAATCAAGAATTTGTTCGCGAAAACAAAAATCTAGTTTTGGATCAAGAAAATCAAGAAGTGTGTCGCGAATACAAAAAACAAGTTTGGGATCAAAAAAATCAAGAATTTGGTCCCGAATTCAGAAAACTAGTTTTGGATCAAGAAAATCAAGAACTGGGTCCCGAATGCAAAAAACTAGTTTTGGATCACGAAAATTAAGAATTTGGTCGCGAATACAAAAATCTAGTTTTGGATCAAGAAAATCAAGAATATGGTCGCGAATACAAAAATCTAGTTGTGGATCAAGAAAATCAAGAAGTGTGTCGCGAATACAAAAAACATGTTTTGGATCAAGAAAATCAAGAATTTGGTCGCGAAGACAAAAATCTAGTTTTGGATCAAAAAAATCAAGAATTTGGCCCCGAATACAAAAATCTAGTTTTGGATCAAGAAAATCAAGAATTTGGTCCCGAATACAAAAATCTAGTTGGGGATCAAGAAAATCAAGAATTTGGTCGCGAAGACAAAAATCTAGTTTTGGATCAAGAAAATCAAGAATTTGGTCGCGAAAACAAAAATCTAGTTCCGAATCAAGAAAATCAAGAATTTGGTCGCAAATACAAAAATCTAGTTTTGGATCAAGAAAATCAAGAAGCGTGTCGCGAATACAAAAAACAAGTTTTGGATCAAGAAAATCAAGAATTTGGTCGCGAATACAAAAAACAAGTTTTGGATCAAGAAAATCAAGAATTTGGTCGCGAAGACAAAAATCTAGTTGTGGATCAAGAAAATCAAGAATTTGGTCGCGAAAACAAAAATCTAGTTCGGAATCAAGAAAATCAAGAATTTGGTCGCAAATACAAAAATCTAGTTTTGGATCAAGAAAATCAAGAAGCGTGTCGCGAATACAAAAAACAAGTTTTGGATCAAGAAAATCAAGAATTTGGTCGCGAATACAAAAAACATGTTTGGGATCAAAAAAATCAAGAATTTGGTCCCGAATTCAAAAAACTAGTTTTGGATCAAGAAAATCAAGAATTTGGTCCCGAATACAAAAATCTAGATTTGGATCCAGAAAATCAAGAATTTGGTCCCGAATACAAAAAACTAGTTTTGGATCAAGAAAATCAAGAATTTGGTCGAGAAGACAAAAATCTAGTTTTGGATCAAGAAAATCAAGAGCTGGGTCCCGAATACAAAAATCTAGTTTTGGATCAAGAAAATCAAGAATTTGGTCGCGAAGACAAAAATCTAGTTTTGGATCAAGAAAATCAAGAAGTGTATCGCGAATACAAAAAACAAGTTTGGGATCAAAAAAATCAAGAATTTGGTCCCGAATTCAAAAAACTAGTTTTGGATCAAGAAAATCAAGAATTTGGTCCCGAATACAAAAATCTAGTTTTGGATCAAGAAAATCAAGAATTTGGTCGCGAAGACAAAAATGTAGTTTTGGATCAAAAAAATCAAGAATTTGGTCGCGAAGACAAAAATCTAGTTTTGGATCAAGAAATCAAGAAGTGTGTCGCGAATACAAAAAACAAGTTTTGGATCAAAAAAATCAAGAATTTGGCCCCGAATACAAAAATCTAGTTTTGGATCAAGAAAATAAAGAATATGGTCGCGAAGACAAAAATCTAGTTTTGGATCAAAAAAATCAAGAATTTGGTCCCGAATACACAAATCTAGTTTTGAATCAAGAAAATCAAGAATTTGGTCGCGAAGACAAAAATCTAGTTTTGGATCAAAAAAATCAAGAATTTGGTCGCGAATACAAAAATCTAGTTTTGGATCAAGAAAATCAAGAAGTGTGTCGCGAATACAAAAAACATGTTTTGGATTAAGAAAATCAAGAATTTGTTCGCGAAAACAAAAATCTAGTTTTGGATCAAGAAAATCAAGAAGTGTGTCGCGAATACAAAAAACAAGTTTGGGATCAAAAAAATCAAGAATTTGGTCCCGAATTCAAAAAACTAGTTTTGGATCAAGAAAATCAAGAACTGGGTCCCGAATGCAAAAAACTAGTTTTGGATCACGAAAATTAAGAATTTGGTCGCGAGTACAAAAATCTAGTTTTGGATCAAGAAAATCAAGAATATGGTCGCGAATACAAAAATCTAGTTGTGGATCAAGAAAATCAAGAAGTGTGTCGCGAATACAAAAAACATGTTTTGGATCAAGAAAATCAAGAATTTGGTCGCGAAGACAAAAATCTAGTTTTGGATCAAAAAAATCAAGAATTTGGCCCCGAATACAAAAATCTAGTTTTGGATCAAGAAAATCAAGAATTTGGTCCCGAATACAAAAATCTAGTTGGGGATCAAGAAAATCAAGAATTTGGTCGCGAAGACAAAAATCTAGTTTTGGATCAAGAAAATCAAGAATTTGGTCGCGAAAACAAAAATCTAGTTCCGAATCAAGAAAATCAAGAATTTGGTCGCAAATACAAAAATCTAGTTTTGGATCAAGAAAATCAAGAAGCGTGTCGCGAATACAAAAAACAAGTTTTGGATCAAGAAAATCAAGAATTTGGTCGCGAATACAAAAAACAAGTTTTGGATCAAGAAAATCAAGAATTTGGTCGCGAAGACAAAAATCTAGTTGTGGATCAAGAAAATCAAGAATTTGGTCGCGAAAACAAAAATCTAGTTCGGAATCAAGAAAATCAAGAATTTGGTCGCAAATACAAAAATCTAGTTTTGGATCAAGAAAATCAAGAAGCGTGTCGCGAATACAAAAAACAAGTTTTGGATCAAGAAAATCAAGAATTTGGTCGCGAATACAAAAAACATGTTTGGGATCAAAAAAATCAAGAATTTGGTCCCGAATTCAAAAAACTAGTTTTGGATCAAGAAAATCAAGAATTTGGTCCCGAATACAAAAATCTAGATTTGGATCCAGAAAATCAAGAATTTGGTCCCGAATACAAAAAACTAGTTTTGGATCAAGAAAATCAAGAATTTGGTCGAGAAGACAAAAATCTAGTTTTGGATCAAGAAAATCAAGAGCTGGGTCCCGAATACAAAAATCTAGTTTTGGATCAAGAAAATCAAAAATTTGGTCGCGAAGACAAAAATCTAGTTTTGGATCAAGAAAATCAAGAAGTGTATCGCGAATACAAAAAACAAGTTTGGGATCAAAAAAATCAAGAATTTGGTCCCGAATTCAAAAAACTAGTTTTGGATCAAGAAAATCAAGAATTTGGTCCCGAATACAAAAATCTAGTTTTGGATCAAGAAAATCAAGAATTTGGTCGCGAAAACAAAAATGTAGTTTTGGATCAAAAAAATCAAGAATTTGGTCGCGAAGACAAAAATCTAGTTTTGGATCAAGAAATCAAGAAGTGTGTCGCGAATACAAAAAACAAGTTTTGGATCAAAAAAATCAAGAATTTGGCCCCGAATACAAAAATCTAGTTTTGGATCAAGAAAATAAAGAATTTGGTCGCGAAGACAAAAATCTAGTTTTGGATCAAAAAAATCAAGAATTTGGTCCCGAATACAAAAATCTAGTTTTGAATCAAGAAAATCAAGAATTTGGTCGCGAAGACAAAAATCTAGTTTTGGATCAAAAAAATCAAGAATTTGGTCGCGAATACAAAAATCTAGTTTTGGATCAAGAAAATCAAGAAGTGTGTCGCGAATACAAAAAACATGTTTTGGATCAAGAAAATCAAGAATTTGTTCGCGAAAACAAAAATCTAGTTTTGGATCAAGAAAATCAAGAAGTGTGTCGCGAATACAAAAAACAAGTTTGGGATCAAAAAAATCAAGAATTTGGTCCCGAATTCAAAAAACTAGTTTTGGATCAAGAAAATCAAGAATTTGGTCCCGGATACAAAAATCTAGATTTGGATCCAGAAAATCAAGAATTTGGTCCCGAATACAAAAAACTAGTTTTGGATCAAGAAAATCAAGAATTTGGTCGAGAAGACAAAAATCTAGTTTTGGATCAAGAAAATCAAGAGCTGGGTCCCGAATACAAAAATCTAGTTTTGGATCAAGAAAATCAAGAATTTGGTCGCGAAGACAAAAATCTAGTTTTGGATCAAGAAAATCAAGAAGTGTATCGCGAATACAAAAAACAAGTTTGGGATCAAAAAAATCAAGAATTTGGTCCCGAATTCAAAAAACTAGTTTTGGATCAAGAAAATCAAGAATTTGGTCCCGAATACAAAAATCTAGTTTTGGATCAAGAAAATCAAGAATTTGGTCGCGAAAACAAAAATGTAGTTTTGGATCAAAAAAATCAAGAATTTGGTCGCGAAGACAAAAATCTAGTTTTGGATCAAGAAATCAAGAAGTGTGTCGCGAATACAAAAAACAAGTTTTGGATAAAAAAAATCAAGAATTTGGCCCCGAATACAAAAATCTAGTTTTGGATCAAGAAAATAAAGAATTTGGTCGCGAAGACAAAAATCTAGTTTTGGATCAAAAAAATCAAGAATTTGGTCCCGAATACAAAAATCTAGTTTTGAATCAAGAAAATCAAGAATTTGGTCGCGAAGACAAAAATCTAGTTTTGGATCAAAAAAATCAAGAATTTGGTCGCGAATACAAAAATCTAGTTTTGGATCAAGAAAATCAAGAAGTGTGTCGCGAATACAAAAAACATGTTTTGGATCAAGAAAATCAAGAATTTGTTCGCGAAAACAAAAATCTAGTTTTGGATCAAGAAAATCAAGAAGTGTGTCGCGAATACAAAAAACAAGTTTGGGATCAAAAAAATCAAGAATTTGGTCCCGAATTCAAAAAACTAGTTTTGGATCAAGAAAATCAAGAACTGGGTCCCGAATGCAAAAAACTAGTTTTGGATCACGAAAATTAAGAATTTGGTCGCGAATACAAAAATCTAGTTTTGGATCAAGAAAATCAAGAATATGGTCGCGAATACAAAAATCTAGTTGTGGATCAAGAAAATCAAGAAGTGTGTCGCGAATACAAAAAACATGTTTTGGATCAAGAAAATCAAGAATTTGGTCGCGAAGACAAAAATCTAGTTTTGGATCAAAAAAATCAAGAATTTGGCCCCGAATACAAAAATCTAGTTTTGGATCAAGAAAAGCAAGAATTTGGTCCCGAATACAAAAATCTAGTTGGGGATCAAGAAAATCAAGAATTTGGTCGCGAAGACAAAAATCTAGTTTTGGATCAAGAAAATCAAGAATTTGGTCGCGAAAACAAAAATCTAGTTCCGAATCAAGAAAATCAAGAATTTGGTCGCAAATACAAAAATCTAGTTTTGGATCAAGAAAATGAAGAAGCGTGTCGCGAATACAAAAAACAAGTTTTGGATCAAGAAAATCAAGAATTTGGTCGCGAATACAAAAAACAAGTTTTGGATCAAGAAAATCAAGAATTTGGTCGCGAAGACAAAAATCTAGTTGTGGATCAAGAAAATCAAGAATTTGGTAGCGAAAACAAAAATCTAGTTCGGAATCAAGAAAATCAAGAATTTGGTCGCAAATACAAAAATCTAGTTTTGGATCAAGAAAATCAAGAAGCGTGTCGCGAATACAAAAAACAAGTTTTGGATCAAGAAAATCAAGAATTTGGTCGCGAATACAAAAAACATGTTTGGGATCAAAAAAATCAAGAATTTGGTCCCGAATTCAAAAAACTAGTTTTGGATCAAGAAAATCAAGAATTTGGTCCCGAATACAAAAATCTAGATTTGGATCCAGAAAATCAAGAATTTGGTCCCGAATACAAAAAACTAGTTTTGGATCAAGAAAATCAAGAATTTGGTCGAGAAGACAAAAATCTAGTTTTGGATCAAGAAAATCAAGAGCTGGGTCCCGAATACAAAAATCTAGTTTTGGATCAAGAAAATCAAGAATTTGGTCGCGAAGACAAAAATCTAGTTTTGGATCAAGAAAATCAAGAAGTGTATCGCGAATACAAAAAACAAGTTTGGGATCAAAAAAATCAAGAATTTGGTCCCGAATTCAAAAAACTAGTTTTGGATCAAGAAAATCAAGAATTTGGTCCCGAATACAAAAATCTAGTTTTGGATCAAGAAAATCAAGAATTTGGTCGCGAAGACAAAAATGTAGTTTTGGATCAAAAAAATCAAGAATTTGGTCGCGAAGACAAAAATCTAGTTTTGGATCAAGAAATCAAGAAGTGTGTCGCGAATACAAAAAACAAGTTTTGGATAAAAAAAATCAAGAATTTGGCCCCGAATACAAAAATCTAGTTTTGGATCAAGAAAATAAAGAATTTGGTCGCGAAGACAAAAATCTAGTTTTGGATCAAAAAAATCAAGAATTTGGTCCCGAATACAAAAATCTAGTTTTGAATCAAGAAAATCAAGAATTTGGTCGCGAAGACAAAAATCTAGTTTTGGATCAAAAAAATCAAGAATTTGGTCGCGAATACAAAAATCTAGTTTTGGATCAAGAAAATCAAGAAGTGTGTCGCGAATACAAAAAACATGTTTTGGATCAAGAAAATCAAGAATTTGTTCGCGAAAACAAAAATCTAGTTTTGGATCAAGAAAATCAAGAAGTGTGTCGCGAATACAAAAAACAAGTTTGGGATCAAAAAAATCAAGAATTTGGTCCCGAATTCAAAAAACTAGTTTTGGATCAAGAAAATCAAGAACTGGGTCCCGAATGCAAAAAACTAGTTTTGGATCACGAAAATTAAGAATTTGGTCGCGAATACAAAAATCTAGTTTTGGATCAAGAAAATCAAGAATATGGTCGCGAATACAAAAATCTAGTTGTGGATCAAGAAAATCAAGAAGTGTGTCGCGAATACAAAAAACATGTTTTGGATCAAGAAAATCAAGAATTTGGTCGCGAAGACAAAAATCTAGTTTTGGATCAAAAAAATCAAGAATTTGGCCCCGAATACAAAAATCTAGTTTTGGATCAAGAAAAGCAAGAATTTGGTCCCGAATACAAAAATCTAGTTGGGGATCAAGAAAATCAAGAATTTGGTCGCGAAGACAAAAATCTAGTTTTGGATCAAGAAAATCAAGAATTTGGTCGCGAAAACAAAAATCTAGTTCCGAATCAAGAAAATCAAGAATTTGGTCGCAAATACAAAAATCTAGTTTTGGATCAAGAAAATCAAGAAGCGTGTCGCGAATACAAAAAACAAGTTTTGGATCAAGAAAATCAAGAATTTGGTCGCGAATACAAAAAACAAGTTTTGGATCAAGAAAATCAAGAATTTGGTCGCGAAGACAAAAATCTAGTTGTGGATCAAGAAAATCAAGAATTTGGTCGCGAAAACAAAAATCTAGTTCGGAATCAAGAAAATCAAGAATTTGGTCGCAAATACAAAAATCTAGTTTTGGATCAAGAAAATCAAGAAGCGTGTCGCGAATACAAAAAACAAGTTTTGCATCAAGAAAATCAAGAATTTGGTCCCGAATACAAAAAACAAGTTTTGGATCAAGAAAATCAAGAATTTGGTCCCGAATACAAAAATCTAGTTGGGGATCAAGAAAATCAAGAATTTGGTCGCGAAGACAAAAATCTAGTTTTGGATCAAGAAAATCAAGAATTTGGTCGCGAAAACAAAAATCTAGTTCCGAATCAAGAAAATCAAGAATTTGGTCGCAAATACAAAAATCTAGTTTTGGATCAAGAAAATCAAGAAGCGTGTCGCGAATACAAAAAACAAGTTTTGGATCAAGAAAATCAAGAATTTGGTCGCGAATACAAAAAACAAGTTTTGGATCAAGAAAATCAAGAATTTGGTCGCGAAGACAAAAATCTAGTTGTGGATCAAGAAAATCAAGAATTTGGTCGCGAAAACAAAAATCTAGTTCGGAATCAAGAAAATCAAGAATTTGGTCGCAAATACAAAAATCTAGTTTTGGATCAAGAAAATCAAGAAGTGTGTCGCGAATACAAAAAACATGTTTTGGATCAAGAAAATCAAGAATTTGTTCGCGAAAACAAAAATCTAGTTTTGGATCAAGAAAATCAAGAAGTGTGTCGCGAATACAAAAAACAAGTTTGGGATCAAAAAAATCAAGAATTTGGTCCCGAATTCAAAAAACTAGTTTTGGATCAAGAAAATCAAGAATTTGGTCCCGAATACAAAAATCTAGATTTGGATCCAGAAAATCAAGAATTTGGTCCCGAATACAAAAAACTAGTTTTGGATCAAGAAAATCAAGAATTTGGTCGAGAAGACAAAAATCTAGTTTTGGATCAAGAAAATCAAGAGCTGGGTCCCGAATACAAAAATCTAGTTTTGGATCAAGAAAATCAAGAATTTGGTCGCGAAGACAAAAATCTAGTTTTGGATCAAGAAAATCAAGAAGTGTATCGCGAATACAAAAAACTAGTTTTGGATCAAGAAAATCAAGAATTTGGTCCCGAATACAAAAATCTAGTTTTGGATCAAGAAAATCAAGAATTTGGTCGCGAAGACAAAAATGTAGTTTTGGATCAAAAAAATCAAGAATTTGGTCGCGAAGACAAAAATCTAGTTTTGGATCAAGAAATCAAGAAGTGTGTCGCGAATACAAAAAACAAGTTTTGGATAAAAAAAATCAAGAATTTGGCCCCGAATACAAAAATCTAGTTTTGGATCAAGAAAATAAAGAATTTGGTCGCGAAGACAAAAATCTAGTTTTGGATCAAAAAAATCAAGAATTTGGTCCCGAATACAAAAATCTAGTTTTGAATCAAGAAAATCAAGAATTTGGTCGCGAAGACAAAAATCTAGTTTTGGATCAAAAAAATCAAGAATTTGGTCGCGAATACAAAAATCTAGTTTTGGATCAAGAAAATCAAGAAGTGTGTCGCGAATACAAAAAACATGTTTTGGATCAAGAAAATCAAGAATTTGTTCGCGAAAACAAAAATCTAGTTTTGGATCAAGAAAATCAAGAAGTGTGTCGCGAATACAAAAAACAAGTTTGGGATCAAAAAAATCAAGAATTTGGTCCCGAATTCAAAAAACTAGTTTTGGATCAAGAAAATCAAGAACTGGGTCCCGAATGCAAAAAACTAGTTTTGGATCACGAAAATTAAGAATTTGGTCGCGAATACAAAAATCTAGTTTTGGATCAAGAAAATCAAGAATATGGTCGCGAATACAAAAATCTAGTTGTGGATCAAGAAAATCAAGAAGTGTGTCGCGAATACAAAAAACATGTTTTGGATCAAGAAAATCAAGAATTTGGTCGCGAAGACAAAAATCTAGTTTTGGATCAAAAAAATCAAGAATTTGGCCCCGAATACAAAAATCTAGTTTTGGATCAAGAAAAGCAAGAATTTGGTCCCGAATACAAAAATCTAGTTGGGGATCAAGAAAATCAAGAATTTGGTCGCGAAGACAAAAATCTAGTTTTGGATCAAGAAAATCAAGAATTTGGTCGCGAAAACAAAAATCTAGTTCCGAATCAAGAAAATCAAGAATTTGGTCGCAAATACAAAAATCTAGTTTTGGATCAAGAAAATCAAGAAGCGTGTCGCGAATACAAAAAACAAGTTTTGGATCAAGAAAATCAAGAATTTGGTCGCGAATACAAAAAACAAGTTTTGGATCAAGAAAATCAAGAATTTGGTCGCGAAGACAAAAATCTAGTTGTGGATCAAGAAAATCAAGAATTTGGTCGCGAAAACAAAAATCTAGTTCGGAATCAAGAAAATCAAGAATTTGGTCGCAAATACAAAAATCTAGTTTTGGATCAAGAAAATCAAGAAGCGTGTCGCGAATACAAAAAACAAGTTTTGCATCAAGAAAATCAAGAATTTGGTCCCGAATACAAAAAACAAGTTTTGGATCAAGAAAATCAAGAATTTGGTCCCGAATACAAAAATCTAGTTGGGGATCAAGAAAATCAAGAATTTGGTCGCGAAGACAAAAATCTAGTTTTGGATCAAGAAAATCAAGAATTTGGTCGCGAAAACAAAAATCTAGTTCCGAATCAAGAAAATCAAGAATTTGGTCGCAAATACAAAAATCTAGTTTTGGATCAAGAAAATCAAGAAGCGTGTCGCGAATACAAAAAACAAGTTTTGGATCAAGAAAATCAAGAATTTGGTCGCGAATACAAAAAACAAGTTTTGGATCAAGAAAATCAAGAATTTGGTCGCGAAGACAAAAATCTAGTTGTGGATCAAGAAAATCAAGAATTTGGTCGCGAAAACAAAAATCTAGTTCGGAATCAAGAAAATCAAGAATTTGGTCGCAAATACAAAAATCTAGTTTTGGATCAAGAAAATCAAGAAGTGTGTCGCGAATACAAAAAACATGTTTTGGATCAAGAAAATCAAGAATTTGTTCGCGAAAACAAAAATCTAGTTTTGGATCAAGAAAATCAAGAAGTGTGTCGCGAATACAAAAAACAAGTTTGGGATCAAAAAAATCAAGAATTTGGTCCCGAATTCAAAAAACTAGTTTTGGATCAAGAAAATCAAGAATTTGGTCCCGAATACAAAAATCTAGATTTGGATCCAGAAAATCAAGAATTTGGTCCCGAATACAAAAAACTAGTTTTGGATCAAGAAAATCAAGAATTTGGTCGAGAAGACAAAAATCTAGTTTTGGATCAAGAAAATCAAGAGCTGGGTCCCGAATACAAAAATCTAGTTTTGGATCAAGAAAATCAAGAATTTGGTCGCGAAGACAAAAATCTAGTTTTGGATCAAGAAAATCAAGAAGTGTATCGCGAATACAAAAAACTAGTTTTGGATCAAGAAAATCAAGAATTTGGTCCCGAATACAAAAATCTAGTTTTGGATCAAGAAAATCAAGAATTTGGTCGCGAAGACAAAAATGTAGTTTTGGATCAAAAAAATCAAGAATTTGGTCGCGAAGACAAAAATCTAGTTTTGGATCAAGAAATCAAGAAGTGTGTCGCGAATACAAAAAACAAGTTTTGGATAAAAAAAATCAAGAATTTGGCCCCGAATACAAAAATCTAGTTTTGGATCAAGAAAATAAAGAATTTGGTCGCGAAGACAAAAATCTAGTTTTGGATCAAAAAAATCAAGAATTTGGTCCCGAATACAAAAATCTAGTTTTGAATCAAGAAAATCAAGAATTTGGTCGCGAAGACAAAAATCTAGTTTTGGATCAAAAAAATCAAGAATTTGGTCGCGAATACAAAAATCTAGTTTTGGATCAAGAAAATCAAGAAGTGTGTCGCGAATACAAAAAACATGTTTTGGATCAAGAAAATCAAGAATTTGTTCGCGAAAACAAAAATCTAGTTTTGGATCAAGAAAATCAAGAAGTGTGTCGCGAATACAAAAAACAAGTTTGGGATCAAAAAAATCAAGAATTTGGTCCCGAATTCAAAAAACTAGTTTTGGATCAAGAAAATCAAGAACTGGGTCCCGAATGCAAAAAACTAGTTTTGGATCACGAAAATTAAGAATTTGGTCGCGAATACAAAAATCTAGTTTTGGATCAAGAAAATCAAGAATATGGTCGCGAATACATAAATCTAGTTGTGGATCAAGAAAATCAAGAATTTGGTCGCAAATACAAAAATCTAGTTTTGGATCAAGAAAATGAAGAAGCGTGTCGCGAATACAAAAAACAAGTTTTGGATCAAGAAAATCAAGAATTTGGTCGCGAATACAAAAAACAAGTTTTGGATCAAGAAAATCAAGAATTTGGTCGCGAAGACAAAAATCTAGTTGTGGATCAAGAAAATCAAGAATTTGGTAGCGAAAACAAAAATCTAGTTCGGAATCAAGAAAATCAAGAATTTGGTCGCAAATACAAAAATCTAGTTTTGGATCAAGAAAATCAAGAAGCGTGTCGCGAATACAAAAAACAAGTTTTGGATCAAGAAAATCAAGAATTTGGTCGCGAATACAAAAAACATGTTTGGGATCAAAAAAATCAAGAATTTGGTCCCGAATTCAAAAAACTAGTTTTGGATCAAGAAAATCAAGAATTTGGTCCCGAATACAAAAATCTAGTTGGGGATCAAGAAAATCAAGAATTTGGTCGCGAAGACAAAAATCTAGTTTTGGATCAAGAAAATCAAGAATTTGGTCGCGAAAACAAAAATCTAGTTCCGAATCAAGAAAATCAATAATTTGGTCGCAAATACAAAAATCTAGTTTTGGATCAAGAAAATGAAGAAGCGTGTCGCGAATACAAAAAACAAGTTTTGGATCAAGAAAATCAAGAATTTGGTCGCGAATACAAAAAACAAGTTTTGGATCAAGAAAATCAAGAATTTGGTCGCGAAGACAAAAATCTAGTTGTGGATCAAGAAAATCAAGAATTTGGTAGCGAAAACAAAAATCTAGTTCGGAATCAAGAAAATCAAGAATTTGGTCGCAAATACAAAAATCTAGTTTTGGATCAAGAAAATCAAGAAGCGTGTCGCGAATACAAAAAACAAGTTTTGGATCAAGAAAATCAAGAATTTGGTCGCGAATACAAAAATCTAGTTTTGCATCCAGAAAAATCAAGAATTTGGTCCCGAATTCAAAAAACTAGTTTTGGATCAAGAAAATCAAGAATTTGGTCCCGAATACAAAAATCTAGATTTGGATCCAGAAAATCAAGAATTTGGTCCCGAATACAAAAAACTAGTTTTGGATCAAGAAAATCAAGAATTTGGTCGAGAAGACAAAAATCTAGTTTTGGATCAAGAAAATCAAGAGCTGGGTCCCGAATACAAAAATCTAGTTTTGGATCAAGAAAATCAAGAATTTGGTCGCGAAGACAAAAATCTAGTTTTGGATCAAGAAAATCAAGAAGTGTATCGCGAATACAAAAAACAAGTTTGGGATCAAAAAAATCAAGAATTTGGTCCCGAATTCAAAAAACTAGTTTTGGATCAAGAAAATCAAGAATTTGGTTCCGAATACAAAAATCTAGTTTTGGATCAAGAAAATCAAGAATTTGGTCGCGAAGACAAAAATGTAGTTTTGGATCAAAAAAATCAAGAATTTGGTCGCGAAGACAAAAATCTAGTTTTGGATCAAGAAATCAAGAAGTGTGTCGCGAATACAAAAAACAAGTTTTGGATAAAAAAAATCAAGAATTTGGCCCCGAATACAAAAATCTAGTTTTGGATCAAGAAAATAAAGAATTTGGTCGCGAAGACAAAAATCTAGTTTTGGATCAAAAAAATCAAGAATTTGGTCCCGAATACAAAAATCTAGTTTTGAATCAAGAAAATCAAGAATTTGGTCGCGAAGACAAAAATCTAGTTTTGGATCAAAAAAATCAAGAATTTGGTCGCGAATACAAAAATCTAGTTTTGGATCAAGAAAATCAAGAAGTGTGTCGCGAATACAAAAAACATGTTTTGGATCAAGAAAATCAAGAATTTGTTCGCGAAAACAAAAATCTAGTTTTGGATCAAGAAAATCAAGAAGTGTGTCGCGAATACAAAAAACAAGTTTGGGATCAAAAAAATCAAGAATTTGGTCCCGAATTCAAAAAACTAGTTTTGGATCAAGAAAATCAAGAACTGGGTCCCGAATGCAAAAAACTAGTTTTGGATCACGAAAATTAAGAATTTGGTCGCGAATACAAAAATCTAGTTTTGGATCAAGAAAATCAAGAATATGGTCGCGAATACAAAAATCTAGTTGTGGATCAAGAAAATCAAGAAGTGTGTCGCGAATACAAAAAACATGTTTTGGATCAAGAAAATCAAGAATTTGGTCGCGAAGACAAAAATCTAGTTTTGGATCAAAAAAATCAAGAATTTGGCCCCGAATACAAAAATCTAGTTTTGGATCAAGAAAAGCAAGAATTTGGTCCCGAATACAAAAATCTAGTTGGGGATCAAGAAAATCAAGAATTTGGTCGCGAAGACAAAAATCTAGTTTTGGATCAAGAAAATCAAGAATTTGGTCGCGAAAACAAAAATCTAGTTCCGAATCAAGAAAATCAAGAATTTGGTCGCAAATACAAAAATCTAGTTTTGGATCAAGAAAATCAAGAAGCGTGTCGCGAATACAAAAAACAAGTTTTGGATCAAGAAAATCAAGAATTTGGTCGCGAATACAAAAAACAAGTTTTGGATCAAGAAAATCAAGAATTTGGTCGCGAAGACAAAAATCTAGTTGTGGATCAAGAAAATCAAGAATTTGGTCGCGAAAACAAAAATCTAGTTCGGAATCAAGAAAATCAAGAATTTGGTCGCAAATACAAAAATCTAGTTTTGGATCAAGAAAATCAAGAAGCGTGTCGCGAATACAAAAAACAAGTTTTGCATCAAGAAAATCAAGAATTTGGTCCCGAATACAAAAAACAAGTTTTGGATCAAGAAAATCAAGAATTTGGTCGCGAAGACAAAAATCTAGTTTTGGATCAAAAAAATCAAGAATTTGGCCCCGAATACAAAAATCTAGTTTTGGATCAAGAAAAGCAAGAATTTGGTCCCGAATACAAAAATCTAGTTGGGGATCAAGAAAATCAAGAATTTGGTCGCGAAGACAAAAATCTAGTTTTGGATCAAGAAAATCAAGAATTTGGACGCGAAAACAAAAATCTAGTTCCGAATCAAGAAAATCAAGAATTTGGTCGCAAATACAAAAATCTAGTTTTGGATCAAGAAAATGAAGAAGCGTGTCGCGAATACAAAAAACAAGTTTTGGATCAAGAAAATCAAGAATTTGGTCGCGAATACAAAAAACAAGTTTTGGATCAAGAAAATCAAGAATTTGGTCGCGAAGACAAAAATCTAGTTGTGGATCAAGAAAATCAAGAATTTGGTAGCGAAAACAAAAATCTAGTTCGGAATCAAGAAAATCAAGAATTTGGTCGCAAATACAAAAATCTAGTTTTGGATCAAGAAAATCAAGAAGCGTGTCGCGAATACAAAAAACAAGTTTTGGATCAAGAAAATCAAGAATTTGGTCGCGAATACAAAAAACATGTTTGGGATCAAAAAAATCAAGAATTTGGTCCCGAATTCAAAAAACTAGTTTTGGATCAAGAAAATCAAGAATTTGGTCCCGAATACAAAAATCTAGATTTGGATCCAGAAAATCAAGAATTTGGTCCCGAATACAAAAAACTAGTTTTGGATCAAGAAAATCAAGAATTTGGTCGAGAAGACAAAAATCTAGTTTTGGATCAAGAAAATCAAGAGCTGGGTCCCGAATACAAAAATCTAGTTTTGGATCAAGAAAATCAAGAATTTGGTCGCGAAGACAAAAATCTAGTTTTGGATCAAGAAAATCAAGAAGTGTATCGCGAATACAAAAAACAAGTTTGGGATCAAAAAAATCAAGAATTTGGTCCCGAATTCAAAAAACTAGTTTTGGATCAAGAAAATCAAGAATTTGGTCCCGAATACAAAAATCTAGTTTTGGATCAAGAAAATCAAGAATTTGGTCGCGAAGACAAAAATGTAGTTTTGGATCAAAAAAATCAAGAATTTGGTCGCGAAGACAAAAATCTAGTTTTGGATCAAGAAATCAAGAAGTGTGTCGCGAATACAAAAAACAAGTTTTGGATAAAAAAAATCAAGAATTTGGCCCCGAATACAAAAATCTAGTTTTGGATCAAGAAAATAAAGAATTTGGTCGCGAAGACAAAAATCTAGTTTTGGATCAAAAAAATCAAGAATTTGGTCCCGAATACAAAAATCTAGTTTTGAATCAAGAAAATCAAGAATTTGGTCGCGAAGACAAAAATCTAGTTTTGGATCAAAAAAATCAAGAATTTGGTCGCGAATACAAAAATCTAGTTTTGGATCAAGAAAATCAAGAAGTGTGTCGCGAATACAAAAAACATGTTTTGGATCAAGAAAATCAAGAATTTGTTCGCGAAAACAAAAATCTAGTTTTGGATCAAGAAAATCAAGAAGTGTGTCGCGAATACAAAAAACAAGTTTGGGATCAAAAAAATCAAGAATTTGGTCCCGAATTCAAAAAACTAGTTTTGGATCAAGAAAATCAAGAACTGGGTCCCGAATGCAAAAAACTAGTTTTGGATCACGAAAATTAAGAATTTGGTCGCGAATACAAAAATCTAGTTTTGGATCAAGAAAATCAAGAATATGGTCGCGAATACAAAAATCTAGTTGTGGATCAAGAAAATCAAGAAGTGTGTCGCGAATACAAAAAACATGTTTTGGATCAAGAAAATCAAGAATTTGGTCGCGAAGACAAAAATCTAGTTTTGGATCAAAAAAATCAAGAATTTGGCCCCGAATACAAAAATCTAGTTTTGGATCAAGAAAAGCAAGAATTTGGTCCCGAATACAAAAATCTAGTTGGGGATCAAGAAAATCAAGAATTTGGTCGCGAAGACAAAAATCTAGTTTTGGATCAAGAAAATCAAGAATTTGGTCGCGAAAACAAAAATCTAGTTCGGAATCAAGAAAATCAAGAATTTGGTCGCAAATACAAAAATCTAGTTTTGGATCAAGAAAATCAAGAAGCGTGTCGCGAATACAAAAAACAAGTTTTGGATCAAGAAAATCAAGAATTTGGTCGCGAATACAAAAAACAAGTTTTGGATCAAGAAAATCAAGAATTTGGTCGCGAAGACAAAAATCTAGTTGTGGATCAAGAAAATCAAGAATTTGGTCGCGAAAACAAAAATCTAGTTCGGAATCAAGAAAATCAAGAATTTGGTCGCAAATACAAAAATCTAGTTTTGGATCAAGAAAATCAAGAAGCGTGTCGCGAATACAAAAAACAAGTTTTGCATCAAGAAAATCAAGAATTTGGTCCCGAATACAAAAAACAAGTTTTGGATCAAGAAAATCAAGAATTTGGTCGCGAAGACAAAAATCTAGTTTTGGATCAAAAAAATCAAGAATTTGGCCCCGAATACAAAAATCTAGTTTTGGATCAAGAAAAGCAAGAATTTGGTCCCGAATACAAAAATCTAGTTGGGGATCAAGAAAATCAAGAATTTGGTCGCGAAGACAAAAATCTAGTTTTGGATCAAGAAAATCAAGAATTTGGTCGCGAAAACAAAAATCTAGTTCCGAATCAAGAAAATCAAGAATTTGGTCGCAAATACAAAAATCTAGTTTTGGATCAAGAAAATGAAGAAGCGTGTCGCGAATACAAAAAACAAGTTTTGGATCAAGAAAATCAAGAATTTGGTCGCGAATACAAAAAACAAGTTTTGGATCAAGAAAATCAAGAATTTGGTCGCGAAGACAAAAATCTAGTTGTGGATCAAGAAAATCAAGAATTTGGTAGCGAAAACAAAAATCTAGTTCGGAATCAAGAAAATCAAGAATTTGGTCGCAAATACAAAAATCTAGTTTTGGATCAAGAAAATCAAGAAGCGTGTCGCGAATACAAAAAACAAGTTTTGGATCAAGAAAATCAAGAATTTGGTCGCGAATACAAAAAACATGTTTGGGATCAAAAAAATCAAGAATTTGGTCCCGAATTCAAAAAACTAGTTTTGGATCAAGAAAATCAAGAATTTGGTCCCGAATACAAAAATCTAGATTTGGATCCAGAAAATCAAGAATTTGGTCCCGAATACAAAAAACTAGTTTTGGATCAAGAAAATCAAGAATTTGGTCGAGAAGACAAAAATCTAGTTTTGGATCAAGAAAATCAAGAGCTGGGTCCCGAATACAAAAATCTAGTTTTGGATCAAGAAAATCAAGAATTTGGTCGCGAAGACAAAAATCTAGTTTTGGATCAAAAAAATCAAGAATTTGGCCCCGAATACAAAAATCTAGTTTTGGATCAAGAAAAGCAAGAATTTGGTCCCGAATACAAAAATCTAGTTTTGGATCAAGAAAATCAAGAATTTGGTCGCGAAAACAAAAATCTAGTTCCGAATCAAGAAAATCAAGAATTTGGTCGCAAATACAAAAATCTAGTTTTGGATCAAGAAAATGAAGAAGCGTGTCGCGAATACAAAAAACAAGTTTTGGATCAAGAAAATCAAGAATTTGGTCGCGAATACAAAAAACAAGTTTTGGATCAAGAAAATCAAGAATTTGGTCGCGAAGACAAAAATCTAGTTGTGGATCAAGAAAATCAAGAATTTGGTAGCGAAAACAAAAATCTAGTTCGGAATCAAGAAAATCAAGAATTTGGTCGCAAATACAAAAATCTAGTTTTGGATCAAGAAAATCAAGAAGCGTGTCGCGAATACAAAAAACAAGTTTTGGATCAAGAAAATCAAGAATTTGGTCGCGAATACAAAAAACATGTTTGGGATCAAAAAAATCAAGAATTTGGTCCCGAATTCAAAAAACTAGTTTTGGATCAAGAAAATCAAGAATTTGGTCCCGAATACAAAAATCTAGATTTGGATCCAGAAAATCAAGAATTTGGTCCCGAATACAAAAAACTAGTTTTGGATCAAGAAAATCAAGAATTTGGTCGAGAAGACAAAAATCTAGTTTTGGATCAAGAAAATCAAGAGCTGGGTCCCGAATACAAAAATCTAGTTTTGGATCAAGAAAATCAAGAATTTGGTCGCGAAGACAAAAATCTAGTTTTGGATCAAGAAAATCAAGAAGTGTATCGCGAATACAAAAAACAAGTTTGGGATCAAAAAAATCAAGAATTTGGTCCCGAATTCAAAAAACTAGTTTTGGATCAAGAAAATCAAGAATTTGGTCCCGAATACAAAAATCTAGTTTTGGATCAAGAAAATCAAGAATTTGGTCGCGAAGACAAAAATGTAGTTTTGGATCAAAAAAATCAAGAATTTGGTCGCGAAGACAAAAATCTAGTTTTGGATCAAGAAATCAAGAAGTGTGTCGCGAATACAAAAAACAAGTTTTGGATAAAAAAAATCAAGAATTTGGCCCCGAATACAAAAATCTAGTTTTGGATCAAGAAAATAAAGAATTTGGTCGCGAAGACAAAAATCTAGTTTTGGATCAAAAAAATCAAGAATTTGGTCCCGAATACAAAAATCTAGTTTTGAATCAAGAAAATCAAGAATTTGGTCGCGAAGACAAAAATCTAGTTTTGGATCAAAAAAATCAAGAATTTGGTCGCGAATACAAAAATCTAGTTTTGGATCAAGAAAATCAAGAAGTGTGTCGCGAATACAAAAAACATGTTTTGGATCAAGAAAATCAAGAATTTGTTCGCGAAAACAAAAATCTAGTTTTGGATCAAGAAAATCAAGAAGTGTGTCGCGAATACAAAAAACAAGTTTGGGATCAAAAAAATCAAGAATTTGGTCCCGAATTCAAAAAACTAGTTTTGGATCAAGAAAATCAAGAACTGGGTCCCGAATGCAAAAAACTAGTTTTGGATCACGAAAATTAAGAATTTGGTCGCGAATACAAAAATCTAGTTTTGGATCAAGAAAATCAAGAATATGGTCGCGAATACAAAAATCTAGTTGTGGATCAAGAAAATCAAGAAGTGTGTCGCGAATACAAAAAACATGTTTTGGATCAAGAAAATCAAGAATTTGGTCGCGAAGACAAAAATCTAGTTTTGGATCAAAAAAATCAAGAATTTGGCCCCGAATACAAAAATCTAGTTTTGGATCAAGAAAAGCAAGAATTTGGTCCCGAATACAAAAATCTAGTTGGGGATCAAGAAAATCAAGAATTTGGTCGCGAAGACAAAAATCTAGTTTTGGATCAAGAAAATCAAGAATTTGGTCGCGAAAACAAAAATCTAGTTCGGAATCAAGAAAATCAAGAATTTGGTCGCAAATACAAAAATCTAGTTTTGGATCAAGAAAATCAAGAAGCGTGTCGCGAATACAAAAAACAAGTTTTGGATCAAGAAAATCAAGAATTTGGTCGCGAATACAAAAAACAAGTTTTGGATCAAGAAAATCAAGAATTTGGTCGCGAAGACAAAAATCTAGTTGTGGATCAAGAAAATCAAGAATTTGGTCGCGAAAACAAAAATCTAGTTCGGAATCAAGAAAATCAAGAATTTGGTCGCAAATACAAAAATCTAGTTTTGGATCAAGAAAATCAAGAAGCGTGTCGCGAATACAAAAAACAAGTTTTGCATCAAGAAAATCAAGAATTTGGTCCCGAATACAAAAAACAAGTTTTGGATCAAGAAAATCAAGAATTTGGTCGCGAAGACAAAAATCTAGTTTTGGATCAAAAAAATCAAGAATTTGGCCCCGAATACAAAAATCTAGTTTTGGATCAAGAAAAGCAAGAATTTGGTCCCGAATACAAAAATCTAGTTGGGGATCAAGAAAATCAAGAATTTGGTCGCGAAGACAAAAATCTAGTTTTGGATCAAGAAAATCAAGAATTTGGTCGCGAAAACAAAAATCTAGTTCCGAATCAAGAAAATCAAGAATTTGGTCGCAAATACAAAAATCTAGTTTTGGATCAAGAAAATGAAGAAGCGTGTCGCGAATACAAAAAACAAGTTTTGGATCAAGAAAATCAAGAATTTGGTCGCGAATACAAAAAACAAGTTTTGGATCAAGAAAATCAAGAATTTGGTCGCGAAGACAAAAATCTAGTTGTGGATCAAGAAAATCAAGAATTTGGTAGCGAAAACAAAAATCTAGTTCGGAATCAAGAAAATCAAGAATTTGGTCGCAAATACAAAAATCTAGTTTTGGATCAAGAAAATCAAGAAGCGTGTCGCGAATACAAAAAACAAGTTTTGGATCAAGAAAATCAAGAATTTGGTCGCGAATACAAAAAACATGTTTGGGATCAAAAAAATCAAGAATTTGGTCCCGAATTCAAAAAACTAGTTTTGGATCAAGAAAATCAAGAATTTGGTCCCGAATACAAAAATCTAGATTTGGATCCAGAAAATCAAGAATTTGGTCCCGAATACAAAAAACTAGTTTTGGATCAAGAAAATCAAGAATTTGGTCGAGAAGACAAAAATCTAGTTTTGGATCAAGAAAATCAAGAGCTGGGTCCCGAATACAAAAATCTAGTTTTGGATCAAGAAAATCAAGAATTTGGTCGCGAAGACAAAAATCTAGTTTTGGATCAAGAAAATCAAGAAGTGTATCGCGAATACAAAAAACAAGTTTGGGATCAAAAAAATCAAGAATTTGGTCCCGAATTCAAAAAACTAGTTTTGGATCAAGAAAATCAAGAATTTGGTCCCGAATACAAAAATCTAGTTTTGGATCAAGAAAATCAAGAATTTGGTCGCGAAGACAAAAATGTAGTTTTGGATCAAAAAAATCAAGAATTTGGTCGCGAAGACAAAAATCTAGTTTTGGATCAAGAAATCAAGAAGTGTGTCGCGAATACAAAAAACAAGTTTTGGATAAAAAAAATCAAGAATTTGGCCCCGAATACAAAAATCTAGTTTTGGATCAAGAAAATAAAGAATTTGGTCGCGAAGACAAAAATCTAGTTTTGGATCAAAAAAATCAAGAATTTGGTCCCGAATACAAAAATCTAGTTTTGAATCAAGAAAATCAAGAATTTGGTCGCGAAGACAAAAATCTAGTTTTGGATCAAAAAAATCAAGAATTTGGTCGCGAATACAAAAATCTAGTTTTGGATCAAGAAAATCAAGAAGTGTGTCGCGAATACAAAAAACATGTTTTGGATCAAGAAAATCAAGAATTTGTTCGCGAAAACAAAAATCTAGTTTTGGATCAAGAAAATCAAGAAGTGTGTCGCGAATACAAAAAACAAGTTTGGGATCAAAAAAATCAAGAATTTGGTCCCGAATTCAAAAAACTAGTTTTGGATCAAGAAAATCAAGAACTGGGTCCCGAATGCAAAAAACTAGTTTTGGATCACGAAAATTAAGAATTTGGTCGCGAATACAAAAATCTAGTTTTGGATCAAGAAAATCAAGAATATGGTCGCGAATACAAAAATCTAGTTGTGGATCAAGAAAATCAAGAAGTGTGTCGCGAATACAAAAAACATGTTTTGGATCAAGAAAATCAAGAATTTGGTCGCGAAGACAAAAATCTAGTTTTGGATCAAAAAAATCAAGAATTTGGCCCCGAATACAAAAATCTAGTTTTGGATCAAGAAAAGCAAGAATTTGGTCCCGAATACAAAAATCTAGTTTTGAATCAAGAAAATCAAGAATTTGGTCGCGAAGACAAAAATCTAGTTTTGGATCAAAAAAATCAAGAATTTGGTCGCGAATACAAAAATCTAGTTTTGGATCAAGAAAATCAAGAAGTGTGTCGCGAATACAAAAAACATGTTTTGGATCAAGAAAATCAAGAATTTGTTCGCGAAAACAAAAATCTAGTTTTGGATCAAGAAAATCAAGAAGTGTGTCGCGAATACAAAAAACAAGTTTGGGATCAAAAAAATCAAGAATTTGGTCCCGAATTCAAAAAACTAGTTTTGGATCAAGAAAATCAAGAACTGGGTCCCGAATGCAAAAAACTAGTTTTGGATCACGAAAATTAAGAATTTGGTCGCGAATACAAAAATCTAGTTTTGGATCAAGAAAATCAAGAATATGGTCGCGAATACAAAAATCTAGTTGTGGATCAAGAAAATCAAGAAGTGTGTCGCGAATACAAAAAACAAGTTTTGGATCAAGAAAATCAAGAATTTGGTCGCGAAGACAAAAATCTAGTTTTGGATCAAAAAAATCAAGAATTTGGCCCCGAATACAAAAATCTAGTTTTGGATCAAGAAAAGCAAGAATTTGGTCCCGAATACAAAAATCTAGTTGGGGATCAAGAAAATCAAGAATTTGGTCGCGAAGACAAAAATCTAGTTTTGGATCAAGAAAATCAAGAATTTGGTCGCGAAAACAAAAATCTAGTTCCGAATCAAGAAAATCAAGAATTTGGTCGCAAATACAAAAATCTAGTTTTGGATCAAGAAAATGAAGAAGCGTGTCGCGAATACAAAAAACAAGTTTTGGATCAAGAAAATCAAGAATTTGGTCGCGAATACAAAAAACAAGTTTTGGATCAAGAAAATCAAGAATTTGGTCGCGAAGACAAAAATCTAGTTGTGGATCAAGAAAATCAAGAATTTGGTAGCGAAAACAAAAATCTAGTTCGGAATCAAGAAAATCAAGAATTTGGTCGCAAATACAAAAATCTAGTTTTGGATCAAGAAAATCAAGAAGCGTGTCGCGAATACAAAAAACAAGTTTTGGATCAAGAAAATCAAGAATTTGGTCGCGAATACAAAAAACATGTTTGGGATCAAAAAAATCAAGAATTTGGTCCCGAATTCAAAAAACTAGTTTTGGATCAAGAAAATCAAGAATTTGGTCCCGAATACAAAAATCTAGATTTGGATCCAGAAAATCAAGAATTTGGTCCCGAATACAAAAAACTAATTTTGGATCAAGAAAATCAAGAATTTGGTCGAGAAGACAAAAATCTAGTTTTGGATCAAGAAAATCAAGAGCTGGGTCCCGAATACAAAAATCTAGTTTTGGATCAAGAAAATCAAGAATTTGGTCGCGAAGACAAAAATCTAGTTTTGGATCAAGAAAATCAAGAAGTGTATCGCGAATACAAAAAACAAGTTTGGGATCAAAAAAATCAAGAATTTGGTCCCGAATTCAAAAAACTAGTTTTGGATCAAGAAAATCAAGAATTTGGTCCCGAATACAAAAATCTAGTTTTGGATCAAGAAAATCAAGAATTTGGTCGCGAAGACAAAAATGTAGTTTTGGATCAAAAAAATCAAGAATTTGGTCGCGAAGACAAAAATCTAGTTTTGGATCAAGAAATCAAGAAGTGTGTCGCGAATACAAAAAACAAGTTTTGGATAAAAAAAATCAAGAATTTGGCCCCGAATACAAAAATCTAGTTTTGGATCAAGAAAATAAAGAATTTGGTCGCGAAGACAAAAATCTAGTTTTGGATCAAAAAAATCAAGAATTTGGTCCCGAATACAAAAATCTAGTTTTGAATCAAGAAAATCAAGAATTTGGTCGCGAAGACAAAAATCTAGTTTTGGATCAAAAAAATCAAGAATTTGGTCGCGAATACAAAAATCTAGTTTTGGATCAAGAAAATCAAGAAGTGTGTCGCGAATACAAAAAACATGTTTTGGATCAAGAAAATCAAGAATTTGTTCGCGAAAACAAAAATCTAGTTTTGGATCAAGAAAATCAAGAAGTGTGTCGCGAATACAAAAAACAAGTTTGGGATCAAAAAAATCAAGAATTTGGTCCCGAATTCAAAAAACTAGTTTTGGATCAAGAAAATCAAGAACTGGGTCCCGAATGCAAAAAACTAGTTTTGGATCACGAAAATTAAGAATTTGGTCGCGAATACAAAAATCTAGTTTTGGATCAAGAAAATCAAGAATATGGTCGCGAATACAAAAATCTAGTTGTGGATCAAGAAAATCAAGAAGTGTGTCGCGAATACAAAAAACATGTTTTGGATCAAGAAAATCAAGAATTTGGTCGCGAAGACAAAAATCTAGTTTTGGATCAAAAAAATCAAGAATTTGGCCCCGAATACAAAAATCTAGTTTTGGATCAAGAAAAGCAAGAATTTGGTCCCGAATACAAAAATCTAGTTGGGGATCAAGAAAATCAAGAATTTGGTCGCGAAGACAAAAATCTAGTTTTGGATCAAGAAAATCAAGAATTTGGTCGCGAAAACAAAAATCTAGTTCCGAATCAAGAAAATCAAGAATTTGGTCGCAAATACAAAAATCTAGTTTTGGATCAAGAAAATCAAGAAGCGTGTCGCGAATACAAAAAACAAGTTTTGGATCAAGAAAATCAAGAATTTGGTCGCGAATACAAAAAACAAGTTTTGGATCAAGAAAATCAAGAATTTGGTCGCGAAGACAAAAATCTAGTTGTGGATCAAGAAAATCAAGAATTTGGTCGCGAAAACAAAAATCTAGTTCGGAATCAAGAAAATCAAGAATTTGGTCGCAAATACAAAAATCTAGTTTTGGATCAAGAAAATCAAGAAGCGTGTCGCGAATACAAAAAACAAGTTTTGCATCAAGAAAATCAAGAATTTGGTCCCGAATACAAAAAACAAGTTTTGGATCAAGAAAATCAAGAATTTGGTCGCGAAGACAAAAATCTAGTTTTGGATCAAAAAAATCAAGAATTTGGCCCCGAATACAAAAATCTAGTTTTGGATCAAGAAAAGCAAGAATTTGGTCCCGAATACAAAAATCTAGTTGGGGATCAAGAAAATCAAGAATTTGGTCGCGAAGACAAAAATCTAGTTTTGGATCAAGAAAATCAAGAATTTGGTCGCGAAAACAAAAATCTAGTTCCGAATCAAGAAAATCAAGAATTTGGTCGCAAATACAAAAATCTAGTTTTGGATCAAGAAAATGAAGAAGCGTGTCGCGAATACAAAAAACAAGTTTTGGATCAAGAAAATCAAGAATTTGGTCGCGAATACAAAAAACAAGTTTTGGATCAAGAAAATCAAGAATTTGGTCGCGAAGACAAAAATCTAGTTGTGGATCAAGAAAATCAAGAATTTGGTAGCGAAAACAAAAATCTAGTTCGGAATCAAGAAAATCAAGAATTTGGTCGCAAATACAAAAATCTAGTTTTGGATCAAGAAAATCAAGAAGCGTGTCGCGAATACAAAAAACAAGTTTTGGATCAAGAAAATCAAGAATTTGGTCGCGAATACAAAAAACATGTTTGGGATCAAAAAAATCAAGAATTTGGTCCCGAATTCAAAAAACTAGTTTTGGATCAAGAAAATCAAGAATTTGGTCCCGAATACAAAAATCTAGATTTGGATCCAGAAAATCAAGAATTTGGTCCCGAATACAAAAAACTAGTTTTGGATCAAGAAAATCAAGAATTTGGTCGAGAAGACAAAAATCTAGTTTTGGATCAAGAAAATCAAGAGCTGGGTCCCGAATAAAAAAATCTAGTTTTGGATCAAGAAAATCAAGAATTTGGTCGCGAAGACAAAAATCTAGTTTTGGATCAAGAAAATCAAGAAGTGTATCGCGAATACAAAAAACAAGTTTGGGATCAAAAAAATCAAGAATTTGGTCCCGAATTCAAAAAACTAGTTTTGGATCAAGAAAATCAAGAATTTGGTCCCGAATACAAAAATCTAGTTTTGGATCAAGAAAATCAAGAATTTGGTCGCGAAGACAAAAATGTAGTTTTGGATCAAAAAAATCAAGAATTTGGTCGCGAAGACAAAAATCTAGTTTTGGATCAAGAAATCAAGAAGTGTGTCGCGAATACAAAAAACAAGTTTTGGATAAAAAAAATCAAGAATTTGGCCCCGAATACAAAAATCTAGTTTTGGATCAAGAAAATAAAGAATTTGGTCGCGAAGACAAAAATCTAGTTTTGGATCAAAAAAATCAAGAATTTGGTCCCGAATACAAAAATCTAGTTTTGAATCAAGAAAATCAAGAATTTGGTCGCGAAGACAAAAATCTAGTTTTGGATCAAAAAAATCAAGAATTTGGTCGCGAATACAAAAATCTAGTTTTGGATCAAGAAAATCAAGAAGTGTGTCGCGAATACAAAAAACATGTTTTGGATCAAGAAAATCAAGAATTTGTTCGCGAAAACAAAAATCTAGTTTTGGATCAAGAAAATCAAGAAGTGTGTCGCGAATACAAAAAACAAGTTTGGGATCAAAAAAATCAAGAATTTGGTCCCGAATTCAAAAAACTAGTTTTGGATCAAGAAAATCAAGAACTGGGTCCCGAATGCAAAAAACTAGTTTTGGATCACGAAAATTAAGAATTTGGTCGCGAATACAAAAATCTAGTTTTGGATCAAGAAAATCAAGAATATGGTCGCGAATACAAAAATCTAGTTGTGGATCAAGAAAATCAAGAAGTGTGTCGCGAATACAAAAAACATGTTTTGGATCAAGAAAATCAAGAATTTGGTCGCGAAGACAAAAATCTAGTTTTGGATCAAAAAAATCAAGAATTTGGCCCCGAATACAAAAATCTAGTTTTGGATCAAGAAAAGCAAGAATTTGGTCCCGAATACAAAAATCTAGTTGGGGATCAAGAAAATCAAGAATTTGGTCGCGAAGACAAAAATCTAGTTTTGGATCAAGAAAATCAAGAATTTGGTCGCGAAAACAAAAATCTAGTTCCGAATCAAGAAAATCAAGAATTTGGTCGCAAATACAAAAATCTAGTTTTGGATCAAGAAAATCAAGAAGCGTGTCGCGAATACAAAAAACAAGTTTTGGATCAAGAAAATCAAGAATTTGGTCGCGAATACAAAAAACAAGTTTTGGATCAAGAAAATCAAGAATTTGGTCGCGAAGACAAAAATCTAGTTGTGGATCAAGAAAATCAAGAATTTGGTCGCGAAAACAAAAATCTAGTTCGGAATCAAGAAAATCAAGAATTTGGTCGCAAATACAAAAATCTAGTTTTGGATCAAGAAAATCAAGAAGCGTGTCGCGAATACAAAAAACAAGTTTTGCATCAAGAAAATCAAGAATTTGGTCCCGAATACAAAAAACAAGTTTTGGATCAAGAAAATCAAGAATTTGGTCCCGAATACAAAAATCTAGTTGGGGATCAAGAAAATCAAGAATTTGGTCGCGAAGACAAAAATCTAGTTTTGGATCAAGAAAATCAAGAATTTGGTCGCGAAAACAAAAATCTAGTTCCGAATCAAGAAAATCAAGAATTTGGTCGCAAATACAAAAATCTAGTTTTGGATCAAGAAAATCAAGAAGCGTGTCGCGAATACAAAAAACAAGTTTTGGATCAAGAAAATCAAGAATTTGGTCGCGAATACAAAAAACAAGTTTTGGATCAAGAAAATCAAGAATTTGGTCGCGAAGACAAAAATCTAGTTGTGGATCAAGAAAATCAAGAATTTGGTCGCGAAAACAAAAATCTAGTTCGGAATCAAGAAAATCAAGAATTTGGTCGCAAATACAAAAATCTAGTTTTGGATCAAGAAAATCAAGAAGTGTGTCGCGAATACAAAAAACATGTTTTGGATCAAGAAAATCAAGAATTTGTTCGCGAAAACAAAAATCTAGTTTTGGATCAAGAAAATCAAGAAGTGTGTCGCGAATACAAAAAACAAGTTTGGGATCAAAAAAATCAAGAATTTGGTCCCGAATTCAAAAAACTAGTTTTGGATCAAGAAAATCAAGAATTTGGTCCCGAATACAAAAATCTAGATTTGGATCCAGAAAATCAAGAATTTGGTCCCGAATACAAAAAACTAGTTTTGGATCAAGAAAATCAAGAATTTGGTCGCGAATACAAAAAACATGTTTGGGATCAAAAAAATCAAGAATTTGGTCCCGAATTCAAAAAACTAGTTTTGGATCAAGAAAATCAAGAATTTGGTCCCGAATACAAAAATCTAGATTTGGATCCAGAAAATCAAGAATTTGGTCCCGAATACAAAAAACTAGTTTTGGATCAAGAAAATCAAGAATTTGGTCGAGAAGACAAAAATCTAGTTTTGGATCAAGAAAATCAAGAGCTGGGTCCCGAATACAAAAATCTAGTTTTGGATCAAGAAAATCAAGAATTTGGTCGCGAAGACAAAAATCTAGTTTTGGATCAAGAAAATCAAGAAGTGTATCGCGAATACAAAAAACAAGTTTGGGATCAAAAAAATCAAGAATTTGGTCCCGAATTCAAAAAACTAGTTTTGGATCAAGAAAATCAAGAATTTGGTCCCGAATACAAAAATCTAGTTTTGGATCAAGAAAATCAAGAATTTGGTCGCGAAGACAAAAATGTAGTTTTGGATCAAAAAAATCAAGAATTTGGTCGCGAAGACAAAAATCTAGTTTTGGATCAAGAAATCAAGAAGTGTGTCGCGAATACAAAAAACAAGTTTTGGATCAAAAAAATCAAGAATTTGGCCCCGAATACAAAAATCTAGTTTTGGATCAAGAAAATAAAGAATTTGGTCGCGAAGACAAAAATCTAGTTTTGGATCAAAAAAATCAAGAATTTGGTCCCGAATACAAAAATCTAGTTTTGAATCAAGAAAATCAAGAATTTGGTCGCGAAGACAAAAATCTAGTTTTGGATCAAAAAAATCAAGAATTTGGTCGCGAATACAAAAATCTAGTTTTGGATCAAGAAAATCAAGAAGTGTGTCGCGAATACAAAAAACATGTTTTGGATCAAGAAAATCAAGAATTTGTTCGCGAAAACAAAAATCTAGTTTTGGATCAAGAAAATCAAGAAGTGTGTCGCGAATACAAAAAACAAGTTTGGGATCAAAAAAATCAAGAATTTGGTCCCGAATTCAAAAAACTAGTTTTGGATCAAGAAAATCAAGAACTGGGTCCCGAATGCAAAAAACTAGTTTTGGATCACGAAAATTAAGAATTTGGTCGCGAATACAAAAATCTAGTTTTGGATCAAGAAAATCAAGAATATGGTCGCGAATACATAAATCTAGTTGTGGATCAAGAAAATCAAGAATTTGGTCGCGAAAACAAAAAACAAGTTTTGGATCAAAAAAATCAAGAATTTGGCCCCGAATACAAAACTCTAGTTTTGGATCAAGAAAATCAAGAATTTGGTCGCGAAGACAAAAATCTAGTTTTGGATCAAAAAAATCAAGAATTTGGTCCCGAATACAAAAATCTAGTTTTGGATCAAGAAAATCAAGAATTTGGTCGCGAAGACAAAAATCTAGTTTTGGATCAAAAAAATCAAGAATTTGGCCCCGAATACAAAAATCTAGTTTTGGATCAAGAAAATCAAGAATTTGGCCCCGAATACAAAAATCTAGTTTTGGATCAAAAAAATCAAGAATTTGGTCCCGAATACAAAAATCTAGTTTTGGATCAAGAAAATCAAGAATTTGGTCGCGAAGACAAAAATCTAGTTTTGGATCAAAAAAATCAAGAATTTGGTCCCGAATACAAAAATCTAGTTTTGGATCAAGAAAATCAAGAATTTGGTCGCGAAGACAAAAATCTAGTTTTGGATCAAAAAAATCAAGAATTTGGCCCCGAATACAAAAATCTAGTTTTGGATCAAGAAAATCAAGAATTTGGCCCCGAATACAAAAATCTAGTTTTGGATCAAGAAAATCAAGAATTTGGTCGCGAAGACAAAAATCTAGTTTTGGATCAAAAAAATCAAGAATTTGGTCCCGAATACAAAAATCTAGTTTTGGATCAAGAAAATCAAGAAGTGTGTCGCGAATACAAAAAACATGTTTTGGATCTAGAAAATCAAGAATTTGTTCGCGAAAACAAAAATCTAGTTTTGGATCAAGAAAATCAAGAAGTGTGTCGCGAATACAAAAAACAAGTTTGGGATCAAAAAAATCAAGAATTTGGTCCCGAATTCAAAAAACTAGTTTTGGATCAAGAAAATCAAGAACTGGGTCCCGAATGCAACAAAACTAGTTTTGGATCACGAAAATTAAGAATTTGGTCGCGAATACAAAAATCTAGTTTTGGATCAAGAAAATCAAGAATATGGTCGCGAATACAAAAATCTAGTTGTGGATCAAGAAAATCAAGAAGTGTGTCGCGAATACAAAAAACATGTTTTGGATCAAGAAAATCAAGAATTTGGTCGCGAAGACAAAAATCTAGTTTTGGATCAAAAAAATCAAGAATTTGGCCCCGAATACAAAAATCTAGTTTTGGATCAAGAAAATCAAGAATTTGGTCCCGAATACAAAAATCTAGTTGGGGATCAAGAAAATCAAGAATTTGGTCGCGAAGACAAAAATCTAGTTGTGGATCAAGAAAATCAAGAATTTGGTCGCGAAAACAAAAATCTAGTTCCGAATCAAGAAAATCAAGAATTTGGTCGCAAATACAAAAATCTAGTTTTGGATCAAGAAAATCAAGAAGCGTGTCGCGAATACAAAAAACAAGTTTTGGATCAAGAAAATCAAGAATTTGGTCGCGAATACAAAAAACAAGTTTTGGATCAAGAAAATCAAGAATTTGGTCGCGAAGACAAAAATCTAGTTGTGGATCAAGAAAATCAAGAATTTGGTCGCGAAAACAAAAATCTAGTTTTGGATCAAGAAAATCAAGAATTTGGTCGCGAAGACAAAAATCTAGTTTTGGATCAAAAAAATCAAGAATTTGGCCCCGAATACAAAAATCTAGTTTTGGATCAAGAAAATCAAGAATTTGGCCCCGAATACAAAAATCTAGTTTTGGATCAAGAAAATCAAGAATTTGGTCGCGAAGACAAAAATCTAGTTTTGGATCAAAAAAATCAAGAATTTGGTCCCGAATACAAAAATCTAGTTTTGGATCAAGAAAATCAAGAAGTGTGTCGCGAATACAAAAAACATTTTTTGGATCTAGAAAATCAAGAATTTGTTCGCGAAAACAAAAATCTAGTTTTGGATCAAGAAAATCAAGAAGTGTGTCGCGAATACAAAAAACAAGTTTGGGATCAAAAAAATCAAGAATTTGGTCCCGAATTCAAAAAACTAGTTTTGGATCAAGAAAATCAAGAACTGGGTCCCGAATGCAACAAAACTAGTTTTGGATCACGAAAATTAAGAATTTGGTCGCGAATACAAAAATCTAGTTTTGGATCAAGAAAATCAAGAATATGGTCGCGAATACAAAAATCTAGTTGTGGATCAAGAAAATCAAGAAGTGTGTCGCGAATACAAAAAACATGTTTTGGATCAAGAAAATCAAGAATTTGGTCGCGAAGACAAAAATCTAGTTTTGGATCAAAAAAATCAAGAATTTGGCCCCGAATACAAAAATCTAGTTTTGGATCAAGAAAATCAAGAATTTGGTCCCGAATACAAAAATCTAGTTGGGGATCAAGAAAATCAAGAATTAGGTCGCGAAGACAAAAATCTAGTTGTGGATCAAGAAAATCAAGAATTTGGTCGCGAAAACAAAAATCTAGTTCCGAATCAAGAAAATCAAGAATTTGGTCGCAAATACAAAAATCTAGTTTTGGATCAAGAAAATCAAGAAGCGTGTCGCGAATACAAAAAACAAGTTTTGGATCAAGAAAATCAAGAATTTGGTCGCGAATACAAAAAACAAGTTTTGGATCAAGAAAATCAAGAATTTGGTCGCGAAGACAAAAATCTAGTTGTGGATCAAGAAAAATCAAGAATTTGGTCGCGAAAACAAAAATCTAGTTCGGAATCAAGAAAATCAAGAATTTGGTCGCAAATACAAAAATCTAGTTTTGGATCAAGAAAATCAAGAAGCGTGTCGCGAATACAAAAAACAAGTTTTGGATCAAGAAAATCAAGAATTTGGTCGCGAATACAAAAAACATGTTTGGGATCAAAAAAATCAAGAATTTGGTCCCGAATTCAAAAAACTAGTTTTGGATCAAGAAAATCAAGAATTTGGTCCCGAATACAAAAATCTAGATTTGGATCCAGAAAATCAAGAATTTGGTCCCGAATACAAAAAACTAGTTTTGGATCAAGAAAATCAAGAATTTGGTCGAGAAGACAAAAATCTAGTTTTGGATCAAGAAAATCAAGAGCTGGGTCCCGAATACAAAAATCTAGTTTTGGATCAAGAAAATCAAGAATTTGGTCGCGAAGACAAAAATCTAGTTTTGGATCAAGAAAATCAAGAAGTGTATCGCGAATACAAAAAACAAGTTTGGGATCAAAAAAATCAAGAATTTGGTCCCGAATTCAAAAAACTAGTTTTGGATCAAGAAAATCAAGAATTTGGTCCCGAATACAAAAATCTAGTTTTGGATCAAGAAAATCAAGAATTTGGTCGCGAAGAAAAAAATGTAGTTTTGGATCAAAAAAATCAAGAATTTGGTCGCGAAGACAAAAATCTAGTTTTGGATCAAGAAATCAAGAAGTGTGTCGCGAATACAAAAAACAAGTTTTGGATCAAAAAAATCAAGAATTTGGCCCCGAATACAAAAAACTAGTTTTGGATCAAGAAAATAAAGAATTTGGTCGCGAAGACAAAAATCTAGTTTTGGATCAAAAAAATCAAGAATTTGGTCCCGAATACAAAAATCTAGTTTTGAATCAAGAAAATCAAGAATTTGGTCGCGAAGACAAAAATCTAGTTTTGGATCAACAAAATCAAGAATTTGGTCGCGAATACAAAAATCTAGTTTTGGATCAAGAAAATCAAGAAGTGTGTCGCGAATACAAAAAACATGTTTTGGATCAAGAAAATCAAGAATTTGTTCGCGAAAACAAAAATCTAGTTTTGGATCAAGAAAATCAAGAAGTGTGTCGCGAATACAAAAAACAAGTTTGGGATCAAAAAAATCAAGAATTTGGTCCCGAATTCAAAAAACTAGTTTTGGATCAAGAAAATCAAGAACTGGGTCCCGAATGCAAAAAACTAGTTTTGGATCACGAAAATTAAGAATTTGGTCGCGAATACAAAAATCTAGTTTTGGATCAAGAAAATCAAGAATATGGTCGCGAATACAAAAATCTAGTTGTGGATCAAGAAAATCAAGAATTTGGTCGCGAAAACAAAAAACAAGTTTTGGATCAAAAAAATCAAGAATTTGGCCCCGAATACAAAACTCTAGTTTTGGATCAAGAAAATCAAGAATTTGGTCGCGAAGACAAAAATCTAGTTTTGGATCAAAAAAATCAAGAATTTGGTCCCGAATACAAAAATCTAGTTTTGGATCAAGAAAATCAAGAATTTGGTCGCGAAGACAAAAATCTAGTTTTGGATCAAAAAAATCAAGAATTTGGCCCCGAATACAAAAATCTAGTTTTGGATCAAGAAAATCAAGAATTTGGCCCCGAATACAAAAATCTAGTTTTGGATCAAGAAAATCAAGAATTTGGTCGCGAAGACAAAAATCTAGTTTTGGATCAAAAAAATCAAGAATTTGGTCCCGAATACAAAAATCTAGTTTTGGATCAAGAAAATCAAGAAGTGTGTCGCGAATACAAAAAACATGTTTTGGATCAAGAAAATCAAGAATTTGTTCGCGAAAACAAAAATCTAGTTTTGGATCAAGAAAATCAAGAAGTGTGTCGCGAATACAAAAAACAAGTTTGGGATCAACAAAATCAAGAATTTGGTCCCGAATTCAAAAAACTAGTTTTGGATCAAGAAAATCAAGAACTGGGTCCCGAATGCAACAAAACTAGTTTTGGATCACGAAAATTAAGAATTTGGTCGCGAATACAAAAATCTAGTTTTGGATCAAGAAAATCAAGAATATGGTCGCGAATACAAAAATCTAGTTGTGGATCAAGAAAATCAAGAAGTGTGTCGCGAATACAAAAAACATGTTTTGGATCAAGAAAATCAAGAATTTGGTCGCGAAGACAAAAATCTAGTTTTGGATCAAAAAAATCAAGAATTTGGCCCCGAATACAAAAATCTAGTTTTGGATCAAGAAAATCAAGAATTTGGTCCCGAATACAAAAATCTAGTTGGGGATCAAGAAAATCAAGAATTTGGTCGCGAAGACAAAAATCTAGTTGTGGATCAAGAAAATCAAGAATTTGGTCGCGAAAACAAAAATCTAGTTCCGAATCAAGAAAATCAAGAATTTGGTCGCAAATACAAAAATCTAGTTTTGGATCAAGAAAATCAAGAAGCGTGTCGCGAATACAAAAAACAAGTTTTGGATCAAGAAAATCAAGAATTTGGTCGCGAATACAAAAAACAAGTTTTGGATCAAGAAAATCAAGAATTTGCTCGCGAAGACAAAAATCTAGTTGTGGATCAAGAAAATCAAGAATTTGGTCGCGAAAACAAAAATCTAGTTCGGAATCAAGAAAATCAAGAATTTGATCGCAAATACAAAAATCTAGTTTTGGATCAAGAAAATCAAGAAGCGTGTCGCGAATACAAAAAACAAGTTTTGGATCAAGAAAATCAAGAATTTGGTCGCGAATACAAAAAACATGTTTGGGATCAAAAAAATCAAGAATTTGGTCCCGAATTCAAAAAACTAGTTTTGGATCAAGAAAATCAAGAATTTGGTCCCGAATACAAAAATCTAGATTTGGATCCAGAAAATCAAGAATTTGGTCCCGAATACAAAAAACTAGTTTTGGATCAAGAAAATCAAGAATTTGGTCGAGAAGACAAAAATCTAGTTTTGGATCAAGAAAATCAAGAGCTGGGTCCCGAATACAAAAATCTAGTTTTGGATCAAGAAAATCAAGAATTTGGTCGCGAAGACAAAAATCTAGTTTTGGATCAAGAAAATCAAGAAGTGTATCGCGAATACAAAAAACAAGTTTGGGATCAAAAAAATCAAGAATTTGGTCCCGAATTCAAAAAACTAGTTTTGGATCAAGAAAATCAAGAATTTGGTCCCGAATACAAAAATCTAGTTTTGGATCAAGAAAATCAAGAATTTGGTCGCGAAGAAAAAAATGTAGTTTTGGATCAAAAAAATCAAGAATTTGGTCGCGAAGACAAAAATCTAGTTTTGGATCAAGAAATCAAGAAGTGTGTCGCGAATACAAAAAACAAGTTTTGGATCAAAAAAATCAAGAATTTGGCCCCGAATACAAAAAACTAGTTTTGGATCAAGAAAATAAAGAATTTGGTCGCGAAGACAAAAATCTAGTTTTGGATCAAAAAAATCAAGAATTTGGTCCCGAATACAAAAATCTAGTTTTGAATCAAGAAAATCAAGAATTTGGTCGCGAAGACAAAAATCTAGTTTTGGATCAAAAAAATCAAGAATTTGGTCGCGAATACAAAAATCTAGTTTTGGATCAAGAAAATCAAGAAGTGTGTCGCGAATACAAAAAACATGTTTTGGATCAAGAAAATCAAGAATTTGTTCGCGAAAACAAAAATCTAGTTTTGGATCAAGAAAATCAAGAAGTGTGTCGCGAATACAAAAAACAAGTTTGGGATCAAAAAAATCAAGAATTTGGTCCCGAATTCAAAAAACTAGTTTTGGATCAAGAAAATCAAGAACTGGGTCCCGAATGCAACAAAACTAGTTTTGGATCACGAAAATTAAGAATTTGGTCGCGAATACAAAAATCTAGTTTTGGATCAAGAAAATCAAGAATATGGTCGCGAATACAAAAATCTAGTTGTGGATCAAGAAAATCAAGAAGTGTGTCGCGAATACAAAAAACATGTTTTGGATCAAGAAAATCAAGAATTTGGTCGCGAAGACAAAAATCTAGTTTTGGATCAAAAAAATCAAGAATTTGGCCCCGAATACAAAAATCTAGTTTTGGATCAAGAAAATCAAGAATTTGGTCCCGAATACAAAAATCTAGTTGGGGATCAAGAAAATCAAGAATTTGGTCGCGAAGACAAAAATCTAGTTGTGGATCAAGAAAATCAAGAATTTGGTCGCGAAAACAAAAATCTAGTTCCGAATCAAGAAAATCAAGAATTTGGTCGCAAATACAAAAATCTAGTTTTGGATCAAGAAAATCAAGAAGCGTGTCGCGAATACAAAAAACAAGTTTTGGATCAAGAAAATCAAGAATTTGGTCGCGAATACAAAAAACAAGTTTTGGATCAAGAAAATCAAGAATTTGCTCGCGAAGACAAAAATCTAGTTGTGGATCAAGAAAATCAAGAATTTGGTCGCGAAAACAAAAATCTAGTTCGGAATCAAGAAAATCAAGAATTTGGTCGCAAATACAAAAATCTAGTTTTGGATCAAGAAAATCAAGAAGCGTGTCGCGAATACAAAAAACAAGTTTTGGATCAAGAAAATCAAGAATTTGGTCGCGAATACAAAAAACATGTTTGGGATCAAAAAAATCAAGAATTTGGTCCCGAATTCAAAAAACTAGTTTTGGATCAAGAAAATCAAGAATTTGGTCCCGAATACAAAAATCTAGATTTGGATCCAGAAAATCAAGAATTTGGTCCCGAATACAAAAAACTAGTTTTGGATCAAGAAAATCAAGAATTTGGTCGAGAAGACAAAAATCTAGTTTTGGATCAAGAAAATCAAGAGCTGGGTCCCGAATACAAAAATCTAGTTTTGGATCAAGAAAATCAAGAATTTGGTCGCGAAGACAAAAATCTAGTTTTGGATCAAGAAAATCAAGAAGTGTATCGCGAATACAAAAAACAAGTTTGGGATCAAAAAAATCAAGAATTTGGTCCCGAATTCAAAAAACTAGTTTTGGATCAAGAAAATCAAGAATTTGGTCCCGAATACAAAAATCTAGTTTTGGATCAAGAAAATCAAGAATTTGGTCGCGAAGAAAAAAATGTAGTTTTGGATCAAAAAAATCAAGAATTTGGTCGCGAAGACAAAAATCTAGTTTTGGATCAAGAAATCAAGAAGTGTGTCGCGAATACAAAAAACAAGTTTTGGATCAAAAAAATCAAGAATTTGGCCCCGAATACAAAAAACTAGTTTTGGATCAAGAAAATAAAGAATTTGGTCGCGAAGACAAAAATCTAGTTTTGGATCAAAAAAATCAAGAATTTGGTCCCGAATACAAAAATCTAGTTTTGAATCAAGAAAATCAAGAATTTGGTCGCGAAGACAAAAATCTAGTTTTGGATCAAAAAAATCAAGAATTTGGTCGCGAATACAAAAATCTAGTTTTGGATCAAGAAAATCAAGAAGTGTGTCGCGAATACAAAAAACATGTTTTGGATCAAGAAAATCAAGAATTTGTTCGCGAAAACAAAAATCTAGTTTTGGATCAAGAAAATCAAGAAGTGTGTCGCGAATACAAAAAACAAGTTTGGGATCAAAAAAATCAAGAATTTGGTCCCGAATTCAAAAAACTAGTTTTGGATCAAGAAAATCAAGAACTGGGTCCCGAATGCAAAAAACTAGTTTTGGATCACGAAAATTAAGAATTTGGTCGCGAATACAAAAATCTAGTTTTGGATCAAGAAAATCAAGAATATGGTCGCGAATACAAAAATCTAGTTGTGGATCAAGAAAATCAAGAATTTGGTCGCGAAAACAAAAAACAAGTTTTGGATCAAAAAAATCAAGAATTTGGCCCCGAATACAAAACTCTAGTTTTGGATCAAGAAAATCAAGAATTTGGTCGCGAAGACAAAAATCTAGTTTTGGATCAAAAAAATCAAGAATTTGGTCCCGAATACAAAAATCTAGTTTTGGATCAAGAAAATCAAGAATTTGGTCGCGAAGACAAAAATCTAGTTTTGGATCAAAAAAATCAAGAATTTGGCCCCGAATACAAAAATCTAGTTTTGGATCAAGAAAATCAAGAATTTGGCCCCGAATACAAAAATCTAGTTTTGGATCAAGAAAATCAAGAATTTGGTCGCGAAGACAAAAATCTAGTTTTGGATCAAAAAAATCAAGAATTTGGTCCCGAATACAAAAATCTAGTTTTGGATCAAGAAAATCAAGAATTTGGTCGCGAAGACAAAAATCTAGTTTTGGATCAAGAAAATCAAGAAGTGTATCGCGAATACAAAAAACAAGTTTGGGATCAAAAAAATCAAGAATTTGGTCCCGAATTCAAAAAACTAGTTTTGGATCAAGAAAATCAAGAATTTGGTCCCGAATACAAAAATCTAGTTTTGGATCAAGAAAATCAAGAATTTGGTCGCGAAGACAAAAATGTAGTTTTGGATCAAAAAAATCAAGAATTTGGTCGCGAAGACAAAAATCTAGTTTTGGATCAAGAAATCAAGAAGTGTGTCGCGAATACAAAAAACAAGTTTTGGATCAAAAAAATCAAGAATTTGGCCCCGAATACAAAAATCTAGTTTTGGATCAAGAAAATAAAGAATTTGGTCGCGAAGACAAAAATCTAGTTTTGGATCAAAAAAATCAAGAATTTGGTCCCGAATACAAAAATCTAGTTTTGAATCAAGAAAATCAAGAATTTGGTCGCGAAGACAAAAATCTAGTTTTGGATCAAAAAAATCAAGAATTTGGTCGCGAATACAAAAATCTAGTTTTGGATCAAGAAAATCAAGAAGTGTGTCGCGAATACAAAAAACATGTTTTGGATCAAGAAAATCAAGAATTTGTTCGCGAAAACAAAAATCTAGTTTTGGATCAAGAAAATCAAGAAGTGTGTCGCGAATACAAAAAACAAGTTTGGGATCAAAAAAATCAAGAATTTGGTCCCGAATTCAAAAAACTAGTTTTGGATCAAGAAAATCAAGAACTGGGTCCCGAATGCAAAAAACTAGTTTTGGATCACGAAAATTAAGAATTTGGTCGCGAATACAAAAATCTAGTTTTGGATCAAGAAAATCAAGAATATGGTCGCGAATACATAAATCTAGTTGTGGATCAAGAAAATCAAGAATTTGGTCGCGAAAACAAAAAACAAGTTTTGGATCAAAAAAATCAAGAATTTGGCCCCGAATACAAAACTCTAGTTTTGGATCAAGAAAATCAAGAATTTGGTCGCGAAGACAAAAATCTAGTTTTGGATCAAAAAAATCAAGAATTTGGTCCCGAATACAAAAATCTAGTTTTGGATCAAGAAAATCAAGAATTTGGTCGCGAAGACAAAAATCTAGTTTTGGATCAAAAAAATCAAGAATTTGGCCCCGAATACAAAAATCTAGTTTTGGATCAAGAAAATCAAGAATTTGGCCCCGAATACAAAAATCTAGTTTTGGATCAAAAAAATCAAGAATTTGGTCCCGAATACAAAAATCTAGTTTTGGATCAAGAAAATCAAGAATTTGGTCGCGAAGACAAAAATCTAGTTTTGGATCAAAAAAATCAAGAATTTGGTCCCGAATACAAAAATCTAGTTTTGGATCAAGAAAATCAAGAATTTGGTCGCGAAGACAAAAATCTAGTTTTGGATCAAAAAAATCAAGAATTTGGCCCCGAATACAAAAATCTAGTTTTGGATCAAGAAAATCAAGAATTTGGCCCCGAATACAAAAATCTAGTTTTGGATCAAGAAAATCAAGAATTTGGTCGCGAAGACAAAAATCTAGTTTTGGATCAAAAAAATCAAGAATTTGGTCCCGAATACAAAAATCTAGTTTTGGATCAAGAAAATCAAGAAGTGTGTCGCGAATACAAAAAACATGTTTTGGATCTAGAAAATCAAGAATTTGTTCGCGAAAACAAAAATCTAGTTTTGGATCAAGAAAATCAAGAAGTGTGTCGCGAATACAAAAAACAAGTTTGGGATCAAAAAAATCAAGAATTTGGTCCCGAATTCAAAAAACTAGTTTTGGATCAAGAAAATCAAGAACTGGGTCCCGAATGCAACAAAACTAGTTTTGGATCACGAAAATTAAGAATTTGGTCGCGAATACAAAAATCTAGTTTTGGATCAAGAAAATCAAGAATATGGTCGCGAATACAAAAATCTAGTTGTGGATCAAGAAAATCAAGAAGTGTGTCGCGAATACAAAAAACATGTTTTGGATCAAGAAAATCAAGAATTTGGTCGCGAAGACAAAAATCTAGTTTTGGATCAAAAAAATCAAGAATTTGGCCCCGAATACAAAAATCTAGTTTTGGATCAAGAAAATCAAGAATTTGGTCCCGAATACAAAAATCTAGTTGGGGATCAAGAAAATCAAGAATTTGGTCGCGAAGACAAAAATCTAGTTGTGGATCAAGAAAATCAAGAATTTGGTCGCGAAAACAAAAATCTAGTTCCGAATCAAGAAAATCAAGAATTTGGTCGCAAATACAAAAATCTAGTTTTGGATCAAGAAAATCAAGAAGCGTGTCGCGAATACAAAAAACAAGTTTTGGATCAAGAAAATCAAGAATTTGGTCGCGAATACAAAAAACAAGTTTTGGATCAAGAAAATCAAGAATTTGGTCGCGAAGACAAAAATCTAGTTGTGGATCAAGAAAATCAAGAATTTGGTCGCGAAAACAAAAATCTAGTTTTGGATCAAGAAAATCAAGAATTTGGTCGCGAAGACAAAAATCTAGTTTTGGATCAAAAAAATCAAGAATTTGGCCCCGAATACAAAAATCTAGTTTTGGATCAAGAAAATCAAGAATTTGGCCCCGAATACAAAAATCTAGTTTTGGATCAAGAAAATCAAGAATTTGGTCGCGAAGACAAAAATCTAGTTTTGGATCAAAAAAATCAAGAATTTGGTCCCGAATACAAAAATCTAGTTTTGGATCAAGAAAATCAAGAAGTGTGTCGCGAATACAAAAAACATTTTTTGGATCTAGAAAATCAAGAATTTGTTCGCGAAAACAAAAATCTAGTTTTGGATCAAGAAAATCAAGAAGTGTGTCGCGAATACAAAAAACAAGTTTGGGATCAAAAAAATCAAGAATTTGGTCCCGAATTCAAAAAACTAGTTTTGGATCAAGAAAATCAAGAACTGGGTCCCGAATGCAACAAAACTAGTTTTGGATCACGAAAATTAAGAATTTGGTCGCGAATACAAAAATCTAGTTTTGGATCAAGAAAATCAAGAATATGGTCGCGAATACAAAAATCTAGTTGTGGATCAAGAAAATCAAGAAGTGTGTCGCGAATACAAAAAACATGTTTTGGATCAAGAAAATCAAGAATTTGGTCGCGAAGACAAAAATCTAGTTTTGGATCAAAAAAATCAAGAATTTGGCCCCGAATACAAAAATCTAGTTTTGGATCAAGAAAATCAAGAATTTGGTCCCGAATACAAAAATCTAGTTGGGGATCAAGAAAATCAAGAATTAGGTCGCGAAGACAAAAATCTAGTTGTGGATCAAGAAAATCAAGAATTTGGTCGCGAAAACAAAAATCTAGTTCCGAATCAAGAAAATCAAGAATTTGGTCGCAAATACAAAAATCTAGTTTTGGATCAAGAAAATCAAGAAGCGTGTCGCGAATACAAAAAACAAGTTTTGGATCAAGAAAATCAAGAATTTGGTCGCGAATACAAAAAACAAGTTTTGGATCAAGAAAATCAAGAATTTGGTCGCGAAGACAAAAATCTAGTTGTGGATCAAGAAAATCAAGAATTTGGTCGCGAAAACAAAAATCTAGTTCGGAATCAAGAAAATCAAGAATTTGGTCGCAAATACAAAAATCTAGTTTTGGATCAAGAAAATCAAGAAGCGTGTCGCGAATACAAAAAACAAGTTTTGGATCAAGAAAATCAAGAATTTGGTCGCGAATACAAAAAACATGTTTGGGATCAAAAAAATCAAGAATTTGGTCCCGAATTCAAAAAACTAGTTTTGGATCAAGAAAATCAAGAATTTGGTCCCGAATACAAAAATCTAGATTTGGATCCAGAAAATCAAGAATTTGGTCCCGAATACAAAAAACTAGTTTTGGATCAAGAAAATCAAGAATTTGGTCGAGAAGACAAAAATCTAGTTTTGGATCAAGAAAATCAAGAGCTGGGTCCCGAATACAAAAATCTAGTTTTGGATCAAGAAAATCAAGAATTTGGTCGCGAAGACAAAAATCTAGTTTTGGATCAAGAAAATCAAGAAGTGTATCGCGAATACAAAAAACAAGTTTGGGATCAAAAAAATCAAGAATTTGGTCCCGAATTCAAAAAACTAGTTTTGGATCAAGAAAATCAAGAATTTGGTCCCGAATACAAAAATCTAGTTTTGGATCAAGAAAATCAAGAATTTGGTCGCGAAGAAAAAAATGTAGTTTTGGATCAAAAAAATCAAGAATTTGGTCGCGAAGACAAAAATCTAGTTTTGGATCAAGAAATCAAGAAGTGTGTCGCGAATACAAAAAACAAGTTTTGGATCAAAAAAATCAAGAATTTGGCCCCGAATACAAAAAACTAGTTTTGGATCAAGAAAATAAAGAATTTGGTCGCGAAGACAAAAATCTAGTTTTGGATCAAAAAAATCAAGAATTTGGTCCCGAATACAAAAATCTAGTTTTGAATCAAGAAAATCAAGAATTTGGTCGCGAAGACAAAAATCTAGTTTTGGATCAAAAAAATCAAGAATTTGGTCGCGAATACAAAAATCTAGTTTTGGATCAAGAAAATCAAGAAGTGTGTCGCGAATACAAAAAACATGTTTTGGATCAAGAAAATCAAGAATTTGTTCGCGAAAACAAAAATCTAGTTTTGGATCAAGAAAATCAAGAAGTGTGTCGCGAATACAAAAAACAAGTTTGGGATCAAAAAAATCAAGAATTTGGTCCCGAATTCAAAAAACTAGTTTTGGATCAAGAAAATCAAGAACTGGGTCCCGAATGCAAAAAACTAGTTTTGGATCACGAAAATTAAGAATTTGGTCGCGAATACAAAAATCTAGTTTTGGATCAAGAAAATCAAGAATATGGTCGCGAATACAAAAATCTAGTTGTGGATCAAGAAAATCAAGAATTTGGTCGCGAAAACAAAAAACAAGTTTTGGATCAAAAAAATCAAGAATTTGGCCCCGAATACAAAACTCTAGTTTTGGATCAAGAAAATCAAGAATTTGGTCGCGAAGACAAAAATCTAGTTTTGGATCAAAAAAATCAAGAATTTGGTCCCGAATAAAAAAATCTAGTTTTGGATCAAGAAAATCAAGAATTTGGTCGCGAAGACAAAAATCTAGTTTTGGATCAAAAAAATCAAGAATTTGGCCCCGAATACAAAAATCTAGTTTTGGATCAAGAAAATCAAGAATTTGGCCCCGAATACAAAAATCTAGTTTTGGATCAAGAAAATCAAGAATTTGGTCGCGAAGACAAAAATCTAGTTTTGGATCAAAAAAATCAAGAATTTGGTCCCGAATACAAAAATCTAGTTTTGGATCAAGAAAATCAAGAAGTGTGTCGCGAATACAAAAAACATGTTTTGGATCAAGAAAATCAAGAATTTGTTCGCGAAAACAAAAATCTAGTTTTGGATCAAGAAAATCAAGAAGTGTGTCGCGAATACAAAAAACAAGTTTGGGATCAAAAAAATCAAGAATTTGGTCCCGAATTCAAAAAACTAGTTTTGGATCAAGAACATCAAGAACTGGGTCCCGAATGCAACAAAACTAGTTTTGGATCACGAAAATTAAGAATTTGGTCGCGAATACAAAAATCTAGTTTTGGATCAAGAAAATCAAGAATATGGTCGCGAATACAAAAATCTAGTTGTGGATCAAGAAAATCAAGAAGTGTGTCGCGAATACAAAAAACATGTTTTGGATCAAGAAAATCAAGAATTTGGTCGCGAAGACAAAAATCTAGTTTTGGATCAAAAAAATCAAGAATTTGGCCCCGAATACAAAAATCTAGTTTTGGATCAAGAAAATCAAGAATTTGGTCCCGAATACAAAAATCTAGTTGGGGATCAAGAAAATCAAGAATTTGGTCGCGAAGACAAAAATCTAGTTGTGGATCAAGAAAATCAAGAATTTGGTCGCGAAAACAAAAATCTAGTTCCGAATCAAGAAAATCAAGAATTTGGTCGCAAATACAAAAATCTAGTTTTGGATCAAGAAAATCAAGAAGCGTGTCGCGAATACAAAAAACAAGTTTTGGATCAAGAAAATCAAGAATTTGGTCGCGAATACAAAAAACAAGTTTTGGATCAAGAAAATCAAGAATTTGGTCGCGAAGACAAAAATCTAGTTGTGGATCAAGAAAATCAAGAATTTGGTCGCGAAAACAAAAATCTAGTTCGGAATCAAGAAAATCAAGAATTTGGTCGCAAATACAAAAATCTAGTTTTGGATCAAGAAAATCAAGAAGCGTGTCGCGAATACAAAAAACAAGTTTTGGATCAAGAAAATCAAGAATTTGGTCGCGAATACAAAAAACATGTTTGGGATCAAAAAAATCAAGAATTTGGTCCCGAATTCAAAAAACTAGTTTTGGATCAAGAAAATCAAGAATTTGGTCCCGAATACAAAAATCTAGATTTGGATCCAGAAAATCAAGAATTTGGTCCCGAATACAAAAAACTAGTTTTGGATCAAGAAAATCAAGAATTTGGTCGAGAAGACAAAAATCTAGTTTTGGATCAAGAAAATCAAGAGCTGGGTCCCGAATACAAAAATCTAGTTTTGGATCAAGAAAATCAAGAATTTGGTCGCGAAGACAAAAATCTAGTTTTGGATCAAGAAAATCAAGAAGTGTATCGCGAATACAAAAAACAAGTTTGGGATCAAAAAAATCAAGAATTTGGTCCCGAATTCAAAAAACTAGTTTTGGATCAAGAAAATCAAGAATTTGGTCCCGAATACAAAAATCTAGTTTTGGATCAAGAAAATCAAGAATTTGGTCGCGAAGAAAAAAATGTAGTTTTGGATCAAAAAAATCAAGAATTTGGTCGCGAAGACAAAAATCTAGTTTTGGATCAAGAAATCAAGAAGTGTGTCGCGAATACAAAAAACAAGTTTTGGATCAAAAAAATCAAGAATTTGGCCCCGAATACAAAAAACTAGTTTTGGATCAAGAAAATAAAGAATTTGGTCGCGAAGACAAAAATCTAGTTTTGGATCAAAAAAATCAAGAATTTGGTCCCGAATACAAAAATCTAGTTTTGAATCAAGAAAATCAAGAATTTGGTCGCGAAGACAAAAATCTAGTTTTGGATCAAAAAAATCAAGAATTTGGTCGCGAATACAAAAATCTAGTTTTGGATCAAGAAAATCAAGAAGTGTGTCGCGAATACAAAAAACATGTTTTGGATCAAGAAAATCAAGAATTTGTTCGCGAAAACAAAAATCTAGTTTTGGATCAAGAAAATCAAGAAGTGTGTCGCGAATACAAAAAACAAGTTTGGGATCAAAAAAATCAAGAATTTGGTCCCGAATTCAAAAAACTAGTTTTGGATCAAGAAAATCAAGAACTGGGTCCCGAATGCAAAAAACTAGTTTTGGATCACGAAAATTAAGAATTTGGTCGCGAATACAAAAATCTAGTTTTGGATCAAGAAAATCAAGAATATGGTCGCGAATACAAAAATCTAGTTGTGGATCAAGAAAATCAAGAATTTGGTCGCGAAAACAAAAAACAAGTTTTGGATCAAAAAAATCAAGAATTTGGCCCCGAATACAAAAATCTAGTTTTGGATCAAGAAAATCAAGAATTTGGCCCCGAATACAAAAATCTAGTTTTGGATCAAAAAAATCAAGAATTTGGTCCCGAATACAAAAATCTAGTTTTGGATCAAGAAAATCAAGAATTTGGTCGCGAAGACAAAAATCTAGTTTTGGATCAAAAAAATCAAGAATTTGGTCCCGAATACAAAAATCTAGTTTTGGATCAAGAAAATCAAGAATTTGGTCGCGAAGACAAAAATCTAGTTTTGGATCAAAAAAATCAAGAATTTGGCCCCGAATACAAAAATCTAGTTTTGGATCAAGAAAATCAAGAATTTGGCCCCGAATACAAAAATCTAGTTTTGGATCAAGAAAATCAAGAATTTGGTCGCGAAGACAAAAATCTAGTTTTGGATCAAAAAAATCAAGAATTTGGTCCCGAATACAAAAATCTAGTTTTGGATCAAGAAAATCAAGAAGTGTGTCGCGAATACAAAAAACATGTTTTGGATCTAGAAAATCAAGAATTTGTTCGCGAAAACAAAAATCTAGTTTTGGATCAAGAAAATCAAGAAGTGTGTCGCGAATACAAAAAACAAGTTTGGGATCAAAAAAATCAAGAATTTGGTCCCGAATTCAAAAAACTAGTTTTGGATCAAGAAAATCAAGAACTGGGTCCCGAATGCAACAAAACTAGTTTTGGATCACGAAAATTAAGAATTTGGTCGCGAATACAAAAATCTAGTTTTGGATCAAGAAAATCAAGAATATGGTCGCGAATACAAAAATCTAGTTGTGGATCAAGAAAATCAAGAAGTGTGTCGCGAATACAAAAAACATGTTTTGGATCAAGAAAATCAAGAATTTGGTCGCGAAGACAAAAATCTAGTTTTGGATCAAAAAAATCAAGAATTTGGCCCCGAATACAAAAATCTAGTTTTGGATCAAGAAAATCAAGAATTTGGTCCCGAATACAAAAATCTAGTTGGGGATCAAGAAAATCAAGAATTTGGTCGCGAAGACAAAAATCTAGTTGTGGATCAAGAAAATCAAGAATTTGGTCCCGAAAACAAAAATCTAGTTCCGAATCAAGAAAATCAAGAATTTGGTCGCCAATACAAAAATCTAGTTTTGGATCAAGAAAATCAAGAAGCGTGTCGCGAATACAAAAAACAAGTTTTGGATCAAGAAAATCAAGAATTTGGTCGCGAATACAAAAAACAAGTTTTGGATCAAGAAAATCAAGAATTTGGACGCGAAGACAAAAATCTAGTTGTGGATCAAGAAAATCAAGAATTTGGTCGCGAAAACAAAAATCTAGTTTTGGATCAAGAAAATCAAGAATTTGGTCGCGAAGACAAAAATCTAGTTTTGGATCAAGAAAATCAAGAATTTGGTCGCGAAGACAAAAATCTAGTTTTGGATCAAAAAAATCAAGAATTTGGCCCCGAATACAAAAATCTAGTTTTGGATCAAGAAAATCAAGAATTTGGTCCCGAATACAAAAATCTAGTTGGGGATCAAGAAAATCAAGAATTTGGTCGCGAAGACAAAAATCTAGTTGTGGATCAAGAAAATCAAGAATTTGGTCGCGAAAACAAAAATCTAGTTCCGAATCAAGAAAATCAAGAATTTGGTCGCAAATACAAAAATCTAGTTTTGGATCAAGAAAATCAAGAAGCGTGTCGCGAATACAAAAAACAAGTTTTGGATCAAGAAAATCAAGAATTTGGTCGCGAATACAAAAAACAAGTTTTGGATCAAGAAAATCAAGAATTTGGTCGCGAAGACAAAAATCTAGTTGTGGATCAAGAAAATCAAGAATTTGGTCGCGAAAACAAAAATCTAGTTCGGAATCAAGAAAATCAAGAATTTGGTCGCAAATACAAAAATCTAGTTTTGGATCAAGAAAATCAAGAAGCGTGTCGCGAATACAAAAAACAAGTTTTGGATCAAGAAAATCAAGAATTTGGTCGCGAATACAAAAAACATGTTTGGGATCAAAAAAATCAAGAATTTGGTCCCGAATTCAAAAAACTAGTTTTGGATCAAGAAAATCAAGAATTTGGTCCCGAATACAAAAATCTAGATTTGGATCCAGAAAATCAAGAATTTGGTCCCGAATACAAAAAACTAGTTTTGGATCAAGAAAATCAAGAATTTGGTCGAGAAGACAAAAATCTAGTTTTGGATCAAGAAAATCAAGAGCTGGGTCCCGAATACAAAAATCTAGTTTTGGATCAAGAAAATCAAGAATTTGGTCGCGAAGACAAAAATCTAGTTTTGGATCAAGAAAATCAAGAAGTGTATCGCGAATACAAAAAACAAGTTTGGGATCAAAAAAATCAAGAATTTGGTCCCGAATTCAAAAAACTAGTTTTGGATCAAGAAAATCAAGAATTTGGTCCCGAATACAAAAATCTAGTTTTGGATCAAGAAAATCAAGAATTTGGTCGCGAAGAAAAAAATGTAGTTTTGGATCAAAAAAATCAAGAATTTGGTCGCGAAGACAAAAATCTAGTTTTGGATCAAGAAATCAAGAAGTGTGTCGCGAATACAAAAAACAAGTTTTGGATCAAAAAAATCAAGAATTTGGCCCCGAATACAAAAAACTAGTTTTGGATCAAGAAAATAAAGAATTTGGTCGCGAAGACAAAAATCTAGTTTTGGATCAAAAAAATCAAGAATTTGGTCCCGAATACAAAAATCTAGTTTTGAATCAAGAAAATCAAGAATTTGGTCGCGAAGACAAAAATCTAGTTTTGGATCAAAAAAATCAAGAATTTGGTCGCGAATACAAAAATCTAGTTTTGGATCAAGAAAATCAAGAAGTGTGTCGCGAATACAAAAAACATGTTTTGGATCAAGAAAATCAAGAATTTGTTCGCGAAAACAAAAATCTAGTTTTGGATCAAGAAAATCAAGAAGTGTGTCGCGAATACAAAAAACAAGTTTGGGATCAAAAAAATCAAGAATTTGGTCCCGAATTCAAAAAACTAGTTTTGGATCAAGAAAATCAAGAACTGGGTCCCGAATGCAAAAAACTAGTTTTGGATCACGAAAATTAAGAATTTGGTCGCGAATACAAAAATCTAGTTTTGGATCAAGAAAATCAAGAATATGGTCGCGAATACAAAAATCTAGTTGTGGATCAAGAAAATCAAGAATTTGGTCGCGAAAACAAAAAACAAGTTTTGGATCAAAAAAATCAAGAATTTGGCCCCGAATACAAAAATCTAGTTTTGGATCAAGAAAATCAAGAATTTGGCCCCGAATACAAAAATCTAGTTTTGGATCAAAAAAATCAAGAATTTGGTCCCGAATACAAAAATCTAGTTTTGGATCAAGAAAATCAAGAATTTGGTCGCGAAGACAAAAATCTAGTTTTGGATCAAAAAAATCAAGAATTTGGTCCCGAATACAAAAATCTAGTTTTGGATCAAGAAAATCAAGAATTTGGTCGCGAAGACAAAAATCTAGTTTTGGATCAAAAAAATCAAGAATTTGGCCCCGAATACAAAAATCTAGTTTTGGATCAAGAAAATCAAGAATTTGGCCCCGAATACAAAAATCTAGTTTTGGATCAAGAAAATCAAGAATTTGGTCGCGAAGACAAAAATCTAGTTTTGGATCAAAAAAATCAAGAATTTGGTCCCGAATACAAAAATCTAGTTTTGGATCAAGAAAATCAAGAAGTGTGTCGCGAATACAAAAAACATGTTTTGGATCTAGAAAATCAAGAATTTGTTCGCGAAAACAAAAATCTAGTTTTGGATCAAGAAAATCAAGAAGTGTGTCGCGAATACAAAAAACAAGTTTGGGATCAAAAAAATCAAGAATTTGGTCCCGAATTCAAAAAACTAGTTTTGGATCAAGAAAATCAAGAACTGGGTCCCGAATGCAACAAAACTAGTTTTGGATCACGAAAATTAAGAATTTGGTCGCGAATACAAAAATCTAGTTTTGGATCAAGAAAATCAAGAATATGGTCGCGAATACAAAAATCTAGTTGTGGATCAAGAAAATCAAGAAGTGTGTCGCGAATACAAAAAACATGTTTTGGATCAAGAAAATCAAGAATTTGGTCGCGAAGACAAAAATCTAGTTTTGGATCAAAAAAATCAAGAATTTGGCCCCGAATACAAAAATCTAGTTTTGGATCAAGAAAATCAAGAATTTGGTCCCGAATACAAAAATCTAGTTGGGGATCAAGAAAATCAAGAATTTGGTCGCGAAGACAAAAATCTAGTTGTGGATCAAGAAAATCAAGAATTTGGTCCCGAAAACAAAAATCTAGTTCCGAATCAAGAAAATCAAGAATTTGGTCGCCAATACAAAAATCTAGTTTTGGATCAAGAAAATCAAGAAGCGTGTCGCGAATACAAAAAACAAGTTTTGGATCAAGAAAATCAAGAATTTGGTCGCGAATACAAAAAACAAGTTTTGGATCAAGAAAATCAAGAATTTGGACGCGAAGACAAAAATCTAGTTGTGGATCAAGAAAATCAAGAATTTGGTCGCGAAAACAAAAATCTAGTTTTGGATCAAGAAAATCAAGAATTTGGTCGCGAAGACAAAAATCTAGTTTTGGATCAAAAAAATCAAGAATTTGGCCCCGAATACAAAAATCTAGTTTTGGATCAAGAAAATCAAGAATTTGGCCCCGAATACAAAAATCTAGTTTTGGATCAAGAAAATCAAGAATTTGGTCGCGAAGACAAAAATCTAGTTTTGGATCAAAAAAATCAAGAATTTGGTCCCGAATACAAAAATCTAGTTTTGGATCAAGAAAATCAAGAAGTGTGTCGCGAATACAAAAAACATTTTTTGGATCTAGAAAATCAAGAATTTGTTCGCGAAAACAAAAATCTAGTTTTGGATCAAGAAAATCAAGAAGTGTGTCGCGAATACAAAAAACAAGTTTGGGATCAAAAAAATCAAGAATTTGGTCCCGAATTCAAAAAACTAGTTTTGGATCAAGAAAATCAAGAACTGGGTCCCGAATGCAACAAAACTAGTTTTGGATCACGAAAATTAAGAATTTGGTCGCGAATACAAAAATCTAGTTTTGGATCAAGAAAATCAAGAATATGGTCGCGAATACAAAAATCTAGTTGTGGATCAAGAAAATCAAGAAGTGTGTCGCGAATACAAAAAACATGTTTTGGATCAAGAAAATCAAGAATTTGGTCGCGAAGACAAAAATCTAGTTTTGGATCAAAAAAATCAAGAATTTGGCCCCGAATACAAAAATCTAGTTTTGGATCAAGAAAATCAAGAATTTGGTCCCGAATACAAAAATCTAGTTGGGGATCAAGAAAATCAAGAATTAGGTCGCGAAGACAAAAATCTAGTTGTGGATCAAGAAAATCAAGAATTTGGTCGCGAAAACAAAAATCTAGTTCCGAATCAAGAAAATCAAGAATTTGGTCGCAAATACAAAAATCTAGTTTTGGATCAAGAAAATCAAGAAGCGTGTCGCGAATACAAAAAACAAGTTTTGGATCAAGAAAATCAAGAATTTGGTCGCGAATACAAAAAACAAGTTTTGGATCAAGAAAATCAAGAATTTGGTCGCGAAGACAAAAATCTAGTTGTGGATCAAGAAAATCAAGAATTTGGTCGCGAAAACAAAAATCTAGTTCGGAATCAAGAAAATCAAGAATTTGGTCGCAAATACAAAAATCTAGTTTTGGATCAAGAAAATCAAGAAGCGTGTCGCGAATACAAAAAACAAGTTTTGGATCAAGAAAATCAAGAATTTGGTCGCGAATACAAAAAACATGTTTGGGATCAAAAAAATCAAGAATTTGGTCCCGAATTCAAAAAACTAGTTTTGGATCAAGAAAATCAAGAATTTGGTCCCGAATACAAAAATCTAGATTTGGATCCAGAAAATCAAGAATTTGGTCCCGAATACAAAAAACTAGTTTTGGATCAAGAAAATCAAGAATTTGGTCGAGAAGACAAAAATCTAGTTTTGGATCAAGAAAATCAAGAGCTGGGTCCCGAATACAAAAATCTAGTTTTGGATCAAGAAAATCAAGAATTTGGTCGCGAAGACAAAAATCTAGTTTTGGATCAAGAAAATCAAGAAGTGTATCGCGAATACAAAAAACAAGTTTGGGATCAAAAAAATCAAGAATTTGGTCCCGAATTCAAAAAACTAGTTTTGGATCAAGAAAATCAAGAATTTGGTCCCGAATACAAAAATCTAGTTTTGGATCAAGAAAATCAAGAATTTGGTCGCGAAGAAAAAAATGTAGTTTTGGATCAAAAAAATCAAGAATTTGGTCGCGAAGACAAAAATCTAGTTTTGGATCAAGAAATCAAGAAGTGTGTCGCGAATACAAAAAACAAGTTTTGGATCAAAAAAATCAAGAATTTGGCCCCGAATACAAAAAACTAGTTTTGGATCAAGAAAATAAAGAATTTGGTCGCGAAGACAAAAATCTAGTTTTGGATCAAAAAAATCAAGAATTTGGTCCCGAATACAAAAATCTAGTTTTGAATCAAGAAAATCAAGAATTTGGTCGCGAAGACAAAAATCTAGTTTTGGATCAAAAAAATCAAGAATTTGGTCGCGAATACAAAAATCTAGTTTTGGATCAAGAAAATCAAGAAGTGTGTCGCGAATACAAAAAACATGTTTTGGATCAAGAAAATCAAGAATTTGTTCGCGAAAACAAAAATCTAGTTTTGGATCAAGAAAATCAAGAAGTGTGTCGCGAATACAAAAAACAAGTTTGGGATCAAAAAAATCAAGAATTTGGTCCCGAATTCAAAAAACTAGTTTTGGATCAAGAAAATCAAGAACTGGGTCCCGAATGCAAAAAACTAGTTTTGGATCACGAAAATTAAGAATTTGGTCGCGAATACAAAAATCTAGTTTTGGATCAAGAAAATCAAGAATATGGTCGCGAATACAAAAATCTAGTTGTGGATCAAGAAAATCAAGAATTTGGTCGCGAAAACAAAAAACAAGTTTTGGATCAAAAAAATCAAGAATTTGGCCCCGAATACAAAACTCTAGTTTTGGATCAAGAAAATCAAGAATTTGGTCGCGAAGACAAAAATCTAGTTTTGGATCAAAAAAATCAAGAATTTGGTCCCGAATACAAAAATCTAGTTTTGGATCAAGAAAATCAAGAATTTGGTCGCGAAGACAAAAATCTAGTTTTGGATCAAAAAAATCAAGAATTTGGCCCCGAATACAAAAATCTAGTTTTGGATCAAGAAAATCAAGAATTTGGCCCCGAATACAAAAATCTAGTTTTGGATCAAGAAAATCAAGAATTTGGTCGCGAAGACAAAAATCTAGTTTTGGATCAAAAAAATCAAGAATTTGGTCCCGAATACAAAAATCTAGTTTTGGATCAAGAAAATCAAGAAGTGTGTCGCGAATACAAAAAACATGTTTTGGATCAAGAAAATCAAGAATTTGTTCGCGAATACAAAAATCTAGTTTTGGATCAAGAAAATCAAGAAGTGTGTCGCGAATACAAAAAACAAGTTTGGGATCAAAAAAATCAAGAAGTGTGTCGCGAATACAAAAAACAAGTTTGGGATCAAAAAAATCAAGAATTTGGTCCCGAATTCAAAAAACTAGTTTTGGATCAAGAAAATCAAGAACTGGGTCCCGAATGCAAAAAACTAGTTTTGGATCACGAAAATTAAGAATTTGGTCGCGAATACAAAAATCTAGTTTTGGATCAAGAAAATCAAGAATATGGTCGCGAATACAAAAATCTAGTTGTGGATCAAGAAAATCAAGAATTTGGTCGCGAAAACAAAAAACAAGTTTTGGATCAAAAAAATCAAGAATTTGGCCCCGAATACAAAACTCTAGTTTTGGATCAAGAAAATCAAGAATTTGGTCGCGAAGACAAAAATCTAGTTTTGGATCAAAAAAATCAAGAATTTGGTCCCGAATACAAAAATCTAGTTTTGGATCAAGAAAATCAAGAATTTGGTCGCGAAGACAAAAATCTAGTTTTGGATCAAAAAAATCAAGAATTTGGCCCCGAATACAAAAATCTAGTTTTGGATCAAGAAAATCAAGAATTTGGCCCCGAATACAAAAATCTAGTTTTGGATCAAGAAAATCAAGAATTTGGTCGCGAAGACAAAAATCTAGTTTTGGATCAAAAAAATCAAGAATTTGGTCCCGAATACAAAAATCTAGTTTTGGATCAAGAAAATCAAGAAGTGTGTCGCGAATACAAAAAACATGTTTTGGATCAAGAAAATCAAGAATTTGTTCGCGAAAACAAAAATCTAGTTTTGGATCAAGAAAATCAAGAAGTGTGTCGCGAATACAAAAAACAAGTTTGGGATCAAAAAAATCAAGAATTTGGTCCCGAATTCAAAAAACTAGTTTTGGATCAAGAAAATCAAGAACTGGGTCCCGAATGCAACAAAACTAGTTTTGGATCACGAAAATTAAGAATTTGGTCGCGAATACAAAAATCTAGTTTTGGATCAAGAAAATCAAGAATATGGTCGCGAATACAAAAATCTAGTTGTGGATCAAGAAAATCAAGAAGTGTGTCGCGAATACAAAAAACATGTTTTGGATCAAGAAAATCAAGAATTTGGTCGCGAAGACAAAAATCTAGTTTTGGATCAAAAAAATCAAGAATTTGGCCCCGAATACAAAAATCTAGTTTTGGATCAAGAAAATCAAGAATTTGGTCCCGAATACAAAAATCTAGTTGGGGATCAAGAAAATCAAGAATTTGGTCGCGAAGACAAAAATCTAGTTGTGGATCAAGAAAATCAAGAATTTGGTCGCGAAAACAAAAATCTAGTTCCGAATCAAGAAAATCAAGAATTTGGTCGCAAATACAAAAATCTAGTTTTGGATCAAGAAAATCAAGAAGCGTGTCGCGAATACAAAAAACAAGTTTTGGATCAAGAAAATCAAGAATTTGGTCGCGAATACAAAAAACAAGTTTTGGATCAAGAAAATCAAGAATTTGGTCGCGAAGACAAAAATCTAGTTGTGGATCAAGAAAATCAAGAATTTGGTCGCGAAAACAAAAATCTAGTTCGGAATCAAGAAAATCAAGAATTTGGTCGCAAATACAAAAATCTAGTTTTGGATCAAGAAAATCAAGAATTTGGTCGCGAAAACAAAAATCTAGTTCCGAATCAAGAAAATCAAGAATTTGGTCGCAAATACAAAAATCTAGTTTTGGATCAAGAAAATCAAGAAGCGTGTCGCGAATACAAAAAACAAGTTTTGGATCAAGAAAATCAAGAATTTGGTCGCGAATACAAAAAACAAGTTTTGGATCAAGAAAATCAAGAATTTGGTCGCGAAGACAAAAATCTAGTTGTGGATCAAGAAAATCAAGAATTTGGTCGCGAAAACAAAAATCTAGTTCGGAATCAAGAAAATCAAGAATTTGGTCGCAAATACAAAAATCTAGTTTTGGATCAAGAAAATCAAGAAGCGTGTCGCGAATACAAAAAACAAGTTTTGGATCAAGAAAATCAAGAATTTGGTCGCGAATACAAAAAACATGTTTGGGATCAAAAAAAATCAAGAATTTGGTCCCGAATTCAAAAAACTAGTTTTGGATCAAGAAAATCAAGAATTTGGTCCCGAATACAAAAATCTAGATTTGGATCCAGAAAATCAAGAATTTGGTCCCGAATACAAAAAACTAGTTTTGGATCAAGAAAATCAAGAATTTGGTCGAGAAGACAAAAATCTAGTTTTGGATCAAGAAAATCAAGAGCTGGGTCCCGAATACAAAAATCTAGTTTTGGATCAAGAAAATCAAGAATTTGGTCGCGAAGACAAAAATCTAGTTTTGGATCAAGAAAATCAAGAAGTGTATCGCGAATACAAAAAACAAGTTTGGGATCAAAAAAATCAAGAATTTGGTCCCGAATTCAAAAAACTAGTTTTGGATCAAGAAAATCAAGAATTTGGTCCCGAATACAAAAATCTAGTTTTGGATCAAGAAAATCAAGAATTTGGTCGCGAAGACAAAAATGTAGTTTTGGATCAAAATAATCAAGAATTTGGTCGCGAAGACAAAAATCTAGTTTTGGATCAAGAAATCAAGAAGTGTGTCGCGAATACAAAAAACAAGTTTTGGATCAAAAAAATCAAGAATTTGGCCCCGAATACAAAAATCTAGTTTTGGATCAAGAAAATAAAGAATTTGGTCGCGAAGACAAAAATCTAGTTTTGGATCAAAAAAATCAAGAATTTGGTCCCGAATACAAAAATCTAGTTTTGAATCAAGAAAATCAAGAATTTGGTCGCGAAGACAAAAATCTAGTTTTGGATCAAAAAAATCAAGAATTTGGTCGCGAATACAAAACTCTAGTTTTGGATCAAGAAAATCAAGAATTTGGTCGCGAAGACAAAAATCTAGTTTTGGATCAAAAAAATCAAGAATTTGGCCCCGAATACAAAAATCTAGTTTTGGATCAAGAAAATCAAGAATTTGGTCCCGAATTCAAAAAACTAGTTTTGGATCAAGAAAATCAAGAACTGGGTCCCGAATGCAAAAAACTAGTTTTGGATCACGAAAATTAAGAATTTGGTCGCGAATACAAAAACTTAGTTTTGGATCAAGAAAATCAAGAATATGGTCGCGAATACAAAAATCTAGTTGTGGATCAAGAAAATCAAGAATTTGGTCGCGAAAACAAAAAACAAGTTTTGGATCAAAAAAATCAAGAATTTGGCCCCGAATACAAAAATCTAGTTTTGGATCAAGAAAATCAAGAATTTGGTCGCGAAAACAAAAATCTAGTTTTGGATCAATAAAATCAAGAATTTGGTCCCGAATACAAAAATCTAGTTTTGGATCAAGAAAATCAAGAATTTGGTCGCGAAGACAAAAATCTAGTTTTGGATCAAAAAAATCAAGAATTTGGCCCCGAATACAAAAATCTAGTTTTGGATCAAGAAAATCAAGAATTTGGTCGCGAAGACAAAAATCTAGTTTTGGATCAAAAAAATCAAGAATTTGGTCCCGAATACAAAAATCTAGTTTTGGATCAAGAAAATCAAGAATTTGGTCGCGAAAACAAAAAACAAGTTTTGGATCAAAAAAATCAAGAATTTGGCCCCGAATACAAAAATCTAGTTGTGGATCATGAAAATCAAGAATTTGGTCGCGAAAACAAAAAACAAGTTTTGGATCAAAAAAATCAAGAATTTGGCCCCGAATACAAAACTCTAGTTTTGGATCAAGAAAATCAAGAATTTGGTCGCGAAGACAATAATCTAGTTTTGGATCAAAAAAATCAAGAATTTGGTCCCGAATACAAAAATCTAGTTTTGGATCAAGAAAATCAAGAATTTGGTCGCGAAGACAAAAATCTAGTTTTGGATCAAAAAAATCAAGAATTTGGTCCCGAATACAAAAATCTAGTTTTGGATCAAGAAAATCAAGAATTTGGTCGCGAAGACAAAAATCTAGTTTTGGATCAAAAAAATCAAGAATTTGGCCCCGAATACAAAAATCTAGTTTTGGATCAAGAAAATCAAGAATTTGGTCCCGAATACAAAAATCTAGTTGGGGATCAAGAAAATCAAGAATTTGGTCGCGAAAACAAAAAACAAGTTTTGGATCAAAAAAATCAAGAATTTGGCCCCGAATACAAAAATCTAGTTGTGGATCATGAAAATCAAGAATTTGGTCGCGAAAACAAAAAACAAGTTTTGGATCAAAAAAATCAAGAATTTGGCCCCGAATACAAAACTCTAGTTTTGGATCAAGAAAATCAAGAATTTGGTCGCGAAGACAAAAATCTAGTTTTGGATCAAAAAAATCAAGAATTTGGTCCCGAATACAAAAATCTAGTTTTGGATCAAGAAAATCAAGAATTTGGTCGCGAAGACAAAAATCTAGTTTTGGATCAAAAAAATCAAGAATTTGGCCCCGAATACAAAAATCTAGTTTTGGATCAAGAAAATCAAGAATTTGGTCCCGAATTCAAAAAACTAGTTTTGGATCAAGAAAATCAAGAACTGGGTCCCGAATGCAAAAAACTAGTTTTGGATCACGAAAATTTAGAATTTGGTCCCGAATACAAAAACTTAGTTTTGGATCAAGAAAATCAAGAATATGGTCGCGAATACAAAAATCTAGTTGTGGATCAAGAAAATCAAGAATTTGGTCGCGAAAACAAAAAACTAGTTGTGGATCAAAAAAATCAAGAATTTGGCCCCGAATACAAAAATCTAGTTTTGGATCAAGAAAATCAAGAATTTGGTCGCGAAGACAAAAATCTAGTTTTGGATCAAAAAAATCAAGAATTTGGTCCCGAATACAAAAATCTAGTTTTGGATCAAGAAAATCAAGAATTTGGTCGCGAAGACAAAAATCTAGTTTTGGATCAAAAAAATCAAGAATTTGGCCCCGAATACAAAAATCTAGTTTTGGATCAAGAAAATCAAGAATTTGGCCCCGAATACAAAAATCTAGTTTTGGATCAAGAAAATCAAGAATTTGGTCGCGAAGACAAAAATCTAGTTTTGGATCAAAAAAATCAAGAATTTGGTCCCGAATACAAAAATCTAGTTTTGGATCAAGAAAATCAAGAATTTGGTCGCGAAAACAAAAAACAAGTTTTGGATCAAAAAAATCAAGAATTTGGCCCCGAATACAAAAATCTAGTTGTGGATCATGAAAATCAAGAATTTGGTCGCGAAAACAAAAAACAAGTTTTGGATCAAAAAAATCAAGAATTTGGCCCCGAATACAAAACTCTAGTTTTGGATCAAGAAAATCAAGAATTTGGTCGCGAAGACAAAAATCTAGTTTTGGATCAAAAAAATCAAGAATTTGGTCCCGAATACAAAAATCTAGTTTTGGATCAAGAAAATCAAGAATTTGGTCGCGAAGACAAAAATCTAGTTTTGGATCAAAAAAATCAAGAATTTGGCCCCGAATACAAAAATCTAGTTTTGAATCAAGAAAATCAAGAATTTGGTCCCGAATTCAAAAAACTAGTTTTGGATCAAGAAAATCAAGAACTGGGTCCCGAATGCAAAAAACTAGTTTTGGATCACGAAAATTTAGAATTTGGTCGCGAATACAAAAACTTAGTTTTGGATCAAGAAAATCAAGAATATGGTCGCGAATACAAAAATCTAGTTGTGGATCAAGAAAATCAAGAATTTGGTCGCGAAAACAAAAAACAAGTTTTGGATCAAAAAAATCAAGAATTTGGCCCCGAAGACAAAAATCTAGTTTTGGATCAAGAAAATCAAGAATTTGGTCGCGAAGACAAAAATCTAGTTTTGGATCAAAAAAATCAAGAATTTGGTCCCGAATACAAAAATCTAGTTTTGGATCAAGAAAATCAAGAATTTGGTCGCGAAGACAAAAATCTAGTTTTGGATCAAAAAAATCAAGAATTTGGCCCCGAATACAAAAATCTAGTTTTGGATCAAGAAAATCAAGAATTTGGCCCCGAATACAAAAATCTAGTTTTGGATCAAGAAAATCAAGAATTTGGTCGCGAAGACAAAAATCTAGTTTTGGATCAAAAAAATCAAGAATTTGGTCCCGAATACAAAAATCTAGTTTTGGATCAAAAAATCAACAATTTGGTCGCGAAGACAAAAATCTAGTTTTGGATCAAAAAAATCAAGAATTTGGCCGCGAAGACAAAAATCTAGTTTTGGATCAAAAAAATCAAGAAGTGTGTCGCGAATACAAAAAACATGTTTTGGATCAAGAAAATCAAGAATTTGTTCGCGAAGACAAAAATCTAGTTCTGGATCAAGAAAATCAAGAAGTGTGTCGCGAATACAAAAAACATGTTTTGGATCAAGAAAATCAAGAATTTGGTCGCGAAGACAAAAATCTAGTTTTGGATCAAGAAAATGAAGAAGTGTGTCGCGAATACAAAAAACAAGTTTGGGATCAAAAAAATCAAGGATTTGGTCCCGAATTCAAAAAACTAGTTTTGGATCAAGAAAATCAAGAATTTGGTCCCGAATACAAAAATCTAGTTTTAGATCAAGAAAATAAAGAATTTGGTCGCGAAGACAAAATTTTAGTTTTGGATCAAAAAAATCAAGAAGTGTGTCGCAAATACAAAAAACAAGTTTTGGATCAAAAAAAATCAAGAATTTGGCCCCGAATACAAAAATCTAGTTTTGGATCAAGAAAATCAAGAATTTGGTCGCGAAGACAAAAATCTAGTTTTGGATCAAAAAAATCAAGAATTTGGTCTCGAATACAAAAATCTAGTTTTGGATCAAGAAAATCAAGAATTTGGTCGCGAAGACAAAAATCTAGTTTTGGATCAAAAAAATCAAGAATTTGGCCCCGAATACAAAAATCTAGTTTTGGATCAAGAAAATCAAGAATTTGGTCCCGAATACAAAAATCTAGTTGGGGATCAAGAAAATCAAGAATTTGGTCGCGAAGACAAAAATCTAGTTGTGGATCAAGAAAATCAAGAATTTGGTCGCGAAGACAAAAATCTAGTTGTGGATCAAGAAAATCAAGAATTTGGTCGCGAACACAAAAATCTAGTTCGGAATCAAGAAAATCAAGAATTTGGTCGCCAATACAAAAATCTAGTTTTGGATCAAGAAAATCAAGAAGCGTGTCGCGAATACAAAAATCTAGTTTTGGATCAAGAAAATCAAGAATTTGGTCGCGAAGACAAAAATCTAGTTTTGGATCAAAAAAATCAAGAATTTGGTCCCGAATACAAAAATCTAGTTTTGGATCAAGAAAATCAAGAATTTGGTCGCGAAAACAAAAAACAAGTTTTGGATCAAAAAAATCAAGAATTTGGCCCCGAATACAAAAATCTAGTTGTGGATCATGAAAATCAAGAATTTGGTCGCGAAAACAAAAAACAAGTTTTGGATCAAAAAAATCAAGAATTTGGCCCCGAATACAAAACTCTAGTTTTGGATCAAGAAAATCAAGAATTTGGTCGCGAAGACAAAAATCTAGTTTTGGATCAAAAAAATCAAGAATTTGGTCCCGAATACAAAAATCTAGTTTTGGATCAAAAAAATCAAGAATTTGGTCGCGAAGACAAAAATCTAGTTTTGGATCAAAAAAATCAAGAATTTGGCCCCGAATACAAAAATCTAGTTTTGAATCAAGAAAATCAAGAATTTGGTCCCGAATTCAAAAAACTAGTTTTGGATCAAGAAAATCAAGAACTGGGTCCCGAATGCAAAAAACTAGTTTTGGATCACGAAAATTTAGAATTTGGTCGCGAATACAAAAACTTAGTTTTGGATCAAGAAAATCAAGAATATGGTCGCGAATACAAAAATCTAGTTGTGGATCAAGAAAATCAAGAATTTGGTCGCGAAAACAAAAAACAAGTTTTGGATCAAAAAAATCAAGAATTTGGCCCCGAATACAAAAATCTAGTTTTGGATCAAGAAAATCAAGAATTTGGTCGCGAAGACAAAAATCTAGTTTTGGATCAAAAAAATCAAGAATTTGGTCCCGAATACAAAAATCTAGTTTTGGATCAAGAAAATCAAGAATTTGGTCGCGAAGACAAAAATCTAGTTTTGGATCAAAAAAATCAAGAATTTGGCCCCGAATACAAAAATCTAGTTTTGGATCAAGAAAATCAAGAATTTGGCCCCGAATACAAAAATCTAGTTTTGGATCAAGAAAATCAAGAATTTGGTCGCCAATACAAAAATCTAGTTTTGGATCAAGAAAATCAAGAAGCGTGTCGCGAATACAAAAATCTAGTTTTGGATCAAGAAAATCAAGAATTTGGTCGCGAAGACAAAAATCTAGTTTTGGATCAAAAAAATCAAGAATTTGGTCCCGAATACAAAAATCTAGTTTTGGATCAAGAAAATCAAGAATTTGGTCGCGAAAACAAAAAACAAGTTTTGGATCAAAAAAATCAAGAATTTGGCCCCGAATACAAAAATCTAGTTGTGGATCATGAAAATCAAGAATTTGGTCGCGAAAACAAAAAACAAGTTTTGGATCAAAAAAATCAAGAATTTGGCCCCGAATACAAAACTCTAGTTTTGGATCAAGAAAATCAAGAATTTGGTCGCGAAGACAAAAATCTAGTTTTGGATCAAAAAAATCAAGAATTTGGTCCCGAATACAAAAATCTAGTTTTGGATCAAGAAAATCAAGAATTTGGTCGCGAAGACAAAAATCTAGTTTTGGATCAAAAAAATCAAGAATTTGGCCCCGAATACAAAAATCTAGTTTTGAATCAAGAAAATCAAGAATTTGGTCCCGAATTCAAAAAACTAGTTTTGGATCAAGAAAATCAAGAACTGGGTCCCGAATGCAAAAAACTAGTTTTGGATCACGAAAATTTAGAATTTGGTCGCGAATACAAAAACTTAGTTTTGGATCAAGAAAATCAAGAATATGGTCGCGAATACAAAAATCTAGTTGTGGATCAAGAAAATCAAGAATTTGGTCGCGAAAACAAAAAACAAGTTTTGGATCAAAAAAATCAAGAATTTGGCCCCGAATACAAAAATCTAGTTTTGGATCAAGAAAATCAAGAATTTGGTCGCGAAGACAAAAATCTAGTTTTGGATCAAAAAAATCAAGAATTTGGTCCCGAATACAAAAATCTAGTTTTGGATCAAGAAAATCAAGAATTTGGTCGCGAAGACAAAAATCTAGTTTTGGATCAAAAAAATCAAGAATTTGGCCCCGAATACAAAAATCTAGTTTTGGATCAAGAAAATCAAGAATTTGGCCCCGAATACAAAAATCTAATTTTGGATCAAGAAAATCAAGAATTTGGTCGCGAAGACAAAAATCTAGTTTTGGATCAAAAAAATCAAGAATTTGGTCCCGAATACAAAAATCTAGTTTTGGATCAAGAAAATCAACAATTTGGTCGCGAAGACAAAAATCTAGTTTTGGATCAAAAAAATCAAGAATTTGGCCGCGAAGACAAAAATCTAGTTTTGGATCAAAAAAATCAAGAAGTGTGTCGCGAATACAAAAAACATGTTTTGGATCAAGAAAATCAAGAATTTGTTCGCGAAGACAAAAATCTAGTTCTGGATCAAGAAAATCAAGAAGTGTGTCGCGAATACAAAAAACATGTTTTGGATCAAGAAAATCAAGAATTTGGTCGCGAAGACAAAAATCTAGTTTTGGATCAAGAAAATGAAGAAGTGTGTCGCGAATACAAAAAACAAGTTTGGGATCAAAAAAATCAAGGATTTGGTCCCGAATTCAAAAAACTAGTTTTGGATCAAGAAAATCAAGAATTTGGTCCCGAATACAAAAATCTAGTTTTGGATCAAGAAAATAAAGAATTTGGTCGCGAAGACAAAATTTTAGTTTTGGATCAAAAAAATCAAGAAGTGTGTCGCAAATACAAAAAACAAGTTTTGGATCAAAAAAATCAAGAATTTGGCCCCGAATACAAAAATCTAGTTTTGGATCAAGAAAATCAAGAATTTGGTCGCGAAGACAAAAATCTAGTTTTGGATCAAAAAAATCAAGAATTTGGTCTCGAATACAAAAATCTAGTTTTGGATCAAGAAAATCAAGAATTTGGTCGCGAAGACAAAAATCTAGTTTTGGATCAAAAAAATCAAGAATTTGGCCCCGAATACAAAAATCTAGTTTTGGATCAAGAAAATCAAGAATTTGGTCCCGAATACAAAAATCTAGTTGGGGATCAAGAAAATCAAGAATTTGGTCGCGAAGACAAAAATCTAGTTGTGGATCAAGAAAATCAAGAATTTGGTCGCGAAGACAAAAATCTAGTTGTGGATCAAGAAAATCAAGAATTTGGTCGCGAACACAAAAATCTAGTTCGGAATCAAGAAAATCAAGAATTTGGTCGCCAATACAAAAATCTAGTTTTGGATCAAGAAAATCAAGAAGCGTGTCGCGAATACAAAAAACAAGTTTTGGATCAAGAAAATCAAGAATTTGGTCGCGAATACAAAAAACAAGTTTTGGATCAAGAAAATCAAGAATTTGGTCGCGAAGACAAAAATCTAGTTGTGGATCAAGAAAATCAAGAATTTGGTCGCAAATACAAAAATCTAGTTTTGGATCAAGAAAATCAAGAAGCGTGTCGCGAATACAAAAAACAAGTTTTGGATCAAGAAAATCAAAAATTTGGTCGCGAATACAAAAAACATGTTTGGGATCAAAAAAATCAAGAATTTGGTCCCGAATTCAAAAAACTAGTTTTGGATCAAGAAAATCAAGAATTTGGTCCCGAATACAAAAATCTAGATTTGGATCCAGAAAATCAAGAATTTGGTCCCGAATACAAAAAACTAGTTTTGGATGAAGAAAATCAAGAATTTGGTCGAGAAGACAAAAATCTAGTTTTGGATCAAGAAAATCAAGAGCTGGGTCCCGAATACAAAAATCTAGTTTTGGATCAAGAAAATCAAGAATTTGGTCGCGAAGACAAAAATCTAGTTTTGGATCAAAAAAATCAAGAATTTGGTCCCGAATACAAAAATCTAGTTTTGGATCAAGAAAATCAAGAATTTGGTCGCGAAGACAAAAATCTAGTTTTGGATCAAAAAAATCAAGAATTTGGCCCCGAATACAAAAATCTAGTTTTGCATCAAGAAAATCAAGAATTTGGTCGCGAAGACAAAAATCTAGTTTTGGATCAAAAAAATCAAGAATTTGGTCCCGAATACAAAAATCTAGTTTTGGATCAAGAAAATCAAGAATTTGGTCGCGAAGACAAAAATCTAGTTTTGGATCAAAAAAATCAAGAATTTGGCCCCGAATACAAAAATCTAGTTTTGGATCAAGAAAATCAAGAATTTGGTCCCGAATTCAAAAAACTAGTTTTGGATCAAGATAATCAAGAACTGGGTCCCGAATGCAAAAAACAAGTTTTGGATCACGAAAATTAAGAATTTGGTCTCGAATACAAAAATCTAGTTTTGGATCAAGAAAATCAACAATTTGGTCGCGAAGACAAAAATCTAGTTTTTGATCAAAAAAATCAAGAATTTGGCCGCGAAGACAAAAATCTAGTTTTGGATCAAGAAAATCAAGAAGTGTGTCGCGAATACAAAAAACATGTTTTGGATCAAGAAAATCAAGAATTTGGTCCCGAATTCAAAAAACTTGTTTTGAATCAAGAAAATCAAGAACTGGATCCCGAATGCAAAAAACTAGTTTTGGATCACGAAAATTAAGAATTTGGTCGCGAATACAAAAATCTAGTTTTGGATCAAGAAAATCAAGAATATGGTCGCGAATACAAAAATCTAGTTGTGGATCAAGAAAATCAAGAATTTGGTCGCGAAAACAAAAAACAAGTTTTGGATCAAAAAAATCAAGAATTTGGTCGCGAATACAAAAATCTAGTTTTGGATCAAAAAAATCAAGAATTTGGTCCCGAATACAAAAATCTAGTTTTGGATCAAGAAAATCAAGAATTTGGTCCCGAATACAAAAATCTAGTTTTGGATCAAGAAAATCAAGAATTTGGTCGCGAAGACAAAAATCTAGTTTTGGATCAAAAAAATCAAGAATTTGGCCCCGAATACAAAAATCTAGTTTTGGATCAAGAAAATCAAGAATTTGGCCCCGAATACAAAAATCTAGTTTTGGATCAAGAAAATCAAGAATTTGGTCGCGAAGACAAAAATCTAGTTTTGGATCAAAAAAATCAAGAATTTGGTCTCGAATACAAAAATCTAGTTTTGGATCAAGAAAATCAAGAATTTGGTCGCGAAGACAAAAATCTAGTTTTGGATCAAAAAAATCAAGAATTTGGCCGCGAAGACAAAAATCTAGTTTTGGATCAAGAAAATCAAGAAGTGTGTCGCGAATACAAAAAACATGTTTTGGATCAAGAAAATCAAGAATTTGTTCGCGAAGACAAAAATCTAGTTTTGGATCAAGAAAATCAAGAAGTGTGTCGCGAATACAAAAAACATGTTTTGGATCAAGAAAATCAAGAATTTGGTCGCGAAGACAAAAATCTAGTTTTGGATCAAGAAAATGAAGAAGTGTGTCGCGAATACAAAAAACAAGTTTGGGATCAAAAAAATCAAGGATTTCGTCCTGAATTCAAAAAACTAGTTTTGGATCAAGAAAATCAAGAATTTGGTCCCGAATACAAAAATCTAGTTTTGGATCAAGAAAATAAAGAATTTGGTCGCGAAGACAAAATTTTAGTTTTGGATCAAAAAAATTAAGAAGTGTGTCGCGAATACAAAAAACATGTTTTGGATCAAGAAAATCAAGAATTTGGTCCCGAATTCAAAAAACTTGTTTTGGATCAAGAAAATCAAGAACTGGGTCCCGAATGCAAAAAACTAGTTTTGGATCACGAAAATTAAGAATTTGGTCGCGAATACAAAAATCTAGTTTTGGATCAAGAAAATCAAGAATATGGTCGCGAATACAAAAATCTAGTTGTGGATCAAGAAAATCAAGAATTTGGTCGCGAAAACAAAAAACAAGTTTTGGATCAAAAAAATCAAGAATTTGGTCGCGAATACAAAAATCTAGTTTTGGATCAAAAAAATCAAGAATTTGGTCCCGAATACAAAAATCTAGTTTTGGATCAAGAAAATCAAGAATTTGGCCCCGAATACAAAAATCTAGTTTTGGATCAAGAAAATCAAGAATTTGGTCGCGAAGACAAAAATCTAGTTTTGGATCAAAAAAATCAAGAATTTGGTCCCGAATACAAAAATCTAGTATTGGATCAAGAAAATCAAGAATTTGGTCGCGAAGACAAAAATCTAGTTTTGGATCAAGAAAATCAAGAATTTGGCCCCGAATACAAAAATCTAGTTGTGGATCAAGAAAATCAAGAATTTGGTCGCGAAAACAAAAAACAAGTTTTGGATCAAAAAAATCAAGAATTTGGTCGCGAATACAAAAATCTAGTTTTGGATCAAAAAAATCAAGAATTTGGTCCCGAATACAAAAATCTAGTTTTGGATCAAGAAAATCAAGAATTTGGCCCCGAATACAAAAATCTAGTTTTGGATCAAGAAAATCAAGAATTTGGTCGCGAAGACAAAAATCTAGTTTTGGATCAAAAAAATCAAGAATTTGGCCCCGAATACAAAAATCTAGTTTTGGATCAAGAAAATCAAGAATTTGGTCCCGAATACAAAAATCTAGTTGGGGATCAAGAAAATCAAGAATTTGGTCGCGAAGACAAAAATCTAGTTGTGGATCAAGAAAATCAAGAATTTGGTCGCGAAAACAAAAATCTAGTTCGGAATCAAGAAAATCAAGAATTTGGTCGCAAATACAAAAAACAAGTTTTGGATCAAGAAAATCAAGAATTTGGTCGCGAATACAAAAAACAAGTTTTGGATCAAGAAAATCAAGAATTTGGTCGCGAAGACAAAAATCTAGTTGTGGATCAAGAAAATCAAGAATTTGGTCGCGAAAACAAAAATCTAGTTCGGAATCAACACAATCAAGAATTTGGTCGCAAATACAAAAATCTAGTTTTGGATCAAGAAAATCAAGAAGCGTGTCGCGAATACAAAAAACAAGTTTTGGATCAAGAAAATCAAGAATTTGGTCGCGAATACAAAAAACATGTTTGGGATCAAAAAAATCAAGAATTTGGTCCCGAATTCAAAAAACTAGTTTTGGATCAAGAAAATCAAGAATTTGGTCCCGAATACAAAAATCTAGATTTGGATCCAGAAAATCAAGAATTTGGTCCCGAATACAAAAAACTAGTTTTGGATCAAGAAAATCAAGAATTTGGTCGAGAAGACAAAAATCTAGTTTTGGATCAAGAAAATCAAGAGCTGGGTCCCGAATACAAAAATCTAGTTTTGGATCAAGAAAATCAAGAATTTGGTCGCGAAGACAAAAATCTAGTTTTGGATCAAGAAAATCAAGAAGTGTATCGCGAATACAAAAAACAAGTTTGGGATCAAAAAAATCAAGAATTTGGTCCCGAATTCAAAAAACTAGTTTTGGATCAAGAAAATCAAGAATTTGGTCCCGAATACAAAAATCTAGTTTTGGATCAAGAAAATCAAGAATTTGGTCGCGAATACAAAAATCTAGTTTTGGATCAAAAAAATCAAGAATTTGGTCGCGAAGACAAAAATCTAGTTTTGGATCAAGAAATCAAGAAGTGTGTCGCGAATACAAAAAACAAGTTTGGGATCAAAAAAATCAAGAATTTGGTCCCGAATTCAAAAAACTAGTTTTGGATCAAGAAAATCAAGAATTTGGTCCCGAATACAAAAATCTAGTTTTGGATCAAGAAAATCAAGAATTTGGTCGCGAATACAAAAATCTAGTTTTGGATCAAAAAAATCAAGAATTTGGTCGCGAATACAAAAATCTAGTTTTGGATCAAGAAATCAAGAAGTGTGTCGCGAATACAAAAAACAAGTTTTGGATCAAAAAAATCAAGAATTTGGCCCCGAATACAAAAATCTAGTTTTGGATCAAGAAAATCAAGAATTTGGTCGCGAAGACAAAAATCTAGTTTTGGATCAAAAAAATCAAGAATTTGGTCCCGAATACAAAAATCTAGTTGTGGATCAAGAAAATCAAGAATTTGGTCGCCAAAACAAAAAACAAGTTTTGGATCAAGAAAATCAAGAGCTGGGTCACGAATACAAAAATCTAGTTTTGGATCAAGAAAATCAAGAATTTGGTCGCGAAAACAAAAATCTAGTTTTGGATCAAAAAAATCAAGAATTTGGTCCCGAATACAAAAATCTAGTTTTGGATCAAGAAAATCAAGAATTTGGTCGCGAAGACAAAAATCTAGTTTTGGATCAAAAAAATCAAGAATTTGGCCCCGAATACAAAAATCTAGTTTTGGATCAAGAAAATCAAGAATTTGGCCCCGAATACAAAAATCTAGTTTGGGATCAAGAAAATCAAGAATTTGGTCGCGAATACAAAAATCTAGTTTTGGATCAAGAAAATCAACAATTTGGTCGCGAAGACAAAAATCTAGTTTTGGATCAAAAAAATCAAGAATTTGGCCGCGAAGACAAAAATCTAGTTTTGGATCAAGAAAATCAAGAAGTGTGTCGCGAATACAAAAAACATGTTTTGGATCAAGAAAATCAAGAATTTGGTCCCGAATTCAAAAAACTTGTTTTGAATCAAGAAAATCAAGAACTGGATCCCGAATGCAAAAAACTAGTTTTGGATCACGAAAATTAAGAATTTGGTCGCGAATACAAAAATCTAGTTTTGGATCAAGAAAATCAAGAATATGGTCGCGAATACAAAAATCTAGTTGTGGATCAAGAAAATCAAGAATTTGGTCGCGAAAACAAAAAACAAGTTTTGGATCAAAAAAATCAAGAATTTGGTCGCGAATACAAAAATCTAGTTTTGGATCAAAAAAATCAAGAATTTGGTCCCGAATACAAAAATCTAGTTTTGGATCAAGAAAATCAAGAATTTGGTCCCGAATACAAAAATCTAGTTTTGGATCAAGAAAATCAAGAATTTGGTCGCGAAGACAAAAATCTAGTTTTGGATCAAAAAAATCAAGAATTTGGCCCCGAATACAAAAATCTAGTTTTGGATCAAGAAAATCAAGAATTTGGCCCCGAATACAAAAATCTAGTTTTGGATCAAGAAAATCAAGAATTTGGTCGCGAAGACAAAAATCTAGTTTTGGATCAAAAAAATCAAGAATTTGGTCTCGAATACAAAAATCTAGTTTTGGATCAAGAAAATCAAGAATTTGGTCGCGAAGACAAAAATCTAGTTTTGGATCAAAAAAATCAAGAATTTGGCCGCGAAGACAAAAATCTAGTTTTGGATCAAGAAAATCAAGAAGTGTGTCGCGAATACAAAAAACATGTTTTGGATTAAGAAAATCAAGAATTTGTTCGCGAAGACAAAAATCTAGTTTTGGATCAAGAAAATCAAGAAGTGTGTCGCGAATACAAAAAACATGTTTTGGATCAAGAAAATCAAGAATTTGGTCGCGAAGACAAAAATCTAGTTTTGGATCAAGAAAATGAAGAAGTGTGTCGCGAATACAAAAAACAAGTTTGGGATCAAAAAAATCAAGGATTTCGTCCTGAATTCAAAAAACTAGTTTTGGATCAAGAAAATCAAGAATTTGGTCCCGAATACAAATATCTAGTTTTGGATCAAGAAAATAAAGAATTTGGTCGCGAAGACAAAATTTTAGTTTTGGATCAAAAAAATTAAGAAGTGTGTCGCGAATACAAAAAACATGTTTTGGATCAAGAAAATCAAGAATTTGGTCCCGAATTCAAAAAACTTGTTTTGGATCAAGAAAATCAAGAACTGGGTCCCGAATGCAAAAAACTAGTTTTGGATCACGAAAATTAAGAATTTGGTCGCGAATACAAAAATCTAGTTTTGGATCAAGAAAATCAAGAATATGGTCGCGAATACAAAAATCTAGTTGTGGATCAAGAAAATCAAGAATTTGGTCGCGAAAACAAAAAACAAGTTTTGGATCAAAAAAATCAAGAATTTGGTCGCGAATACAAAAATCTAGTTTTGGATCAAAAAAATCAAGAATTTGGTCCCGAATACAAAAATCTAGTTTTGGATCAAGAAAATCAAGAATTTGGCCCCGAATACAAAAATCTAGTTTTGGATCAAGAAAATCAAGAATTTGGTCGCGAAGACAAAAATCTAGTTTTGGATCAAAAAAATCAAGAATTTGGTCCCGAATACAAAAATCTAGTATTGGATCAAGAAAATCAAGAATTTGGTCGCGAAGACAAAAATCTAGTTTTGGATCAAGAAAATCAAGAATTTGGCCCCGAATACAAAAATCTAGTTGTGGATCAAGAAAATCAAGAATTTGGTCGCGAAAACAAAAAACAAGTTTTGGATCAAAAAAATCAAGAATTTGGTCGCGAATACAAAAATCTAGTTTTGGATCAAAAAAATCAAGAATTTGGTCCCGAATACAAAAATCTAGTTTTGGATCAAGAAAATCAAGAATTTGGCCCCGAATACAAAAATCTAGTTTTGGATCAAGAAAATCAAGAATTTGGTCGCGAAGACAAAAATCTAGTTTTGGATCAAAAAAATCAAGAATTTGGCCCCGAATACAAAAATCTAGTTTTGGATCAAGAAAATCAAGAATTTGGTCCCGAATACAAAAATCTAGTTGGGGATCAAGAAAAATCAAGAATTTGGTCGCGAAGACAAAAATCTAGTTGTGGATCAAGAAAATCAAGAATTTGGTCGCGAAAACAAAAATCTAGTTCGGAATCAAGAAAATCAAGAATTTGGTCGCAAATACAAAAAACAAGTTTTGGATCAAGAAAATCAAGAATTTGGTCGCGAATACAAAAAACAAGTTTTGGATCAAGAAAATCAAGAATTTGGTCGCGAAGACAAAAATCTAGTTGTGGATCAAGAAAATCAAGAATTTGGTCGCGAAAACAAAAATCTAGTTCGGAATCAACACAATCAAGAATTTGGTCGCAAATACAAAAATCTAGTTTTGGATCAAGAAAATCAAGAAGCGTGTCGCGAATACAAAAAACAAGTTTTGGATCAAGAAAATCAAGAATTTGGTCGCGAATACAAAAAACATGTTTGGGATCAAAAAAATCAAGAATTTGGTCCCGAATTCAAAAAACTAGTTTTGGATCAAGAAAATCAAGAATTTGGTCCCGAATACAAAAATCTAGATTTGGATCCAGAAAATCAAGAATTTGGTCCCGAATACAAAAAACTAGTTTTGGATCAAGAAAATCAAGAATTTGGTCGAGAAGACAAAAATCTAGTTTTGGATCAAGAAAATCAAGAGCTGGGTCCCGAATACAAAAATCTAGTTTTGGATCAAGAAAATCAAGAATTTGGTCGCGAAGACAAAAATCTTGTTTTGGATCAAGAAAATCAAGAAGTGTATCGCGAATACAAAAAACAAGTTTGGGATCAAAAAAATCAAGAATTTGGTCCCGAATTCAAAAAACTAGTTTTGGATCAAGAAAATCAAGAATTTGGTCCCGAATACAAAAATCTAGTTTTGGATCAAGAAAATCAAGAATTTGGTCGCGAATACAAAAATCTAGTTTTGGATCAAAAAAATCAAGAATTTGGTCGCGAAGACAAAAATCTAGTTTTGGATCAAGAAATCAAGAAGTGTGTCGCGAATACAAAAAACAAGTTTGGGATCAAAAAAATCAAGAATTTGGTCCCGAATTCAAAAAACTAGTTTTGGATCAAGAAAATCAAGAATTTGGTCCCGAATACAAAAATCTAGTTTTGGATCAAGAAAATCAAGAATTTGGTCGCGAATACAAAAATCTAGTTTTGGATCAAAAAAATCAAGAATTTGGTCGCGAATACAAAAATCTAGTTTTGGATCAAGAAATCAAGAAGTGTGTCGCGAATACAAAAAACAAGTTTTGGATCAAAAAAATCAAGAATTTGGCCCCGAATACAAAAATCTAGTTTTGGATCAAGAAAATCAAGAATTTGGTCGCGAAGACAAAAATCTAGTTTTGGATCAAAAAAATCAAGAATTTGGTCCCGAATACAAAAATCTAGTTTTGGATCAAGAAAATCAAGAATTTGGTCGCGAAGACAAAAATCTAGTTTTGGATCAAAAAAATCAAGAATTTGGCCCCGAATACAAAAATCTAGTTTTGGATCAAGAAAATCAAGAATTTGGCCCCGAATACAAAAATCTAGTTTTGGATCAAGAAAATCAAGAATTTGGTCGCGAATACAAAAATCTAGTTTTGGATCAAGAAAATCAACAATTTGGTCGCGAAGACAAAAATCTAGTTTTGGATCAAAAAAATCAAGAATTTGGCCGCGAAGACAAAAATCTAGTTTTGGATCAAGAAAATCAAGAAGTGTGTCGCGAATACAAAAAACATGTTTTGGATCAAGAAAATCAAGAATTTGGTCCCGAATTCAAAAAACTTGTTTTGAATCAAGAAAATCAAGAACTGGATCCCGAATGCAAAAAACTAGTTTTGGATCACGAAAATTAAGAATTTGGTCGCGAATACAAAAATCTAGTTTTGGATCAAGAAAATCAAGAATATGGTCGCGAATACAAAAATCTAGTTGTGGATCAAGAAAATCAAGAATTTGGTCGCGAAAACAAAAAACAAGTTTTGGATCAAAAAAATCAAGAATTTGGTCGCGAATACAAAAATCTAGTTTTGGATCAAAAAAATCAAGAATTTGGTCCCGAATACAAAAATCTAGTTTTGGATCAAGAAAATCAAGAATTTGGTCCCGAATACAAAAATCTAGTTTTGGATCAAGAAAATCAAGAATTTGGTCGCGAAGACAAAAATCTAGTTTTGGATCAAAAAAATCAAGAATTTGGCCCCGAATACAAAAATCTAGTTTTGGATCAAGAAAATCAAGAATTTGGCCCCGAATACAAAAATCTAGTTTTGGATCAAGAAAATCAAGAATTTGGTCGCGAAGACAAAAATCTAGTTTTGGATCAAAAAAATCAAGAATTTGGTCTCGAATACAAAAATCTAGTTTTGGATCAAGAAAATCAAGAATTTGGTCGCGAAGACAAAAATCTAGTTTTGGATCAAAAAAATCAAGAATTTGGCCGCGAAGACAAAAATCTAGTTTTGGATCAAGAAAATCAAGAAGTGTGTCGCGAATACAAAAAACATGTTTTGGATTAAGAAAATCAAGAATTTGTTCGCGAAGACAAAAATCTAGTTTTGGATCAAGAAAATCAAGAAGTGTGTCGCGAATACAAAAAACATGTTTTGGATCAAGAAAATCAAGAATTTGGTCGCGAAGACAAAAATCTAGTTTTGGATCAAGAAAATGAAGAAGTGTGTCGCGAATACAAAAAACAAGTTTGGGATCAAAAAAATCAAGGATTTCGTCCTGAATTCAAAAAACTAGTTTTGGATCAAGAAAATCAAGAATTTGGTCCCGAATACAAATATCTAGTTTTGGATCAAGAAAATAAAGAATTTGGTCGCGAAGACAAAATTTTAGTTTTGGATCAAAAAAATTAAGAAGTGTGTCGCGAATACAAAAAACATGTTTTGGATCAAGAAAATCAAGAATTTGGTCCCGAATTCAAAAAACTTGTTTTGGATCAAGAAAATCAAGAACTGGGTCCCGAATGCAAAAAACTAGTTTTGGATCACGAAAATTAAGAATTTGGTCGCGAATACAAAAATCTAGTTTTGGATCAAGAAAATCAAGAATATGGTCGCGAATACAAAAATCTAGTTGTGGATCAAGAAAATCAAGAATTTGGTCGCGAAAACAAAAAACAAGTTTTGGATCAAAAAAATCAAGAATTTGGTCGCGAATACAAAAATCTAGTTTTGGATCAAAAAAATCAAGAATTTGGTCCCGAATACAAAAATCTAGTTTTGGATCAAGAAAATCAAGAATTTGGCCCCGAATACAAAAATCTAGTTTTGGATCAAGAAAATCAAGAATTTGGTCGCGAAGACAAAAATCTAGTTTTGGATCAAAAAAATCAAGAATTTGGTCCCGAATACAAAAATCTAGTATTGGATCAAGAAAATCAAGAATTTGGTCGCGAAGACAAAAATCTAGTTTTGGATCAAGAAAATCAAGAATTTGGCCCCGAATACAAAAATCTAGTTGTGGATCAAGAAAATCAAGAATTTGGTCGCGAAAACAAAAAACAAGTTTTGGATCAAAAAAATCAAGAATTTGGTCGCGAATACAAAAATCTAGTTTTGGATCAAAAAAATCAAGAATTTGGTCCCGAATACAAAAATCTAGTTTTGGATCAAGAAAATCAAGAATTTGGCCCCGAATACAAAAATCTAGTTTTGGATCAAGAAAATCAAGAATTTGGTCGCGAAGACAAAAATCTAGTTTTGGATCAAAAAAATCAAGAATTTGGCCCCGAATACAAAAATCTAGTTTTGGATCAAGAAAATCAAGAATTTGGTCCCGAATACAAAAATCTAGTTGGGGATCAAGAAAAATCAAGAATTTGGTCGCGAAGACAAAAATCTAGTTGTGGATCAAGAAAATCAAGAATTTGGTCGCGAAAACAAAAATCTAGTTCGGAATCAAGAAAATCAAGAATTTGGTCGCAAATACAAAAAACAAGTTTTGGATCAAGAAAATCAAGAATTTGGTCGCGAATACAAAAAACAAGTTTTGGATCAAGAAAATCAAGAATTTGGTCGCGAAGACAAAAATCTAGTTGTGGATCAAGAAAATCAAGAATTTGGTCGCGAAAACAAAAATCTAGTTCGGAATCAACACAATCAAGAATTTGGTCGCAAATACAAAAATCTAGTTTTGGATCAAGAAAATCAAGAAGCGTGTCGCGAATACAAAAAACAAGTTTTGGATCAAGAAAATCAAGAATTTGGTCGCGAATACAAAAAACATGTTTGGGATCAAAAAAATCAAGAATTTGGTCCCGAATTCAAAAAACTAGTTTTGGATCAAGAAAATCAAGAATTTGGTCCCGAATACAAAAATCTAGATTTGGATCCAGAAAATCAAGAATTTGGTCCCGAATACAAAAAACTAGTTTTGGATCAAGAAAATCAAGAATTTGGTCGAGAAGACAAAAATCTAGTTTTGGATCAAGAAAATCAAGAGCTGGGTCCCGAATACAAAAATCTAGTTTTGGATCAAGAAAATCAAGAATTTGGTCGCGAAGACAAAAATCTTGTTTTGGATCAAGAAAATCAAGAAGTGTATCGCGAATACAAAAAACAAGTTTGGGATCAAAAAAATCAAGAATTTGGTCCCGAATTCAAAAAACTAGTTTTGGATCAAGAAAATCAAGAATTTGGTCCCGAATACAAAAATCTAGTTTTGGATCAAGAAAATCAAGAATTTGGTCGCGAATACAAAAATCTAGTTTTGGATCAAAAAAATCAAGAATTTGGTCGCGAAGACAAAAATCTAGTTTTGGATCAAGAAATCAAGAAGTGTGTCGCGAATACAAAAAACAAGTTTGGGATCAAAAAAATCAAGAATTTGGTCCCGAATTCAAAAAACTAGTTTTGGATCAAGAAAATCAAGAATTTGGTCCCGAATACAAAAATCTAGTTTTGGATCAAGAAAATCAAGAATTTGGTCGCGAATACAAAAATCTAGTTTTGGATCAAAAAAATCAAGAATTTGGTCGCGAATACAAAAATCTAGTTTTGGATCAAGAAATCAAGAAGTGTGTCGCGAATACAAAAAACAAGTTTTGGATCAAAAAAATCAAGAATTTGGCCCCGAATACAAAAATCTAGTTTTGGATCAAGAAAATCAAGAATTTGGTCGCGAAGACAAAAATCTAGTTTTGGATCAAAAAAATCAAGAATTTGGTCCCGAATACAAAAATCTAGTTGTGGATCAAGAAAATCAAGAATTTGGTCGCGAAAACAAAAAACAAGTTTTGGATCAAGAAAATCAAGAGCTGGGTCACGAATACAAAAATCTAGTTTTGGATCAAGAAAATCAAGAATTTGGTCACGAAAACAAAAATCTAGTTTTGGATCAAAAAAATCAAGAATTTGGTCCCGAATACAAAAATCTAGTTTTGGATCAAGAAAATCAAGAATTTGGTCGCGAAGACAAAAATCTAGTTTTGGATCAAAAAAATCAAGAATTTGGCCCCGAATACAAAAATCTAGTTTTGGATCAAGAAAATCAAGAATTTGGCCCCGAATACAAAAATCTAGTTTTGGATCAAGAAAATCAAGAATTTGGTCGCGAATACAAAAATCTAGTTTTGGATCAAGAAAATCAACAATTTGGTCGCGAAGACAAAAATCTAGTTTTGGATCAAAAAAATCAAGAATTTGGTCCCGAATACAAAAATCTAGTTTTGGATCAAGAAAATCAAGAATTTGGTCGCGAAGACAAAAATCTAGTTTTGGATCAAAAAAATCAAGAATTTGGTCGCGAAGACAAAAATCTAGTTTTGGATCAAGAAAATCAAGAAGTGTGTCGCGAATACAAAAAACATGTTGTGGATCAAGAAAATCAAGAATTTGTTCGCGAAAACAAAAATCTTGTTTTGGATCAAGATAATCAAGAATTTGGTCGCGAATATAAAAATCTAGTTTTGCATCATGAAAATCAAGAATTTGGTCGCGAATACAAAAAACTAGTTTTGGATCAAGAAAATCATGAACTGGGTCGCGAATACAAATATCTAGTTTTGGATCAAGAAAATTAAGAAGTGTGTCGCGAATACAAAAAACAAGTTTTGGATCAAGAAAATCAAGAAGTGTGTCGCGAATACAAAAAACAAGGTTTGGATCAAGAAAATCAAGAATTTGGTCGCAAATACCAAAATCTTGTTTTGGATCAAGAAAATCAAGAATTTGGTCGCGAATACAAAAATCTTGTTTTGGATCAAGATAATCAAGAATTTGGTCGCGAATATAAAAATCTAGTTTTGCATCATGAAAATCAAGAATTTGGTCGCGAATACAAAAAACTAGTTTTGGATCAAGAAAATCATGAACTGGGTCCTGAATACAAATATCTAGTTTTGGATCAAGAAAATCAAGAAGTGTGTCGCGAATACAAAAAACAAGTTTTGGATCAATAAAATCAAGAACTGGGTCCCGAATACAAAAATCTAGTTTTGGATCAAGATAATCAAGAATTTGGTCGCGAATACAAAAATCTAGTTTTGGATCAAGAAAATCAAGAAGTGTGTTGCGAATACAAAAAACAAGTTTTGGATCAAGAAAATCAAGAAGTGTGTCGCGAATACAAAAAACAAGCTTTGGATTAAGAAAATCAAGAATTTGGTCGCGAATACAAAAATCTTGTTTTGGATCAAGAAAATTAAGAATTTGGTCGCGAATTCAAAAATCTTGTTTTGGATCAAGATAATCAAGAATTTGGTCGCGAATACAAAAATCTTGTTTTGGATCAAGAAAATAACTAGTTTTGGATCAATAAAATCAAAAACTGGGTCTCGAATACAAAAAACTAGTTTTGGATCAAGAAAATCAAGAATTTGGTCGCGAATACAAAAATCTCGTTTTGCATCAAGAAAATCAAGAATTTGGTCGCGAATACAAAAATCTTGTTTTGGATCAAGATAATCAAGAATTTGGTCGCGAATACAAAAATCTTGTTTTGGATCAAGAAAATCAAGAATTTGGTCCCGAATACAAAAATCTTGTTTTGGATCAAGAAAATAACTAGTTCTGGATCAAGAAAATCATGAACTGGGTCCCGAATACAAATATCTAGTTTTGGATCAAGAAAATCAAGAAGTGTGTCGCGAATACAAAAAACAAGTTTTGGATCAATAAAATCAAGAACTGGGTCCCGAATACAAAAATCTAGTTTTGGATCAAGATAATCAAGAATTTGGTCGCGAATACAAAAATCTAGTTTTGGATCAAGAAAATCAAGAATTGTGTCGCGAATACAAAAAACAAGTTTTGGATCAAGAAAATCAAGAAGTGTGTCGCGAATACAAAAAATAAGGTTTGGATCAAGAAAATCAAGAATTTGGTCGCGAATACAAAAATCTTGTTTTGGATCAAGAAAATCAAGAATTTGGTCGCGAATACAAAAATCTAGTTTTGGATCAAGAAAATCAAGAAGTGTGTCGCGTATACAAAAAACAAGTTTTGGATCAAGAAAATCAAGAAATGTGTCGCGAATACAAAAAACAAGGTTTGGATCAAGAAAATCAAGAATTTGGTCGCGAATACAAAAATCTTGTTTTGGATCAAGAAAATCAAGAATTTGGTCGCGAATACAAAAATCTTGTTTTGGATCAAGATAATCAAGAATTTGGTCGCGAATATAAAAATCTAGTTTTGCATCATGAAAATCAAGAATTTGGTCGCGAATACAAAAAACTAGTTTTGGATCAAGAAAATCATGAACTGGGTCGCGAATACAAATATCTAGTTTTGGATCAAGAAAATCAAGAAGTGTGTCGCGAATACAAAAAACAAGTTTTGGATCAAGAAAATCAAGAAGTGTGTCGCGAATACAAAAAACAAGGTTTGGATCAAGAAAATCAAGAATTTGGTCGCGAATACATAAATCTTGTTTTGGATCAAGAAAATCAAGAATTTGGTCGCGAATACAAAAATCTTGTTTTGGATCAAGATAATCAAGAATTTGGTCGCGAATACAAAAATCTTGTTTTGGACCAAGAAAATCAAGAAGTGTGTCGCGAATACAAAAAACAAGTTTTGGATCAAAAAAATCAAGAATTTGGCCCCGAATACAAAAATCTAGTTTTGGATCAAGAAAATCAAGAATTTGGTCGCGAAGACAAAAATCTAGTTTTGGATCAAAAAAATCAAGAATTTGGTCCCGAATACAAAAATCTAGTTGTGGATCAAGAAAATCAAGAATTTGGTCGCGAAAACAAAAAACAAGTTTTGGATCAAGAAAATCAAGAGCTGGGTCCCGAATACAAAAATCTAGTTTTGGATCAAGAAAATCAAGAATTTGGTCGCGAAGACAAAAATCTAGTTTTGGATCAAAAAAATCAAGAATTTGGTCCCGAATACAAAAATCTAGTTTTGGATCAAGAAAATCAAGAATTTGGTCGCGAAGACAAAAATCTAGTTTTGGATCAAAAAAATCAAGAATTTGGCCCCGAATACAAAAATCTAGTTTTGGATCAAGAAAATCAAGAATTTGGCCCCGAATACAAAAATCTAGTTTGGGATCAAGAAAATCAAGAATTTGGTCGCGAATACAAAAATCTAGTTTTGGATCAAGAAAATCAACAATTTGGTCGCGAAGACAAAAATCTAGTTTTGGATCAAAAAAATCAAGAATTTGGTCCCGAATACAAAAATCTAGTTTTGGATCAAGAAAATCAAGAATTTGGTCGCGAAGACAAAAATCTAGTTTTGGATCAAAAAAATCAAGAATTTGGTCGCGAAGACAAAAATCTAGTTTTGGATCAAGAAAATCAAGAAGTGTGTCGCGAATACAAAAAACATGTTGTGGATCAAGAAAATCAAGAATTTGTTCGCGAAAACAAAAATCTTGTTTTGGATCAAGATAATCAAGAATTTGGTCGCGAATATAAAAATCTAGTTTTGCATCATGAAAATCAAGAATTTGGTCGCGAATACAAAAAACTAGTTTTGGATCAAGAAAATCAAGAAATGTGTCGCGAATACAAAAAACAAGTTTTGGATCAAGAAAATCAAGAAGTGTGTCGCGAATACAAAAAATAAGGTTTGGATCAAGAAAATCAAGAATTTGGTCGCGAATACAAAAATCTTGTTTTGGATCAAGAAAATCAAGAATTTGGTCGCGAATACAAAAATCTAGTTTTGGATCAAGAAAATCAAGAAGTGTGTCGCGTATACAAAAAACAAGTTTTGGATCAAGAAAATCAAGAAATGTGTCGCGAATACAAAAAACAAGGTTTGGATCAAGAAAATCAAGAATTTGGTCGCGAATACAAAAATCTTGTTTTGGATCAAGAAAATCAAGAATTTGGTCGCGAATACAAAAATCTTGTTTTGGATCAAGATAATCAAGAATTTGGTCGCGAATATAAAAATCTAGTTTTGCATCATGAAAATCAAGAATTTGGTCGCGAATACAAAAAACTAGTTTTGGATCAAGAAAATCATGAATTGGGTCGCGAATACAAATATCTAGTTTTGGATCAAGAAAATCAAGAAGTGTGTCGCGAATACAAAAAACAAGTTTTGGATCAAGAAAATCAAGAAGTGTGTCGCGAATACAAAAAACAAGGTTTGGATCAAGAAAATCAAGAATTTGGTCGCGAATACATAAATCTTGTTTTGGATCAAGAAAATCAAGAATTTGGTCGCGAATACAAAAATCTTGTTTTGGATCAAGATAATCAAGAATTTGGTCGCGAATACAAAAATCTTGTTTTGGACCAAGAAAATCAAGAAGTGTGTCGCGAATACAAAAAACAAGTTTTGGATCAAAAAAATCAAGAATTTGGCCCCGAATACAAAAATCTAGTTTTGGATCAAGAAAATCAAGAATTTGGTCGCGAAGACAAAAATCTAGTTTTGGATCAAAAAAATCAAGAATTTGGTCCCGAATACAAAAATCTAGTTGTGGATCAAGAAAATCAAGAATTTGGTCGCGAAAACAAAAAACAAGTTTTGGATCAAGAAAATCAAGAGCTGGGTCCCGAATACAAAAATCTAGTTTTGGATCAAGAAAATCAAGAATTTGGTCGCGAAGACAAAAATCTAGTTTTGGATCAAAAAAATCAAGAATTTGGTCCCGAATACAAAAATCTAGTTTTGGATCAAGAAAATCAAGAATTTGGTCGCGAAGACAAAAATCTAGTTTTGGATCAAAAAAATCAAGAATTTGGCCCCGAATACAAAAATCTAGTTTTGGATCAAGAAAATCAAGAATTTGGCCCCGAATACAAAAATCTAGTTTGGGATCAAGAAAATCAAGAATTTGGTCGCGAATACAAAAATCTAGTTTTGGATCAAGAAAATCAACAATTTGGTCGCGAAGACAAAAATCTAGTTTTGGATCAAAAAAATCAAGAATTTGGTCCCGAATACAAAAATCTAGTTTTGGATCAAGAAAATCAAGAATTTGGTCGCGAAGACAAAAATCTAGTTTTGGATCAAAAAAATCAAGAATTTGGTCGCGAAGACAAAAATCTAGTTTTGGATCAAGAAAATCAAGAAGTGTGTCGCGAATACAAAAAACATGTTGTGGATCAAGAAAATCAAGAATTTGTTCGCGAAAACAAAAATCTTGTTTTGGATCAAGATAATCAAGAATTTGGTCGCGAATATAAAAATCTAGTTTTGCATCATGAAAATCAAGAATTTGGTCGCGAATACAAAAAACTAGTTTTGGATCAAGAAAATCATGAACTGGGTCGCGAATACAAATATCTAGTTTTGGATCAAGAAAATTAAGAAGTGTGTCGCGAATACAAAAAACAAGTTTTGGATCAAGAAAATCAAGAAGTGTGTCGCGAATACAAAAAACAAGGTTTGGATCAAGAAAATCAAGAATTTGGTCGCAAATACCAAAATCTTGTTTTGGATCAAGAAAATCAAGAATTTGGTCGCGAATACAAAAATCTTGTTTTGGATCAAGATAATCAAGAATTTGGTCGCGAATATAAAAATCTAGTTTTGCATCATGAAAATCAAGAATTTGGTCGCGAATACAAAAAACTAGTTTTGGATCAAGAAAATCATGAACTGGGTCCTGAATACAAATATCTAGTTTTGGATCAAGAAAATCAAGAAGTGTGTCGCGAATACAAAAAACAAGTTTTGGATCAATAAAATCAAGAACTGGGTCCCGAATACAAAAATCTAGTTTTGGATCAAGATAATCAAGAATTTGGTCGCGAATACAAAAATCTAGTTTTGGATCAAGAAAATCAAGAAGTGTGTTGCGAATACAAAAAACAAGTTTTGGATCAAGAAAATCAAGAAGTGTGTCGCGAATACAAAAAACTAGTTTTGGATCAATAAAATCAAAAACTGGGTCTCGAATACAAAAAACTAGTTTTGGATCAAGAAAATCAAGAATTTGGTCGCGAATACAAAAATCTCGTTTTGGATCAAGATAATCAAGAATTTGGTCGCGAATACAAAAATCTTGTTTTGGATCAAGAAAATAACTAGTTTTGGATCAAAAAAATCAAGAATTTGGTCCCGAATACAAAAATCTAGTTTTGGATCAAGAAAATCAAGAATTTGGTCGCGAATACAAAAATCTCGTTTTGCATCAAGAAAATCAAGAATTTGGTCGCGAATACAAAAATCTTGTTTTGGATCAAGATAATCAAGAATTTGGTCGCGAATACAAAAATCTTGTTTTGGATCAAGAAAATCAAGAATTTGGTCCCGAATACAAAAATCTTGTTTTGGATCAAGAAAATAACTAGTTCTGGATCAAGAAAATCATGAACTGGGTCCCGAATACAAATATCTAGTTTTGGATCAAGAAAATCAAGAAGTGTGTCGCGAATACAAAAAACAAGTTTTGGATCAATAAAATCAAGAACTGGGTCCCGAATACAAAAATCTAGTTTTGGATCAAGATAATTAAGAATTTGGTCGCGAATACAAAAATCTAGTTTTGGATCAAGAAAATCAAGAATTGTGTCGCGAATACAAAAAACAAGTTTTGGATCAAGAAAATCAAGAAGTGTGTCGCGAATACAAAAAATAAGGTTTGGATCAAGAAAATCAAGAATTTGGTCGCGAATACAAAAATCTTGTTTTGGATCAAGAAAATCAAGAATTTGGTCGCGAATACAAAAATCTAGTTTTGGATCAAGAAAATCAAGAAGTGTGTCGCGTATACAAAAAACAAGTTTTGGATCAAGAAAATCAAGAAATGTGTCGCGAATACAAAAAACAAGGTTTGGATCAAGAAAATCAAGAATTTGGTCGCGAATACAAAAATCTTGTTTTGGATCAAGAAAATCAAGAATTTGGTCGCGAATACAAAAATCTTGTTTTGGATCAAGATAATCAAGAATTTGGTCGCGAATATAAAAATCTAGTTTTGCATCATGAAAATCAAGAATTTGGTCGCGAATACAAAAAACTAGTTTTGGATCAAGAAAATCATGAACTGGGTCGCGAATACAAATATCTAGTTTTGGATCAAGAAAATCAAGAAGTGTGTCGCGAATACAAAAAACAAGTTTTGGATCAAGAAAATCAAGAAGTGTGTCGCGAATACAAAAAACAAGGTTTGGATCAAGAAAATCAAGAATTTGGTCGCGAATACATAAATCTTGTTTTGGATCAAGAAAATCAAGAATTTGGTCGCGAATACAAAAATCTTGTTTTGGATCAAGATAATCAAGAATTTGGTCGCGAATACAAAAATCTTGTTTTGGACCAAGAAAATCAAGAAGTGTGTCGCGAATACAAAAAACAAGTTTTGGATCAAAAAAATCAAGAATTTGGCCCCGAATACAAAAATCTAGTTTTGGATCAAGAAAATCAAGAATTTGGTCGCGAAGACAAAAATCTAGTTTTGGATCAAAAAAATCAAGAATTTGGTCCCGAATACAAAAATCTAGTTGTGGATCAAGAAAATCAAGAATTTGGTCGCGAAAACAAAAAACAAGTTTTGGATCAAGAAAATCAAGAGCTGGGTCCCGAATACAAAAATCTAGTTTTGGATCAAGAAAATCAAGAATTTGGTCGCGAAGACAAAAATCTAGTTTTGGATCAAAAAAATCAAGAATTTGGTCCCGAATACAAAAATCTAGTTTTGGATCAAGAAAATCAAGAATTTGGTCGCGAAGACAAAAATCTAGTTTTGGATCAAAAAAATCAAGAATTTGGCCCCGAATACAAAAATCTAGTTTTGGATCAAGAAAATCAAGAATTTGGCCCCGAATACAAAAATCTAGTTTGGGATCAAGAAAATCAAGAATTTGGTCGCGAATACAAAAATCTAGTTTTGGATCAAGAAAATCAACAATTTGGTCGCGAAGACAAAAATCTAGTTTTGGATCAAAAAAATCAAGAATTTGGTCCCGAATACAAAAATCTAGTTTTGGATCAAGAAAATCAAGAATTTGGTCGCGAAGACAAAAATCTAGTTTTGGATCAAGAAAATCAAGAAGTGTGTCGCGAATACAAAAAACATGTTGTGGATCAAGAAAATCAAGAATTTGTTCGCGAAAACAAAAATCTTGTTTTGGATCAAGATAATCAAGAATTTGGTCGCGAATATAAAAATCTAGTTTTGCATCATGAAAATCAAGAATTTGGTCGCGAATACAAAAAACTAGTTTTGGATCAAGAAAATCATGAACTTGGTCGCGAATACAAATATCTAGTTTTGGATCAAGGAAATTAAGAAGTGTGTCGCGAATACAAAAAACAAGTTTTGGATCAAGAAAATCAAGAAGTGTGTCGCGAATACAAAAAACAAGGTTTGGATCAAGAAAATCAAGAATTTGGTCGCAAATACCAAAATCTTGTTTTGGATCAAGAAAATCAAGAATTTGGTCGCGAATACAAAAATCTTGTTTTGGATCAAGATAATCAAGAATTTGGTCGCGAATATAAAAATCTAGTTTTGCATCATGAAAATCAAGAATTTGGTCGCGAATACAAAAAACTAGTTTTGGATCAAGAAAATCATGAACTGGGTCCCGAATACAAATATCTAGTTTTGGATCAAGAAAATCAAGAAGTGTGTCGCGAATACAAAAAACAAGTTTTGGATCAATAAAATCAAGAACTGGGTCCCGAATACAAAAATCTAGTTTTGGATCAAGATAATCAAGAATTTGGTCGCGAATACAAAAATCTAGTTTTGGATCAAGAAAATCAAGAAGTGTGTGGCGAATACAAAAAACAAGTTTTGGATCAAGAAAATCAAGAAGTGTGTCGCGAATACAAAAAACAAGCTTTGGATTAAGAAAATCAAGAATTTGGTCTGAATACAAAAATCTTGTTTTGGATCAAGAAAATCAAGAATTTGGTCGCGAATTCAAAAATCTTGTTTTGGATCAAGATAATCAAGAATTTGGTCGCGAATACAAAAATCTTGTTTTGGATCAAGAAAATAACTAGTTTTGGATCAATAAAATCAAAAACTGGGTCTCGAATACAAAAAACTAGTTTTGGATCAAGAAAATCAAGAATTTGGTCGCGAATACAAAAATCTCGTTTTGCATCAAGAAAATCAAGAATTTGGTCGCGAATACAAAAATCTTGTTTTGGATCAAGATAATCAAGAATTTGGTCGCGAATACAAAAATCTTGTTTTGGATCAAGAAAATCAAGAATTTGGTCCCGAATACAAAAATCTTGTTTTGGATCAAGAAAATAACTAGTTCTGGATCAAGAAAATCATGAACTGGGTCCCGAATACAAATATCTAGTTTTGGATCAAGAAAATCAAGAAGTGTGTCGCGAATACAAAAAACATGTTTTGGATCAATAAAATCAAGAACTGGGTCCCGAATACAAAAATCTTGTTTTGGATCAAGATAATCAAGAATTTGGTCGCGAATATAAAAATCTAGTTTTGCATCATGAAAATCAAGAATTTGGTCGCGAATACAAAAAACTAGTTTTGGATCAAGAAAATCATGAACTGGGTCGCGAATACAAATATCTAGTTTTGGATCAAGAAAATTAAGAAGTGTGTCGCGAATACAAAAAACAAGTTTTGGATCAAGAAAATCAAGAAGTGTGTCGCGAATACAAAAAACAAGGTTTGGATCAAGAAAATCAAGAATTTGGTCGCAAATACCAAAATCTTGTTTTGGATCAAGAAAATCAAGAATTTGGTCGCGAATACAAAAATCTTGTTTTGGATCAAGATAATCAAGAATTTGGTCGCGAATATAAAAATCTAGTTTTGCATCATGAAAATCAAGAATTTGGTCGCGAATACAAAAAACTAGTTTTGGATCAAGAAAATCATGAACTGGGTCCTGAATACAAATATCTAGTTTTGGATCAAGAAAATCAAGAAGTGTGTCGCGAATACAAAAAACAAGTTTTGGATCAATAAAATCAAGAACTGGGTCCCGAATACAAAAATCTAGTTTTGGATCAAGATAATCAAGAATTTGGTCGCGAATACAAAAATCTAGTTTTGGATCAAGAAAATCAAGAAGTGTGTTGCGAATACAAAAAACAAGTTTTGGATCAAGAAAATCAAGAAGTGTGTCGCGAATACAAAAAACTAGTTTTGGATCAATAAAATCAAAAACTGGGTCTCGAATACAAAAAACTAGTTTTGGATCAAGAAAATCAAGAATTTGGTCGCGAATACAAAAATCTCGTTTTGGATCAAGATAATCAAGAATTTGGTCGCGAATACAAAAATCTTGTTTTGGATCAAGAAAATAACTAGTTTTGGATCAAAAAAATCAAGAATTTGGTCCCGAATACAAAAATCTAGTTTTGGATCAAGAAAATCAAGAATTTGGTCGCGAATACAAAAATCTCGTTTTGCATCAAGAAAATCAAGAATTTGGTCGCGAATACAAAAATCTTGTTTTGGATCAAGATAATCAAGAATTTGGTCGCGAATACAAAAATCTTGTTTTGGATCAAGAAAATCAAGAATTTGGTCCCGAATACAAAAATCTTGTTTTGGATCAAGAAAATAACTAGTTCTGGATCAAGAAAATCATGAACTGGGTCCCGAATACAAATATCTAGTTTTGGATCAAGAAAATCAAGAAGTGTGTCGCGAATACAAAAAACAAGTTTTGGATCAATAAAATCAAGAACTGGGTCCCGAATACAAAAATCTAGTTTTGGATCAAGATAATTAAGAATTTGGTCGCGAATACAAAAATCTAGTTTTGGATCAAGAAAATCAAGAATTGTGTCGCGAATACAAAAAACAAGTTTTGGATCAAGAAAATCAAGAAGTGTGTCGCGAATACAAAAAATAAGGTTTGGATCAAGAAAATCAAGAATTTGGTCGCGAATACAAAAATCTTGTTTTGGATCAAGAAAATCAAGAATTTGGTCGCGAATACAAAAATCTAGTTTTGGATCAAGAAAATCAAGAAGTGTGTCGCGTATACAAAAAACAAGTTTTGGATCAAGAAAATCAAGAAATGTGTCGCGAATACAAAAAACAAGGTTTGGATCAAGAAAATCAAGAATTTGGTCGCGAATACAAAAATCTTGTTTTGGATCAAGAAAATCAAGAATTTGGTCGCGAATACAAAAATCTTGTTTTGGATCAAGATAATCAAGAATTTGGTCGCGAATATAAAAATCTAGTTTTGCATCATGAAAATCAAGAATTTGGTCGCGAATACAAAAAACTAGTTTTGGATCAAGAAAATCATGAACTGGGTCGCGAATACAAATATCTAGTTTTGGATCAAGAAAATCAAGAAGTGTGTCGCGAATACAAAAAACAAGTTTTGGATCAAGAAAATCAAGAAGTGTGTCGCGAATACAAAAAACAAGGTTTGGATCAAGAAAATCAAGAATTTGGTCGCGAATACATAAATCTTGTTTTGGATCAAGAAAATCAAGAATTTGGTCGCGAATACAAAAATCTTGTTTTGGATCAAGATAATCAAGAATTTGGTCGCGAATACAAAAATCTTGTTTTGGACCAAGAAAATCAAGAAGTGTGTCGCGAATACAAAAAACAAGTTTTGGATCAAAAAAATCAAGAATTTGGCCCCGAATACAAAAATCTAGTTTTGGATCAAGAAAATCAAGAATTTGGTCGCGAAGACAAAAATCTAGTTTTGGATCAAAAAAATCAAGAATTTGGTCCCGAATACAAAAATCTAGTTGTGGATCAAGAAAATCAAGAATTTGGTCGCGAAAACAAAAAACAAGTTTTGGATCAAGAAAATCAAGAGCTGGGTCCCGAATACAAAAATCTAGTTTTGGATCAAGAAAATCAAGAATTTGGTCGCGAAGACAAAAATCTAGTTTTGGATCAAAAAAATCAAGAATTTGGTCCCGAATACAAAAATCTAGTTTTGGATCAAGAAAATCAAGAATTTGGTCGCGAAGACAAAAATCTAGTTTTGGATCAAAAAAATCAAGAATTTGGCCCCGAATACAAAAATCTAGTTTTGGATCAAGAAAATCAAGAATTTGGCCCCGAATACAAAAATCTAGTTTGGGATCAAGAAAATCAAGAATTTGGTCGCGAATACAAAAATCTAGTTTTGGATCAAGAAAATCAACAATTTGGTCGCGAAGACAAAAATCTAGTTTTGGATCAAAAAAATCAAGAATTTGGTCCCGAATACAAAAATCTAGTTTTGGATCAAGAAAATCAAGAATTTGGTCGCGAAGACAAAAATCTAGTTTTGGATCAAGAAAATCAAGAAGTGTGTCGCGAATACAAAAAACATGTTGTGGATCAAGAAAATCAAGAATTTGTTCGCGAAAACAAAAATCTTGTTTTGGATCAAGATAATCAAGAATTTGGTCGCGAATATAAAAATCTAGTTTTGCATCATGAAAATCAAGAATTTGGTCGCGAATACAAAAAACTAGTTTTGGATCAAGAAAATCATGAACTTGGTCGCGAATACAAATATCTAGTTTTGGATCAAGGAAATTAAGAAGTGTGTCGCGAATACAAAAAACAAGTTTTGGATCAAGAAAATCAAGAAGTGTGTCGCGAATACAAAAAACAAGGTTTGGATCAAGAAAATCAAGAATTTGGTCGCAAATACCAAAATCTTGTTTTGGATCAAGAAAATCAAGAATTTGGTCGCGAATACAAAAATCTTGTTTTGGATCAAGATAATCAAGAATTTGGTCGCGAATATAAAAATCTAGTTTTGCATCATGAAAATCAAGAATTTGGTCGCGAATACAAAAAACTAGTTTTGGATCAAGAAAATCATGAACTGGGTCCCGAATACAAATATCTAGTTTTGGATCAAGAAAATCAAGAAGTGTGTCGCGAATACAAAAAACAAGTTTTGGATCAATAAAATCAAGAACTGGGTCCCGAATACAAAAATCTAGTTTTGGATCAAGATAATCAAGAATTTGGTCGCGAATACAAAAATCTAGTTTTGGATCAAGAAAATCAAGAAGTGTGTGGCGAATACAAAAAACAAGTTTTGGATCAAGAAAATCAAGAAGTGTGTCGCGAATACAAAAAACAAGCTTTGGATTAAGAAAATCAAGAATTTGGTCTGAATACAAAAATCTTGTTTTGGATCAAGAAAATCAAGAATTTGGTCGCGAATTCAAAAATCTTGTTTTGGATCAAGATAATCAAGAATTTGGTCGCGAATACAAAAATCTTGTTTTGGATCAAGAAAATAACTAGTTTTGGATCAATAAAATCAAAAACTGGGTCTCGAATACAAAAAACTAGTTTTGGATCAAGAAAATCAAGAATTTGGTCGCGAATACAAAAATCTCGTTTTGCATCAAGAAAATCAAGAATTTGGTCGCGAATACAAAAATCTTGTTTTGGATCAAGATAATCAAGAATTTGGTCGCGAATACAAAAATCTTGTTTTGGATCAAGAAAATCAAGAATTTGGTCCCGAATACAAAAATCTTGTTTTGGATCAAGAAAATAACTAGTTCTGGATCAAGAAAATCATGAACTGGGTCCCGAATACAAATATCTAGTTTTGGATCAAGAAAATCAAGAAGTGTGTCGCGAATACAAAAAACATGTTTTGGATCAATAAAATCAAGAACTGGGTCCCGAATACAAAAATCTAGTTTTGGATCAAGATAATCAAGAATTTGGTCGCGAATACAAAAATCTAGTTTTGGATCAAGAAAATCAAGAATTGTGTCGCGAATACAAAAAACAAGTTTTGGATCAAGAAAATCAAGAAGTGTGTCGCGAATACAAAAAATAAGGTTTGGATCAAGAAAATCAAGAATTTGGTCGCGAATACAAAAAAATCTTGTTTTGGATCAAGAAAATCAAGAATTTGGTCGCGAATTCAAAAATCTAGTTTTGGATCAAGAAAATCAAGAAGTGTGTCGCGTATACAAAAAACAAGTTTTGGATCAAGAAAATCAAGAAATGTGTCGCGAATACAAAAAACAAGGTTTGGATCAAGAAAATCAAGAATTTGGTCGCGAATACAAAAATCTTGTTTTGGATCAAGAAAATCAAGAATATGGTCGCGAATACAAAAATCTTGTTTTGGATCAAGATAATCAAGAATTTGGTCGCGAATATAAAAATCTAGTTTTGCATCATGAAAATCAAGAATTTGGTCGCGAATACAAAAAACTAGTTTTGGATCAAGAAAATCATGAACTGGGTCGCGAATACAAATATCTAGTTTTGGATCAAGAAAATCAAGAAGTGTGTCGCGAATACAAAAAACAAGTTTTGGATCAAGAAAATCAAAAAGTGTGTCGCGAATACAAAAAACAAGGTTTGGATCAAGAAAATCAAGAATTTGGTCGCGAATACATAAATCTTGTTTTGGATCAAGAAAATCAAGAATTTGGTCGCGAATACAAAAATCTTGTTTTGGATCAAGATAATCAAGAATTTGGTCGCGAATACAAAAATCTTGTTTTGGATCAAGAAAATCAAGAATTTGGTCGCGAATACAAAAATCTTGTTTTGGATCAAGAAAATAACTAGTTTTGGATCAATAAAATCAAAAACTGGGTCTCGAATACAAAAAACTAGTTTTGGATCAAGAAAATCAAGAATTTGGTCGCGAATACAAAAATCTAGTTTTGCATCAAGAAAATCAAGAATTTGGTCGCGAATACGAAAATCTAGTTTTGCATCAAGAAAATCAAGAATTTGGTCGCGAATACAAAAATCTTGTTTTGGATCAAGATAATCAAGAATTTGGTCGCGAATACAAAAATCTTGTTTTGGATCAAGAAAATCAAGAATTTGGTCCTGAATACAAAAATCTTGTTGTGGATCAAGAAAATAACTAGTTTTTGATCAAGAAAATCATGAAAAACTGGGTCCCGAATACAAATATCTAGTTTTGGATCAAGAAAATCAAGAAGTGTGTCGCGAATACAAAAAACAAGTTTTGGATCAATAAAATCAAGAACTGGGTCCCGAATACAAAAATCTAGTTTTGGATCAAGATAATCAAGAATTTGGTCGCGAAAACAAAAAACAAGTTTTGGATCAAAAAAATCAAGAATTTGGCCCCGAATACAAAACTCTAGTTTTGGATCAAGAAAATCAAGAATTTGGTCGCGAAGACAAAAATCTAGTTTTGGATCAAGAAAATCAAGAATTTGGTCGCGAAGACAAAAATCTAGTTTTGGATCAAAAAAATCAAGAATTTGGTCCCGAATACAAAAATCTAGTTTTGGATCAAGAAAATCAAGAATTTGGTCGCGAAGACAAAAATCTAGTTTTGGATCAAAAAAATCAAGAATTTGGTCTCGAATACAAAAATCTAGTTTTGGATCAAGAAAATCAAGAATTTGGTCGCGAAGACAAAAATCTAGTTTTGGATCAAAAAAATCAAGAATTTGGCCCCGAATACAAAAATCTAGTTTTGGATCAAGAAAATCAAGAATTTGGTCCCGAATACAAAAATCTAGTTGGGGATCAAGAAAATCAAGAATTTGGTCGCGAAGACAAAAATCTAGTTGTGGATCAAGAAAATCAAGAATTTGGTCGCGAAGACAAAAATCTAGTTGTGGATCAAGAAAATCAAGAATTTGGTCGCGAACACAAAAATCTAGTTCGGAATCAAGAAAATCAAGAATTTGGTCGCCAATACAAAAATCTAGTTTTGGATCAAGAAAATCAAGAAGCGTGTCGCGAATACAAAAATCTAGTTTTGGATCAAGAAAATCAAGAATTTGGTCGCGAAGACAAAAATCTAGTTTTGGATCAAAAAAATCAAGAATTTGGTCCCGAATACAAAAATCTAGTTTTGGATCAAGAAAATCAAGAATTTGGTCGCGAAAACAAAAAACAAGTTTTGGATCAAAAAAATCAAGAATTTGGCCCCGAATACAAAAATCTAGTTGTGGATCATGAAAATCAAGAATTTGGTCGCGAAAACAAAAAACAAGTTTTGGATCAAAAAAATCAAGAATTTGGCCCCGAATACAAAACTCTAGTTTTGGATCAAGAAAATCAAGAATTTGGTCGCGAAGACAAAAATCTAGTTTTGGATCAAAAAAATCAAGAATTTGGTCCCGAATACAAAAATCTAGTTTTGGATCAAAAAAATCAAGAATTTGGTCGCGAAGACAAAAATCTAGTTTTGGATCAAAAAAATCAAGAATTTGGCCCCGAATACAAAAATCTAGTTTTGAATCAAGAAAATCAAGAATTTGGTCCCGAATTCAAAAAACTAGTTTTGGATCAAGAAAATCAAGAACTGGGTCCCGAATGCAAAAAACTAGTTTTGGATCACGAAAATTTAGAATTTGGTCGCGAATACAAAAACTTAGTTTTGGATCAAGAAAATCAAGAATATGGTCGCGAATACAAAAATCTAGTTGTGGATCAAGAAAATCAAGAATTTGGTCGCGAAAACAAAAAACAAGTTTTGGATCAAAAAAATCAAGAATTTGGCCCCGAATACAAAAATCTAGTTTTGGATCAAGAAAATCAAGAATTTGGTCGCGAAGACAAAAATCTAGTTTTGGATCAAAAAAATCAAGAATTTGGTCCCGAATACAAAAATCTAGTTTTGGATCAAGAAAATCAAGAATTTGGTCGCGAAGACAAAAATCTAGTTTTGGATCAAAAAAATCAAGAATTTGGCCCCGAATACAAAAATCTAGTTTTGGATCAAGAAAATCAAGAATTTGGCCCCGAATACAAAAATCTAGTTTTGGATCAAGAAAATCAAGAATTTGGTCGCCAATACAAAAATCTAGTTTTGGATCAAGAAAATCAAGAAGCGTGTCGCGAATACAAAAATCTAGTTTTGGATCAAGAAAATCAAGAATTTGGTCGCGAAGACAAAAATCTAGTTTTGGATCAAAAAAATCAAGAATTTGGTCCCGAATACAAAAATCTAGTTTTGGATCAAGAAAATCAAGAATTTGGTCGCGAAAACAAAAAACAAGTTTTGGATCAAAAAAATCAAGAATTTGGCCCCGAATACAAAAATCTAGTTGTGGATCATGAAAATCAAGAATTTGGTCGCGAAAACAAAAAACAAGTTTTGGATCAAAAAAATCAAGAATTTGGCCCCGAATACAAAACTCTAGTTTTGGATCAAGAAAATCAAGAATTTGGTCGCGAAGACAAAAATCTAGTTTTGGATCAAAAAAATCAAGAATTTGGTCCCGAATACAAAAATCTAGTTTTGGATCAAGAAAATCAAGAATTTGGTCGCGAAGACAAAAATCTAGTTTTGGATCAAAAAAATCAAGAATTTGGCCCCGAATACAAAAATCTAGTTTTGAATCAAGAAAATCAAGAATTTGGTCCCGAATTCAAAAAACTAGTTTTGGATCAAGAAAATCAAGAACTGGGTCCCGAATGCAAAAAACTAGTTTTGGATCACGAAAATTTAGAATTTGGTCGCGAATACAAAAACTTAGTTTTGGATCAAGAAAATCAAGAATATGGTCGCGAATACAAAAATCTAGTTGTGGATCAAGAAAATCAAGAATTTGGTCGCGAAAACAAAAAACAAGTTTTGGATCAAAAAAATCAAGAATTTGGCCCCGAATACAAAAATCTAGTTTTGGATCAAGAAAATCAAGAATTTGGTCGCGAAGACAAAAATCTAGTTTTGGATCAAAAAAATCAAGAATTTGGTCCCGAATACAAAAATCTAGTTTTGGATCAAGAAAATCAAGAATTTGGTCGCGAAGACAAAAATCTAGTTTTGGATCAAAAAAATCAAGAATTTGGCCCCGAATACAAAAATCTAGTTTTGGATCAAGAAAATCAAGAATTTGGCCCCGAATACAAAAATCTAGTTTTGGATCAAGAAAATCAAGAATTTGGTCGCGAAGACAAAAATCTAGTTTTGGATCAAAAAAATCAAGAATTTGGTCCCGAATACAAAAATCTAGTTTTGGATCAAGAAAATCAACAATTTGGTCGCGAAGACAAAAATCTAGTTTTGGATCAAAAAAATCAAGAATTTGGCCGCGAAGACAAAAATCTAGTTTTGGATCAAAAAAATCAAGAAGTGTGTCGCGAATACAAAAAACATGTTTTGGATCAAGAAAATCAAGAATTTGTTCGCGAAGACAAAAATCTAGTTCTGGATCAAGAAAATCAAGAAGTGTGTCGCGAATACAAAAAACATGTTTTGGATCAAGAAAATCAAGAATTTGGTCGCGAAGACAAAAATCTAGTTTTGGATCAAGAAAATGAAGAAGTGTGTCGCGAATACAAAAAACAAGTTTGGGATCAAAAAAATCAAGGATTTGGTCCCGAATTCAAAAAACTAGTTTTGGATCAAGAAAATCAAGAATTTGGTCCCGAATACAAAAATCTAGTTTTGGATCAAGAAAATAAAGAATTTGGTCGCGAAGACAAAATTTTAGTTTTGGATCAAAAAAATCAAGAAGTGTGTCGCAAATACAAAAAACAAGTTTTGGATCAAAAAAATCAAGAATTTGGCCCCGAATACAAAAATCTAGTTTTGGATCAAGAAAATCAAGAATTTGGTCGCGAAGACAAAAATCTAGTTTTGGATCAAAAAAATCAAGAATTTGGTCTCGAATACAAAAATCTAGTTTTGGATCAAGAAAATCAAGAATTTGGTCGCGAAGACAAAAATCTAGTTTTGGATCAAAAAAATCAAGAATTTGGCCCCGAATACAAAAATCTAGTTTTGGATCAAGAAAATCAAGAATTTGGTCCCGAATACAAAAATCTAGTTGGGGATCAAGAAAATCAAGAATTTGGTCGCGAAGACAAAAATCTAGTTGTGGATCAAGAAAATCAAGAATTTGGTCGCGAAGACAAAAATCTAGTTGTGGATCAAGAAAATCAAGAATTTGGTCGCGAACACAAAAATCTAGTTCGGAATCAAGAAAATCAAGAATTTGGTCGCCAATACAAAAATCTAGTTTTGGATCAAGAAAATCAAGAAGCGTGTCGCGAATACAAAAAACAAGTTTTGGATCAAGAAAATCAAGAATTTGGTCGCGAATACAAAAAACAAGTTTTGGATCAAGAAAATCAAGAATTTGGTCGCGAAGACAAAAATCTAGTTGTGGATCAAGAAAATCAAGAATTTGGTCGCAAATACAAAAATCTAGTTTTGGATCAAGAAAATCAAGAAGCGTGTCGCGAATACAAAAAACAAGTTTTGGATCAAGAAAATCAAAAATTTGGTCGCGAATACAAAAAACATGTTTGGGATCAAAAAAATCAAGAATTTGGTCCCGAATTCAAAAAACTAGTTTTGGATCAAGAAAATCAAGAATTTGGTCCCGAATACAAAAATCTAGATTTGGATCCAGAAAATCAAGAATTTGGTCCCGAATACAAAAAACTAGTTTTGGATGAAGAAAATCAAGAATTTGGTCGAGAAGACAAAAATCTAGTTTTGGATCAAGAAAATCAAGAGCTGGGTCCCGAATACAAAAATCTAGTTTTGGATCAAGAAAATCAAGAATTTGGTCGCGAAGACAAAAATCTAGTTTTGGATCAAAAAAATCAAGAATTTGGTCCCGAATACAAAAATCTAGTTTTGGATCAAGAAAATCAAGAATTTGGTCGCGAAGACAAAAATCTAGTTTTGGATCAAAAAAATCAAGAATTTGGCCCCGAATACAAAAATCTAGTTTTGGATCAAGAAAATCAAGAATTTGGTCGCGAAGACAAAAATCTAGTTTTGGATCAAAAAAATCAAGAATTTGGTCCCGAATACAAAAATCTAGTTTTGGATCAAGAAAATCAAGAATTTGGTCGCGAAGACAAAAATCTAGTTTTGGATCAAAAAAATCAAGAATTTGGCCCCGAATACAAAAATCTAGTTTTGGATCAAGAAAATCAAGAATTTGGTCCCGAATTCAAAAAACTAGTTTTGGATCAAGATAATCAAGAACTGGGTCCCGAATGCAAAAAACAAGTTTTGGATCACGAAAATTAAGAATTTGGTCTCGAATACAAAAATCTAGTTTTGGATCAAGAAAATCAACAATTTGGTCGCGAAGACAAAAATCTAGTTTTTGATCAAAAAAATCAAGAATTTGGCCGCGAAGACAAAAATCTAGTTTTGGATCAAGAAAATCAAGAAGTGTGTCGCGAATACAAAAAACATGTTTTGGATCAAGAAAATCAAGAATTTGGTCCCGAATTCAAAAAACTTGTTTTGAATCAAGAAAATCAAGAACTGGATCCCGAATGCAAAAAACTAGTTTTGGATCACGAAAATTAAGAATTTGGTCGCGAATACAAAAATCTAGTTTTGGATCAAGAAAATCAAGAATATGGTCGCGAATACAAAAATCTAGTTGTGGATCAAGAAAATCAAGAATTTGGTCGCGAAAACAAAAAACAAGTTTTGGATCAAAAAAATCAAGAATTTGGTCGCGAATACAAAAATCTAGTTTTGGATCAAAAAAATCAAGAATTTGGTCCCGAATACAAAAATCTAGTTTTGGATCAAGAAAATCAAGAATTTGGTCCCGAATACAAAAATCTAGTTTTGGATCAAGAAAATCAAGAATTTGGTCGCGAAGACAAAAATCTAGTTTTGGATCAAAAAAATCAAGAATTTGGCCCCGAATACAAAAATCTAGTTTTGGATCAAGAAAATCAAGAATTTGGCCCCGAATACAAAAATCTAGTTTTGGATCAAGAAAATCAAGAATTTGGTCGCGAAGACAAAAATCTAGTTTTGGATCAAAAAAATCAAGAATTTGGTCTCGAATACAAAAATCTAGTTTTGGATCAAGAAAATCAAGAATTTGGTCGCGAAGACAAAAATCTAGTTTTGGATCAAAAAAATCAAGAATTTGGCCGCGAAGACAAAAATCTAGTTTTGGATCAAGAAAATCAAGAAGTGTGTCGCGAATACAAAAAACATGTTTTGGATCAAGAAAATCAAGAATTTGTTCGCGAAGACAAAAATCTAGTTTTGGATCAAGAAAATCAAGAAGTGTGTCGCGAATACAAAAAACATGTTTTGGATCAAGAAAATCAAGAATTTGGTCGCGAAGACAAAAATCTAGTTTTGGATCAAGAAAATGAAGAAGTGTGTCGCGAATACAAAAAACAAGTTTGGGATCAAAAAAATCAAGGATTTCGTCCTGAATTCAAAAAACTAGTTTTGGATCAAGAAAATCAAGAATTTGGTCCCGAATACAAAAATCTAGTTTTGGATCAAGAAAATAAAGAATTTGGTCGCGAAGACAAAATTTTAGTTTTGGATCAAAAAAATTAAGAAGTGTGTCGCGAATACAAAAAACATGTTTTGGATCAAGAAAATCAAGAATTTGGTCCCGAATTCAAAAAACTTGTTTTGGATCAAGAAAATCAAGAACTGGGTCCCGAATGCAAAAAACTAGTTTTGGATCACGAAAATTAAGAATTTGGTCGCGAATACAAAAATCTAGTTTTGGATCAAGAAAATCAAGAATATGGTCGCGAATACAAAAATCTAGTTGTGGATCAAGAAAATCAAGAATTTGGTCGCGAAAACAAAAAACAAGTTTTGGATCAAAAAAATCAAGAATTTGGTCGCGAATACAAAAATCTAGTTTTGGATCAAAAAAATCAAGAATTTGGTCCCGAATACAAAAATCTAGTTTTGGATCAAGAAAATCAAGAATTTGGCCCCGAATACAAAAATCTAGTTTTGGATCAAGAAAATCAAGAATTTGGTCGCGAAGACAAAAATCTAGTTTTGGATCAAAAAAATCAAGAATTTGGTCCCGAATACAAAAATCTAGTATTGGATCAAGAAAATCAAGAATTTGGTCGCGAAGACAAAAATCTAGTTTTGGATCAAGAAAATCAAGAATTTGGCCCCGAATACAAAAATCTAGTTGTGGATCAAGAAAATCAAGAATTTGGTCGCGAAAACAAAAAACAAGTTTTGGATCAAAAAAATCAAGAATTTGGTCGCGAATACAAAAATCTAGTTTTGGATCAAAAAAATCAAGAATTTGGTCCCGAATACAAAAATCTAGTTTTGGATCAAGAAAATCAAGAATTTGGCCCCGAATACAAAAATCTAGTTTTGGATCAAGAAAATCAAGAATTTGGTCGCGAAGACAAAAATCTAGTTTTGGATCAAAAAAATCAAGAATTTGGCCCCGAATACAAAAATCTAGTTTTGGATCAAGAAAATCAAGAATTTGGTCCCGAATACAAAAATCTAGTTGGGGATCAAGAAAATCAAGAATTTGGTCGCGAAGACAAAAATCTAGTTGTGGATCAAGAAAATCAAGAATTTGGTCGCGAAAACAAAAATCTAGTTCGGAATCAAGAAAATCAAGAATTTGGTCGCAAATACAAAAAACAAGTTTTGGATCAAGAAAATCAAGAATTTGGTCGCGAATACAAAAAACAAGTTTTGGATCAAGAAAATCAAGAATTTGGTCGCGAAGACAAAAATCTAGTTGTGGATCAAGAAAATCAAGAATTTGGTCGCGAAAACAAAAATCTAGTTCGGAATCAACACAATCAAGAATTTGGTCGCAAATACAAAAATCTAGTTTTGGATCAAGAAAATCAAGAAGCGTGTCGCGAATACAAAAAACAAGTTTTGGATCAAGAAAATCAAGAATTTGGTCGCGAATACAAAAAACATGTTTGGGATCAAAAAAATCAAGAATTTGGTCCCGAATTCAAAAAACTAGTTTTGGATCAAGAAAATCAAGAATTTGGTCCCGAATACAAAAATCTAGATTTGGATCCAGAAAATCAAGAATTTGGTCCCGAATACAAAAAACTAGTTTTGGATCAAGAAAATCAAGAATTTGGTCGAGAAGACAAAAATCTAGTTTTGGATCAAGAAAATCAAGAGCTGGGTCCCGAATACAAAAATCTAGTTTTGGATCAAGAAAATCAAGAATTTGGTCGCGAAGACAAAAATCTAGTTTTGGATCAAGAAAATCAAGAAGTGTATCGCGAATACAAAAAACAAGTTTGGGATCAAAAAAATCAAGAATTTGGTCCCGAATTCAAAAAACTAGTTTTGGATCAAGAAAATCAAGAATTTGGTCCCGAATACAAAAATCTAGTTTTGGATCAAGAAAATCAAGAATTTGGTCGCGAATACAAAAATCTAGTTTTGGATCAAAAAAATCAAGAATTTGGTCGCGAAGACAAAAATCTAGTTTTGGATCAAGAAATCAAGAAGTGTGTCGCGAATACAAAAAACAAGTTTGGGATCAAAAAAATCAAGAATTTGGTCCCGAATTCAAAAAACTAGTTTTGGATCAAGAAAATCAAGAATTTGGTCCCGAATACAAAAATCTAGTTTTGGATCAAGAAAATCAAGAATTTGGTCGCGAATACAAAAATCTAGTTTTGGATCAAAAAAATCAAGAATTTGGTCGCGAATACAAAAATCTAGTTTTGGATCAAGAAATCAAGAAGTGTGTCGCGAATACAAAAAACAAGTTTTGGATCAAAAAAATCAAGAATTTGGCCCCGAATACAAAAATCTAGTTTTGGATCAAGAAAATCAAGAATTTGGTCGCGAAGACAAAAATCTAGTTTTGGATCAAAAAAATCAAGAATTTGGTCCCGAATACAAAAATCTAGTTGTGGATCAAGAAAATCAAGAATTTGGTCGCCAAAACAAAAAACAAGTTTTGGATCAAGAAAATCAAGAGCTGGGTCACGAATACAAAAATCTAGTTTTGGATCAAGAAAATCAAGAATTTGGTCGCGAAAACAAAAATCTAGTTTTGGATCAAAAAAATCAAGAATTTGGTCCCGAATACAAAAATCTAGTTTTGGATCAAGAAAATCAAGAATTTGGTCGCGAAGACAAAAATCTAGTTTTGGATCAAAAAAATCAAGAATTTGGCCCCGAATACAAAAATCTAGTTTTGGATCAAGAAAATCAAGAATTTGGCCCCGAATACAAAAATCTAGTTTGGGATCAAGAAAATCAAGAATTTGGTCGCGAATACAAAAATCTAGTTTTGGATCAAGAAAATCAACAATTTGGTCGCGAAGACAAAAATCTAGTTTTGGATCAAAAAAATCAAGAATTTGGCCGCGAAGACAAAAATCTAGTTTTGGATCAAGAAAATCAAGAAGTGTGTCGCGAATACAAAAAACATGTTTTGGATCAAGAAAATCAAGAATTTGGTCCCGAATTCAAAAAACTTGTTTTGAATCAAGAAAATCAAGAACTGGATCCCGAATGCAAAAAACTAGTTTTGGATCACGAAAATTAAGAATTTGGTCGCGAATACAAAAATCTAGTTTTGGATCAAGAAAATCAAGAATATGGTCGCGAATACAAAAATCTAGTTGTGGATCAAGAAAATCAAGAATTTGGTCGCGAAAACAAAAAACAAGTTTTGGATCAAAAAAATCAAGAATTTGGTCGCGAATACAAAAATCTAGTTTTGGATCAAAAAAATCAAGAATTTGGTCCCGAATACAAAAATCTAGTTTTGGATCAAGAAAATCAAGAATTTGGTCCCGAATACAAAAATCTAGTTTTGGATCAAGAAAATCAAGAATTTGGTCGCGAAGACAAAAATCTAGTTTTGGATCAAAAAAATCAAGAATTTGGCCCCGAATACAAAAATCTAGTTTTGGATCAAGAAAATCAAGAATTTGGCCCCGAATACAAAAATCTAGTTTTGGATCAAGAAAATCAAGAATTTGGTCGCGAAGACAAAAATCTAGTTTTGGATCAAAAAAATCAAGAATTTGGTCTCGAATACAAAAATCTAGTTTTGGATCAAGAAAATCAAGAATTTGGTCGCGAAGACAAAAATCTAGTTTTGGATCAAAAAAATCAAGAATTTGGCCGCGAAGACAAAAATCTAGTTTTGGATCAAGAAAATCAAGAAGTGTGTCGCGAATACAAAAAACATGTTTTGGATTAAGAAAATCAAGAATTTGTTCGCGAAGACAAAAATCTAGTTTTGGATCAAGAAAATCAAGAAGTGTGTCGCGAATACAAAAAACATGTTTTGGATCAAGAAAATCAAGAATTTGGTCGCGAAGACAAAAATCTAGTTTTGGATCAAGAAAATGAAGAAGTGTGTCGCGAATACAAAAAACAAGTTTGGGATCAAAAAAATCAAGGATTTCGTCCTGAATTCAAAAAACTAGTTTTGGATCAAGAAAATCAAGAATTTGGTCCCGAATACAAATATCTAGTTTTGGATCAAGAAAATAAAGAATTTGGTCGCGAAGACAAAATTTTAGTTTTGGATCAAAAAAATTAAGAAGTGTGTCGCGAATACAAAAAACATGTTTTGGATCAAGAAAATCAAGAATTTGGTCCCGAATTCAAAAAACTTGTTTTGGATCAAGAAAATCAAGAACTGGGTCCCGAATGCAAAAAACTAGTTTTGGATCACGAAAATTAAGAATTTGGTCGCGAATACAAAAATCTAGTTTTGGATCAAGAAAATCAAGAATATGGTCGCGAATACAAAAATCTAGTTGTGGATCAAGAAAATCAAGAATTTGGTCGCGAAAACAAAAAACAAGTTTTGGATCAAAAAAATCAAGAATTTGGTCGCGAATACAAAAATCTAGTTTTGGATCAAAAAAATCAAGAATTTGGTCCCGAATACAAAAATCTAGTTTTGGATCAAGAAAATCAAGAATTTGGCCCCGAATACAAAAATCTAGTTTTGGATCAAGAAAATCAAGAATTTGGTCGCGAAGACAAAAATCTAGTTTTGGATCAAAAAAATCAAGAATTTGGTCCCGAATACAAAAATCTAGTATTGGATCAAGAAAATCAAGAATTTGGTCGCGAAGACAAAAATCTAGTTTTGGATCAAGAAAATCAAGAATTTGGCCCCGAATACAAAAATCTAGTTGTGGATCAAGAAAATCAAGAATTTGGTCGCGAAAACAAAAAACAAGTTTTGGATCAAAAAAATCAAGAATTTGGTCGCGAATACAAAAATCTAGTTTTGGATCAAAAAAATCAAGAATTTGGTCCCGAATACAAAAATCTAGTTTTGGATCAAGAAAATCAAGAATTTGGCCCCGAATACAAAAATCTAGTTTTGGATCAAGAAAATCAAGAATTTGGTCGCGAAGACAAAAATCTAGTTTTGGATCAAAAAAATCAAGAATTTGGCCCCGAATACAAAAATCTAGTTTTGGATCAAGAAAATCAAGAATTTGGTCCCGAATACAAAAATCTAGTTGGGGATCAAGAAAAATCAAGAATTTGGTCGCGAAGACAAAAATCTAGTTGTGGATCAAGAAAATCAAGAATTTGGTCGCGAAAACAAAAATCTAGTTCGGAATCAAGAAAATCAAGAATTTGGTCGCAAATACAAAAAACAAGTTTTGGATCAAGAAAATCAAGAATTTGGTCGCGAATACAAAAAACAAGTTTTGGATCAAGAAAATCAAGAATTTGGTCGCGAAGACAAAAATCTAGTTGTGGATCAAGAAAATCAAGAATTTGGTCGCGAAAACAAAAATCTAGTTCGGAATCAACACAATCAAGAATTTGGTCGCAAATACAAAAATCTAGTTTTGGATCAAGAAAATCAAGAAGCGTGTCGCGAATACAAAAAACAAGTTTTGGATCAAGAAAATCAAGAATTTGGTCGCGAATACAAAAAACATGTTTGGGATCAAAAAAATCAAGAATTTGGTCCCGAATTCAAAAAACTAGTTTTGGATCAAGAAAATCAAGAATTTGGTCCCGAATACAAAAATCTAGATTTGGATCCAGAAAATCAAGAATTTGGTCCCGAATACAAAAAACTAGTTTTGGATCAAGAAAATCAAGAATTTGGTCGAGAAGACAAAAATCTAGTTTTGGATCAAGAAAATCAAGAGCTGGGTCCCGAATACAAAAATCTAGTTTTGGATCAAGAAAATCAAGAATTTGGTCGCGAAGACAAAAATCTTGTTTTGGATCAAGAAAATCAAGAAGTGTATCGCGAATACAAAAAACAAGTTTGGGATCAAAAAAATCAAGAATTTGGTCCCGAATTCAAAAAACTAGTTTTGGATCAAGAAAATCAAGAATTTGGTCCCGAATACAAAAATCTAGTTTTGGATCAAGAAAATCAAGAATTTGGTCGCGAATACAAAAATCTAGTTTTGGATCAAAAAAATCAAGAATTTGGTCGCGAAGACAAAAATCTAGTTTTGGATCAAGAAATCAAGAAGTGTGTCGCGAATACAAAAAACAAGTTTGGGATCAAAAAAATCAAGAATTTGGTCCCGAATTCAAAAAACTAGTTTTGGATCAAGAAAATCAAGAATTTGGTCCCGAATACAAAAATCTAGTTTTGGATCAAGAAAATCAAGAATTTGGTCGCGAATACAAAAATCTAGTTTTGGATCAAAAAAATCAAGAATTTGGTCGCGAATACAAAAATCTAGTTTTGGATCAAGAAATCAAGAAGTGTGTCGCGAATACAAAAAACAAGTTTTGGATCAAAAAAATCAAGAATTTGGCCCCGAATACAAAAATCTAGTTTTGGATCAAGAAAATCAAGAATTTGGTCGCGAAGACAAAAATCTAGTTTTGGATCAAAAAAATCAAGAATTTGGTCCCGAATACAAAAATCTAGTTGTGGATCAAGAAAATCAAGAATTTGGTCGCGAAAACAAAAAACAAGTTTTGGATCAAGAAAATCAAGAGCTGGGTCACGAATACAAAAATCTAGTTTTGGATCAAGAAAATCAAGAATTTGGTCACGAAAACAAAAATCTAGTTTTGGATCAAAAAAATCAAGAATTTGGTCCCGAATACAAAAATCTAGTTTTGGATCAAGAAAATCAAGAATTTGGTCGCGAAGACAAAAATCTAGTTTTGGATCAAAAAAATCAAGAATTTGGCCCCGAATACAAAAATCTAGTTTTGGATCAAGAAAATCAAGAATTTGGCCCCGAATACAAAAATCTAGTTTTGGATCAAGAAAATCAAGAATTTGGTCGCGAATACAAAAATCTAGTTTTGGATCAAGAAAATCAACAATTTGGTCGCGAAGACAAAAATCTAGTTTTGGATCAAAAAAATCAAGAATTTGGTCCCGAATACAAAAATCTAGTTTTGGATCAAGAAAATCAAGAATTTGGTCGCGAAGACAAAAATCTAGTTTTGGATCAAAAAAATCAAGAATTTGGTCGCGAAGACAAAAATCTAGTTTTGGATCAAGAAAATCAAGAAGTGTGTCGCGAATACAAAAAACATGTTGTGGATCAAGAAAATCAAGAATTTGTTCGCGAAAACAAAAATCTTGTTTTGGATCAAGATAATCAAGAATTTGGTCGCGAATATAAAAATCTAGTTTTGCATCATGAAAATCAAGAATTTGGTCGCGAATACAAAAAACTAGTTTTGGATCAAGAAAATCATGAACTGGGTCGCGAATACAAATATCTAGTTTTGGATCAAGAAAATTAAGAAGTGTGTCGCGAATACAAAAAACAAGTTTTGGATCAAGAAAATCAAGAAGTGTGTCGCGAATACAAAAAACAAGGTTTGGATCAAGAAAATCAAGAATTTGGTCGCAAATACCAAAATCTTGTTTTGGATCAAGAAAATCAAGAATTTGGTCGCGAATACAAAAATCTTGTTTTGGATCAAGATAATCAAGAATTTGGTCGCGAATATAAAAATCTAGTTTTGCATCATGAAAATCAAGAATTTGGTCGCGAATACAAAAAACTAGTTTTGGATCAAGAAAATCATGAACTGGGTCCTGAATACAAATATCTAGTTTTGGATCAAGAAAATCAAGAAGTGTGTCGCGAATACAAAAAACAAGTTTTGGATCAATAAAATCAAGAACTGGGTCCCGAATACAAAAATCTAGTTTTGGATCAAGATAATCAAGAATTTGGTCGCGAATACAAAAATCTAGTTTTGGATCAAGAAAATCAAGAAGTGTGTTGCGAATACAAAAAACAAGTTTTGGATCAAGAAAATCAAGAAGTGTGTCGCGAATACAAAAAACAAGCTTTGGATTAAGAAAATCAAGAATTTGGTCGCGAATACAAAAATCTTGTTTTGGATCAAGAAAATTAAGAATTTGGTCGCGAATTCAAAAATCTTGTTTTGGATCAAGATAATCAAGAATTTGGTCGCGAATACAAAAATCTTGTTTTGGATCAAGAAAATAACTAGTTTTGGATCAATAAAATCAAAAACTGGGTCTCGAATACAAAAAACTAGTTTTGGATCAAGAAAATCAAGAATTTGGTCGCGAATACAAAAATCTCGTTTTGCATCAAGAAAATCAAGAATTTGGTCGCGAATACAAAAATCTTGTTTTGGATCAAGATAATCAAGAATTTGGTCGCGAATACAAAAATCTTGTTTTGGATCAAGAAAATCAAGAATTTGGTCCCGAATACAAAAATCTTGTTTTGGATCAAGAAAATAACTAGTTCTGGATCAAGAAAATCATGAACTGGGTCCCGAATACAAATATCTAGTTTTGGATCAAGAAAATCAAGAAGTGTGTCGCGAATACAAAAAACAAGTTTTGGATCAATAAAATCAAGAACTGGGTCCCGAATACAAAAATCTAGTTTTGGATCAAGATAATCAAGAATTTGGTCGCGAATACAAAAATCTAGTTTTGGATCAAGAAAATCAAGAATTGTGTCGCGAATACAAAAAACAAGTTTTGGATCAAGAAAATCAAGAAGTGTGTCGCGAATACAAAAAATAAGGTTTGGATCAAGAAAATCAAGAATTTGGTCGCGAATACAAAAATCTTGTTTTGGATCAAGAAAATCAAGAATTTGGTCGCGAATACAAAAATCTAGTTTTGGATCAAGAAAATCAAGAAGTGTGTCGCGTATACAAAAAACAAGTTTTGGATCAAGAAAATCAAGAAATGTGTCGCGAATACAAAAAACAAGGTTTGGATCAAGAAAATCAAGAATTTGGTCGCGAATACAAAAATCTTGTTTTGGATCAAGAAAATCAAGAATTTGGTCGCGAATACAAAAATCTTGTTTTGGATCAAGATAATCAAGAATTTGGTCGCGAATATAAAAATCTAGTTTTGCATCATGAAAATCAAGAATTTGGTCGCGAATACAAAAAACTAGTTTTGGATCAAGAAAATCATGAACTGGGTCGCGAATACAAATATCTAGTTTTGGATCAAGAAAATCAAGAAGTGTGTCGCGAATACAAAAAACAAGTTTTGGATCAAGAAAATCAAGAAGTGTGTCGCGAATACAAAAAACAAGGTTTGGATCAAGAAAATCAAGAATTTGGTCGCGAATACATAAATCTTGTTTTGGATCAAGAAAATCAAGAATTTGGTCGCGAATACAAAAATCTTGTTTTGGATCAAGATAATCAAGAATTTGGTCGCGAATACAAAAATCTTGTTTTGGACCAAGAAAATCAAGAAGTGTGTCGCGAATACAAAAAACAAGTTTTGGATCAAAAAAATCAAGAATTTGGCCCCGAATACAAAAATCTAGTTTTGGATCAAGAAAATCAAGAATTTGGTCGCGAAGACAAAAATCTAGTTTTGGATCAAAAAAATCAAGAATTTGGTCCCGAATACAAAAATCTAGTTGTGGATCAAGAAAATCAAGAATTTGGTCGCGAAAACAAAAAACAAGTTTTGGATCAAGAAAATCAAGAGCTGGGTCCCGAATACAAAAATCTAGTTTTGGATCAAGAAAATCAAGAATTTGGTCGCGAAGACAAAAATCTAGTTTTGGATCAAAAAAATCAAGAATTTGGTCCCGAATACAAAAATCTAGTTTTGGATCAAGAAAATCAAGAATTTGGTCGCGAAGACAAAAATCTAGTTTTGGATCAAAAAAATCAAGAATTTGGCCCCGAATACAAAAATCTAGTTTTGGATCAAGAAAATCAAGAATTTGGCCCCGAATACAAAAATCTAGTTTGGGATCAAGAAAATCAAGAATTTGGTCGCGAATACAAAAATCTAGTTTTGGATCAAGAAAATCAACAATTTGGTCGCGAAGACAAAAATCTAGTTTTGGATCAAAAAAATCAAGAATTTGGTCCCGAATACAAAAATCTAGTTTTGGATCAAGAAAATCAAGAATTTGGTCGCGAAGACAAAAATCTAGTTTTGGATCAAAAAAATCAAGAATTTGGTCGCGAAGACAAAAATCTAGTTTTGGATCAAGAAAATCAAGAAGTGTGTCGCGAATACAAAAAACATGTTGTGGATCAAGAAAATCAAGAATTTGTTCGCGAAAACAAAAATCTTGTTTTGGATCAAGATAATCAAGAATTTGGTCGCGAATATAAAAATCTAGTTTTGCATCATGAAAATCAAGAATTTGGTCGCGAATACAAAAAACTAGTTTTGGATCAAGAAAATCAAGAAATGTGTCGCGAATACAAAAAACAAGTTTTGGATCAAGAAAATCAAGAAGTGTGTCGCGAATACAAAAAATAAGGTTTGGATCAAGAAAATCAAGAATTTGGTCGCGAATACAAAAATCTTGTTTTGGATCAAGAAAATCAAGAATTTGGTCGCGAATACAAAAATCTAGTTTTGGATCAAGAAAATCAAGAAGTGTGTCGCGTATACAAAAAACAAGTTTTGGATCAAGAAAATCAAGAAATGTGTCGCGAATACAAAAAACAAGGTTTGGATCAAGAAAATCAAGAATTTGGTCGCGAATACAAAAATCTTGTTTTGGATCAAGAAAATCAAGAATTTGGTCGCGAATACAAAAATCTTGTTTTGGATCAAGATAATCAAGAATTTGGTCGCGAATATAAAAATCTAGTTTTGCATCATGAAAATCAAGAATTTGGTCGCGAATACAAAAAACTAGTTTTGGATCAAGAAAATCATGAACTGGGTCGCGAATACAAATATCTAGTTTTGGATCAAGAAAATCAAGAAGTGTGTCGCGAATACAAAAAACAAGTTTTGGATCAAGAAAATCAAGAAGTGTGTCGCGAATACAAAAAACAAGGTTTGGATCAAGAAAATCAAGAATTTGGTCGCGAATACATAAATCTTGTTTTGGATCAAGAAAATCAAGAATTTGGTCGCGAATACAAAAATCTTGTTTTGGATCAAGATAATCAAGAATTTGGTCGCGAATACAAAAATCTTGTTTTGGACCAAGAAAATCAAGAAGTGTGTCGCGAATACAAAAAACAAGTTTTGGATCAAAAAAATCAAGAATTTGGCCCCGAATACAAAAATCTAGTTTTGGATCAAGAAAATCAAGAATTTGGTCGCGAAGACAAAAATCTAGTTTTGGATCAAAAAAATCAAGAATTTGGTCCCGAATACAAAAATCTAGTTGTGGATCAAGAAAATCAAGAATTTGGTCGCGAAAACAAAAAACAAGTTTTGGATCAAGAAAATCAAGAGCTGGGTCCCGAATACAAAAATCTAGTTTTGGATCAAGAAAATCAAGAATTTGGTCGCGAAGACAAAAATCTAGTTTTGGATCAAAAAAATCAAGAATTTGGTCCCGAATACAAAAATCTAGTTTTGGATCAAGAAAATCAAGAATTTGGTCGCGAAGACAAAAATCTAGTTTTGGATCAAAAAAATCAAGAATTTGGCCCCGAATACAAAAATCTAGTTTTGGATCAAGAAAATCAAGAATTTGGCCCCGAATACAAAAATCTAGTTTGGGATCAAGAAAATCAAGAATTTGGTCGCGAATACAAAAATCTAGTTTTGGATCAAGAAAATCAACAATTTGGTCGCGAAGACAAAAATCTAGTTTTGGATCAAAAAAATCAAGAATTTGGTCCCGAATACAAAAATCTAGTTTTGGATCAAGAAAATCAAGAATTTGGTCGCGAAGACAAAAATCTAGTTTTGGATCAAAAAAATCAAGAATTTGGTCGCGAAGACAAAAATCTAGTTTTGGATCAAGAAAATCAAGAAGTGTGTCGCGAATACAAAAAACATGTTGTGGATCAAGAAAATCAAGAATTTGTTCGCGAAAACAAAAATCTTGTTTTGGATCAAGATAATCAAGAATTTGGTCGCGAATATAAAAATCTAGTTTTGCATCATGAAAATCAAGAATTTGGTCGCGAATACAAAAAACTAGTTTTGGATCAAGAAAATCATGAACTGGGTCGCGAATACAAATATCTAGTTTTGGATCAAGAAAATTAAGAAGTGTGTCGCGAATACAAAAAACAAGTTTTGGATCAAGAAAATCAAGAAGTGTGTCGCGAATACAAAAAACAAGGTTTGGATCAAGAAAATCAAGAATTTGGTCGCAAATACCAAAATCTTGTTTTGGATCAAGAAAATCAAGAATTTGGTCGCGAATACAAAAATCTTGTTTTGGATCAAGATAATCAAGAATTTGGTCGCGAATATAAAAATCTAGTTTTGCATCATGAAAATCAAGAATTTGGTCGCGAATACAAAAAACTAGTTTTGGATCAAGAAAATCATGAACTGGGTCCTGAATACAAATATCTAGTTTTGGATCAAGAAAATCAAGAAGTGTGTCGCGAATACAAAAAACAAGTTTTGGATCAATAAAATCAAGAACTGGGTCCCGAATACAAAAATCTAGTTTTGGATCAAGATAATCAAGAATTTGGTCGCGAATACAAAAATCTAGTTTTGGATCAAGAAAATCAAGAAGTGTGTTGCGAATACAAAAAACAAGTTTTGGATCAAGAAAATCAAGAAGTGTGTCGCGAATACAAAAAACTAGTTTTGGATCAATAAAATCAAAAACTGGGTCTCGAATACAAAAAACTAGTTTTGGATCAAGAAAATCAAGAATTTGGTCGCGAATACAAAAATCTCGTTTTGGATCAAGATAATCAAGAATTTGGTCGCGAATACAAAAATCTTGTTTTGGATCAAGAAAATAACTAGTTTTGGATCAAAAAAATCAAGAATTTGGTCCCGAATACAAAAATCTAGTTTTGGATCAAGAAAATCAAGAATTTGGTCGCGAATACAAAAATCTCGTTTTGCATCAAGAAAATCAAGAATTTGGTCGCGAATACAAAAATCTTGTTTTGGATCAAGATAATCAAGAATTTGGTCGCGAATACAAAAATCTTGTTTTGGATCAAGAAAATCAAGAATTTGGTCCCGAATACAAAAATCTTGTTTTGGATCAAGAAAATAACTAGTTCTGGATCAAGAAAATCATGAACTGGGTCCCGAATACAAATATCTAGTTTTGGATCAAGAAAATCAAGAAGTGTGTCGCGAATACAAAAAACAAGTTTTGGATCAATAAAATCAAGAACTGGGTCCCGAATACAAAAATCTAGTTTTGGATCAAGATAATTAAGAATTTGGTCGCGAATACAAAAATCTAGTTTTGGATCAAGAAAATCAAGAATTGTGTCGCGAATACAAAAAACAAGTTTTGGATCAAGAAAATCAAGAAGTGTGTCGCGAATACAAAAAATAAGGTTTGGATCAAGAAAATCAAGAATTTGGTCGCGAATACAAAAATCTTGTTTTGGATCAAGAAAATCAAGAATTTGGTCGCGAATACAAAAATCTAGTTTTGGATCAAGAAAATCAAGAAGTGTGTCGCGTATACAAAAAACAAGTTTTGGATCAAGAAAATCAAGAAATGTGTCGCGAATACAAAAAACAAGGTTTGGATCAAGAAAATCAAGAATTTGGTCGCGAATACAAAAATCTTGTTTTGGATCAAGAAAATCAAGAATTTGGTCGCGAATACAAAAATCTTGTTTTGGATCAAGATAATCAAGAATTTGGTCGCGAATATAAAAATCTAGTTTTGCATCATGAAAATCAAGAATTTGGTCGCGAATACAAAAAACTAGTTTTGGATCAAGAAAATCATGAACTGGGTCGCGAATACAAATATCTAGTTTTGGATCAAGAAAATCAAGAAGTGTGTCGCGAATACAAAAAACAAGTTTTGGATCAAGAAAATCAAGAAGTGTGTCGCGAATACAAAAAACAAGGTTTGGATCAAGAAAATCAAGAATTTGGTCGCGAATACATAAATCTTGTTTTGGATCAAGAAAATCAAGAATTTGGTCGCGAATACAAAAATCTTGTTTTGGATCAAGATAATCAAGAATTTGGTCGCGAATACAAAAATCTTGTTTTGGACCAAGAAAATCAAGAAGTGTGTCGCGAATACAAAAAACAAGTTTTGGATCAAAAAAATCAAGAATTTGGCCCCGAATACAAAAATCTAGTTTTGGATCAAGAAAATCAAGAATTTGGTCGCGAAGACAAAAATCTAGTTTTGGATCAAAAAAATCAAGAATTTGGTCCCGAATACAAAAATCTAGTTGTGGATCAAGAAAATCAAGAATTTGGTCGCGAAAACAAAAAACAAGTTTTGGATCAAGAAAATCAAGAGCTGGGTCCCGAATACAAAAATCTAGTTTTGGATCAAGAAAATCAAGAATTTGGTCGCGAAGACAAAAATCTAGTTTTGGATCAAAAAAATCAAGAATTTGGTCCCGAATACAAAAATCTAGTTTTGGATCAAGAAAATCAAGAATTTGGTCGCGAAGACAAAAATCTAGTTTTGGATCAAAAAAATCAAGAATTTGGCCCCGAATACAAAAATCTAGTTTTGGATCAAGAAAATCAAGAATTTGGCCCCGAATACAAAAATCTAGTTTGGGATCAAGAAAATCAAGAATTTGGTCGCGAATACAAAAATCTAGTTTTGGATCAAGAAAATCAACAATTTGGTCGCGAAGACAAAAATCTAGTTTTGGATCAAAAAAATCAAGAATTTGGTCCCGAATACAAAAATCTAGTTTTGGATCAAGAAAATCAAGAATTTGGTCGCGAAGACAAAAATCTAGTTTTGGATCAAGAAAATCAAGAAGTGTGTCGCGAATACAAAAAACATGTTGTGGATCAAGAAAATCAAGAATTTGTTCGCGAAAACAAAAATCTTGTTTTGGATCAAGATAATCAAGAATTTGGTCGCGAATATAAAAATCTAGTTTTGCATCATGAAAATCAAGAATTTGGTCGCGAATACAAAAAACTAGTTTTGGATCAAGAAAATCATGAACTTGGTCGCGAATACAAATATCTAGTTTTGGATCAAGGAAATTAAGAAGTGTGTCGCGAATACAAAAAACAAGTTTTGGATCAAGAAAATCAAGAAGTGTGTCGCGAATACAAAAAACAAGGTTTGGATCAAGAAAATCAAGAATTTGGTCGCAAATACCAAAATCTTGTTTTGGATCAAGAAAATCAAGAATTTGGTCGCGAATACAAAAATCTTGTTTTGGATCAAGATAATCAAGAATTTGGTCGCGAATATAAAAATCTAGTTTTGCATCATGAAAATCAAGAATTTGGTCGCGAATACAAAAAACTAGTTTTGGATCAAGAAAATCATGAACTGGGTCCCGAATACAAATATCTAGTTTTGGATCAAGAAAATCAAGAAGTGTGTCGCGAATACAAAAAACAAGTTTTGGATCAATAAAATCAAGAACTGGGTCCCGAATACAAAAATCTAGTTTTGGATCAAGATAATCAAGAATTTGGTCGCGAATACAAAAATCTAGTTTTGGATCAAGAAAATCAAGAAGTGTGTGGCGAATACAAAAAACAAGTTTTGGATCAAGAAAATCAAGAAGTGTGTCGCGAATACAAAAAACAAGCTTTGGATTAAGAAAATCAAGAATTTGGTCTGAATACAAAAATCTTGTTTTGGATCAAGAAAATCAAGAATTTGGTCGCGAATTCAAAAATCTTGTTTTGGATCAAGATAATCAAGAATTTGGTCGCGAATACAAAAATCTTGTTTTGGATCAAGAAAATAACTAGTTTTGGATCAATAAAATCAAAAACTGGGTCTCGAATACAAAAAACTAGTTTTGGATCAAGAAAATCAAGAATTTGGTCGCGAATACAAAAATCTTGTTTTGGATCAAGATAATCAAGAATTTGGTCGCGAATACAAAAATCTTGTTTTGGATCAAGAAAATCAAGAATTTGGTCCCGAATACAAAAATCTTGTTTTGGATCAAGAAAATAACTAGTTCTGGATCAAGAAAATCATGAACTGGGTCCCGAATACAAATATCTAGTTTTGGATCAAGAAAATCAAGAAGTGTGTCGCGAATACAAAAAACATGTTTTGGATCAATAAAATCAAGAACTGGGTCCCGAATACAAAAATCTAGTTTTGGATCAAGATAATCAAGAATTTGGTCGCGAATACAAAAATCTAGTTTTGGATCAAGAAAATCAAGAATTGTGTCGCGAATACAAAAAACAAGTTTTGGATCAAGAAAATCAAGAAGTGTGTCGCGAATACAAAAAATAAGGTTTGGATCAAGAAAATCAAGAATTTGGTCGCGAATACAAAAAAATCTTGTTTTGGATCAAGAAAATCAAGAATTTGGTCGCGAATTCAAAAATCTAGTTTTGGATCAAGAAAATCAAGAAGTGTGTCGCGTATACAAAAAACAAGTTTTGGATCAAGAAAATCAAGAAATGTGTCGCGAATACAAAAAACAAGGTTTGGATCAAGAAAATCAAGAATTTGGTCGCGAATACAAAAATCTTGTTTTGGATCAAGAAAATCAAGAATATGGTCGCGAATACAAAAATCTTGTTTTGGATCAAGATAATCAAGAATTTGGTCGCGAATATAAAAATCTAGTTTTGCATCATGAAAATCAAGAATTTGGTCGCGAATACAAAAAACTAGTTTTGGATCAAGAAAATCATGAACTGGGTCGCGAATACAAATATCTAGTTTTGGATCAAGAAAATCAAGAAGTGTGTCGCGAATACAAAAAACAAGTTTTGGATCAAGAAAATCAAAAAGTGTGTCGCGAATACAAAAAACAAGGTTTGGATCAAGAAAATCAAGAATTTGGTCGCGAATACATAAATCTTGTTTTGGATCAAGAAAATCAAGAATTTGGTCGCGAATACAAAAATCTTGTTTTGGATCAAGATAATCAAGAATTTGGTCGCGAATACAAAAATCTTGTTTTGGATCAAGAAAATCAAGAATTTGGTCGCGAATACAAAAATCTTGTTTTGGATCAAGAAAATAACTAGTTTTGGATCAATAAAATCAAAAACTGGGTCTCGAATACAAAAAACTAGTTTTGGATCAAGAAAATCAAGAATTTGGTCGCGAATACAAAAATCTAGTTTTGCATCAAGAAAATCAAGAATTTGGTCGCGAATACGAAAATCTAGTTTTGCATCAAGAAAATCAAGAATTTGGTCGCGAATACAAAAATCTTGTTTTGGATCAAGATAATCAAGAATTTGGTCGCGAATACAAAAATCTTGTTTTGGATCAAGAAAATCAAGAATTTGGTCCTGAATACAAAAATCTTGTTGTGGATCAAGAAAATAACTAGTTTTTGATCAAGAAAATCATGAACTGGGTCCCGAATACAAATATCTAGTTTTGGATCAAGAAAATCAAGAAGTGTGTCGCGAATACAAAAAACAAGTTTTGGATCAATAAAATCAAGAACTGGGTCCCGAATACAAAAATCTAGTTTTGGATCAAGATAATCAAGAATTTGGTCGCGAATACAAAAATCTAGTTTTGGATCAAGAAAATCAAGAAGTGTGTCGCGAATACAAAAAACAAGCTTTGGATTAAGAAAATCAAGAATTTGGTCGCGAATACAAAAATCTTGTTTTGGATCAAGAAAATCAAGAATTTGGTCGCGAATTCAAAAATCTTGTTTTGGATCAAGATAATCAAGAATTTGGTCGCGAATACAAAAATCTAGTTTTGCATCATGAAAATTAAGAATTTGGTCGCAAGTACAAAAAACTAGTTTTGGATCAAGAAAATCATGAACTGGGTCGCGAAAACAAATATCTAGTTTTGGATCAAGAAAATCAAGAAGTGTGTCGCGAATACAAAAAACAAGGTTTGGATCAAGAAAATCAAGAAGTGTGTCGCGAATAAAAAAATCTTGTTTTGGATCAAGAAAGTCAAGAATTTGGTCCCGAATACAAAAATCTTGTTTTGGATCAAGAAAATAACTAGTTTTGGATAAAGAAAATCATGAACTGGGTCCCGAATACAAATATCTAGTTTTGGATCAAGAAATCAAGAAGTGTGTCGCGAATACAAAAAACAAGTTTTGGATCAAGAAAATCAAGAAGTGTGTCGCGAATACAAAAAAACAAGGTTTGGATCAAGAAAATCAAGAATTTGGTCGCGAATACAAATATCTTGTTTTGGATCAAGAAAATCAAGAATTTGGTCGCGAATACCAAAATCTTGTTTTGGATCAAGAAAATCAAGAATTTGGTCGCGAATACAAAAATCGTGTTTTGGATCAAGAAAATAACTAGTTTTGGATCAATAAAATCAAAAACTGGGTCTCGAATACAAAAAACTAGTTTTGGATCAAGAAAATCAAGAATTTGGTCGCGATTAGAAAAATCTACTTTTGGATCAAGAAAATCAATAATTAGGTTGCGAATACAAAACTCTAGTTTTGGATCAAGAAAATGAAGAATTTGGTCCCGAATAAAAAAATCTAGTTTTGCATCATGAAAATCAAGAATTTGGTAGCGAATACAAAAAACTAGTTTTGGATCAAGAAAATCATGAATTGGGTCGCGAATACAAAAATCTAGTTTTGGATCAAGAAAATCAAGAAGTGTGTCGCGAATACAAAAAACAAGTTTTGGATCAATAAAATCAAGAACTGGGTCCCGAATACAAAAATCTAGTTTTGGATCAAGATAATCAAGAATTTGGTCGCGAATACAAAAATCTAGTTTTGGATCAAGAAAATCAAGAATTTGGTCGCGAATACAAAAATCTAGTTTTGGATCAAGAAAATCAAGAAATGTGTCGCGAATACAAAAAACAAGTTTTGGATCAAGAAAATCAAGAAGTGTGTCGCGAATACAAAAAACAAGGTTTGGATCAAGAAAATGAAGAAGTGTGTTGCGAATACAAAAAACATGGTTTGGATCAAGAAAATCAAGAAGTGTGTCGCGACTACAAAAATCTTGTTTTGGATCAAGAAAATCAAGAATTTGGTCCCGAATACAAAAATCTTGTTTTGGATCAAGAAAATAACTAGTTTTGGATCAAGAAAATAATGAACTGGGTCGCGAATACAAATATCTAGTTTTGGATCAAGAAAATCAAGAAGTGTGTCGCGAATACAAAAAACATGTTTTGGATCAAGAAAATCAAGAAGTGTGTCGCGAATACAAAAAACAAGGTTTGGATCAAGAAAATCAAGAATTTGGTCGCGAATACAAAAATCTTGTTTTGGATCAAGAAAATCAAGAATTTGGTCGCGAATACAAAAATCTTGTTTTGGATCAAGATAATTAAGAATTTGGTCGCGAATACAAAAATCTAGTTTTGCATCATGAAAATCAAGAATTTGGTCGCGAATACAAAAAACTAGTTTTGGATCAAGAAAATCATGAACTGGGTCGCGAATACAAATATCTAGTTTTGGATCAAGAAAAATCAAGAAGTGTGTCGCGAATACAAAAAACAAGTTTTGGATCAATAAAATCAAGAACTGGGTCCCGAATACAAAAATCTAGTTTTGGATCAAGATAATCAAGAATTTGGTCGCGAATACAAAAATCTAGTTTTGGATCAAGAAAATCAAGAAGTGTGTCGTGAATACAAAAAACAAGTTTTGGATCAAGAAAATCAAGAAGTGTGTCGCGAATACAAAAAACAAGGTTTGGATCAAGAAAATCAAGAATTTGGTCGCGAATACAAAAATCTTGTTTTGGATCAAGAAAATCAAGAATTTGGTCGCGAATTCAAAAATCTTGTTTTGGATCAAGATAATCAAGAATTTGGTCGCGAATACAAAAATCTAGTTTTGCATAATGAAAATCAAGAATTTGGTCGCGAATACAAAAAACTAGTTTTGGATCAAGAAAATCATGAACTGGGTCGCGAACACAAATATCTAGTTTTGGATCAAGAAAATCTAGAAGTGTGTCGCGAATACAAAAAACAAGTTTTGGATCAAGAAAATCAAGAAGTGTGTCGCGAATACAAAAAACAAGGTTTGGATCAAGAAAATGAAGAAGTGTGTCGCGAATACAAAAAACAAGGTTTGGATCAAGAAAATCAAGAACTGTGTCGCGACTACAAAAATCTTGTTTTGGATCAAGAAAATCAAGAATTTGGTCCCGAATACAAAAATCTTGTTTTGGATCAAGAAAATAACTAGTTTTGGATCAAGAAAATAATGAACTGGGTCGCGAATACAAATATCTAGTTTTGGATCAAGAAAATCAAGAAGTGTGTCGCGAATACAAAAAACATGTTTTGGATCAAGAAAATCAAGAAGTGTGTCGCGAATACAAAAAACAAGGTTTGGATCAAGAAAATCAAGAATTTGGTCGCGAATACAAATATCTTGTTTTGGATCAAGAAAATCAAGAATTTGGTCGCGAATACAAAAATCTTGTTTTGGATCAAGATAATTAAGAATTTGGTCGCGAATACAAAAATCTAGTTTTGCATCATGAAAATCAAGAATTTGGTCGCGAATACAAAAAACTAGTTTTGGATCAAGAAAATCATGAACTGGGTCGCGAATACAAATATCTAGTTTTGGATCAAGAAAAATCAAGAAGTGTGTCGCGAATACAAAAAACAAGTTTTGGATCAATAAAATCAAGAACTGGGTCCCGAATACAAAAATCTAGTTTTGGATCAAGATAATCAAGAATTTGGTCGCGAATACAAAAATCTAGTTTTGGATCAAGAAAATCAAGAAGTGTGTCGCGAATACAAAAAACATGTTTTGGATCAAGAAAATCAAGAAGTGTGTCGCGAATACAAAAAACAAGGTTTGGATCAAGAAAATCAAGAATTTGGTCGCGAATACAAAAATCTTGTTTTGGATCAAGAAAATCAAGAATTTGGTCGCGAATACAAAAATCTTGTTTTGGATCAAGATAATTAAGAATTTGGTCGCGAATACAAAAATCTAGTTTTGCATCATGAAAATCAAGAATTTGGTCGCGAATACAAAAAACTAGTTTTGGATCAAGAAAATCATGAACTGGGTCGCGAATACAAATATCTAGTTTTGGATCAAGAAAAATCAAGAAGTGTGTCGCGAATACAAAAAACAAGTTTTGGATCAATAAAATCAAGAACTGGGTCCCGAATACAAAAATCTAGTTTTGGATCAAGATAATCAAGAATTTGGTCGCGAATACAAAAATCTAGTTTTGGATCAAGAAAATCAAGAAGTGTGTCGCGAATACAAAAAACAAGTTTTGGATCAAGAAAATCAAGAAGTGTGTCGCGAATACAAAAAACAAGGTTTGGATCAAGAAAATCAAGAATTTGGTCGCGAATACAAAAATCTTGTTTTGGATCAAGAAAATCAAGAATTTGGTCGCGAATTCAAAAATCTTGTTTTGGATCAAGATAATCAAGAATTTGGTCGCGAATACAAAAATCTAGTTTTGCATAATGAAAATCAAGAATTTGGTCGCGAATACAAAAAACTAGTTTTGGATCAAGAAAATCATGAACTGGGTCGCGAACACAAATATCTAGTTTTGGATCAAGAAAATCTAGAAGTGTGTCGCGAATACAAAAAACAAGTTTTGGATCAAGAAAATCAAGAAGTGTGTCGCGAATACAAAAAACAAGGTTTGGATCAAGAAAATGAAGAAGTGTGTCGCGAATACAAAAAACAAGGTTTGGATCAAGAAAATCAAGAACTGTGTCGCGACTACAAAAATCTTGTTTTGGATCAAGAAAATCAAGAATTTGGTCCCGAATACAAAAATCTTGTTTTGGATCAAGAAAATAACTAGTTTTGGATCAAGAAAATAATGAACTGGGTCGCGAATACAAATATCTAGTTTTGGATCAAGAAAATCAAGAAGTGTGTCGCGAATACAAAAAACATGTTTTGGATCAAGAAAATCAAGAAGTGTGTCGCGAATACAAAAAACAAGGTTTGGATCAAGAAAATCAAGAATTTGGTCGCGAATACAAATATCTTGTTTTGGATCAAGAAAATCAAGAATTTGGTCGCGAATACAAAAATCTTGTTTTGGATCAAGATAATTAAGAATTTGGTCGCGAATACAAAAATCTAGTTTTGCATCATGAAAATCAAGAATTTGGTCGCGAATACAAAAAACTAGTTTTGGATCAAGAAAATCATGAACTGGGTCGCGAATACAAATATCTAGTTTTGGATCAAGAAAAATCAAGAAGTGTGTCGCGAATACAAAAAACAAGTTTTGGATCAATAAAATCAAGAACTGGGTCCCGAATACAAAAATCTAGTTTTGGATCAAGATAATCAAGAATTTGGTCGCGAATACAAAAATCTAGTTTTGGATCAAGAAAATCAAGAAGTGTGTCGCGAATACAAAAAACAAGTTTTGGATCAAGAAAATCAAGAAGTGTGTCGCGAATACAAAAAACAAGGTTTGGATCAAGAAAATCAAGAATTTGGTCGCGAATACAAAAATCTTGTTTTGGATCAAGAAAATCAAGAATTTGGTCGCGAATTCAAAAATCTTGTTTTGGATCAAGATAATCAAGAATTTGGTCGCGAATACAAAAATCTAGTTTTGCATCATGAAAATCAAGAATTTGGTCGCGAATACAAAAAACTAGTTTTGGATCAAGAAAATCATGAACTGGGTCGCGAACACAAATATCTAGTTTTGGATCAAGAAAATCTAGAAGTGTGTCGCGAATACAAAAAACAAGTTTTGGATCAAGAAAATCAAGAAGTGTGTCGCGAATACAAAAAACAAGGTTTGGATCAAGAAAATGAAGAAGTGTGTCGCGAATACAAAAAACAAGGTTTGGATCAAGAAAATCAAGAACTGTGTCGCGACTACAAAAATCTTGTTTTGGATCAAGAAAATCAAGAATTTGGTCCCGAATACAAAAATCTTGTTTTGGATCAAGAAAATAACTAGTTTTGGATCAAGAAAATAATGAACTGGGTCGCGAATACAAATATCTAGTTTTGGATCAAGAAAATCAAGAAGTGTGTCGCGAATACAAAAAACATGTTTTGGATCAAGAAAATCAAGAAGTGTGTCGCGAATACAAAAAACAAGGTTTGGATCAAGAAAATCAAGAATTTGGTCGCGAATACAAAAATCTTGTTTTGGATCAAGAAAATCAAGAATTTGGTCGCGAATACAAAAATCTTGTTTTGGATCAAGATAATTAAGAATTTGGTCGCGAATTCAAAAATCTTGTTTTGGATCAAGATAATCAAGAATTTGGTCGCGAATACAAAAATCTAGTTTTGCATCATGAAAATCAAGAATTTGGTCGCGAATACAAAAAACTAGTTTTGGATCAAGAAAATCATGAACTGGGTCGCGAACACAAATATCTAGTTTTGGATCAAGAAAATCAAGAAGTGTGTCGCGAATACAAAAAACAAGTTTTGGATCAAGAAAATCAAGAAGTGTGTCGCGAATACAAGAAACAAGGTTTGGATCAAAAAAATCAAGAATTTGGTCGCGAATACAAAAATCTTGTTTTGGATCAAGAAAATCAAGAATTTGGTCGCGAATACAAAAATCTTGTTTTGGATCAAGAAAATCAAGAAGTGTGTCGCGTATACAAAAAACAATTTTTGGATCAAGAAAATCAAGAAGTGTGTCGCGAATACAAAAGACAAGGTTTGGATCAAGAAAATCAAGAATTTGGTCGCGAATACAAAAATCTTGTTTTGGATCAAGAAAATCAAGAATTTGGCCGCGAATACAAAAATCTTGTTTTGGATCAAGATAATCAAGAATTTGGTCGCGAATACAAAAATCTAGTTTTGGATCAAGAAAATCAAGAATTTGGTCGCGAATACAAAAATCTAGTTTTGGATCAAGAAAATCAAGAAGTGTGTCGCGAATACAAAAAACAAGTTTTGGATCAAGAAAATCAAGAAGTGTGTCGCGAATACGAAAAACAAGGTTTGGATCATGAAAATCAAGAATTTGGTCGCGAATACAAAAATCTTGTTTTGGATCAAGAAAATCAAGAATTTGGCCCCGAATACAAAAATCTTGTTTTGGATCAAGATAATGAAGAATTTGGTCGCGAATACAAAAATCTAATTTTGGATCAAGAAAATCAATAATTTGGTCGCGAATACAAAAATCTAGTTTTGGATCAAGAAAATGAAGAATTTGGTCCCGAATAAAAAAATCTAGTTTTGCATAATGAAAATCAAGAATTTGGTCGCGAATACAAAAAACTAGTTTTGGATCAAGAAAATCAAGAAGTGTGTCGCGAATACAAAAAACAAGTTTTGGATCAATAAAATCAAGAACTGGGTCCCGAATACAAAAAACTTATTTTGGATCAAGAAAATCAAGAATTTGGTCGCGAATACAAAAATCTTGTTTTGGATCAAGATAATCAAGAATTTGGTCGCGAATACAAAAATCTTGTTTTGGATCAAGATAATCAAGAATTTGGTCGCGAATAAAAAAATCTAGTTTTGCATCAAGAAAATCAAGAATTTGGTCGCGAATACAAAAAACTAGTTTTGGATCAAGAAAATCAAGAACAGGGTCGCGAATACAAAAATCTAGTTTTGGATCAAGAAAATCAAGAAATGTGTCGCGAATACAAAAAACAAGTTTTGGATCAAGAAAATCAAAAATTTGGTCGCGAATACAAAAAACTAGTTTTGGATCAAGAAAATCAAGAACTGGGTCGCGAATACAAAAATCTAGTTTTGGATCAAGATAATCAAGAATTTGGTCGCGAATACAAAAATCTAGTTTTGCATCATGAAAATCAAGAATTTGGTCGCGAATACAAAAAACTAGTTTTGGATCAAGAAAATAATGAACTGGGTCGCGAACACAAATATCTAGTTTTGGATCAAGAAAATCTAGAAGTGTGTCGCGAATACAAAAAACAAGTTTTGGATCAAGAAAATCAAGAAAACTAGATTTGGATCAAGAAAATGAAGAAGTGTGTCGCGAATACAAAAAACAAGGTTTGGATCAAGAAAATCAAGAACTGTGTCGCGACTACAAAAATCTTGTTTTGGATCAAGAAAATCAAGAATTTGGTCCCGAATACAAAAATCTTGTTTTGGATCAAGAAAAATAACTAGTTTTGGATCAAGAAAATAATGAACTGGGTCGCGAATACAAATATCTAGTTTTGGATCAAGAAAATCAAGAAGTGTGTCGCGAATACAAAAAACATGTTTTGGATCAAGAAAATCAAGAAGTGTGTCGCGAATACAAAAAACAAGGTTTGGATCAAGAAAATCAAGAATTTGGTCGCGAATACAAAAATCTTGTTTTGGATCAAGAAAATCAAGAATTTGGTCGCGAATACAAAAATCATGTTTTGGATCAAGAAAATAACTAGTTTTGGATCAATAAAATCAAAAACTGGGTCCCGAATACAAAAAACTAGTTTTGGATCAAGAAAATCAAGAATTTGGTCGCGAATACAAAAATCTAGTTTTGCATCAAGAAAATCAAAAATTTGGTCGCGAATACAAAAATCATGCTTTGGATCAAGAAAATCAAGAAGTGCTTCGCGAATACAAAAAACTAGTTTTGGATTAAAAAAATCAAGAATTTGGTCGCGAATACAAAAATCGAATTTTGGATCAAGAAAATCAATAATTTGGTTGCGAATACAAAAATCTAGTTTTGGATCAAGAAAATAAAGAATTTGGTCCCGAATAAAAAAATCTAATTTTGCATCATGAAAATCAAAAATTTGGTCGCGAATACAAAAAACTAGTTTTGGATCAAGAAAATCAAGAAGTGTGTCGCGAATACAAAAAACAAGTTTTGGATCAATAAAATCAAGAACCGGGTCCCGAATACAAAAATCTAGTTTTGGATCAAGAAAATCAAGATTTGGTCCCGAATACAAAAATCTTGTTTTGGATCAAGAAAATCAAGAATTTGGTCGCGAATACAAAAATCTTGTTTTGGGTCAAGAAAATCAAGAAGTGTGTCGCGAATACAAAAAACAAGTTTTGGATCAAGAAAATCAAGAAGTGTGTCGCGAATAAAAAAAACAAGGTTTGGATCAAGAAAATCAAGAATTTGGTCGCGAATACAAAAATCTTGTTTTGGATCAAGAAAATCAAGAATTTGGCCGCGAATACAAAAATCTTGTTTTGGATCAAGATAATCAAGAATTTGGTCGCAAATACAAAAATCTAGTTTTGGATCAAGAAAATCAAGAATTTGGTCGCGAATACAAAAATCTAGTTTTGGATCAAGAAAATCAAGAAGTGTGTCGCGAATACAAAAAACAAGTTTTGGATCAAGAAAATCAAGAAGTGTGTCGCGAATACAAAAAACAAGGTTTGGATCAAGAAAATCAAGAATTTGGTCGCGAATACAAAAATCTTGTTTTGGATCAAGAAAATCAAGAATTTGGCCCCGAATACAAACATCTTGTTTTGGATCAAGATAATGAAGAATTTGGTCGCGAATACAAAAATCTAATTTTGGATCAAGAAAATCAATAATTTGGTCGCGAATACAAAAATCTAGTTTTGGATCAAGAAAATGAAGAATTTGGTCCCGAATAAAAAAATCTAGTTTTGCATAATGAAAATCAAGAATTTGGTCGCGAATACAAAAAACTAGTTTTGGATCAAGAAAATCAAGAAGTGTGTCGCGAATACAAAAAACAAGTTTTGGATCAATAAAATCAAGAACTGGGTCCCGAATACAAAAAACTTATTTTGGATAAAGGAAATCAAGAATTTGGTCGCGAATACAAAAATCTTGTTTTGGATCAAGATAATCAAGAATTTGGTCGCGAATACAAAAATCTTGTTTTGGATCAAGATAATCAAGAATTTGGTCGCGAATAAAAAAATCTAGTTTTGCATCAAGAAAATCAAGAATTTGGTCGCGAATACAAAAAACTAGTTTTGGATCAAGAAAATCAAGAACAGGGTCGCGAATACAAAAATATAGTTTTGGATCAAGAAAATCAAGAAATGTGTCGCGAATACAAAAAACAAGTTTTGGATCAAGAAAATCAAAAATTTGGTCGCGAATACAAAAAACTAGTTTTGGATCAAGAAAATCAAGAACTGGGTCGCGAATACAAAAATCTAGTTTTGGATCAAGAAAATCAAGAAGTGTGTCGCGAATACAAAAAACAAGTTTTGGATCAAGAAAATCAAGAATTTGGTCGCGAATACAAAAATCTAGTTTTGCATCATGAAAATCAAGAATTTGGTCGCGAATACAAAAAACTAGTTTTGGATCAAGAAAATCATGAACTGGGTCGCGAATACAAAAATCTAGTTTTGGATCAAGAAAATCAAGAAGTGCGTCGCGAATACAAAAAACAAGTTTTGGATCAATAAAATCAAGAACTGGGTCCCGAATACAAAAATCTAGTTTTGGATCAAGAAAATCAAGATTTGGTCGCGAATACAAAAATCTTGTTTTGGATCAAGAAAATTAAGAATTTGGTCGCGAATACAAAGACATTGTTTTGGATCAAGAAAATAACTAGTTTTGGATCAAGAAATCAAGAAGTGTGTCGCGAATACAAAAAACAAGTTTTGGATCAAGAAAATCAAGAAGTGTGTCGCGAATACAAAAAACAAGGTTTGGATCAAGAAAATCAAGAATTTGGTCGCGAATACAAAAATCATGCTTTGGATCAAGAAAATCAAGAATTTTGTCGCGAATATAAAAATCTAGTTTTGCATCAAGAAAATCAAGAATTTGGTCGCGAATACAAAAATCAAGTTTTGGATCAAGAAAATCAAGAATTTGGTCTCTAATACAAAAATCTAGTTTTTGATCAAGAAAATCAAGAATTTGGCCGCGAATACAAAAATCTTGTTTTGGATCAAGATAATCAAGAATTTGGTCGCGAATACAAAAATCTAATTTTGGATCAAGAAAATCAATAATTTGGTTGCGAATACAAAAATCTAGTTTTGGATCAAGAAAATGAAGAATTTGGTCCCGAATAAAAAAATCTAGTTTTGCATCATGAAAATCAAGAATTTGGTCGCGAATACAAAAAACTAGTTTTGGATCAAGAAAATCAAGAAGTGTGTCGCGAATACAAAAAACAAGTTTTGGATCAATAAAATCAAGAACTGGGTCCCGAATACAAAAATCTAGTTTTGGATCAAGAAAATCAATATTTGGTCGCGAAGCCAAAATCTTGTTTTGGATCAAGAAAATCAAGAATTTGGTCGCGAATACAAAAATCTAGTTTTGGATCAAGATAATCAAGAATTTGGTCGCGAATACAAAAATCTAGTTTTGGATCAAGAAAATCAGGAAGTGTGTCGCGAATACAAAAAATAAGGTTTGGATCAAGAAAATCAAGAAGTGTGTCGCGAATACAAAAAACAAGTTTGGGATCAAGAAAATCAAGAAGTGTGTCGCGAATACAAAAAACAAGGTTTGGATCAAGAAAATCAAGAATTTGGTCGCGAATACAAAAATCTTGTTTTGGATCAAGAAAATCAAGAATTTGGTCGCGAATACAAAAATCTTGTTTTGGATCAAGATAATCAAGAATTTGGTCGCGAATACAATAATCTAGTTTTGCATCATGAAAATCAAGAATTTGGTCGCGAATACAAAAAACTAGTTTTGGATCAAGAAAATCAATAATTTGGTTGCGAATACAAAAATCTAGTTTTGGATCAAGAAAATGAAGAATTTGGTCCCGAATAAAAAAATCTAGTTTTGCATCATGAAAATCAAGAATTTGGTCGCGAATACAAAAAACTAGTTTTGGATCAAGAAAATCAAGAAGTGTGTCGCGAATACAAAAAAAAGTTTTGGATCAAGAAAATCAAGAAGTGTGTCGCGAATACAAAAAACAAGGTTTGGATCAAGAAAATCAAGAATTTGGTCGCGAATACAAAAATCTTGTTTTGGATCAAGAAAATCATGAATTGGGTCGCGAATACAAAAATCTAGTTTTGGATCAAGAAAATCAAGAAGTGCGTCGCGAATACAAAAAACAAGTTTTGGATCAATAAAATCAAGAACTGGGTCCCGAATACAAAAATCTAGTTTTGGATCAAGAAAATCAAGATTTGGTCGCGAATACAAAAATCTTGTTTTGGATCAAGAAAATCAAGAATTTGGTCGCGAATACAAAGATCTTGTTTTGGATCAAGAAAATAACTAGTTTTGGATCATGAAAATCAAGAAGTGTGTCGCGAATACAAAAAACTAGTTTTAGATCAAGAAAATCAAGAAGTGTGTCGCGAATACAAAAAACAAGTTTTGGATCAAGATAATCAAGAATTTGGTCGCGAATAAAAAAATCTAGTTTTGCATCAAGAAAATCAAGAATTTGGTCGCGAATACAAAAAACTAGTTTTGGATCAAGAAAATCAAGAACAGGGTCGCGAATACAAAAATCTAGTTTTGGATCAAGAAAATCAAGAAGTGTGTCGCGAATACAAAAAACAAGTTTTGGATCAAGAAAATCAAAAATTTGGTCGCGAATACAAAAAACTAGTTTTGGATCAAGAAAATCAAGAACTGGGTCGCGAATACAAAAATCTAGTTTTGGATCAAGAAAATCAAGAAGTGGGTCGCGAATACAAAAAACAAGTTTTGGATCAAGAAAATCAAGAATTTGGTCGCGAATACAAAAATCTAGTTTTGGATCAAGATAATCAAGAATTTGGTCGCGAATACAAAAATCTAGTTTTGGATCAAGAAAATCAGGAAGTGTGTCGCAAATACAAAAAATAAGGTTTGGATCAAGAAAATCAAGAAGTGTGTCGCGAATACAAAAAACAAGTTTTGGATCAAGAAAATCAAGAAGTGTGTCGCGAATACAAAAAACAAGGTTTGGATCAAGAAAATCAAGAATTTGGTCGCGAATACAAAAATCTTGTTTTGGATCAAGAAAATCAAGAATTTGGTCGCGAATACAAAAATCTTGTTTTGGATCAAGATAATCAAGAATTTGGTCGCGAATACAAAAATCTAGATTTGCATCATGAAAATCAAGAATTTGGTCGCGAATACAAAAAACTAGTTTTGGATCAAGAAAATCAATAATTTGGTTGCGAATACAAAAATCTAGTTTTGGATCAAGAAAATGAAGAATTTGGTCCCGAATAAAAAAATCTAGTTTTGCATCATGAAAATCAAGAATTTGGTCGCGAATACAAAAAACTAGTTTTGGATCAAGAAAATCAAGAAGTGTGTCGCGAATACAAAAAAAAGTTTTGGATCAAGAAAATCAAGAAGTGTGTCGCGAATACAAAAAACAAGGTTTGGATCAAGAAAATCAAGAATTTGGTCGCGAATACAAAAATCTTGTTTTGGATCAAGAAAATCAAGAATTTGGTCGCGAATACAAAAATCTTGTTTTGGATCAAGATAATCAAGAATTTGGTCGCGAATACAATAATCTAGTTTTGCATCATGAAAATCAAGAATTTGGTCGCGAATACAAAATACTAGTTTTGGATCAAGAAAATCATGAACTGGGTCGCGAATACAAAAATCTAGTTTTGGATCAAGAAAATCAAGAAGTGCGTCGCGAATACAAAAAACAAGTTTTGGATCAATAAAATCAAGAACTGGGTCCCGAATACAAAAATCTAGTTTTGGATCAAGAAAATCAAGAATTTGGTCGCGAATACAAAGATCTTGTTTTGGATCAAGAAAATAACTAGTTTTGGATCAAGAAAATCAAGAAGTGTGTCGCGAATACAAAAAACTAATTTTGGATCAAGAAAATCAAAAAGTGTGTCGCGAATACAAAAAACAAGTTTTGGATCAAGATAATCAAGAATTTGGTCGCGAATAAAAAAATCTAGTTTTGCATCAAGAAAATCAAGAATTTGGTCGCGAATACAAAGATCTTGTTTTGGATCAAGAAAATAACTAGTTTTGGATCAAGAAAATCAAGAAGTGTGTCGCGAATACAAAAAACTAGTTTTGGATCAAGAAAATCAAGAAGTGTGTCGCGAATACAAAAAACAACGTTTGGATCAAGAAAATCAAGAACTGGGTCGCGAATACAAAAAACTAGTTTTGGATAAAGAAAATCAAGAACAGGGTCGCGAATACAAAAATCTAGTTTTGGATCAAGAAAATCAAGAAGTGCGTCGCGAATACAAAAAACAAGTTTGGGATCAAGAAAATCAAGAAGTGTGTCGCGAATACAAAAAACAAGGTTTGGATCAAGAAAATCAAGAATTTGGTCGCGAATACAAAAATCTTGTTTTGGATCAAGAAAATCAAGAATTTGGTCGCGAATACAAAAATCTTGTTTTGGATCAAGATAATCAAGAATTTGGTCGCGAATACAATAATCTAGTTTTGCATCATGAAAATCAAGAATTTGGTCGCGAGTACAAAATACTAGTTTTGGATCAAGAAAATCATGAACTGGGTCGCGAATACAAAAATCTAGTTTTGGATCAAGAAAATCAAGAAGTGCGTCGCGAATACAAAAAACAAGTTTTGGATCAATAAAATCAAGAACTGGGTCCCGAATACAAAAATCTAGTTTTGGATCAAGAAAATCAAGATTTGGTCGCGAATACAAAAATCTTGTTTTGGATCAAGAAAATCAAGAATTTGGTCGCGAATACAAAGATCTTGTTTTGGATCAAGAAAATAACTAGTTTTGGATCAAGAAAATCAAGAAGTGTGTCGCGAATACAAAAAACAAGTTTTGGATCAAGATAATCAAGAATTTGGTCGCGAATAAAAAAATCTAGTTTTGCATCAAGAAAATCAAGAATTTGGTCGCGAATACAAAAAACTAGTTTTGGATCAAGAAAATCAAGAACAGGGTCGCGAATACAAAAATTTAGTTTTGGATCAAGAAAATCAAGAAGTGTGTCGCGAATACAAAAAACAAGTTTTGGATCAAGAAAATCAAAAATTTGGTCGCGAATACAAAAAACTAGTTTTGGATCAAGAAAATCAAGAACTGGGTCGCGAATACAAAAATCTAGTTTTGGATCAAGAAAATCAAGAAGTGGGTCGCGAATACAAAAAACAAGTTTTGGATCAAGAAAATCAAGAATTTGGTCGCGAATACAAAAATCTAGTTTTGGATCAAGATAATCAAGAATTTGGTCGCGAATACAAAAATCTAGTTTTGGATCAAGAAAATCAGGAAGTGTGTCGCAAATACAAAAAATAAGGTTTGGATCAAGAAAATCAAGAAGTGTGTCGCGAATACAAAAAACAAGTTTTGGATCAAGAAAATCAAGAAGTGTGTCGCGAATACAAAAAACAAGGTTTGGATCAAGAAAATCAAGAATTTGGTCGCGAATACAAAAATCTTGTTTTGGATCAAGAAAATCAAGAATTTGGTCGCGAATACAAAAATCTTGTTTTGGATCAAGATAATCAAGAATTTGGTCGCGAATACAAAAATCTAGTTTTGCATCATGAAAATCAAGAATTTGGTCGCGAATACAAAAAACTAGTTTTGGATCAAGAAAATCAATAATTTGGTTGCGAATAGAAAAATCTAGTTTTGGATCAAGAAAATGAAGAATTTGGTCCCGAATAAAAAAATCTAGTTTTGCATCATGAAAATCAAGAATTTGGTCGCGAATACAAAAAACTAGTTTTGGATCAAGAAAATCAAGAAGTGTGTCGCGAATACAAAAAAAAGTTTTGGATCAAGAAAATCAAGAAGTGTGTCGCGAATACAAAAAACAAGGTTTGGATCAAGAAAATCAAGAATTTGGTCGCGAATACAAAAATCTTGTTTTGGATCAAGAAAATCAACAATTTGGTCGCGAATACAAAAATCTTGTTTTGGATCAAGATAATCAAGAATTTGGTCGCGAATACAATAATCTAGTTTTGCATCATGAAAATCAAGAATTTGGTCGCGAATACAAAATACTAGTTTTGGATCAAGAAAATCATGAACTGGGTCGCGAATACAAAAATCTAGTTTTGGATCAAGAAAATCAAGAAGTGCGTCGCGAATACAAAAAACAAGTTTTGGATCAATAAAATCAAGAACTGGGTCCCGAATACAAAAATCTAGTTTTGGATCAAGAAAATCAAGAATTTGGTCGCGAATACAAAGATCTTGTTTTGGATCAAGAAAATAACTAGTTTTGGATCAAGAAAATCAAGAAGTGTGTCGCGAATACAAAAAACTAATTTTGGATCAAGAAAATCAAGAAGTGTGTCGCGAATACAAAAAACAAGTTTTGGATCAAGATAATCAAGAATTTGGTCGCGAATAAAAAAATCTAGTTTTGCATCAAGAAAATCAAGAATTTGGTCGCGAATACAAAGATCTTGTTTTGGATCAAGAAAATAACTAGTTTTGGATCAAGAAAATCAAGAAGTGTGTCGCGAATACAAAAAACTAGTTTTGGATCAAGAAAATCAAGAAGTGTGTCGCGAATACAAAAAACAAGTTTTGGATCAAGATAATCAAGAATTTGGTCGCGAATAAAAAAATCTAGTTTTGCATCAAGAAAATCAAGAATTTGGTCGCGAATACAAAAAACTAGTTTTGGATCAAGAAAATCAAGAACAGGGTCGCGAATACAAAAATCTAGTTTTGGATCAAGAAAATCAAGAAGTGTGTCGCGAATACAAAAAACAAGTTTTGGATCAAGAAAATCAAAAATTTGGTCGCGAATACAAAAAACTAGTTTTGGATCAAGAAAATCAAGAACTGGGTCGCGAATACAAAAATCTAGTTTTGGATCAAGAAAATCAAGAAGTGGGTCGCGAATACAAAAAACAAGTTTTGGATCAAGAAAATCAAGAATTTGGTCGCGAATACAAAAATCTAGTTTTGGATCAAGATAATCAAGAATTTGGTCGCGAATACAAAAATCTAGTTTTGGATCAAGAAAATCAGGAAGTGTGTCGCAAATACAAAAAATAAGGTTTGGATCAAGAAAATCAAGAAGTGTGTCGCGAATACAAAAAACAAGTTTTGGATCAAGAAAATCAAGAAGTGTGTCGCGAATACAAAAAACAAGGTTTGGATCAAGAAAATCAAGAATTTGGTCGCGAATACAAAAATCTTGTTTTGGATCAAGAAAATCAAGAATTTGGTCGCGAATACAAAAATCTTGTTTTGGATCAAGATAATCAAGAATTTGGTCGCGAATACAAAAATCTAGTTTTGCATCATGAAAATCAAGAATTTGGTCGCGAATACAAAAAACTAGTTTTGGATCAAGAAAATCAATAATTTGGTTGCGAATACAAAAATCTAGTTTTGGATCAAGAAAATGAAGAATTTGGTCCCGAATAAAAAAATCTAGTTTTGCATCATGAAAATCAAGAATTTGGTCGCGAATACAAAAAACTAGTTTTGGATCAAGAAAATCAAGAAGTGTGTCGCGAATACAAAAAACAAGTTTTGGATCAAGAAAATCAAGAAGTGTGTCGCGAATACAAAAAACAAGGTTTGGATCAAGAAAATCAAGAATTTGGTCGCGAATACAAAAATCTTGTTTTGGATCAAGAAAATCAAGAATTTGGTCGCGAATACAAAAATCTTGTTTTGGATCAAGATAATCAAGAATTTGGTCGCGAATACAATAATCTAGTTTTGCATCATGAAAATCAAGAATTTGGTCGCGAATACAAAATACTAGTTTTGGATCAAGAAAATCATGAACTGGGTCGCGAATACAAAAATCTAGTTTTGGATCAAGAAAATCAAGAAGTGCGTCGCGAATACAAAAAACAAGTTTTGGATCAATAAAATCAAGAACTGGGTCCCGAATACAAAAATCTAGTTTTGGATCAAGAAAATCAAGAATTTGGTCGTGAATACAAAGATCTTGTTTTGGATCAAGAAAATAACTAGTTTTGGATCAAGAAAATCAAGAAGTGTGTCGCGAATACAAAAAACTAGTTTTGGATCAAGAAAATCAAGAAGTGTGTCGCGAATACAAAAAACAAGTGTTGGATCAAGATAATCAAGAATTTGGTCGCGAATAAAAAAATCTAGTTTTGCATCAAGAAAATCAAGAATTTGGTCGCAAATACAAAGATCTTGTTTTGGATCAAGAAAATAACTAGTTTTGGATCATGAAAATCAAGAAGTGTGTCGCGAATACAAAAAACTAGTTTTGGATCAAGAAAATCAAGAAGTGTGTCGCGAATACAAAAAACAAGTTTTGGATCAAGATAATCAAGAATTTGGTCGCGAATAAAAAAATCTAGTTTTGCATCAAGAAAATCAAGAATTTGGTCGCGAATACAAAAAACTAGTTTTGGATCAAGAAAATCAAGAACAGGGTCGCGAATACAAAAATCTAGTTTTGGATCAAGAAAATCAAGAAGTGTGTCGCGAATACAAAAAACAAGTTTTGGATCAAGAAAATCAAAAATTTGGTCGCGAATACAAAAAACTAGTTTTGGATCAAGAAAATCAAGAACTGGGTCGCGAATACAAAAATCTAGTTTTGGATCAAGAAAATCAAGAAGTGGGTCGCGAATACAAAAAACAAGTTTTGGATCAAGAAAATCAAGAATTTGGTCGCGAATACAAAAATCTAGTTTTGGATCAAGATAATCAAGAATTTGGTCGCGAATACAAAAATCTAGTTTTGGATCAAGAAAATCAGGAAGTGTGTCGCGAATACAAAAAACAAGTTTTGGATCAAGAAAATCAAGAAGTGTGTCGCGAATACAAAAAACAAGTTTTGGATCAAGAAAATCAAGAAGTGTGTCGCGAATACAAAAAACAAGGTTTGGATCAAGAAAATCAAGAATTTGGTCGCGAATACAAAAATCTTGTTTTGGATCAAGAAAATCAAGAATTTGGTCGCGAATACAAAAATCTTGTTTTGGATCAAGATAATCAAGAATTTGGTCGCGAATACAAAAATCTAGTTTTGCATCATGAAAATCAAGAATTTGGTCGCGAATACAAAAAACTAGTTTTGGATCAAGAAAATCAATAATTTGGTTGCGAATACAAAAATCTAGTTTTGGATCAAGAAAATGAAGAATTTGGTCCCGAATAAAAAAATCTAGTTTTGCATCATGAAAATCAAGAATTTGGTCGCGAATACAAAAAACTAGTTTTGGATCAAGAAAATCAAGAAGTGTGTCGCGAATACAAAAAACAAGTTTTGGATCAAGAAAATCAAGAAGTGTGTCGCGAATACAAAAAACAAGGTTTGGATCAAGAAAATCAAGAATTTGGTCGCGAATACAAAAATCTTGTTTTGGATCAAGAAAATCAAGAATTTGGTCGCGAATACAAAAATCTTGTTTTGGATCAAGATAATCAAGAATTTGGTCGCGAATACAATAATCTAGTTTTGCATCATGAAAATCAAGAATTTGGTCGCGAATACAAAATACTAGTTTTGGATCAAGAAAATCATGAACTGGGTCGCGAATACAAAAATCTAGTTTTGGATCAAGAAAATCAAGAAGTGCGTCGCGAATACAAAAAACAAGTTTTGGATCAATAAAATCAAGAACTGGGTCCCGAATACAAAAATCTAGTTTTGGATCAAGAAAATCAAGAATTTGGTCGCGAATACAAAGATCTTGTTTTGGATCAAGAAAATAACTAGTTTTGGATCAAGAAAATCAAGAAGTGTGTCGCGAATACAAAAAACTAGTTTTGGATCAAGAAAATCAAGAAGTGTGTCGCGAATACAAAAAACAAGTTTTGGATCAAGATAATCAAGAATTTGGTCGCGAATAAAAAAATCTAGTTTTGCATCAAGAAAATCAAGAATTTGGTCGCGAATACAAAGATCTTGTTTTGGATCAAGAAAATAACTAGTTTTGGATCAAGAAAATCAAGAAGTGTGTCGCGAATACAAAAAACTAGTTTTGGATCAAGAAAATCAAGAAGTGTGTCGCGAATACAAAAAACAAGTTTTGGATCAAGATAATCAAGAATTTGGTCGCGAATAAAAAAATCTAGTTTTGCATCAAGAAAATCAAGAATTTGGTCGCGAATACAAAAAACTAGTTTTGGATCAAGAAAATCAAGAACAGGGTCGCGAATACAAAAATCTAGTTTTGGATCAAGAAAATCAAGAAGTGGGTCGCGAATACAAAAAACAAGTTTTGGATCAAGAAAATCAAGAATTTGGTCGCGAATACAAAAATCTAGTTTTGGATCAAGATAATCAAGAATTTGGTCGCGAATACAAAAATCTAGTTTTGGATCAAGAAAATCAGGAAGTGTGTCGCAAATACAAAAAATAAGGTTTGGATCAAGAAAATCAAGAAGTGTGTCGCGAATACAAAAAACAAGTTTTGGATCAAGAAAATCAAGAAGTGTGTCGCGAATACAAAAAACAAGGTTTGGATCAAGAAAATCAAGAATTTGGTCGCGAATACAAAAATCTTGTTTTGGATCAAGAAAATCAAGAATTTGGTCGCGAATACAAAAATCTTGTTTTGGATCAAGATAATCAAGAATTTGGTCGCGAATACAAAAATCTAGTTTTGCATCATGAAAATCAAGAATTTGGTCGCGAATACAAAAAACTAGTTTTGGATCAAGAAAATCAATAATTTGGTTGCGAATACAAAAATCTAGTTTTGGATCAAGAAAATGAAGAATTTGGTCCCGAATAAAAAAATCTAGTTTTGCATCATGAAAATCAAGAATTTGGTCGCGAATACAAAAAACTAGTTTTGGATCAAGAAAATCAAGAAATGTGTCGCGAATACAAAAAACAAGTTTTGGATCAAGAAAATCAAGAAGTGTGTCGCGAATACAAAAAACAAGGTTTGGATCAAGAAAATCAAGAATTTGGTCGCGAATACAAAAATCTTGTTTTGGATCAAGAAAATCAAGAATTTGGTCGCGAATACAAAAATCTTGTTTTGGATCAAGATAATCAAGAATTTGGTCGCGAATACAATAATCTAGTTTTGCATCATGAAAATCAAGAATTTGGTCGCGAATACAAAATACTAGTTTTGGATCAAGAAAATCATGAACTGGGTCGCGAATACAAAAATCTAGTTTTGGATCAAGAAAATCAAGAAGTGCGTCGCGAATACAAAAAACAAGTTTTGGATCAATAAAATCAAGAACTGGGTCCCGAATACAAAAATCTAGTTTTGGATCAAGAAAATCAAGAATTTGGTCGCGAATACAAAGATCTTGTTTTGGATCAAGAAAATAACTAGTTTTGGATCAAGAAAATCAAGAAGTGTGTCGCGAATACAAAAAACTAGTTTTGGATCAAGAAAATCAAGAAGTGTGTCGCGAATACAAAAAACAAGTGTTGGATCAAGATAATCAAGAATTTGGTCGCGAATAAAAAAATCTAGTTTTGCATCAAGAAAATCAAGAATTTGGTCGCGAATACAAAGATCTTGTTTTGGATCAAGAAAATAACTAGTTTTGGATCAAGAAAATCAAGAAGTGTGTCGCGAATACAAAAAACTAGTTTTGGATCAAGAAAATCAAGAAGTGTGTCGCGAATACAAAAAACAAGTTTTGGATCAAGATAATCAAGAATTTGGTCGCGAATAAAAAAATCTAGTTTTGCATCAAGAAAATCAAGAATTTGGTCGCGAATACAAAAAACTAGTTTTGGATCAAGAAAATCAAGAACAGGGTCGCGAATACAAAAATCTAGTTTTGGATCAAGAAAATCAAGAAGTGTGTCGCGAATACAAAAAACAAGTTTTGGATCAAGAAAATCAAAAATTTGGTCGCGAATACAAAAAACTAGTTTTGGATCAAGAAAATCAAGAACTGGGTCGCGAATACAAAAATCTAGTTTTGGATCAAGAAAATCAAGAAGTGGGTCGCGAATACAAAAAACAAGTTTTGGATCAAGAAAATCAAGAATTTGGTCGCGAATACAAAAATCTAGTTTTGGATCAAGATAATCAAGAATTTGGTCGCGAATACAAAAATCTAGTTTTGGATCAAGAAAATCAGGAAGTGTGTCGCAAATACAAAAAATAAGGTTTGGATCAAGAAAATCAAGAAGTGTGTCGCGAATACAAAAAACAAGTTTTGGATCAAGAAAATCAAGAAGTGTGTCGCGAATACAAAAAACAAGGTTTGGATCAAGAAAATCAAGAATTTGGTCGCGAATACAAAAATCTTGTTTTGGATCAAGAAAATCAAGAATTTGGTCGCGAATACAAAAATCTTGTTTTGGATCAAGATAATCAAGAATTTGGTCGCGAATACAAAAATCTAGTTTTGCATCATGAAAATCAAGAATTTGGTCGCGAATACAAAAAACTAGTTTTGGATCAAGAAAATCAAGAATTTGGTCGCGAATACAAAAATCTTGTTTTGGATCAAGATAATCAAGAATTTGGTCGCGAATACAAAAATCTAGTTTTGCATCATGAAAATCAAGAATTTGGTCGCGAATACAAAAAACTAGTTTTGGATCAAGAAAATCAATAATTTGGTTGCGAATACAAAAATCTAGTTTTGGATCAAGAAAATGAAGAATTTGGTCCCGAATAAAAAAATCTAGTTTTGCATCATGAAAATCAAGAATTTGGTCGCGAATACAAAAAACTAGTTTTGGATCAAGAAAATCAAGAAGTGTGTCGCGAATACAAAAAACAAGTTTTGGATCAAGAAAATCAAGAAGTGTGTCGCGAATACAAAAAACAAGGTTTGGATCAAGAAAATCAAGAATTTGGTCGCGAATACAAAAATCTTGTTTTGGATCAAGAAAATCAAGAATTTGGTCGCGAATACAAAAATCTTGTTTTGGATCAAGATAATCAAGAATTTGGTCGCGAATACAATAATCTAGTTTTGCATCATGAAAATCAAGAATTTGGTCGCGAATACAAAATACTAGTTTTGGATCAAGAAAATCATGAACTGGGTCGCGAATACAAAAATCTAGTTTTGGATCAAGAAAATCAAGAAGTGCGTCGCGAATACAAAAAACAAGTTTTGGATCAATAAAATCAAGAACTGGGTCCCGAATACAAAAATCTAGTTTTGGATCAAGAAAATCAAGAATTTGGTCGCGAATACAAAGATCTTGTTTTGGATCAAGAAAATAACTAGTTTTGGATCAAGAAAATCAAGAAGTGTGTCGCGAATACAAAAAACTAGTTTTGGATCAAGAAAATCAAGAAGTGTGTCGCGAATACAAAAAACAAGTTTTGGATCAAGATAATCAAGAATTTGGTCGCGAATAAAAAAATCTAGTTTTGCATCAAGAAAATCAAGAATTTGGTCGCGAATACAAAGATCTTGTTTTGGATCAAGAAAATAACTAGTTTTGGATCAAGAAAATCAAGAAGTGTGTCGCGAATACAAAAAACTAGTTTTGGATCAAGAAAATCAAGAAGTGTGTCGCGAATACAAAAAACAAGTTTTGGATCAAGATAATCAAGAATTTGGTCGCGAATAAAAAAATCTAGTTTTGCATCAAGAAAATCAAGAATTTGGTCGCGAATACAAAAAACTAGTTTTGGATCAAGAAAATCAAGAACAGGGTCGCGAATACAAAAATCTAGTTTTGGATCAAGAAAATCAAGAAGTGTGTCGCGAATACAAAAAACAAGTTTTGGATCAAGAAAATCAAAAATTTGGTCGCGAATACAAAAAACTAGTTTTGGATCAAGAAAATCAAGAACTGGGTCGCGAATACAAAAATCTAGTTTTGGATCAAGAAAATCAAGAAGTGGGTCGCGAATACAAAAAACAAGTTTTGGATCAAGAAAATCAAGAATTTGGTCGCGAATACAAAAATCTAGTTTTGGATCAAGATAATCAAGAATTTGGTCGCGAATACAAAAATCTAGTTTTGGATCAAGAAAATCAGGAAGTGTGTCGCAAATACAAAAAATAAGGTTTGGATCAAGAAAATCAAGAAGTGTGTCGCGAATACAAAAAACAAGTTTTGGATCAAGAAAATCAAGAAGTGTGTCGCGAATACAAAAAACAAGGTTTGGATCAAGAAAATCAAGAATTTGGTCGCGAATACAAAAATCTTGTTTTGGATCAAAAAAATCAAGAATTTGGTCGCGAATACAAAAATCTTGTTTTGGATCAAGATAATCAAGAATTTGGTCGCGAATACAAAAATCTAGTTTTGCATCATGAAAATCAAGAATTTGGTCGCGAATACAAAAAACTAGTTTTGGATCAAGAAAATCAATAATTTGGTTGCGAATACAAAAATCTAGTTTTGGATCAAGAAAATGAAGAATTTGGTCCCGAATAAAAAAATCTAGTTTTGCATCATGAAAATCAAGAATTTGGTCGCGAATACAAAAAACTAGTTTTGGATCAAGAAAATCAAGAAGTGTGTCGCGAATACAAAAAACAAGTTTTGGATCAAGAAAATCAAGAAGTGTGTCGCGAATACAAAAAACAAGGTTTGGATCAAGAAAATCAAGAATTTGATCGCGAATACAAAAATCTTGTTTTGGATCAAGAAAATCAAGAATTTGGTCGCGAATACAAAGATCTTGTTTTGGATCAAGAAAATAACTAGTTTTGGATCAAGAAAATCAAGAAGTGTGTCGCGAATACAAAAAACTAGTTTTGGATCAAGAAAATCAAGAAGTGTGTCGCGAATACAAAAAACAAGTTTTGGATCAAGATAATCAAGAATTTGGTCGCGAATAAAAAAATCTAGTTTTGCATCAAGAAAATCAAGAATTTGGTCGCGAATACAAAGATCTTGTTTTGGATCAAGAAAATAACTAGTTTTGGATCAAGAAAATCAAGAAGTGTGTCGCGAATACAAAAAACTAGTTTTGGATCAAGAAAATCAAGAAGTGTGTCGCGAATACAAAAAACAAGTTTTGGATCAAGATAATCAAGAATTTGGTCGCGAATAAAAAAATCTAGTTTTGCATCAAGAAAATCAAGAATTTGGTCGCGAATACAAAAAACTAGTTTTGGATCAAGAAAATCAAGAACAGGGTCGCGAATACAAAAATCTAGTTTTGGATCAAGAAAATCAAGAAGTGTGTCGCGAATACAAAAAACAAGTTTTGGATCAAGAAAATCAAAAATTTGGTCGCGAATACAAAAAACTAGTTTTGGATCAAGAAAATCAAGAACTGGGTCGCGAATACAAAAATCTAGTTTTGGATCAAGAAAATCAAGAAGTGGGTCGCGAATACAAAAAACAAGTTTTGGATCAAGAAAATCAAGAATTTGGTCGCGAATACAAAAATCTAGTTTTGGATCAAGATAATCAAGAATTTGGTCGCGAATACAAAAATCTAGTTTTGGATCAAGAAAATCAGGAAGTGTGTCGCAAATACAAAAAATAAGGTTTGGATCAAGAAAATCAAGAAGTGTGTCGCGAATACAAAAAACAAGTTTTGGATCAAGAAAATCAAGAAGTGTGTCGCGAATACAAAAAACAAGGTTTGGATCAAGAAAATCAAGAATTTGGTCGCGAATACAAAAATCTTGTTTTGGATCAAGAAAATCAAGAATTTGGTCGCGAATACAAAAATCTTGTTTTGGATCAAGATAATCAAGAATTTGGTCGCGAATACAAAAATCTAGTTTTGCATCATGAAAATCAAGAATTTGGTCGCGAATACAAAAAACTAGTTTTGGATCAAGAAAATCAATAATTTGGTTGCGAATACAAAAATCTAGTTTTGGATCAAGAAAATGAAGAATTTGGTCCCGAATAAAAAAATCTAGTTTTGCATCATGAAAATCAAGAATTTGGTCGCGAATACAAAAAACTAGTTTTGGATCAAGAAAATCAAGAAGTGTGTCACGAATACAAAAAACAAGTTTTGGATCAAGAAAATCAAGAAGTGTGTCGCGAATACAAAAAACAAGGTTTGGATCAAGAAAATCAAGAATTTGGTCGCGAATACAAAAATCTTGTTTTGGATCAAGAAAATCAAGAATTTGGTCGCGAATACAAAAATCTTGTTTTGGATCAAGATAATCAAGAATTTGGTCGCGAATACAATAATCTAGTTTTGCATCATGAAAATCAAGAATTTGGTCGCGAATACAAAAAACTAGTTTTGGATCAAGAAAATCATGAACTGGGTCGCGAATACAAAAATCTAGTTTTGGATCAAGAAAATCAAGAAGTGCGTCGCGAATACAAAAAACAAGTTTTGGATCAATAAAATCAAGAACTGGGTCCCGAATACAAAAATCTAGTTTTGTATCAAGAAAATCAAGATTTGGTCGCGAATACAAAAATCTTGTTTTGGATCAAGAAAATCAAGAATTTGGTCGCGAATACAAAGATCTTGTTTTGGATCAAGAAAATAACTAGTTTTGGATCAAGAAAATCAAGAAGTGTGTCGCGAATACAAAGATCTTGTTTTGGATCAAGAAAATCAAGAAGTGTGTCGCGAATACAAAAAACAAGTTTTGGATCAAGATAATCAAGAATTTGGTCGCGAATAAAAAAATCTAGTTTTGCATCAAGAAAATCAAGAATTTGGTCGCGAATACAAAAAACTAGTTTTGGATCAAGAAAATCAAGAACAGGGTCGCGAATACAAAAATCTAGTTTTGGATCAAGAAAATCAAGAAGTGTGTCGCGAATACAAAAAACAAGTTTTGGATCAAGAAAATCAAAAATTTGGTCGCGAATACAAAAAACTAGTTTTGGATCAAGAAAATCAAGAACTGGGTCGCGAATACAAAAATCTAGTTTTGGATCAAGAAAATCAAGAAGTGGGTCGCGAATACAAAAAACAATTTTGGATCAAGAAAATCAAGAATTTGGTCGCGAATACAAAAATCTAGTTTTGGATCAAGATAATCAAGAATTTGGTCGCGAATACAAAAATCTAGTTTTGGATCAAGAAAATCAGGAAGTGTGTCGCGAATACAAAAAATAAGGTTTGAATCAAGAAAATAAAGAAGTGTGTCGCGAATACAAAAAACATGTTTTGGATCAAGAAAATCAAGAAGTGTGTCGCGAATACAAAAAAGAAGGTTTGGATCAAGAAAATCAAGAATTTGGTCGCGAATACAAAAATCTTGTTTTGGATCAAGAAAATCAAGAATTTGGTCGCGAATACAAAAATCTTGTTTTGGATCAAGATAATCAAGAATTTGGTCGCGAATACAAAAATCTAGTTTTGCATCATGAAAATCAAGAATTTGGTCGCGAATACAAAAAACTAGTTTTGGATCAAGAAAATCAATAATTTGGTCGCGAATACAAAAAACTAGTTTTGGATCAAGAAAATCAAGAACAGGGTCGCGAATACAAAAATCTAGTTTTGGATCAAGAAAATCAAGAAGTGTGTCGCGAATACAAAAAACAAGTTTTGGATCAAGAAAATCAAAAATTTGGTCGCGAATACAAAAAACTAGTTTTGGATCAAGAAAATCAAGAACTGGGTCGCGAATACAAAAATCTAGTTTTGGATCAAGAAAATCAAGAAGTGGGTCGCGAATACAAAAAACAATTTTGGATCAAGAAAATCAAGAATTTGGTCGCGAATACAAAAATCTAGTTTTGGATCAAGATAATCAAGAATTTGGTCGCGAATACAAAAATCTAGTTTTGGATCAAGAAAATCAGGAAGTGTGTCGCGAATACAAAAAATAAGGTTTGAATCAAGAAAATCAAGAAGTGTGTCGCGAATACAAAAAACAAGTTTTGGATCAAGAAAATCAAGAAGTGTGTCGCGAATACAAAAAACATGGTTTGGATCAAGAAAATCAAGAATTTGGTCGCGAATACAAAAATCTTGTTTTGGATCAAGAAAATCAAGAATTTGGTCGCGAATACAAAAATCTTGTTTTGGATCAAGATAATCAAGAATTTGGTCGCGAATACAATAATCTAGTTTTGCATCATGAAAATCAAGAATTTGGTCGCGAATACAAAATACTAGTTTTGGATCAAGAAAATCATGAACTGGGTCGCGAATACAAAAATCTAGTTTTGGATCAAGAAAATCAAGAAGTGCGTCGCGAATACAAAAAACAAGTTTTGGATCAATAAAATCAAGAACTGGGTCCCGAATACAAAAATCTAGTTTTGGATCAAGAAAATCAAGAATTTGGTCGCGAATACAAAGATCTTGTTTTGGATCAAGAAAATAACTAGTATTGGATCAAGAAAATCAAGAAGTGTGTCGCGAATACAAAAAACTAGTTTTGGATCAAGAAAATCAAGAAGTGTGTCGCGAATACAAAAAACAAGTTTTGGATCAAGAAAATCAAGAAGTGTGTCGCGAATACAAAAAACAAGGTTTGGATCAAGAAAATCAAGAATTTGGTCGCGAATACAAAAATCTTGTTTTGGATCAAGAAAATCAAGAATTTGGTCGCGAATACAAAAATCTTGTTTTGGATCAAGATAATCAAGAATTTGGTCGCGAATACAAAAATCTAGTTTTGCATCATGAAAATCAAGAATTTGGTCGCGAATACAAAAAACTAGTTTTGGATCAAGAAAATCAATAATTTGGTTGCGAATACAAAAATCTAGTTTTGGATCAAGAAAATGAAGAATTTGGTTCCGAATAAAAAAATCTAGTTTTGCATCATGAAAATCAAGAATTTGGTCGCGAATACAAAAAACTAGTTTTGGATCAAGAAAATCAAGAAGTGTGTCGCGAATACAAAAAACAAGTTTTGGATCAAGAAAATCAAGAAGTGTGTCGCGAATACAAAAAACAAGGTTTGGATCAAGAAAATCAAGAATTTGGTCGCGAATACAAAAATCTTGTTTTGGATCAAGAAAATCAAGAATTTGGTCGCGAATACAAAAATCTTGTTTTGGATCAAGATAATCAAGAATTTGGTCGCGAATACAATAATCTAGTTTTGCATCATGAAAATCAAGAATTTGGTCGCGAATACAAAATACTAGTTTTGGATCAAGAAAATCATGAACTGGGTCGCGAATACAAAAATCTAGTTTTGGATCAAGAAAATCAAGAAGTGCGTCGCGAATACAAAAAACAAGTTTTGGATCAATAAAATCAAGAACTGGGTCCCGAATACAAAAATCTAGTTTTGGATCAAGAAAATCAAGAATTTGGTCGCGAATACAAAGATCTTGTTTTGGATCAAGAAAATAACTAGTTTTGGATCAAGAAAATCAAGAAGTGTGTCGCGAATACAAAAAACTAGTTTTGGATCAAGAAAATCAAGAAGTGTGTCGCGAATACAAAAAACAAGTTTTGGATCAAGATAATCAAGAATTTGGTCGCGAATAAAAAAATCTAGTTTTGCATCAAGAAAATCAAGAATTTGGTCGCGAATACAAAAAACTAGTTTTGGATCAAGAAAATCAAGAACAGGGTCGCGAATACAAAAATCTAGTTTTGGATCAAGAAAATCAAGAAGTGTGTCGCGAATACAAAAAACAAGTTTTGGATCAAGAAAATCAAAAATTTGGTCGCGAATACAAAAAACTAGTTTTGGATCAAGAAAATCAAGAACTGGGTCGCGAATACAAAAATCTAGTTTTGGATCAAGAAAATCAAGAAGTGGGTCGCGAATACAAAAAACAAGTTTTGGATCAAGAAAATCAAGAATTTGGTCGCGAATACAAAAATCTAGTTTTGGATCAAGATAATCAAGAATTTGGTCGCGAATACAAAAATCTAGTTTTGGATCAAGAAAATCAGGAAGTGTGTCGCAAATACAAAAAATAAGGTTTGGATCAAGAAAATCAAGAAGTGTGTCGCGAATACAAAAAACAAGTTTTGGATCAAGAAAATCAAGAAGTGTGTCGCGAATACAAAAAACAAGGTTTGGATCAAGAAAATCAAGAATTTGGTCGCGAATACAAAAATCTTGTTTTGGATCAAGAAAATCAAGAATTTGGTCGCGAATACAAAAATCTTGTTTTGGATCAAGATAATCAAGAATTTGGTCGCGAATACAAAAATCTAGTTTTGCATCATGAAAATCAAGAATTTGGTCGCGAATACAAAAAACTAGTTTTGGATCAAGAAAATCAATAATTTGGTTGCGAATACAAAAATCTAGTTTTGGATCAAGAAAATGAAGAATTTGGTCCCGAATAAAAAAATCTAGTTTTGCATCATGAAAATCAAGAATTTGGTCGCGAATACAAAAAACTAGTTTTGGATCAAGAAAATCAAGAAGTGTGTCGCGAATACAAAAAACAAGTTTTGGATCAAGAAAATCAAGAAGTGTGTCGCGAATACAAAAAACAAGGTTTGGATCAAGAAAATCAAGAATTTGGTCGCGAATACAAAAATCTTGTTTTGGATCAAGAAAATCAAGAATTTGGTCGCGAATACAAAAATCTTGTTTTGGATCAAGATAATCAAGAATTTGGTCGCGAATACAATAATCTAGTTTTGCATCATGAAAATCAAGAATTTGGTCGCGAATACAAAATACTAGTTTTGGATCAAGAAAATCATGAACTGGGACGCGAATACAAAAATCTAGTTTTGGATCAAGAAAATCAAGAAGTGCGTCGCGAATACAAAAAACAAGTTTTGGATCAATAAAATCAAGAACTGGGTCCCGAATACAAAAATCTAGTTTTGGATCAAGAAAATCATGATTTGGTCGCGAATACAAAAATCTTGTTTTGGATCAAGAAAATCAAGAATTTGGTCGCGAATACAAAGATCTTGTTTTGGATCAAGAAAATAACTAGTTTTGGATCAAGAAAATCAAGAAGTGTGTCGCGAATACAAAAAACTAGTTTTGGATCAAGAAAATCAAGAAGTGTGTCGCGAATACAAAAAACAAGTTTTGGATCAAGATAATCAAGAATTTGGTCGCGAATAAAAAAATCTAGTTTTGCATCAAGAAAATCAAGAATTTGGTCGCGAATACAAAAAACTAGTTTTGGATCAAGAAAATCAAGAACAGGGTCGCGAATACAAAAATCTAGTTTTGGATCAAGAAAATCAAGAAGTGTGTCGCGAATACAAAAAACAAGTTTTGGATCAAGAAAATCAAAAATTTGGTCGCGAATACAAAAAACTAGTTTTGGATCAAGAAAATCAAGAACTGGGTCGCGAATACAAAAATCTAGTTTTGGATCAAGAAAATCAAGAAGTGGGTCGCGAATACAAAAAACAATTTTGGATCAAGAAAATCAAGAATTTGGTCGCGAATACAAAAATCTAGTTTTGGATCAAGATAATCAAGAATTTGGTCGCGAATACAAAAATCTAGTTTTGGATCAAGAAAATCAGGAAGTGTGTCGCGAATACAAAAAATAAGGTTTGAATCAAGAAAATAAAGAAGTGTGTCGCGAATACAAAAAACAAGTTTTGGATCAAGAAAATCAAGAAGTGTGTCGCGAATACAAAAAAGAAGGTTTGGATCAAGAAAATCAAGAATTTGGTCGCGAATACAAAAATCTTGTTTTGGATCAAGAAAATCAAGAATTTGGTCGCGAATACAAAAATCTTGTTTTGGATCAAGATAATCAAGAATTTGGTCGCGAATACAAAAATCTAGTTTTGCATCATGAAAATCAAGAATTTGGTCGCGAATACAAAAAACTAGTTTTGGATCAAGAAAATCAATAATTTGGTTGCGAATACAAAAATCTAGTTTTGGATCAAGAAAATGAAGAATTTGGTCCCGAATAAAAAAATCTAGTTTTGCATCATGAAAATCAAGAATTTGGTTGCGAATACAAAAAACTAGTTTTGGATCAAGAAAATCAAGAAGTGTGTCGCGAATACAAAAAACAAGTTTTGGATCAATAAAATCAAGAACTGGGTCCCGAATACAAAAATCTAGTTTTGGATCAAGAAAATCAATATTTGGTCGCGAAGCCAAAATCTTGTTTTGGATCAAGAAAATCAAGAATTTGGTCGCGAATACAAAAATCTAGTTTTGGATCAAGATAATCAAGAATTTGGTCGCGAATACAAAAATCTAGTTTTGGATCAAGAAAATCAGGAAGTGTGTCGCGAATACAAAAAATAAGGTTTGGATCAAGAAAATCAAGAAGTGTGTCGCGAATACAAAAAACAAGTTTTGGATCAAGAAAATCAAGAAGTGTGTCGCGAATACAAAAAACAAGGTTTGGATCAAGAAAATCAAGAATTTGGTCGCGAATACAAAAATCTTGTTTTGGATCAAGAAAATCAAGAATTTGGTCGCGAATACAAAAATCTTGTTTTGGATCAAGATAATCAAGAATTTGGTCGCGAATACAATAATCTAGTTTTGCATCATGAAAATCAAGAATTTGGTCGCGAATACAAAAAACTAGTTTTGGATCAAGAAAATCATGAACTCGGTCGCGAATACAAAAATCTAGTTTTGGATCAAGAAAATCAAGAAGTGCGTCGCGAATACAAAAAACAAGTTTTGGATCAATAAAATCAAGAACTGGGTCCCGAATACAAAAATCTAGTTTTGTATCAAGAAAATCAAGATTTGGTCGCGAATACAAAAATCTTGTTTTGGATCAAGAAAATCAAGAATTTGGTCGCGAATACAAAGATCTTGTTTTGGATCAAGAAAATAACTAGTTTTGGATCAAGAAAATGAAGAAGTGTGTCGCGAATACAAAAAACTAGTTTTGGATCAAGAAAATCAAGAAGTGTGTCGCGAATACAAAAAACAAGTTTTGGATCAAGATAATCAAGAATTTGGTCGCGAATAAAAAAATCTAGTTTTGCATCAAGAAAATCAAGAATTTGGTCGCGAATACAAAAAACTAGTTTTGGATCAAGAAAATCAAGAACAGGGTCGCGAATACAAAAATCTAGTTTTGGATCAAGAAAATCAAGAAGTGTGTCGCGAATACAAAAAACAAGTTTTGGATCAAGAAAATCAAAAATTTGGTCGCGAATACAAAAAACTAGTTTTGGATCAAGAAAATCAAGAACTGGGTCGCGAATACAAAAATCTAGTTTTGGATCAAGAAAATCAAGAAGTGGGTCGCGAATACAAAAAACAAGTTTTGGATCAAGAAAATCAAGAATTTGGTCGCGAATACAAAAATCTAGTTTTGGATCAAGATAATCAAGAATTTGGTCGCGAATACAAAAATCTAGTTTTGGATCAAGAAAATCAGGAAGTGTGTCGCAAATACAAAAAATAAGGTTTGGATCAAGAAAATCAAGAAGTGTGTCGCGAATACAAAAAACAAGTTTTGGATCAAGAAAATCAAGAAGTGTGTCGCGAATACAAAAAACAAGGTTTGGATCAAGAAAATCAAGAATTTGGTCGCGAATACAAAAATCTTGTTTTGGATCAAGAAAATCAAGAATTTGGTCGCGAATACAAAAATCTTGTTTTGGATCAAGATAATCAAGAATTTGGTCGCGAATACAAAAATCTAGTTTTGCATCATGAAAATCAAGAATTTGGTCGCGAATACAAAAAACTAGTTTTGGATCAAGAAAATCAATAATTTGGTTGCGAATACAAAAATCTAGTTTTGGATCAAGAAAATGAAGAATTTGGTCCCGAATAAAAAAATCTAGTTTTGCATCATGAAAATCAAGAATTTGGTCGCGAATACAAAAAACTAGTTTTGGATCAAGAAAATCAAGAAGTGTGTCGCGAATACAAAAAACAAGTTTTGGATCAAGAAAATCAAGAAGTGTGTCGCGAATACAAAAAACAAGGTTTGGATCAAGAAAATCAAGAATTTGGTCGCGAATACAAAAATCTTGTTTTGGATCAAGAAAATCAAGAATTTGGTCGCGAATACAAAAATCTTGTTTTGGATCAAGATAATCAAGAATTTGGTCGCGAATACAATAATCTAGTTTTGCATCATGAAAATCAAGAATTTGGTCGCGAATACAAAATACTAGTTTTGGATCAAGAAAATCATGAACTGGGACGCGAATACAAAAATCTAGTTTTGGATCAAGAAAATCAAGAAGTGCGTCGCGAATACAAAAAACAAGTTTTGGATCAATAAAATCAAGAACTGGGTCCCGAATACAAAAATCTAGTTTTGGATCAAGAAAATCATGATTTGGTCGCGAATACAAAAATCTTGTTTTGGATCAAGAAAATCAAGAATTTGGTCGCGAATACAAAGATCTTGTTTTGGATCAAGAAAATAACTAGTTTTGGATCAAGAAAATCAAGAAGTGTGTCGCGAATACAAAAAACTAGTTTTGGATCAAGAAAATCAAGAAGTGTGTCGCGAATACAAAAAACAAGTTTTGGATCAAGATAATCAAGAATTTGGTCGCGAATAAAAAAATCTAGTTTTGCATCAAGAAAATCAAGAATTTGGTCGCGAATACAAAAAACTAGTTTTGGATCAAGAAAATCAAGAACAGGGTCGCGAATACAAAAATCTAGTTTTGGATCAAGAAAATCAAGAAGTGTGTCGCGAATACAAAAAACAAGTTTTGGATCAAGAAAATCAAAAATTTGGTCGCGAATACAAAAAACTAGTTTTGGATCAAGAAAATCAAGAACTGGGTCGCGAATACAAAAATCTAGTTTTGGATCAAGAAAATCAAGAAGTGGGTCGCGAATACAAAAAACAATTTTGGATCAAGAAAATCAAGAATTTGGTCGCGAATACAAAAATCTAGTTTTGGATCAAGATAATCAAGAATTTGGTCGCGAATACAAAAATCTAGTTTTGGATCAAGAAAATCAGGAAGTGTGTCGCGAATACAAAAAATAAGGTTTGAATCAAGAAAATAAAGAAGTGTGTCGCGAATACAAAAAACAAGTTTTGGATCAAGAAAATCAAGAAGTGTGTCGCGAATACAAAAAAGAAGGTTTGGATCAAGAAAATCAAGAATTTGGTCGCGAATACAAAAATCTTGTTTTGGATCAAGAAAATCAAGAATTTGGTCGCGAATACAAAAATCTTGTTTTGGATCAAGATAATCAAGAATTTGGTCGCGAATACAAAAATCTAGTTTTGCATCATGAAAATCAAGAATTTGGTCGCGAATACAAAAAACTAGTTTTGGATCAAGAAAATCAATAATTTGGTTGCGAATACAAAAATCTAGTTTTGGATCAAGAAAATGAAGAATTTGGTCCCGAATAAAAAAATCTAGTTTTGCATCATGAAAATCAAGAATTTGGTTGCGAATACAAAAAACTAGTTTTGGATCAAGAAAATCAAGAAGTGTGTCGCGAATACAAAAAACAAGTTTTGGATCAATAAAATCAAGAACTGGGTCCCGAATACAAAAATCTAGTTTTGGATCAAGAAAATCAATATTTGGTCGCGAAGCCAAAATCTTGTTTTGGATCAAGAAAATCAAGAATTTGGTCGCGAATACAAAAATCTAGTTTTGGATCAAGATAATCAAGAATTTGGTCGCGAATACAAAAATCTAGTTTTGGATCAAGAAAATCAGGAAGTGTGTCGCGAATACAAAAAATAAGGTTTGGATCAAGAAAATCAAGAAGTGTGTCGCGAATACAAAAAACAAGTTTTGGATCAAGAAAATCAAGAAGTGTGTCGCGAATACAAAAAACAAGGTTTGGATCAAGAAAATCAAGAATTTGGTCGCGAATACAAAAATCTTGTTTTGGATCAAGAAAATCAAGAATTTGGTCGCGAATACAAAAATCTTGTTTTGGATCAAGATAATCAAGAATTTGGTCGCGAATACAATAATCTAGTTTTGCATCATGAAAATCAAGAATTTGGTCGCGAATACAAAAAACTAGTTTTGGATCAAGAAAATCATGAACTGGGTCGCGAATACAAAAATCTAGTTTTGGATCAAGAAAATCAAGAAGTGCGTCGCGAATACAAAAAACAAGTTTTGGATCAATAAAATCAAGAACTGGGTCCCGAATACAAAAATCTAGTTTTGTATCAAGAAAATCAAGATTTGGTCGCGAATACAAAAATCTTGTTTTGGATCAAGAAAATCAAGAATTTGGTCGCGAATACAAAGATCTTGTTTTGGATCAAGAAAATAACTAGTTTTGGATCAAGAAAATGAAGAAGTGTGTCGCGAATACAAAAAACTAGTTTTGGATCAAGAAAATCAAGAAGTGTGTCGCGAATACAAAAAACAAGTTTTGGATCAAGATAATCAAGAATTTGGTCGCGAATAAAAAAATCTAGTTTTGCATCAAGAAAATCAAGAATTTGGTCGCGAATACAAAAAACTAGTTTTGGATCAAGAAAATCAAGAACAGGGTCGCGAATACAAAAATCTAGTTTTGGATCAAGAAAATCAAGAAGTGTGTCGCGAATACAAAAAACAAGTTTTGGATCAAGAAAATCAAAAATTTGGTCGCGAATACAAAAAACTAGTTTTGGATCAAGAAAATCAAGAACTGGGTCGCGAATACAAAAATCTAGTTTTGGATCAAGAAAATCAAGAAGTGTGTCGCGAATACAAAAAACAAGTTTTGGATCAAGAAAATCAAGAATTTGGTCGCGAATACAAAAATCTAGTTTTGGATCAAGATAATCAAGAATTTGGTCGCGAATACAAAAATCTAGTTTTGGATCAAGAAAATCAGGAAGTGTGTCGCGAATACAAAAAATAAGGTTTGGATCAAGAAAATCAAGAAGTGTGTCGCGAATACAAAAAACAAGTTTTGGATCAAGAAAATCAAGAAGTGTGTCGCGAATACAAAAAACAAGGTTTGGATCAAGAAAATCAAGAATTTGGTCGCGAATACAAAAATCATGTTTTGGATCAAGATAATCAAGAATTTGGTCGCGAATACAAAAATCTAGTTTTGCATCATGAAAATCAAGAATTTGGTCGCGAATACAAAAAACTAGTTTTGGATCAAGAAAATCATGAACTGGGTCGCGAATACAAAAAACAAGTTTTGGATCAAGAAAATCAAGAATTTTGTCGCGAATACAAAAATCTAGTTTTGGATCAAGATAATCAAGAATTTGGTCGCGAATACAAAAATCTAGTTTTGGATCAAGAAAATCAGGAAGTGTGTCGCGAATACAAAAAATAAGGTTTGGATCAAGAAAATCAAGAAGTGTGTCGCGAATACAAAAAACAAGTTTTGGATCAAGAAAAATCAAGAAGTGTGTCGCGAATACAAAAAACAAGGTTTGGATCAAGAACATCAAGAAATTGGTCGCGAATACAAAAATCATGCTTTGGATCAAGAAAATCAAGAATTTGGTCGCGAATATAAAAATCTAGTTTTGCATCAAGAAAATCAATAATTTGGTCGCGAATACAAAAATCAAGTTTTGGATCAAGAAAATCAAGAATTTGGTCTCTAATACAAAAATCTAGTTTTGGATCAAGAAAATCAAGAAGTGTGTCGCGGATACAAAAAACAAGGTTTGGATCAAGAAAATCAAGAATTTGGTCACGAATACAAAAATCTTGTTTTGGATCAAGAAAATCAAGAATTTGGCCGCGAATACAAAAATCTTGTTTTGGATCAAGATAATCAAGAATTTGGCCGCGAATACAAAAATCTAATTTTGGATCAAGAAAATCAATAATTTGGTTGCGAATACAAAAATCTAGTTTTGGATCAAGAAAATGAAGAATTTGGTCCCGAATAAAAAAATCTAGTTTTGCATCATGAAAATCAAGAATTTGGTCGCGAATACAAAAAACTAGTTTTGGATCAAGAAAATCAAGAAGTGTGTCGCGAGTACAAAAAACAAGTTTTGGATCAATAAAATCAAGAACTGGGTCCCGAATACAAAAATCTAGTTTAGGATCAAGAAAATCAATATTTGGTCGCGAAGCCAAATCTTGTTTTGGATCAAGAAAATCAAGAATTTGGTCGCGAATACAAAAATCTAGTTTTGGATCAAGAAAATCAAGATGTGTGTCGCGAATACAAAAAATAAGGTTTCGATCAAGAAAATCAAGAAGTGTGTCGCGAATACAAAAAACAAGTTTTGGATCAATAAAATCAAGAACTGGGTCCCGAATACAAAAATCTAGTTTTGGATCAAGAAAATCAAGAATTTGGTCGCGAATACAAAAATCTTATTTTGGATCAAGAAAATCAAGAATTTGGTCGCGAATACAATAATCTTGTTTTGGATCAAGATAATCAAGAATTTGGTCGCGAATACAAAAATCTTGTTTTGGATCAAGATAATCAAGAATTTGGTCGCGAATAAAAAAATCTAGTTTTGCATCAAGAAAATCAAGAATTTGGTAGCGAATACAAAAAACTAGTTTTGGATCAAGAAAATCAAGAACAGGGTCGCGAATACAAAAATCTAGTTTTGGATCAAGAAAATCAAGAAGTGTGTCGCGAATACAAAAAATAAGTTTTGGATCAAGAAAATAAAAAATTTGGTCGTGAATACAAAAAACTAGTTTTGGATCAAGAAAATCAAGAACTGGGTCGCGAATACAAAAATCTAGTTTTGGATCAAGAAAATAAAGAAGTGTGTCGCGAATACAAAAAACAAGTTTTGGATCAAGATAATCAAGAATTTGGTCGCGAATACAAAAATCTAGTTTTGCATCATGAAAATCAAGAATTTGGTCGCGAATACAAAAAACTAATTTTGGATCAAGAAAATCATGAACTGGGTCGCGAATACAAAAATCTAGTTTTGGATCAAGAAAATCAAGAAGTGTGTCGCGAATACAAAAAAACAAGTTTTGGATCAAGAAAATCAAGAAGTGTGTCGCGAATACAAAAAATAAGGTTTGGATCAAGAAAATCAAGAATTTGGTCGCGAATACAAAAATCTTGTTTTGTATCAAGATAATCAAGAATTTGGTCGCGAATACAAAAATCTAGTTTTGCATCATGAAAATCAAGAATTTGGTCGCGAATACAAAAAACTAGTTTTGGATCAAGAAAATCATGAACTGGGTCGCCAATACAAAAATCTAGTTTTGGATCAAGGAAATCAAGAAGTGTGTCGCGAATACAAAAAAACAAGTTTTGGATCAAGAAAATCAAGAATTTGGTCGCGAATACAAAAATCTAGTTTTGGATGAAGATAATCAAGAATTTGGTCGCGAATACAAAAATCTAGTTTTGGATGAAGAAAATCAAGAATTTGGTCGCGAATACAAAAATCTAGTTTTGGATCAAGAAAATCAAGAAATGTGTTGCGAAAATAAAAAACAAGGTTTGGATCAAGAAAATCAAGAAGTGTGTCGCGAACACAAAAAAGAAGGTTTGGATCTAGAAAAGAAGAAGTGTGTCGCGAATACAAAAAAACAAGGTTTGGATCAAGAAAATCAAGAAGTGTGTCGCGAATAAAAAAAACAACGTTTGGATCAAGAAAATCAAGAACTGGGTCCCGAATACAAAAAACTAGTTTTGGATTAAGAAAATCAAGAATTTGGTCGCGAATACAAAAAACAAGTTTTGGACCAAGAAAATCAAGAATTTGGTCGCGAATACAAAAATCTTGTTTTGGATTAAGAAAATAACTAGCTTTGGATCAATAAAATCAAGAACAGGGTCCCGAATACAAAAAACTAGTTTTGGATCAAGAAAATCAAGAATTTGGTCGCGAATACAAAAATCTAGTTTTGTATCAAGAAAATCAAGAATTTGGTCGCGAATACAAAATCTAGTTTTGGATCAAGAAAATCAAGAATTTGGTCGCTAATACAAAAATCTAGTTTTGGATCAAGAAAATCAAGAAGTGTGTCGCGAATACTAAAAACAAGTTTTAGATCAAGAAAATCAAGAATTTGGTCGCGAATTTAAAAATCTAGTTTTGCATCAAGAAAATCAAGAATTTGGTCGCGAATACAAAAATCTAGTTTTGGATCAAGAAAATCAAGAATTTGGTCTCTAATACAAAAATCTAGTTTTGCATAAAGAAAATCAAGAATTTGGTCGCGAATACAAAAATCTAGTTTTGGATCAAGAAAATCAAGAACTGGGTCGCCAATACAAAAATCTAGTTTTGAATCAAGGAAATCAAGAAGTGTACCGCGAATACAAAAAAACAAGTTTTGGATCAAGAAAATCAAGAATTTGGTCGCGAATACAAAAATCTAGTTTTGGATGAAGATATTCAAGAATTTGGTCGCGAATACAAAAATCTAGTTTTGGATGAAGAAAATCAAGAATTTAGTCGCGAATACAAAAATCTAGTTTTGGATCAAGAAAATCAAGAAATGTGTTGCGAAAATAAAAAACAAGGTTTGGATCAAGAAAATCAAGAAGTGTGTCGCGAACACAAAAAAGAAGGTTTGGATCTAGAAAAGAAGAAGTGTGTCGCGAATACAAAAAAATAAGGTTTGGATCAAGAAAATCAAGAAGTGTGTCGCGAATAAAAAAAACAACGTTTGGATCAAGAAAATCAAGAACTGGGTCCCGAATACAAAAAACTAGTTTTGGATTAAGAAAATCAAGAATTTGGTCGCGAATACAAAAAACAAGTTTTGGACCAAGAAAATCAAGAATTTGGTCGCGAATACAAAAATCTAGTTTTGCATCCAGAAAATCAATAATTTGGTCGCGAATACAAAAATCTAGTTGTGGATCAAGAAAATCAATAATTTGGTCGCGAATACAAAAATCTAGTTTTGGATCAAGAAAATCAAGAATTTGGTCGCTAATACAAAAATCTAGTTTTGAATCAAGAAAATCAATAATTTGGTCGCAAATACAAAAATCTACTTTTGGATGAAGATAATCAAGAATTTGGTCGCGAATACAAAAATCTAGTTTTGGATGAAGAAAATCAAGAATTTGGTCGCGAATACAAAAATATAGTTTTGGATCAAGAAAATCAAGAAGTGTGTCGCGAATACAAAAAACAAGTTTTTGATCAAGAAAATCAAGAATTTGGTCGCGAATACAAAAAACTTGTTTTGGATCAAGAAAATCAAGAATTTGGTCGCGAATACAAAAATCTTGTTTTGGATCAAGAAAATGAAGAGTTTGGTCGCGAATACAAAAATCTTGTTTTGGATTAAGAAAATAACTAGCTTTGGATCAATAAAATCAAGAACAGGGTCTCGAATACAAAAAACTAGTTTTGGATCAAGAAAATCAAGAATTTGGTCGCGAATACAAAAATCTAGTTTTGTATCAAGAAAATCAAGAATTTGGTCGCGAATACAAAATCTAGTTTTGGATCAAGAAAATCAAGAATTTGGTCGCTAATACAAAAATCTAGTTTTGGATCAAGAAAATCAAGAAGTGTGTCGCGAATACTAAAAACAAGTTTTAGATCAAGAAAATCAAGAATTTGGTCGCGAATATAAAAATCTAGTTTTGCATCAAGAAAATCAAGAATTTGGCCGCGAATACAAAAATCTAGTTTTGGATCAAGAAAATCAAGAATTTGGTCTCGAATACAAAAATCTAGTTTTGCATAAAGAAAATCAAGAATTTGGTCGCGAATACAAAAATCTAGTTTTGGATCAAGAAAATCAAGAACTAGGTCGCCAATACAAAAATCTAGTTTTGGATCAAGGAAATCAAGAAGTGTGTCGCGAATACAAAAAAACAAGTTTTGGATCAAGAAAATCAAGAATTTGGTCGCGAATATAAAAATCTAGTTTTGGATGAAGATAATCAAGAATTTGGTCGCGAATACAAAAATCTATTTTTGGATGAAGAAAATCAAGAATTTGGTCGCGAAAATAAAAAACAAGGTTTGGATCAAGAAAATCAAGAAGTGTGTCGCGAACACAAAAAAGAAGTTTTGGATCTAGAAAAGAAGAAGAGTGTCGCGAATACAAAAAAACAAGGTTTGGATCAAGAAAATCAAGAAGTGTGTTGCGAATACAAAAAACAACGTTTGGATCAAGAAAATAAAGAACTGGGTCCCGAATACAAAAAACTAGTTTTGGATCAAGAAAATCAAGAATTTGGTCGCGAATACAAAAAACAAGTTTTCGACCAAGAAAATCAAGAATTTGGTCGCGAATACAAAAATCTAGTTTTGCATCCAGAAAATCAATAATTTGGTCGCGAATACAAAAATCTAGTTGTGGATCAAGAAAATCAATAATTTGGTCGCGAATACAAAAATCTAGTTTTGGATCAAGAAAATCAAGAATTTGGTCGCGAATACAAAAATCTAGTTTTGGATCAAGAAAATCAATAATTTGGTCGCAAATACAAAAATCTAGTTTTGGATGAAGATAATCAAGAATTTGGTCGCGAATACAAAAATCTAGTTTTGGATGAAGAAAATCAAGAATTTGGTCGCGAATACAAAAATCTAGTTTTGGATCAAGAAAATCAAGAAATGTGTCGCGAAAATAAAAAACAAGGTTTGGATCAAGAAAATCAAGAAGTGTGTCGCGAACACAAAAAAGAAGGTTTGGATCTAGAAAACATGAAGTGTGTCGCGAATACAAAAAAACAAGGTTTGGATCACGAAAATCAAGAAGTGTGTCGCGAATACAAAAAACAACGTTTGGATCAAGAAAATCAAGAACTGGGTCCCGAATACAAAAATCTAGTTTTGCATCCAGAAAATCAATAATTTGGTCGCGAATACAAAAATCTAGTTTTGGATGAAGATAATCAAGAATTTGGTCGCGAATACAAAAATCTAGTTTTGGATGAAGATATTCAAGAATTTGGTCGCGAATACAAAAATCTAGTTTTGGATGAAGAAAATCAAGAATTTAGTCGCGAATACAAAAATCTAGTTTTGGATCAAGAAAATCAAGAAATGTGTTGCGAAAATAAAAAACAAGGTTTGGATCAAGAAAATCAAGAAGTGTGTCGCGAACACAAAAAAGAAGGTTTGGATCTAGAAAAGAAGAAGTGTGTCGCGAATACAAAAAAATAAGGTTTGGATCAAGAAAATCAAGAAGTGTGTCGCGAATAAAAAAAACAACGTTTGGATCAAGAAAATCAAGAACTGGGTCCCGAATACAAAAAACTAGTTTTGGATTAAGAAAATCAAGAATTTGGTCGCGAATACAAAAAACAAGTTTTGGACCAAGAAAATCAAGAATTTGGTCGCGAATACAAAAATCTAGTTTTGCATCCAGAAAATCAATAATTTGGTCGCGAATACAAAAATCTAGTTGTGGATCAAGAAAATCAATAATTTGGTCGCGAATACAAAAATCTAGTTTTGGATCAAGAAAATCAAGAATTTGGTCGCTAATACAAAAATCTAGTTTTGGATCAAGAAAATCAATAATTTGGTCGCAAATACAAAAATCTACTTTTGGATGAAGATAATCAAGAATTTGGTCGCGAATACAAAAATCTAGTTTTGGATGAAGAAAATCAAGAATTTGGTCGCGAATACAAAAATATAGTTTTGGATCAAGAAAATCAAGAAGTGTGTCGCGAATACAAAAAACAAGTTTTTGATCAAGAAAATCAAGAATTTGGTCGCGAATACAAAAAACTTGTTTTGGATCAAGAAAATCAAGAATTTGGTCGCGAATACAAAAATCTTGTTTTGGATCAAGAAAATGAAGAGTTTGGTCGCGAATACAAAAATCTTGTTTTGGATTAAGAAAATAACTAGCTTTGGATCAATAAAATCAAGAACAGGGTCTCGAATACAAAAAACTAGTTTTGGATCAAGAAAATCAAGAATTTGGTCGCGAATACAAAAATCTAGTTTTGTATCAAGAAAATCAAGAATTTGGTCGCGAATACAAAATCTAGTTTTGGATCAAGAAAATCAAGAATTTGGTCGCTAATACAAAAATCTAGTTTTGGATCAAGAAAATCAAGAAGTGTGTCGCGAATACTAAAAACAAGTTTTAGATCAAGAAAATCAAGAATTTGGTCGCGAATATAAAAATCTAGTTTTGCATCAAGAAAATCAAGAATTTGGCCGCGAATACAAAAATCTAGTTTTGGATCAAGAAAATCAAGAATTTGGTCTCGAATACAAAAATCTAGTTTTGCATAAAGAAAATCAAGAATTTGGTCGCGAATACAAAAATCTAGTTTTGGATCAAGAAAATCAAGAACTAGGTCGCCAATACAAAAATCTAGTTTTGGATCAAGGAAATCAAGAAGTGTGTCGCGAATACAAAAAAACAAGTTTTGGATCAAGAAAATCAAGAATTTGGTCGCGAATATAAAAATCTAGTTTTGGATGAAGATAATCAAGAATTTGGTCGCGAATACAAAAATCTATTTTTGGATGAAGAAAATCAAGAATTTGGTCGCGAAAATAAAAAACAAGGTTTGGATCAAGAAAATCAAGAAGTGTGTCGCGAACACAAAAAAGAAGTTTTGGATCTAGAAAAGAAGAAGAGTGTCGCGAATACAAAAAAACAAGGTTTGGATCAAGAAAATCAAGAAGTGTGTTGCGAATACAAAAAACAACGTTTGGATCAAGAAAATAAAGAACTGGGTCCCGAATACAAAAAACTAGTTTTGGATCAAGAAAATCAAGAATTTGGTCGCGAATACAAAAAACAAGTTTTCGACCAAGAAAATCAAGAATTTGGTCGCGAATACAAAAATCTAGTTTTGCATCCAGAAAATCAATAATTTGGTCGCGAATACAAAAATCTAGTTGTGGATCAAGAAAATCAATAATTTGGTCGCGAATACAAAAATCTAGTTTTGGATCAAGAAAATCAAGAATTTGGTCGCGAATACAAAAATCTAGTTTTGGATCAAGAAAATCAATAATTTGGTCGCAAATACAAAAATCTAGTTTTGGATGAAGATAATCAAGAATTTGGTCGCGAATACAAAAATCTAGTTTTGGATGAAGAAAATCAAGAATTTGGTCGCGAATACAAAAATCTAGTTTTGGATCAAGAAAATCAAGAAATGTGTCGCGAAAATAAAAAACAAGGTTTGGATCAAGAAAATCAAGAAGTGTGTCGCGAACACAAAAAAGAAGGTTTGGATCTAGAAAACATGAAGTGTGTCGCGAATACAAAAAAACAAGGTTTGGATCACGAAAATCAAGAAGTGTGTCGCGAATACAAAAAACAACGTTTGGATCAAGAAAATCAAGAACTGGGTCCCGAATACAAAAAACAAGTTTTGGACCAAGAAAATTAAGAATTTGGTCGCGAATACAAAAATCTAGTTTTGCATCCAGAAAATCAATAATTTGGTCGCGAATACAAAAATCTAGTTGTGGATCAAGAAAATCAATAATTTGGTCGCGAATACAAAAATCTAGTTTTGGATCAAGAAAATCAAGAATTTGGTCGCGAATACAAAAATCTAGTTTTGCATCAAGAAAATCAATAATTTGGTTGCGAATACAAAAATCTAGTTTTGGATCAAGAAAATCAATAATTTGATCGCGAATACAAAAATCTAGTTTTGGATCAAGAAAATCAAGAGGTGTCGCGAATACAAAAAATAAGTTTTGGATCAACAAAATCAAGAACTGGGTCTCGAATACAAAAAACTAGTGTTGGATCAAGAAAATCAAGAATTTGGTCGCGAATACAAAAATCTCGCTTTGCGTCAAGAAAATCAAGAATTTGGTCGCGAATACAAAAATCTAGTTTTGGATCAAGAAAATGAAGAATTTGGTCGCGAATACAAAAATCTAGTTTTGGATCAAGAAAATCAAGAAGTGTGTCGCGAATACAAAAAATAAGTTTTAGATGAAGAAAATCAAGATCTGGGTCCCGAATACAAAAAACAAGTTTTGGATCAAAAAAATCAAGAACTGGGTCCCGAATACAAAAATATAGTATTGGATCAAGAAAATGAAGAATTTGGTCCCGAATACAAAAAACTAGTTTTGGATCAGGAAAAAATCAAGAATTTTGTCGCGAATACAAAAATCTAGTTTTGGATCAAGAAAATCAAGAATTTGGTCGCTAATACAAAAATCTAGTTTTGGATCAAGAAAATCAAGAAGTGTGTCGCGAATACTAAAAACAAGTTTTAGATCAAGAAAATCAAGAATTTGGTCGCGAATATAAAAATCTAGTTTTGCATCAAGAAAATCAAGAATTTGGCCGCGAATACAAAAATCTAGTTTTGGATCAAGAAAATCAAGAATTTGGTCTCGAATACAAAAATCTAGTTTTGCATAAAGAAAATCAAGAATTTGGTCGCGAATACAAAAATCTAGTTTTGGATCAAGAAAATCAAGAACTAGGTCGCCAATACAAAAATCTAGTTTTGGATCAAGGAAATCAAGAAGTGTGTCGCGAATACAAAAAAACAAGTTTTGGATCAAGAAAATCAAGAATTTGGTCGCGAATATAAAAATCTAGTTTTGGATGAAGATAATCAAGAATTTGGTCGCGAATACAAAAATCTATTTTTGGATGAAGAAAATCAAGAATTTGGTCGCGAAAATAAAAAACAAGGTTTGGATCAAGAAAATCAAGAAGTGTGTCGCGAACACAAAAAAGAAGTTTTGGATCTAGAAAAGAAGAAGAGTGTCGCGAATACAAAAAAACAAGGTTTGGATCAAGAAAATCAAGAAGTGTGTTGCGAATACAAAAAACAACGTTTGGATCAAGAAAATAAAGAACTGGGTCCCGAATACAAAAAACTAGTTTTGGATCAAGAAAATCAAGAATTTGGTCGCGAATACAAAAAACAAGTTTTCGACCAAGAAAATCAAGAATTTGGTCGCGAATACAAAAATCTAGTTTTGCATCCAGAAAATCAATAATTTGGTCGCGAATACAAAAATCTAGTTGTGGATCAAGAAAATCAATAATTTGGTCGCGAATACAAAAATCTAGTTTTGGATCAAGAAAATCAAGAATTTGGTCGCGAATACAAAAATCTAGTTTTGGATCATGAAAATCAATAATTTGGTCGCAAATACAAAAATCTAGTTTTGGATGAAGATAATCAAGAATTTGGTCGCGAATACAAAAATCTAGTTTTGGATGAAGAAAATCAAGAATTTGGTCGCGAATACAAAAATCTAGTTTTGGATCAAGAAAATCAAGAAATGTGTCGCGAAAATAAAAAACAAGGTTTGGATCAAGAAAATCAAGAAGTGTGTCGCGAACACAAAAAAGAAGGTTTGGATCTAGAAAACATGAAGTGTGTCGCGAATACAAAAAAACAAGGTTTGGATCACGAAAATCAAGAAGTGTGTCGCGAATACAAAAAACAACGTTTGGATCAAGAAAATCAAGAACTGGGTCCCGAATACAAAAAACAAGTTTTGGACCAAGAAAATTAAGAATTTGGTCGCGAATACAAAAATCTAGTTTTGCATCCAGAAAATCAATAATTTGGTCGCGAATACAAAAATCTAGTTGTGGATCAAGAAAATCAATAATTTGGTCGCGAATACAAAAATCTAGTTTTGGATCAAGAAAATCAAGAATTTGGTCGCGAATACAAAAATCTAGTTTTGCATCAAGAAAATCAATAATTTGGTTGCGAATACAAAAATCTAGTTTTGGATCAAGAAAATCAATAATTTGATCGCGAATACAAAAATCTAGTTTTGGATTAAGAAAATCAAGAATTTGGTCGCGAATACAAAAAACAAGTTTTGGACCAAGAAAATCAAGAATTTGGTCGCGAATACAAAAATCTAGTTTTGCATCCAGAAAATCAATAATTTGGTCGCGAATACAAAAATCTAGTTGTGGATCAAGAAAATCAATAATTTGGTCGCGAATACAAAAATCTAGTTTTGGATCAAGAAAATGAAGAATTTGGTCGCGAATACAAAAATCTAGTTTTGGATCAAGAAAATCAAGAAGTGTGTCGCGAATACAAAAAATAAGTTTTAGATCAAGAAAATCAAGATCTGGGTCCCGAATACAAAAAACAAGTTTTGGATCAAAAAAATCAAGAACTGGGTCCCGAATACAAAAATATAGTATTGGATCAAGAAAATGAAGAATTTGGTCCCGAATACAAAAAACTAGTTTTGGATCAGGAAAAAATCAAGAATTTTGTCGCGAATACAAAAATCTAGTTTTGCATCAAGAAAATCAAGAATTTGGTCACGAATACAAAAAATCTAGGTTTGCAATAAGAAAATCAAGAATTTGGTCGCGAATACAAAAATCTAGCTTTGGATCAAGAAAATCAAGAATTTGGTCGCGAATACAAAAATGTAGTTTTGGATCAAGAAAATCAAGAATTTGGTCGCGAATACAAAAAACTAGTTTTGGATCAAGAAAATCAAGAATTTGGTCGCGAATACAAAAATCTAGTTTTGGATCAAGAAAATCAATAATTTGGTCGCGAATACAAAAATCTAGTTTTGGATGAAGATAATCAAGAATTTGGTCGCGAATACAAAAATCTAGTTTTGGATGAAGAAAATCAAGAATTTGGTCGCGAATACAAAAATCTAGTTTTGGATCAAGAAAATCAAGAAATGTGTTGCGAAAATAAAAAACAAGGTTTGGATCAAGAAAATCAAGAAGTGTGTCGCGAACACAAAAAAGAAGGTTTGGATCTAGAAAAGAAGAAGTGTGTCGCGAATACAAAAAAACAAGGTTTGGATCAAGAAAATCAAGAAGTGTGTCGCGAATAAAAAAAACAACGTTTGGATCAAGAAAATCAAGAACTGGGTCCCGAAAACAAAAAACTAGTTTTGGAGTAAGAAAATCAAGAATTTGGTCGCGAATACAAAAAACAAGTTTTGGACCAAGAAAATCAAGAATTTGGTCGCGAATACAAAAATCTAGTTTTGCATCCAGAAAATCAATAATTTGGTCGCGAATACAAAAATCTAGTTGTGGATCAAGAAAATCAATAATTTGGTCGCGAATACAAAAATCTAGTTTTGGATCAAGAAAATGAAGAATTTGGTCGCGAATACAAAAATCTAGTTTTGGATCAAGAAAATCAAGAAGTGTGTCGCGAATACAAAAAATAAGTTTTAGATCAAGAAAATCAAGATCTGGGTCCCGAATACAAAAAACAAGTTTTGGATCAAAAAAATCAAGAACTGGGTCCCGAATACAAAAATATAGTATTGGATCAAGAAAATGAAGAATTTGGTCCCGAATACAAAAAACTAGTTTTGGATCAGGAAAAAATCAAGAATTTTGTCGCGAATACAAAAATCTAGTTTTGCATCAAGAAAATCAAGAATTTGGTCACGAATACAAAAAATCTAGGTTTGCAATAAGAAAATCAAGAATTTGGTCGCGAATACAAAAATCTAGTTTTGGATGAAGAAAATCAAGAATTTGGTCGCGAATACAAAAATCTAGTTTTGGATCAAGAAAATCAAGAAATGTGTTGCGAAAATAAAAAACAAGGTTTGGATCAAGAAAATCAAGAAGTGTGTCGCGAACACAAAAAAGAAGGTTTGGATCTAGAAAAGAAGAAGTGTGTCGCGAATACAAAAAAACAAGGTTTGGATCAAGAAAATCAAGAAGTGTGTCGCGAATAAAAAAAACAACGTTTGGATCAAGAAAATCAAGAACTGGGTCCCGAATACAAAAAACTAGTTTTGGATTAAGAAAATCAAGAATTTGGTCGCGAATACAAAAAACAAGTTTTGGACCAAGAAAATCAAGAATTTGGTCGCGAATACAAAAATCTAGTTTTGCATCCAGAAAATCAATAATTTGGTCGCGAATACAAAAATCTAGTTGTGGATCAAGAAAATCAATAATTTGGTCGCGAATACAAAAATCTAGTTTTGGATCAAGAAAATGAAGAATTTGGTCGCGAATACAAAAATCTAGTTTTGGATCAAGAAAATCAAGAAGTGTGTCGCGAATACAAAAAATAAGTTTTAGATCAAGAAAATCAAGATCTGGGTCCCGAATACAAAAAACAAGTTTTGGATCAAAAAAATCAAGAACTGGGTCCCGAATACAAAAATATAGTATTGGATCAAGAAAATGAAGAATTTGGTCCCGAATACAAAAAACTAGTTTTGGATCAGGAAAAAATCAAGAATTTTGTCGCGAATACAAAAATCTAGTTTTGCATCAAGAAAATCAAGAATTTGGTCACGAATACAAAAAATCTAGGTTTGCAATAAGAAAATCAAGAATTTGGTCGCGAATACAAAAATCTAGCTTTGGATCAAGAAAATCAAGAATTTGGTCGCGAATACAAAAATGTAGTTTTGGATCAAGAAAATCAAGAATTTGGTCGCGAATACAAAAAACTAGTTTTGGATCAAGAAAATCAAGAATTTGGTCGCGAATACAAAAATCTAGTTTTGGATCAAGAAAATCAATAATTTGGTCGCGAATACAAAAATCTAGTTTTGGATGAAGATAATCAAGAATTTGGTCGCGAATACAAAAATCTAGTTTTGGATGAAGAAAATCAAGAATTTGGTCGCGAATACAAAAATCTAGTTTTGGATCAAGAAAATCAAGAAATGTGTTGCGAAAATAAAAAACAAGGTTTGGATCAAGAAAATCAAGAAGTGTGTCGCGAACACAAAAAAGAAGGTTTGGATCTAGAAAAGAAGAAGTGTGTCGCGAATACAAAAAAACAAGGTTTGGATCAAGAAAATCAAGAAGTGTGTCGCGAATAAAAAAAACAACGTTTGGATCAAGAAAATCAAGAACTGGGTCCCGAATACAAAAAACTAGTTTTGGAGTAAGAAAATCAAGAATTTGGTCGTGAATACAAAAAACAAGTTTTGGACCAAGAAAATCAAGAATTTGGTCGCGAATACAAAAATCTAGTTTTGCATCCAGAAAATCAATAATTTGGTCGCGAATACAAAAATCTAGTTGTGGATCAAGAAAATCAATAATTTGGTCGCGAATACAAAAATCTAGTTTTGGATCAAGAAAATCAAGAATTTGGTCGCGAATACAAAAATCTAGTTTTGCATCAAGAAAATCAATAATTTGGTCGCGAATACAAAAATCTAGTTTTGGATCAAGAAAATCAATAATTTGGTCGCGAATACAATAATCTAGTTTTGGATCAACAAAATCAAGAGGTGTGTCGCGAATACAAAAAATAAGTTTTGGATCAACAAAATCAAGAACTGGGTCTCGAATACAAAAAAGTAGTGTTGGATCAACAAAATCAAGAATTTGGTCGCGAATACAAAAATCTCGCTTTGCGTCAAGAAAATCAAGAATTTGGTCGCGAATACAAAAATCTAGTTTTGGATCAAGAAAATGAAGAATTTGGTCGCGAATACAAAAATCTAGTTTTGGATCAAGAAAATCAAGAAGTGGGTCGCGAATACAAAAAATAAGTTTTAGATCAAGAAAATCAAGATCTGGGTCCCGAATACAAAAAACAAGTTTTGGATCAAAAAAATCAAGAACTGGGTCCCGAATACAAAAATATAGTATTGGATCAAGAAAATGAAGAATTTGGTCCCGAATACAAAAAACTAGTTTTGGATCAGGAAAAAATCAAGAATTTTGTCGCGAATACAAAAATCTAGTTTTGCATCAAGAAAATCAAGTATTTGGTCACGAATACAAAAATCTAGGTTTGCAATAAGAAAATCAAGAATTTGGTCGCGAATACAAAAATCTAGCTTTGGATCAAGAAAATCAAGAATTTGGTCGCGAATACAAAAATGTAGTTTTGGATCAAGAAAATCAAGAATTTGGTCGCGAATACAAAAAACTTGTTTTGGATCAAGAAAATCAAGAATTTGGTCGCGAATACAAAAATCTAGTTTTGGATCAAGAAAATCAATAATTTGGTCGCGAATACAAAAATCTAGTTTTGGATCAAGAAAATGAAGAATTTGGTCCCGAATAAAAAAATCTAGTTTTGCATCATGAAAATCAAGAATATGGTCGCGAATACAAAAAACTAGTTTTGGATCAAGAAAAATCATGAACTGGGTCGCGGATACAAAAATCTAGTTTTGGATCAAGAAAATCAAGAAGTGTGTCGCGAATACAAAAAACAAGTTTTGGATCAATAAAATCAAGAAATGTGTCGCGAATACAAAAAAACAAGGTTTGGATCAAGAAAATCAAGAAGTGTGTCGCGAATACAAAAAACAACGTTTGGATCAAGAAAATCAAGAACTAGGTCCCAAATACAAAAAACAAGGTTTGGATCAAGAAAATCAAGAATTTGGTCGCGAATACAAAAATCTAGTTTTGCATCCAGAAAATCAATAATTTCGTCGCGAATACAAAAATCTAGTTTTGGATCAAGAAAATCAATAATTTGGTCGCGAATAAAAAAATCTAGTTTTGGATCAAGAAAATCAAGAATTTGGTCGCGAATACAAAAATCTAGTTTTGAATCAAGAAAATCAATAATTTGGTCGCGAATACAAAAATCTAGTTTTGGATCAAGAAAATCAATAATTTGGTCCCCAATACAAAAATCTAGTTTTGGATCAAAAAAATCGAGAGGTGTGTCGCGAATACAAAAAATAAGTTTTGGATCAACAAAATCAAGATCTGGGTCCCGAATACAAAAAACAAATTTTGGATCAAAAAAATCAAGAACTGGGTCTCGAATACAAAAAACTAGTGTTGGATCAAGAAAATCAAGACTTTGGTCGCGAATACAAAAATCTCGCTTTGCGTCAAGAAAATCAAGAATTTGGTCGCGAATACAAAAATCTAGTTTTGGATCAAGAAAATGAAGAATTTGGTCGCGAATACAAAAATCTAGTTTTGGATCAGGAAAATCAAGAAGTGTGTCGCGAATACAAAAAATAAGTTTTAGATCAAGAAAATCAAGATCCGGGTCCCGAATACAAAAAACAAGTTTTGGATCAAAAAAATCAAGAACTGGGTCCCGAATACAAAAATATAGTATTGGATCAAGAAAATGAAGAATTTGGTCCCGAATACAAAAAACTAGTTTGGGATCAGGAAAAAATGAAGAATTTTGTCGCGAATACAAAAATATAGTTTTGCATCAAGAAAATCAAGAATTTGGTCACGAATACAAAAATCTAGGTTTGCAATAAGACAATCAAGAATTTGGTCGCGAATACAAAAATCTAGCTTTGGATCAAGAAAATCAAGAATTTGGTCGCGAATACAAAAATGTAGTTTGGATCAAGAAAATCAAGAATTTGGTCGCGAATACAAAAAACTAGTTTTGGATCAAGAAAATCAAGAATTTGGTCGCGAATACAAAAATCTAGTTTTGGATCAGGAAAATCAATAATTTGGTCGCGAATACAAAAATCTAGTTTTGGATGAAGATAATCAAGAATTTGGTCGCGAATACAAAAATCTAGTTTTGGATGAAGAAAATCAAGAATTTGGTCGCGAATACAAAAATCTAGTTTTGGATCAAGAAAATCAAGAAATGTGTTGCGAAAATAAAAAACAAGGTTTGGATCAAGAAAATCAAGAAGTGTGTTGCGAACACAAAAAAGAAGGTTTGGATCTAGAAAAGAAGAAGTGTGTCGCGAATACAAAAAAACAAGGTTTGGATCAAGAAAATCAAGAAGTGTGTCGCGAATAAAAAAAACAACGTTTGGATCAAGAAAATCAAGAACTGGGTCCCGAATACAAAAAACTAGTTTTGGATTAAGAAAATCAAGAATTTGGTCGCGAATACAAAAAACAAGTTTTGGACCAAGAAAATCAAGAATTTGGTCGCGAATACAAAAATCTAGTTTTGCATCCAGAAAATCAATAATTTGGTCGCGAATACAAAAATCTAGTTGTGGATCAAGAAAATCAATAATTTGGTCGCGAATACAAAAATCTAGTTTTGGATCAAGAAAATGAAGAATTTGGTCGCGAATACAAAAATCTAGTTTTGGATCAAGAAAATCAAGAAGTGTGTCGCGAATACAAAAAATAAGTTTTAGATCAAGAAAATCAAGATCTGGGTCCCGAATACAAAAAACAAGTTTTGGATCAAAAAAATCAAGAACTGGGTCCCGAATACAAAAATATAGTATTGGATCAAGAAAATGAAGAATTTGGTCCCGAATACAAAAAACTAGTTTTGGATCAGGAAAAAATCAAGAATTTTGTCGCGAATACAAAAATCTAGTTTTGCATCAAGAAAATCAAGAATTTGGTCACGAATACAAAAAATCTAGGTTTGCAATAAGAAAATCAAGAATTTGGTCGCGAATACAAAAATCTAGCTTTGGATCAAGAAAATCAAGAATTTGGTCGCGAATACAAAAATGTAGTTTTGGATCAAGAAAATCAAGAATTTGGTCGCGAATACAAAAAACTAGTTTTGGATCAAGAAAATCAAGAATTTGGTCGCGAATACAAAAATCTAGTTTTGGATCAAGAAAATCAATAATTTGGTCGCGAATACAAAAATCTAGTTTTGGATGAAGATAATCAAGAATTTGGTCGCGAATACAAAAATCTAGTTTTGGATGAAGAAAATCAAGAATTTGGTCGCGAATACAAAAATCTAGTTTTGGATCAAGAAAATCAAGAAATGTGTTGCGAAAATAAAAAACAAGGTTTGGATCAAGAAAATCAAGAAGTGTGTCGCGAACACAAAAAAGAAGGTTTGGATCTAGAAAAGAAGAAGTGTGTCGCGAATACAAAAAAACAAGGTTTGGATCAAGAAAATCAAGAAGTGTGTCGCGAATAAAAAAAACAACGTTTGGATCAAGAAAATCAAGAACTGGGTCCCGAAAACAAAAAACTAGTTTTGGAGTAAGAAAATCAAGAATTTGGTCGCGAATACAAAAAACAAGTTTTGGACCAAGAAAATCAAGAATTTGGTCGCGAATACAAAAATCTAGTTTTGCATCCAGAAAATCAATAATTTGGTCGCGAATACAAAAATCTAGTTGTGGATCAAGAAAATCAATAATTTGGTCGCGAATACAAAAATCTAGTTTTGGATCAAGAAAATGAAGAATTTGGTCGCGAATACAAAAATCTAGTTTTGGATCAAGAAAATCAAGAAGTGTGTCGCGAATACAAAAAATAAGTTTTAGATCAAGAAAATCAAGATCTGGGTCCCGAATACAAAAAACAAGTTTTGGATCAAAAAAATCAAGAACTGGGTCCCGAATACAAAAATATAGTATTGGATCAAGAAAATGAAGAATTTGGTCCCGAATACAAAAAACTAGTTTTGGATCAGGAAAAAATCAAGAATTTTGTCGCGAATACAAAAATCTAGTTTTGCATCAAGAAAATCAAGAATTTGGTCACGAATACAAAAAATCTAGGTTTGCAATAAGAAAATCAAGAATTTGGTCGCGAATACAAAAATCTAGTTTTGGATGAAGAAAATCAAGAATTTGGTCGCGAATACAAAAATCTAGTTTTGGATCAAGAAAATCAAGAAATGTGTTGCGAAAATAAAAAACAAGGTTTGGATCAAGAAAATCAAGAAGTGTGTCGCGAACACAAAAAAGAAGGTTTGGATCTAGAAAAGAAGAAGTGTGTCGCGAATACAAAAAAACAAGGTTTGGATCAAGAAAATCAAGAAGTGTGTCGCGAATAAAAAAAACAACGTTTGGATCAAGAAAATCAAGAACTGGGTCCCGAATACAAAAAACTAGTTTTGGATTAAGAAAATCAAGAATTTGGTCGCGAATACAAAAAACAAGTTTTGGACCAAGAAAATCAAGAATTTGGTCGCGAATACAAAAATCTAGTTTTGCATCCAGAAAATCAATAATTTGGTCGCGAATACAAAAATCTAGTTGTGGATCAAGAAAATCAATAATTTGGTCGCGAATACAAAAATCTAGTTTTGGATCAAGAAAATGAAGAATTTGGTCGCGAATACAAAAATCTAGTTTTGGATCAAGAAAATCAAGAAGTGTGTCGCGAATACAAAAAATAAGTTTTAGATCAAGAAAATCAAGATCTGGGTCCCGAATACAAAAAACAAGTTTTGGATCAAAAAAATCAAGAACTGGGTCCCGAATACAAAAATATAGTATTGGATCAAGAAAATGAAGAATTTGGTCCCGAATACAAAAAACTAGTTTTGGATCAGGAAAAAATCAAGAATTTTGTCGCGAATACAAAAATCTAGTTTTGCATCAAGAAAATCAAGAATTTGGTCACGAATACAAAAAATCTAGGTTTGCAATAAGAAAATCAAGAATTTGGTCGCGAATACAAAAATCTAGCTTTGGATCAAGAAAATCAAGAATTTGGTCGCGAATACAAAAATGTAGTTTTGGATCAAGAAAATCAAGAATTTGGTCGCGAATACAAAAAACTAGTTTTGGATCAAGAAAATCAAGAATTTGGTCGCGAATACAAAAATCTAGTTTTGGATCAAGAAAATCAATAATTTGGTCGCGAATACAAAAATCTAGTTTTGGATGAAGATAATCAAGAATTTGGTCGCGAATACAAAAATCTAGTTTTGGATGAAGAAAATCAAGAATTTGGTCGCGAATACAAAAATCTAGTTTTGGATCAAGAAAATCAAGAAATGTGTTGCGAAAATAAAAAACAAGGTTTGGATCAAGAAAATCAAGAAGTGTGTCGCGAACACAAAAAAGAAGGTTTGGATCTAGAAAAGAAGAAGTGTGTCGCGAATACAAAAAAACAAGGTTTGGATCAAGAAAATCAAGAAGTGTGTCGCGAATAAAAAAAACAACGTTTGGATCAAGAAAATCAAGAACTGGGTCCCGAATACAAAAAACTAGTTTTGGAGTAAGAAAATCAAGAATTTGGTCGTGAATACAAAAAACAAGTTTTGGACCAAGAAAATCAAGAATTTGGTCGCGAATACAAAAATCTAGTTTTGCATCCAGAAAATCAATAATTTGGTCGCGAATACAAAAATCTAGTTGTGGATCAAGAAAATCAATAATTTGGTCGCGAATACAAAAATCTAGTTTTGGATCAAGAAAATCAAGAATTTGGTCGCGAATACAAAAATCTAGTTTTGCATCAAGAAAATCAATAATTTGGTCGCGAATACAAAAATCTAGTTTTGGATCAAGAAAATCAATAATTTGGTCGCGAATACAATAATCTAGTTTTGGATCAACAAAATCAAGAGGTGTGTCGCGAATACAAAAAATAAGTTTTGGATCAACAAAATCAAGAACTGGGTCTCGAATACAAAAAAGTAGTGTTGGATCAACAAAATCAAGAATTTGGTCGCGAATACAAAAATCTCGCTTTGCGTCAAGAAAATCAAGAATTTGGTCGCGAATACAAAAATCTAGTTTTGGATCAAGAAAATGAAGAATTTGGTCGCGAATACAAAAATCTAGTTTTGGATCAAGAAAATCAAGAAGTGGGTCGCGAATACAAAAAATAAGTTTTAGATCAAGAAAATCAAGATCTGGGTCCCGAATACAAAAAACAAGTTTTGGATCAAAAAAATCAAGAACTGGGTCCCGAATACAAAAATATAGTATTGGATCAAGAAAATGAAGAATTTGGTCCCGAATACAAAAAACTAGTTTTGGATCAGGAAAAAATCAAGAATTTTGTCGCGAATACAAAAATCTAGTTTTGCATCAAGAAAATCAAGTATTTGGTCACGAATACAAAAATCTAGGTTTGCAATAAGAAAATCAAGAATTTGGTCGCGAATACAAAAATCTAGCTTTGGATCAAGAAAATCAAGAATTTGGTCGCGAATACAAAAATGTAGTTTTGGATCAAGAAAATCAAGAATTTGGTCGCGAATACAAAAAACTTGTTTTGGATCAAGAAAATCAAGAATTTGGTCGCGAATACAAAAATCTAGTTTTGGATCAAGAAAATCAATAATTTGGTCGCGAATACAAAAATCTAGTTTTGGATCAAGAAAATGAAGAATTTGGTCCCGAATAAAAAAATCTAGTTTTGCATCATGAAAATCAAGAATATGGTCGCGAATACAAAAAACTAGTTTTGGATCAAGAAAAATCATGAACTGGGTCGCGGATACAAAAATCTAGTTTTGGATCAAGAAAATCAAGAAGTGTGTCGCGAATACAAAAAACAAGTTTTGGATCAATAAAATCAAGAAATGTGTCGCGAATACAAAAAAACAAGGTTTGGATCAAGAAAATCAAGAAGTGTGTCGCGAATACAAAAAACAACGTTTGGATCAAGAAAATCAAGAACTAGGTCCCAAATACAAAAAACAAGGTTTGGATCAAGAAAATCAAGAATTTGGTCGCGAATACAAAAATCTAGTTTTGCATCCAGAAAATCAATAATTTCGTCGCGAATACAAAAATCTAGTTTTGGATCAAGAAAATCAATAATTTGGTCGCGAATAAAAAAATCTAGTTTTGGATCAAGAAAATCAAGAATTTGGTCGCGAATACAAAAATCTAGTTTTGAATCAAGAAAATCAATAATTTGGTCGCGAATACAAAAATCTAGTTTTGGATCAAGAAAATCAATAATTTGGTCCCCAATACAAAAATCTAGTTTTGGATCAAAAAAATCGAGAGGTGTGTCGCGAATACAAAAAATAAGTTTTGGATCAACAAAATCAAGATCTGGGTCCCGAATACAAAAAACAAATTTTGGATCAAAAAAATCAAGAACTGGGTCTCGAATACAAAAAACTAGTGTTGGATCAACAAAATCAAGACTTTGGTCGCGAATACAAAAATCTCGCTTTGCGTCAAGAAAATCAAGAATTTGGTCGCGAATACAAAAATCTAGTTTTGGATCAAGAAAATGAAGAATTTGGTCGCGAATACAAAAATCTAGTTTTGGATCAGGAAAATCAAGAAGTGTGTCGCGAATACAAAAAATAAGTTTTAGATCAAGAAAATCAAGATCTGGGTCCCGAATACAAAAAACAAGTTTTGGATCAAAAAAATCAAGAACTGGGTCCCGAATACAAAAATATAGTATTGGATCAAGAAAATGAAGAATTTGGTCCCGAATACAAAAAACTAGTTTGGGATCAGGAAAAAATGAAGAATTTTGTCGCGAATACAAAAATCTAGTTTTGCATCAAGAAAATCAAGAATTTGGTCACGAATACAAAAATCTAGGTTTGCAATAAGACAATCAAGAATTTGGTCGCGAATACAAAAATCTAGCTTTGGATCAAGAAAATCAAGAATTTGGTCGCGAATACAAAAATGTAGTTTGGATCAAGAAAATCAAGAATTTGGTCGCGAATACAAAAAACTAGTTTTGGATCAAGAAAATCAAGAATTTGGTCGCGAATACAAAAATCTAGTTTTGGATCAGGAAAATCAATAATTTGGTCGCGAATACAAAAATCTAGTTTTGGATCAAGAAAATGAAGAATTTGGTCCCGAATAAAAAAATCTAGTTTTGCATCATGAAAATCAAGAATATGGTCGCGAATACAAAAAACTAGTTTTGGATCAAGAAAAATCATGAACTGGGTCGCGGATACAAAAATCTAGTTTTGGATCAAGAAAATCAAGAAGTGTGTCGCGAATACAAAAAACAAGTTTTGGATCAATAAAATCAAGAAATGTGTCGCGAATACAAAAAAACAAGGTTTGGATCAAGAAAATCAAGAAGTGTGTCGCGAATACAAAAAACAACGTTTGGATCAAGAAAATCAAGAACTAGGTCCCAAATACAAAAAACTAGTTTTGGATCAAGAAAATCAAGAATTTGGTCGCGAATACAAAAATCTAGTTTTGCATCCAGAAAATCTATAATTTCGTCGCGAATACAAAAATCTAGTTTTGGATCAAGAAAATCAATAATTTGGTCGCGAATAAAAAAATCTAGTTTTGGATCAAGAAAATCAAGAATTTGGTCGCGAATACAAAAATCTAGTTTTGCATCAAGAAAATCAATAATTTGGTCGCGAATACAAAAATCTAGTTTTGGATCAAGAAAATCAATAATTTGGTCCCCAATATAAAAATCTAGTTTTGGATCAAAAAAATCAAGAGGTGTGTCGCGAATACAAAAAATAAGTTTTGGATCAACAAAATCAAGATCTGGTACCCGAATACAAAAAACAAATTTTGGATCAAAAAAATCAAGAACTGGGTCCCGAATACAAAAATATAGTATTGGATCAAGAAAATGAAGAATTTGGTCCCGAATACAAAAAACTAGTTTTGGATCAGGAAAAAATTAAGAATTTTGTCGCGAATACAAAAATCTAGTTTTGCATCAAGAAAATCAAGAATTTGGTCACGAATACAAAAATCTAGGTTTGCATTAAGAAAATCAAGAATTTGGTCGCGAATACAATAATCTAGCTTTGGATCAAGAAAATCAAGAATTTGGTCGCGAATACAAAAATATAGTTTTGGATCAAGAAAATCAATAATTTGGTCGCGAATACAAAAATCTAGTTTTGGATCAAGAAAATCAATAATTTGGTCCCCAATACAAAAATCTAGTTTTGGATCAAAAAAATCAAGAGGTGTGTCGCGAATACAAAAAATAAGTTTTGGATCAACAAAATCAAGATCTGGGTCCCGAATACAAAAAACAAATTTTGGATCAAAAAAATCAAGAACTGGGTCCCGAATACAAAAATATAGTATTGGATCAAGAAAATGAAGAATTTGGTCCCGAATACAAAAAACTAGTTTTGGATCAGGAAAAAATTAAGAATTTTGTCGCGAATACAAAAATCTAGTTTTGCATCAAGAAAATCAAGAATTTGGTCACTTATACAAAAATCTAGGTTTGCATTAAGAAAATCAAGAATTTGGTCGCGAATACAAAAATCTAGCTTTGGATCAAGAAAATCAAGAATTTGGTCGCGAATACAAAAATATAGTTTTGGATCAAGAAAATCATGAATTTGGTCGCGAATACAAAAATCTAGTTTTGCATCCAGAAAATCAATAATTTGGTCGCGAATACAAAAATCTAGTTTTGGATCAAGAAAATGAAGAATTTGGTCCCGAATAAAAAAATCTAGTTTTGCATCATGAAAATCAAGAATTTGGTCGCGAATACAAAAAACAAGTTTTGGATCAAGAAAATCATGAACTGGGTCGCGAATACAAAAATCTAGTTTTGGATCAAGAAAATAAAGAAGTGTGTCGCGAATACAAAAAACAAGTTTTGGATCAATAAAATCAAGAAATGTGTCGCGAATACAAAAAAACAAGGTTTGGATCAAGAAAATCAAGAAGTGTGTCGCGAATACAAAAAACAAGGTTTGGATCAAGAAAAATCAAGAAGTGTGTCGCGAATACAAAAAACAAGGTCTGGATCAAGAAAATTAAGAAGTGTGTCGCAAATATAAAAAACAAGATTTGGATCAAGAAAATCATCAAGTGTGTCGCGAATACAAAAATCTAGTTTTGCATCCAGGAAATCAATAATTTGGTCGCGAATACAAAAATCTAGTTTTGGATAAAGAAAATCAAGAATTTGGTCGCGAATACAAAAATCTAGTTTTGGATAAAGAAAATCAAGAATTTGGTCGCGAATACAAAAATCTAGTTTTGGATCAAGAAAATCAATAATTTGGACGCAAATACAAAAATCTATTTCTAGATCAAGAAAATGAAGAATTTGGTCGCGAATACAAAAAACTAGTTTTGGATCAAGAAAATCAAGAACTGGGTCACGAATATAAAAATCTAGTTTTGGATCAAGAAAATCAAGAAGTGTGTCGCGAATACAAAAAACATGTTTTGGATCAAGAAAATCAAGAATTTGGTCGCGAATACAAAAATCTAGTTTTGGATCAAGAAAATCAAGAATTTGGTCGCGAATACAAAAATCTAGTTTTGCATCCAGAAAATCAATAATTTGGTCGCGAATACAAAAATCTAGTTTTGGATCAAGAAAATCAATAATTTGGTCGCGAATACAAAAATCTAGTTTTGGATCAAGAAAATCAAGAATTTGGTCGCGAATACAAAAATCTAGTTTGGCATCAAGAAAATTAATAATTTGGTCGCGAATACAACAATCTAGTTTTGGATCAAGAAAATCAATAATTTGGTCCCCAATACAAAAATCTAGTTTTGGATCAAGAAAATCAAGAGGTGTGTCGCGAATACAAAAAATAAGTTTTGGATCAAGAAAATCAAGAACTGAGTCGCTAATAAAAAAATCTAGTTTTGGATCAAGAAAATCAAGAAGTGTGTCGCGAATACAAAAAACAAGTTTTGGATCAAGAAAATCAAGAATTTTGTCGCGAATACAAAAATCTAGTTTTGGATGAAGATAATCAAGAATTTGGTCGCGAATACAAAAATCTAGTTTTGGATGAAGAAAATCAAGAATTTGGTCGCGAATACAAAAATCTAGTTTTGGATCAAGAAAATCAAGAACTGGATCACGAATATAAAAATCTAGTTTTGGATCAAGAAAATCAAGAAGTGTGTCGCGAATACAAAAAACAAGTTTTGGATCAAGAAAATCAAGAATTTGGTCGCGAATACAAAAATCTAGTTTTGGATCAAGAAAATCAATAATTTGGTCGCGAATACAAAAAACTAGTTTTGGATCAAGAAAAATCATGAACTGGGTCGCGGATACAAAAATCTAGTTTTGGATCAAGAAAATCAAGAAGTGTGTCGCGAATACAAAAATCTAGTTTTGGATGAAGATAATCAAGAATTTGGTCGCGAATACAAAAATCTAGTTTTGGATGAAGAAAATCAAGAATTTGGTCGCGAATACAAAAATCTAGTTTTGGATCAAGAAAATCAAGAAATGTGTTGCGAAAATAAAAAACAAGGTTTGGATCAAGAAAATCAAGAAGTGTGTCGCGAACACAAAAAAGAAGGTTTGGATCTAGAAAAGAAGAAGTGTGTCGCGAATACAAAAAAACAAGGTTTGGATCAAGAAAATCAAGAAGTGTGTCGCGAATAAAAAAAACAACGTTTGGATCAAGAAAATCAAGAACTGGGTCCCGAATACAAAAAACTAGTTTTGGATTAAGAATATCAAGAATTTGGTCGCGAATACAAAAAACAAGTTTTGGACCAAGAAAATCAAGAATTTGGTCGCGAATACAAAAATCTAGTTTTGCATCCAGAAAATCAATAATTTGGTCGCGAATACAAAAATCTAGTTGTGGATCAAGAAAATCAATAATTTGGTCGCGAATACAAAAATCTAGTTTTGGATCAAGAAAATGAAGAATTTGGTCGCGAATACAAAAATCTAGTTTTGGATCAAGAAAATCAAGAAGTGTGTCGCGAATACAAAAAATAAGTTTTAGATCAAGAAAATCAAGATCTGGGTCCCGAATACAAAAAACAAGTTTTGGATCAAAAAAATCAAGAACTGGGTCCCGAATACAAAAATATAGTATTGGATCAAGAAAATGAAGAATTTGGTCCCGAATACAAAAAACTAGTTTTGGATCAGGAAAAAATCAAGAATTTTGTCGCGAATACAAAAATCTAGTTTTGCATCAAGAAAATCAAGAATTTGGTCACGAATACAAAAAATCTAGGTTTGCAATAAGAAAATCAAGAATTTGGTCGCGAATACAAAAATCTAGCTTTGGATCAAGAAAATCAAGAATTTGGTCGCGAATACAAAAATGTAGTTTTGGATCAAGAAAATCAAGAATTTGGTCGCGAATACAAAAAACTAGTTTTGGATCAAGAAAATCAAGAATTTGGTCGCGAATACAAAAATCTAGTTTTGGATCAAGAAAATCAATAATTTGGTCGCGAATACAAAAATCTAGTTTTGGATGAAGATAATCAAGAATTTGGTCGCGAATACAAAAATCTAGTTTTGGATGAAGAAAATCAAGAATTTGGTCGCGAATACAAAAATCTAGTTTTGGATCAAGAAAATCAAGAAATGTGTTGCGAAAATAAAAAACAAGGTTTGGATCAAGAAAATCAAGAAGTGTGTTGCGAACACAAAAAAGAAGGTTTGGATCTAGAAAAGAAGAAGTGTGTCGCGAATACAAAAAAACAAGGTTTGGATCAAGAAAATCAAGAAGTGTGTCGCGAATAAAAAAAACAACGTTTGGATCAAGAAAATCAAGAACTGGGTCCCGAATACAAAAAACTAGTTTTGGATTAAGAAAATCAAGAATTTGGTCGCGAATACAAAAAACAAGTTTTGGACCAAGAAAATCAAGAATTTGGTCGCGAATACAAAAATCTAGTTTTGCATCCAGAAAATCAATAATTTGGTCGCGAATACAAAAATCTAGTTGTGGATCAAGAAAATCAATAATTTGGTCGCGAATACAAAAATCTAGTTTTGGATCAAGAAAATGAAGAATTTGGTCGCGAATACAAAAATCTAGTTTTGGATCAAGAAAATCAAGAAGTGTGTCGCGAATACAAAAAATAAGTTTTAGATCAAGAAAATCAAGATCTGGGTCCCGAATACAAAAAACAAGTTTTGGATCAAAAAAATCAAGAACTGGGTCCCGAATACAAAAATATAGTATTGGATCAAGAAAATGAAGAATTTGGTCCCGAATACAAAAAACTAGTTTTGGATCAGGAAAAAATCAAGAATTTTGTCGCGAATACAAAAATCTAGTTTTGCATCAAGAAAATCAAGAATTTGGTCACGAATACAAAAAATCTAGGTTTGCAATAAGAAAATCAAGAATTTGGTCGCGAATACAAAAATCTAGCTTTGGATCAAGAAAATCAAGAATTTGGTCGCGAATACAAAAATGTAGTTTTGGATCAAGAAAATCAAGAATTTGGTCGCGAATACAAAAAACTAGTTTTGGATCAAGAAAATCAAGAATTTGGTCGCGAATACAAAAATCTAGTTTTGGATCAAGAAAATCAATAATTTGGTCGCGAATACAAAAATCTAGTTTTGGATGAAGATAATCAAGAATTTGGTCGCGAATACAAAAATCTAGTTTTGGATGAAGAAAATCAAGAATTTGGTCGCGAATACAAAAATCTAGTTTTGGATCAAGAAAATCAAGAAATGTGTTGCGAAAATAAAAAACAAGGTTTGGATCAAGAAAATCAAGAAGTGTGTCGCGAACACAAAAAAGAAGGTTTGGATCTAGAAAAGAAGAAGTGTGTCGCGAATACAAAAAAACAAGGTTTGGATCAAGAAAATCAAGAAGTGTGTCGCGAATAAAAAAAACAACGTTTGGATCAAGAAAATCAAGAACTGGGTCCCGAATACAAAAAACTAGTTTTGGAGTAAGAAAATCAAGAATTTGGTCGCGAATACAAAAAACAAGTTTTGGACCAAGAAAATCAAGAATTTGGTCGCGAATACAAAAATCTAGTTTTGCATCCAGAAAATCAATAATTTGGTCGCGAATACAAAAAAACAAGGTTTGGATCAGGAAAATCAAGAAGTGTGTCGCGAATACAAAAAATAAGTTTTAGATCAAGAAAATCAAGATCTGGGTCCCGAATACAAAAAACAAGTTTTGGATCAAAAAAATCAAGAACTGGGTCCCGAATACAAAAATATAGTATTGGATCAAGAAAATGAAGAATTTGGTCCCGAATACAAAAAACTAGTTTGGGATCAGGAAAAAATGAAGAATTTTGTCGCGAATACAAAAATCTAGTTTTGCATCAAGAAAATCAAGAATTTGGTCACGAATACAAAAATCTAGGTTTGCAATAAGACAATCAAGAATTTGGTCGCGAATACAAAAATCTAGCTTTGGATCAAGAAAATCAAGAATTTGGTCGCGAATACAAAAATGTAGTTTGGATCAAGAAAATCAAGAATTTGGTCGCGAATACAAAAAACTAGTTTTGGATCAAGAAAATCAAGAATTTGGTCGCGAATACAAAAATCTAGTTTTGGATCAAGAAAATCAATAATTTGGTCGCGAATACAAAAATCTAGTTTTGGATCAAGAAAATGAAGAATTTGGTCCCTAATAAAAAAATCTAGTTTTGCATCATGAAAATCAAGAATATGGTCGCGAATACAAAAAACTAGTTTTGGATCAAGAAAAATCATGAACTGGGTCGCGGATACAAAAATCTAGTTTTGGATCAAGAAAATCAAGAAGTGTGTCGCGAATACAAAAAACAAGTTTTGGATCAATAAAATCAAGAAATGTGTCGCGAATACAAAAAAACAAGGTTTGGATCAAGAAAATCAAGAAGTGTGTCGCGAATACAAAAAACAACGTTTGGATCAAGAAAATCAAGAACTAGGTCCCAAATACAAAAAACTAGTTTTGGATCAAGAAAATCAAGAATTTGGTCGCGAATACAAAAATCTAGTTTTGCATCCAGAAAATCTATAATTTCGTCGCGAATACAAAAATCTAGTTTTGGATCAAGAAAATCAATAATTTGGTCGCGAATAAAAAAATCTAGTTTTGGATCAAGAAAATCAAGAATTTGGTCGCGAATACAAAAATCTAGTTTTGCATCAAGAAAATCAATAATTTGGTCGCGAATACAAAAATCTAGTTTTGGATCAAGAAAATCAATAATTTGGTCGCGAATACAAAAATATAGTTTTGGATCAAGAAAATCAATAATTTGGTCGCGAATACAAAAATCTAGTTTTGGATCAAGAAAATCAATAATTTGGTCCCCAATACAAAAATCTAGTTTTGGATCAAAAAAATCAAGAGGTGTGTCGCGAATACAAAAAATAAGTTTTGGATCAACAAAATCAAGATCTGGGTCCCGAATACAAAAAACAAATTTTGGATCAAAAAAATCAAGAACTGGGTCCCGAATACAAAAATATAGTATTGGATCAAGAAAATGAAGAATTTGGTCCCGAATACAAAAAACTAGTTTTGGATCAGGAAAAAATTAAGAATTTTGTCGCGAATACAAAAATCTAGTTTTGCATCAAGAAAATCAAGAATTTGGTCACGAATACAAAAATCTAGGTTTGCATTAAGAAAATCAAGAATTTGGTCGCGAATACAAAAATCTAGCTTTGGATCAAGAAAATCAAGAATTTGGTCGCGAATACAAAAATATAGTTTTGGATCAAGAAAATCATGAATTTGGTCGCGAATACAAAAATCTAGTTTTGCATCCAGAAAATCAATAATTTGGTCGCGAATACAAAAATCTAGTTTTGGATCAAGAAAATGAAGAATTTGGTCCCGAATAAAAAAATCTAGTTTTGCATCATGAAAATCAAGAATTTGGTCGCGAATACAAAAAACAAGTTTTGGATCAAGAAAATCATGAACTGGGTCGCGAATACAAAAATCTAGTTTTGGATCAAGAAAATAAAGAAGTGTGTCGCGAATACAAAAAACAAGTTTTGGATCAATAAAATCAAGAAATGTGTCGCGAATACAAAAAAACAAGGTTTGGATCAAGAAAATCAAGAAGTGTGTCGCGAATACAAAAAACAAGGTTTGGATCAAGAAAAATCAAGAAGTGTGTCGCGAATACAAAAAACAAGGTCTGGATCAAGAAAATTAAGAAGTGTGTCGCAAATATAAAAAACAAGATTTGGATCAAGAAAATCATCAAGTGTGTCGCGAATACAAAAATCTAGTTTTGCATCCAGGAAATCAATAATTTGGTCGCGAATACAAAAATCTAGTTTTGGATAAAGAAAATCAAGAATTTGGTCGCGAATACAAAAATCTAGTTTTGGATAAAGAAAATCAAGAATTTGGTCGCGAATACAAAAATCTAGTTTTGGATCAAGAAAATCAATAATTTGGACGCAAATGCAAAAATCTATTTCTAGATCAAGAAAATGAAGAATTTGGTCGCGAATACAAAAAACTAGTTTTGGATCAAGAAAATCAAGAACTGGGTCACGAATATAAAAATCTAGAATTGGATCAAGAAAATGAAGAAGTGTGTCGCGAATACAAAAAACATGTTTTGGATCAAGAAAATCAAGAATTTGGTCGCGAATACAAAAATCTAGTTTTGGATCAAGAAAATCAAGAATTTGGTCGCGAATACAAAAATCTAGTTTTGCATCCAGAAAATCAATAATTTGGTCGCGAATACAAAAATCTAGTTTTGGATCAAGAAAATCAATAATTTGGTCGCGAATACAAAAATCTAGTTTTGGATCAAGAAAATCAAGAATTTGGTCGCGAATACAAAAATCTAGTTTGGCATCAAGAAAATTAATAATTTGGTCGCGAATACAACAATCTAGTTTTGGATCAAGAAAATCAATAATTTGGTCCCCAATACAAAAATCTAGTTTTGGATCAAGAAAATCAAGAGGTGTGTCGCGAATACAAAAATCTAGTTTTGGATCAAGAAAATCAAGAAGTGTGTCGCGAATACAAAAAACAAGTTTTGGATCAAGAAAATCAAGAATTTGGTCGCGAATACAAAAATCTAGTTTTGGATCAAGAAAATCAATAATTTGGTCGCGAATACAAAAAACTAGTTTTGGATCAAGAAAAATCATGAACTGGGTCGCGGATACAAAAATCTAGTTTTGGATCAAGAAAATCAAGAAGTGTGTCGCGAATACAAAAAACAAGTTTTGGATCAATAAAATCAAGAAATGTGTCGCGAATACAAAAAAACAAGGTTTGGATCAAGAAAATCAAGAAGTGTTTCGCGAATACAAAAAACAACGTTTGGATCAAGAAAATCAAGAACTAGGTCCCAAATACAAAAAACTAGTTTTGGATCAAGAAAATCAAGAATTTGGTCGCGAATACAAAAATCTAGTTTTGCATCCAGAAAATCAATAATTTCGTCGCGAATACAAAAATCTAGTTTTGGATCAAGAAAATCAATAATTTGGTCGCGAATAAAAAAATCTAGTTTTGGATCAACAAAATCAAGAATTTGGTCGCGAATACAAAAATCTAGTTTTGCATCAAGAAAATCAATAATTTGGTCGCGAATACAAAAATCTAGTTTTGGATCAAGAAAATCAATAATTTGGTCCCCAATATAAAAATCTAGTTTTGGATCAAAAAAATCAAGAGGTGTGTCGCGAATACAAAAAATAAGTTTTGGATCAACAAAATCAAGATCTGGGTCCCGAATACAAAAAACAAATTTTGGATCAAAAAAATCAAGAACTGGGTCCCGAATACAAAAATATAGTATTGGATCAAGAAAATGAAGAATTTGGTCCCGAATACAAAAAACTAGTTTTGGATCAGGAAAAAATTAAGAATTTTGTCGCGAATACAAAAATCTAGTTTTGCATCAAGAAAATCAAGAATTTGGTCACGAATACAAAAATCTAGGTTTGCATTAAGAAAATCAAGAATTTTGTCGCGAATACAAAAATCTAGCTTTGGATCAAGAAAATCAAGAATTTGGTCGCGAATACAAAAATATAGTTTTGGATCAAGAAAATCAAGAATTTGGTCGCGAATACAAAAAACTAGTTTTGGATCAAGAAAATCAAGAATTTGGTCGCGAATACAAAAATCTAGTTTTGCATCCAGAAAATCAATAATTTGGTCGCGAATACAAAAATCTAGTTTTGGATCAAGAAAATGAAGAATTTGGTCCCGAATAAAAAAATCTAGTTTTGCATCATGAAAATCAAGAATTTGGTCGCGAATACAAAAAACAAGTTTTGGATCAAGAAAATCATGAACTGGGTCGCGAATACAAAAATCTAGTTTTGGATCAAGAAAATAAAGAAGTGTGCCGCGAATACAAAAAACAAGTTTTGGATCAATAAAATCAAGAAATGTGTCGCGAATACAAAAAAACAAGGTTTGGATCAAGAAAATCAAGAAGTGTGTCGCGAATACAAAAAACAAGGTTTGGATCAAGAAAAATCAAGAAGTGTGTCGCGAATACAAAAAACAAGGTCTGGATCAAGAAAATTAAGAAGTGTGTCGCGAATATAAAAAACAAGATTTGGATCAAGAAAATCATCAAGTGTGTCGCGAATACAAAAATCTAGTTTTGCATCCAGGAAATCAATAATTTGGTCGCGAATACAAAAATCTAGTTTTGGATAAAGAAAATCAAGAATTTGGTCGCGAATACAAAAATCTAGTTTTGGATAAAGAAAATCAAGAATTTGGTCGCGAATACAAAAATCTAGTTTTGGATCAAGAAAATCAATAATTTGGACGCAAATACAAAAATCTATTTCTGGATCAAGAAAATGAAGAATTTGGTCGCGAATACAAAAAACTAGTTTTGGATCAAGAAAATCAAGAACTGGGTCACGAATATAAAAATCTAGTTTTGGATCAAGAAAATCAAGAAGTGTGTCGCGAATACAAAAAACATGTTTTGGATCAAGAAAATCAAGAATTTGGTCGCGAATACAAAAATCTAGTTTTGGATCAAGAAAATCAAGAATTTGGTCGCGAATACAAAAATCTAGTTTTGCATCCAGAAAATCAATAATTTGGTCGCGAATACAAAAATCTAGTTTTGGATCAAGAAAATCAATAATTTGGTCGCGAATACAAAAATCTAGTTTTGGATCAAGAAAATCAAGAATTTGGTCGCGAATACAAAAATCTAGTTTGGCATCAAGAAAATTAATAATTTGGTCGCGAATACAACAATCTAGTTTTGGATCAAGAAAATCAATAATTTGGTCCCCAATACAAAAATCTAGTTTTGGATCAAGAAAATCAAGAGGTGTGTCGCGAATACAAAAAATAAGTTTTGGATCAAGAAAATCAAGAACTGAGTCGCTAATAAAAAAATCTAGTTTTGGATCAAGAAAATCAAGAAGTGTGTCGCGAATACAAAAAACAAGTTTTGGATCAAGAAAATCAAGAATTTGGTCGCGAATACAAAAATCTAGTTTTGGATGAAGATAATCAAGAATTTGGTCGCGAATACAAAAATCTAGTTTTGGATGAAGAAAATCAAGAATTTGGTCGCGAATACAAAAATCTAGTTTTGGATCAAGAAAATCAAGAAGTGTGTCGCGAATATAAAAAACAAGGTTTGGATCAAGAAAATCAAGAAGTGTGTCGCGAATACAAAAAAAAAGGTTTGGATCAAGAAAATCAAGAAATGTGTCGCGAATACAAAAAAACAAGGTTTGGATCAAGAAAATCAAGAAGTGTGTCGCGAATACAAAAAACAACGTTTGGATCAAGAAAATCAAGAACTGGGTCCCGAATACAAAAAACTATTTTTTGATTAAGAAAATCAAGAATTTGGTCGCGAATACAAAAAACAAGTTTTGAATCAAGAAAATCAAGAATTTGGTCGCGAATACAAAAATCTAGTTTTGCATCCAGGAAATCAATAATTTGGTCGCGAATACAAAAATCTAGTTTTGGATAAAGAAAATCAAGAATTTGGTCGCGAATACAAAAATCTAGTTTTGGATCAAGAAAATCAATAATTTGGTCGCAAATACAAAAATCTATTTGTGGATCAAGAAAATGAAGAATTTGGTCGCGAATACATCAAACTAGTTTTGGATCAAGAAAATCAAGAACTGGGTCACGAATATAAAAATCTAGTTTTGGATCAAGAAAATCAAGAAGTGTGTCGCGAATACAAAAAACAAGTTTTGGATCAAGAAAATCAAGAATTTGGTCGCGAATACAAAAATCTAGTTTTGGATCAAGAAAATCAAGAATTTGGTCGCGAATACAAAAATCTAGTTTTGCATCCAGAAAATCAATAATTTGGTCGCGAATACAAAAATCTAGTTTTGGATCAAGAAAATCAATAATTTGGTCGCGAATACAAAAATCTAGTTTTGGATCAAGAAAATCAAGAATTTGGTCGCGAATACAAAAATCTAGTTTTGCATCAAGAAAATTAATAATTTGGTCGCGAATACAAAAATCTAGTTTTGGATCAAGAAAATCAATAATTTGGTCCCCAATACAAAAATCTAGTTTTGGATCAAGAAAATCAAGAGGTGTGTCGCGAATACAAAAAATAAGTTTTGGATCAAGAAAATCTAGAACTGGGTCGCGAATAAAAAAATCTAGTTTTGGATCAAGAAAATCAAGAAGTGTGTCGCGAATACAAAAAACAAGTTTTGTATCAAGAAAATCAAGAATTTGGTCGCGAATACAAAAATCTAGTTTTGGATGAAGATAATCAAGAATTTGATCGCGAATACAAAAATCTAGTTTTGGATGAAGAAAATCAAGAATTTGGTCGCGAATACAAAAATCTAGTTTTGGATCAAGAAAATCAAGAAGTGTGTCGCGAATATAAAAAACAAGGTTTGGATCAAGAAAATCAAGAAGTGTGTCGCGAATACAAAAAAAAAGGTTTGGATCAAGAAAATCAAGAACTGTGTCGCGAATACAAAAAAAAAGGTTTGGATCAAGAAAATCAAGAAGTGTGTCGCGACTACAAAAAACAACGTTTGGATCAAGAAAATCAAGAACTGGGTCCCGAAAACAAAAAACTATTTTTTGATTAAGAAAATCAAGAATTTGGTCGCGAGTACAAAAAACAAGTTTTGGATCAAGAAAATCAAGAATTTGGTCGCGAATACAAAAATCTAGTTTTGCATCCAGGAAATCAATAATTTGGTCGCGAATACAAAAATCTAGTTTTGGATAAAGAAAATCAAGAATTTGGTCGCGAATACAAAAATCTAGTTTTGGATCAAGAAAATCAATAATTTGGTCGCAAATACAAAAATCTATTTGTGGATCAAGAAAATGAAGAAGTTGGTCGCGAATACAAAAAACTAGTTTTGGATCAAGAAAATCAAGAACTGGATCACGAATATAAAAATCTAGTTTTGGATCAAGAAAATCAAGAAGTGTGTCGCGAATACAAAAAACAAGTTTTGGATCAAGAAAATCAAGAATTTGGTCGCGAATACAAAAATCTAGTTTTGGATCAAGAAAATCAAGAATTTGGTCGCGAATACAAAAATCTAGTTTTGCATCCAGAAAATCAATAATTTGGTCGCGAATACAAAAATCTAGTTTTGGATCAAGAAAATCAATAATTTGGTCGCGAATACAAAAAACTAGTTTTGGATCAAGAAAAATCATGAACTGGGTCGCGGATACAAAAATCTAGTTTTGGATCAAGAAAATCAAGAAGTGTGTCGCGAATACAAAAAACAAGTTTTGGATCAATAAAATCAAGAAATGTGTCGCGAATACAAAAAAACAAGGTTTGGATCAAGAAAATCAAGAAGTGTGTCGCGAATACAAAAAACAACGTTTGGATCAAGAAAATCAAGAACTAGGTCCCAAATACAAAAAACTAGTTTTGGATCAAGAAAATCAAGAATTTGGTCGCGAATACAAAAATCTAGTTTTGCATCCAGAAAATCAATAATTTCGTCGCGAATACAAAAATCTAGTTTTGGATCAAGAAAATCAATAATTTGGTCGCGAATAAAAAAATCTAGTTTTGGATCAAGAAAATCAAGAATTTGGTCGCGAATACAAAAATCTAGTTTTGCATCAAGAAAATCAATAATTTGGTCGCGAATACAAAAATCTAGTTTTGGATCAAGAAAATCAATAATTTGGTCCCCAATATAAAAATCTAGTTTTGGATCAAAAAAATCAAGAGGTGTGTCGCGAATACAAAAAATAAGTTTTGGATCAACAAAATCAAGATCTGGGTCCCGAATACAAAAAACAAATTTTGGATCAAAAAAATCAAGAACTGGGTCCCGAATACAAAAATATAGTATTGGATCAAGAAAATGAAGAATTTGGTCCCGAATACAAAAAACTAGTTTTGGATCAGGAAAAAATTAAGAATTTTGTCGCGAATACAAAAATCTAGTTTTGCATCAAGAAAATCAAGAATTTGGTCACGAATACAAAAATCTAGGTTTGCATTAAGAAAATCAAGAATTTGGTCGCGAATACAAAAATCTAGCTTTGGATCAAGAAAATCAAGAATTTGGTCGCGAATACAAAAATATAGTTTTGGATCAAGAAAATAAAGAATTTGGTCGCGAATACAAAAAACTAGTTTTGGATCAAGAAAATCAAGAATTTGGTCGCGAATACAAAAATCTAGTTTTGCGTCCAGAAAATCAATAATTTGGTCGCGAATACAAAAATCTAGTTTTGGATCAAGAAAATGAAGAATTTGGTCCCGAATAAAAAAATCTAGTTTTGCATCATGAAAATCAAGAATTTGGTCGCGAATAAAAAAAACAAGTTTTGGATCAAGAAAATCATGAACTGGGTCGCGAATACAAAAATCTAGTTTTGGATCAAGAAAATAAAGAAGTGTGTCGCGAATACAAAAAACAAGTTTTGGATCAATAAAATCAAGAAATGTGTCGCGAATACAAAAAAACAAGGTTTGGATCAAGAAAATCAAGAAGTGTGTCGCGAATACAAAAAACAAGGTTTGGATCAAGAAAAATCAAGAAGTGTGTCGCGAATACAAAAAACAAGGTCTGGATCAAGAAAATTAAGAAGTGTGTCGCGAATACAAAAAACAAGTTTTGGATCAAGAAAATCAAGAATTTGGTCGCGAATACAAAAATCTAGTTTTGCATCCAGGAAATCAATAATTTGGTCGCGAATACAAAAATCTAGTTTTGGATAAAGAAAATCAAGAATTTGGTCGCGAATACAAAAATCTAGTTTTGGATAAAGAAAATCAAGAATTTGGTCGCGAATACAAAAATCTAGTTTTGGATCAAGAAAATCAATAATTTGGACGCAAATACAAAAATCTATTTCTGGATCAAGAAAATGAAGAATTTGGTCGCGAATACAAAAAACTAGTTTTGGATCAAGAAAATCAAGAACTGGGTCACGAATATAAAAATCTAGTTTTGGATCAAGAAAATCATGAAGTGTGTCGCGAATACAAAAAACATGTTTTGGATCAAGAAAATCAAGAATTTGGTCGCGAATACAAAAATCTAGTTTTGGATCAAGAAAATCAAGAATTTGGTCGCGAATACAAAAATCTAGTTTTGCATCCAGAAAATCAATAATTTGGTCGCGAATACAAAAATCTAATTTTGGATCAAGAAAATCAATAATTTGGTCGCGAATACAAAAATCTAGTTTTGGATCAAGAAAATCAAGAATTTGGTCGCGAATACAAAAATCTAGTTTGGCATCAAGAAAATTAATAATTTGGTCGCGAATACAACAATCTAGTTTTGGATCAAGAAAATCAATAATTTGGTCCCCAATACAAAAATCTAGTTTTGGATCAAGAAAATCAAGAGGTGTGTCGCGAATACAAAAAATAAGTTTTGGATCAAGAAAATCAAGAACTGAGTCGCTAATAAAAAAATCTAGTTTTGGATCAAGAAAATCAAGAAGTGTGTCGCGAATACAAAAAACAAGTTTTGGATCAAGAAAATCAAGAATTTGGTCGCGAATACAAAAATCTAGTTTTGGATGAAGATAATCAAGAATTTGGTCGCGAATACAAAAATCTAGTTTTGGATGAAGAAAATCAAGAATTTGGTCGCGAATACAAAAATCTAGTTTTGGATCAAGAAAATCAAGAAGTGTGTCGCGAATATAAAAAACAAGGTTTGGATCAACAAAATCAAGAAGTGTGTCGCGAATACAAAAAAAAAGGTTTGGATCAAGAAAATCAAGAACTGTGTCGCGAATACAAAAAAACAAGGTTTGGATCAAGAAAATCAAGAAGTGTGTCGCGAATACAAAAAACAACGTTTGGATCAAGAAAATCAAGAACTGGGTCCCGAATACAAAAAACTATTTTTTGATTAAGAAAATCAAGAATTTGGTCGCGAATACAAAAAACAAGTTTTGGATCAAGAAAATCAAGAATTTGGTCGCGAATACAAAAATCTAGTTTTGCATCCAGGAAATCAATAATTTGGTCGCGAATACAAAAATCTAGTTTTGGATAAAGAAAATCAAGAATTTGGTCGCGAATACAAAAATCTAGTTTTGGATCAAGAAAATCAATAATTTGGTCGCAAATACAAAAATCTATTTGTGGATCAAGAAAATGAAGAATTTGGTCGCGAATACATCAAACTAGTTTTGGATCAAGAAAATCAAGAACTGGGTCACGAATATAAAAATCTAGTTTTGGATCAAGAAAATCAAGAAGTGTGTCGCGAATACAAAAAACAAGTTTTGGATCAAGAAAATCAAGAATTTGGTCGCGAATACAAAAATCTAGTTTTGGATCAAGAAAATCAAGAATTTGGTCGCGAATACAAAAATCTAGTTTTGCATCCAGAAAATCAATAATTTGGTCGCGAATACAAAAATCTAGTTTTGGATCAAGAAAATCAATAATTTGGTCGCGAATACAAAAATCTAGTTTTGGATCAAGAAAATCAAGAATTTGGTCGCGAATACAAAAATCTAGTTTTGCATCAAGAAAATGAATAATTTGGTCGCGAATACAAAAATCTAGTTTTGGATCAAGAAAATCAATAATTTGGTCCCCAATACAAAAATCTAGTTTTGGATCAAGAAAATCAAGAGGTGTGTCGCGAATACAAAAAATAAGTTTTGGATCAAGTAAATCTAGAACTGGGTCGCGAATACAAAAATCTAGTTTTGGATCAAGAAAATCAAGAAGTGTGTCGCGAATACAAAAAACAAGTTTTGGATCAAGAAAATCAAGAATTTGGTCGCGAATACAAAAATCTAGTTTTGGATGAAGATAATCAAGAATTTGGTCGCGAATACAAAAATCTAGTTTTGGATGAAGAAAATCAAGAATTTGGTCGCGAATACAAAAATCTAGTTTTGGATCAAGAAAATCAAGAAGTGTGTCGCGAATATAAAAAACAAGGTTTGGATCAAGAAAATCAAGAAGTGTGTCGCGAATACAAAAAAAAAGGTTTGGATCAAGAAAATCAAGAACTGTGTCGCGAATACAAAAAAACAAGGTTTGGATCAAGAAAATCAAGAAGTGTGTCGCGAATACAAAAAACAACGTTTGGATCAAGAAAATCAAGAACTGGGTCCCGAAAACAAAAAACTATTTTTTGATTAAGAAAATCAAGAATTTGGTCGCGAGTACAAAAAACAAGTTTTGGATTAAGAAAATCAAGAATTTGGTCGCGAATACAAAAATCTAGTTTTGCATCCAGGAAATCAATAATTTGGTCGCGAATACAAAAATCTAGTTTTGGATAAAGAAAATCAAGAATTTGGTAGCGAATACAAAAATCTAGTTTTGGATCAAGAAAATCAATAATTTGGTCGCAAATACAAAAATCTATTTGTGGATCAAGAAAATGAAGAAGTTGGTCGCGAATACAAAAAACTAGTTTTGGATCAAGAAAATCAAGAACTGGATCGCGAATACAAAAATCTAGTTTTGGATCAAGAAAATCAAGAAGTGTGTCGCGAATACAAAAAACAAGTTTTGGATCAAGAAAATCAAGAATTTGGTCGCGAATACAAAAATCTAGTTTTGGATGAAGATAATCAAGAATTTGGTCGCGAATACAAAAATCTAGTTTTGGATGAAGAAAATCAAGAATTTGGTCGCGAATACAAAAATCTAGTTTTGGATCAAGAAAATCAAGAAGTGTGTCGCGAATATAAAAAACAAGGTTTGGATCAAGAAAATCAAGAAGTGTGTCGCGAATACAAAAAAAAAGGTTTGGATCAAGAAAATCAAGAACTGTGTCGCGAATACAAAAAAACAAGGTTTGGATCAAGAAAATCAAGAAGTGTGTCGCGAATACAAAAAACAACGTTTGGATCAAGAAAATCAAGAACTGGGTCCCGAAAACAAAAATCTATTTTTTGATTAAGAAAATCAAGAATTTGGTCGCGAGTACAAAAAACAAGTTTTGGATCAAGAAAATCAAGAATTTGGTCGCGAATACAAAAATCTAGTTTTGCATCCAGGAAATCAATAATTTGGTCGCGAATACAAAAATCTAGTTTTGGATAAAGAAAATCAAGAATTTGGTCGCGAATACAAAAATCTAGTTTTGGATCAAGAAAATCAATAATTTGGTCGCCAATACAAAAATCTATTTGTGGATCAAGAAAATGAAGAAGTTGGTCGCGAATACAAAAAACTAGTTTTGGATCAAGAAAATCAAGAACTGGATCACGAATATAAAAATCTAGTTTTGGATCAAGAAAATCAAGAAGTGTGTCGCGAATACAAAAAACAAGTTTTGGATCAAGAAAATCAAGAATTTGGTCGCGAATACAAAAATCTAGTTTTGGATCAAGAAAATCAAGAATTTGGTCGCGAATACAAAAATCTAGTTTTGCATCCAGAAAATCAATAATTTGGTCGCGAATACAAAAATCTAGTTTTGGATGAAGATAATCAAGAATTTGGTCGCGAATACAAAAATCTAGTTTTGGATGAAGAAAATCAAGAATTTGGTCGCGAATACAAAAATCTAGTTTTGCATCAAGAAAATCAAGAAGTGTGTCGCGAATACAAAAAAAAAGGTTTGGATCAAGAAAATCAAGAAGTGTGTCTCGAATACAAAAAAAAAGGTTTGGATCAAGAAAATCAAGAAATGTGTCGCGAATACAAAAAAACAAGGTTTGGATCAAGAAAATCAAGAAGTGTTTCGCGAATACAAAAAACAACGTTTGGATCAAGAAAATCAAGAACTGGGTCCCGAATACAAAAAACTAGTTTTTGATTAAGAAAATCAAGAATTTGGTCGCGAATACAAAAAACAAGTTTTGGATCAAGAAAATCAAGAATTTGGTCGCGAATACAAAAATCTAGTTTTGCATCCAGGAAATCAATAATTTGGTCGCGAATACAAAAATCTAGTTTTGGATAAAGAAAATCAAGAATTTGGTCGCGAATACAAAAATCTAGTTTTGGATCAAGAAAATCAAGAACTGGGTCACGAATATAAAAATCTAGTTTTGGATCAAGAAAATCAAGAGTTGTGTCGCGAATACAAAAAATAAGTTTTGGATCAAGAAAATCTAGAACTGGGTCGCCAATACAAAAATCTAGTTTTGGATCAAGAAAATCAAGAAGCGTGTCGCGAATACAAAAAACAAGTTTTGGATCAAGAAAATCAAGACTTTGGTCGCGAATACAAAAATCTAGTTTTGGATGAAGATAATGAAGAATTTGATCGCGAATACAAAAATCTAGTTTTGGATGAAGAAAATCAAGAATTTGGTCGCGAATACAAAAATCTAGTTTTGGATCAAGAAAATCAAGAAGTGTGTCGCGAATATAAAAAACAAGGTTTGGATCAAGAAAATCAAGAAGTGTGTCGCGAATACAAAAAAAAAGGTTTGGATCAAGAAAATCAAGAACTGTGTCGCGAATACAAAAAAACAAGGTTTGGATCACGAAAATCAAGAAGTGTGTCGCGAATACAAAAAACAAGTTTTGGATCAAGAAAATCAAGAATTTGGTCGCGAATACAAAAATCTAGTTTTGCATCCAGGAAATCAATAATTTGGTCGCGAATACAAAAAGCTAGTTTTGGATAAAGAAAATCAAGAATTTGGTCGCGAATACAAAAATCTAGTTTTGGATGAAGATAATCAAGAATTTGGTCGCGAATACAAAAATCTAGTTTTGGATGAAGATAATCAAGAATTTGGTCGCGAATACAAAAATCTAGTTTTGCATCAAGAAAATCAAGAAGTGTGTCGCGAATACAAAAAAAAAGGTTTGGATCAAGAAAATCAAGAAGTGGGTCACGAATATAAAAATCTAGTTTTGGATCAAGAAAATCAAGAAGTGTGTCGCGAATACAAAAAACAAGTTTTGGATCAAGAAAATCAAGAATTTGCTCGCGAATACAAAAATCTAGTTTTGGATCAAGAAAATCAAGAATTTGGTCGCGAATACAAAAATCTAGTTTTGCATCCAGAAAATCAATAATTTGGTCGCGAATACAAAAATCTAGTTTTGGATGAAGATAATCAAGAATTTGGTCGCGAATACAAAAATCTAGTTTTGGATGAAGAAAATCAAGAATTTGGTCGCGAATACAAAAATCTATTTTTGCATCAAGAAAATCAAGAAGTGTGTCGCGAATACAAAAAAAAAGGTTTGGATCAAGAAAATCAAGAAATGTGTCTCGAATACAAAAAAAAAGGTTTGGATCAAGAAAATCAAGAAATGTGTCGCGAATACAAAAAAACAAGGTTTGGATCAAGAAAATCAAGAAGTGTGTCGCGAATACAAAAAACAACGTTTGGATCAAGAAAATCAAGAACTGGGTCCCGAATACAAAAAACTAGTTTTGGATTAAGAAAATCAAGAATTTGGTCGCGAATACAAAAAACAAGTTTTGGATCAAGAAAATCAAGAATTTGGTCGCGAATACAAAAATCTAGCTTTGCATCCAGAAAATCAATAATTTGGTCGCGAATACAAAAATCTAGTTTTGGATCAAGAAAATCAAGAATTTGGTCGCGAATACAAAAATCTAGTTTTGCATCCAGAAAATCAATAATTTGGTCGCGAATACAAAAATCTAGTTTTTGATCAAGAAAATCAAGAATTTGGTCGCGAATACAAAAATCTAGTTTTGCATCAAGAAAATTAATAATTTGGTCGCGAATACAAAAATCTAGTTTTGGATCAAGAAAATCAATAATTTGGTCGCGAATACAAAAATCTAGTTTTGGATCAAGAAAATCAAGAATTTGGTCGCGAATACAAAAATCTAGTTTTGCATCCAGAAAATCAATAATTTGGTCGCGAATACAAAAATCTAGTTTTGGATCAAGAAAATCAATAATTTGGTCGCGAATACAAAAATCTAGTTTTGGATGAAGATAATCAAGAATTTGGTCGCGAATACAAAAATCTAGTTTTGGATGAAGAAAATCAAGAATTTGGTCGCGAATACAAAAACCTAGTTTTGGATCAAGAAAATCAAGAAGTGTGTCGCGAATATAAAAAACATAGTTTGGATCAAGAAAATCAAGAAGTGTGTCGCGAATACAAAAAAAAAGGTTTGGATCAAGAAAATCAAGAAATGTGTCGCGAATACAAAAAAACAAGGTTTGGATCAAGAAAAAATCAAGAAGTGTGTCTCGAATACAAAAAAAAAGGTTTGGATCAAGAAAATCAAGAAATGTGTCGCGAATACAAAAAAACAAGGTTTGGATCAAGAAAATCAAGAAGTGTGTCGCGAATACAAAAAACAACGTTTGGATCAAGAAAATCAAGAACTGGGTCCCGAATACAAAAAACTAGTTTTGGATCAAGAAAATCAAGAATTTGGTCGCGAATACAAAAAACAAGTTTTGGATCAAGAAAATCAAGAATTTGGTCGCGAATACAAAAATCTAGTTTTGCATCCAGAAAATCAATAATTTGGTCGCGAATACAAAAATCTAGTTTTGGATCAAGAAAATCAAGAATTTGGTCGCGAATACAAAAATCTAGTTTTGCATCCAGAAAATCAATAATTTGGTCGCGAATACAAAAATCTAGTTTTGGATCAAGAAAATCAAGAATTTGGTCGCGAATACAAAAATCTAGTTTTGCATCAAGAAAATTAATAATTTGGTCGCGAATACAAAAATCTAGTTTTGGATCAAGAAAATCAATAATTTGGTCGCGAATACAAAAATCTAGTTTTGGATCAAGAAAATCATGAATTTGGTCGCGAATACAAAAATCTAGTTTTGCATCCAGAAAATCAATAATTTGGTCGCGAATACAAAAATCTAGTTTTGGATCAAGAAAATCAATAATTTGGTCGCGAATACAAAAATCTAGTTTTGGATGAAGATAATCAAGAATTTGGTCGCGAATACAAAAATCTAGTTTTGGATGAAGAAAATCAAGAATTTGGTCGCGAATACAAAAATCTAGTTTTGGATCAAGAAAATCAAGAAGTGTGTCGCGAATATAAAAAACATAGTTTGGATCAAGAAAATCAAGAAGTGTGTCGCGAATACAAAAAAAAAGGTTTGGATCAAGAAAATCAAGAAATGTGTCGCGAATACAAAAAAACAAGGTTTGGATCAAGAAAATCAAGAAGTGTTTCGCGAATACAAAAAACAACGTTTGGATCAAGAAAATCAAGAACTGGGTCCCGAATACAAAAAACTAGTTTTTGATTAAGAAAATCAAGAATTTGGTCGCGAATACAAAAAACAAGTTTTGGATCAAGAAAATCAAGAATTTGGTCGCGAATACAAAAATGTAGTTTTGCATCCAGGAAATCAATAATTTGGTCGCGAATACAAAAATCTATTTTTGCATCAAGAAAATCAAGAAGTGTGTCGCGAATACAAAAAAAAAGGTTTGGATCAAGAAAATCAAGAAGTGTGTCTCGAATACAAAAAAAAAGGTTTGGATCAAGAAAATCAAGAAATGTGTCGCGAATACAAAAAAACAAGGTTTGGATCAAGAAAATCAAGAAGTGTGTCGCGAATACAAAAAACAACGTTTGGATCAAGAAAATCAAGAACTGGGTCCCGAATACAAAAAACTAGTTTTGGATTAAGAAAATCAAGAATTTGGTCGCGAGTACAAAAAACAAGTTTTGGATCAAGAAAATCAAGAATTTGGTCGCGAATACAAAAATCTAGTTTTGCATCCAGGAAATCAATAATTTGGTCGCGAATACAAAAATCTAGTTTTGGATAAAGAAAATCAAGAATTTGGTCGCGAATACAAAAATCTAGTTTTGGATCAAGAAAATCAATAATTTGGTCGCAAATACAAAAATCTATTTGTGGATCAAGAAAATGAAGAAGTTGGTCGCGAATACAAAAAACTAGTTTTGGATCAAGAAAATCAAGAACTGGATCACGAATATAAAAATCTAGTTTTGGATCAAGAAAATCAAGAAGTGTGTCGCGAATACAAAAAACAAGTTTTGGATCAAGAAAATCAAGAATTTGGTCGCGAATACAAAAATCTAGTTTTGGATCAAGAAAATCAAGAATTTGGTCGCGAATACAAAAATCTAGTTTTGCATCCAGAAAATCAATAATTTGGTCGCGAATACAAAAATCTAGTTTTGGATGAAGATAATCAAGAATTTGGTCGCGAATACAAAAATCTAGTTTTGGATGAAGAAAATCAAGAATTTGGTCGCGAATACAAAAATCTAGTTTTGCATCAAGAAAATCAAGAAGTGTGTCGCGAATACAAAAAAAAAGGTTTGGATCAAGAAAATCAAGAAGTGTGTCTCGAATACAAAAAAAAAGGTTTGGATCAAGAAAATCAAGAAATGTGTCGCGAATACAAAAAAACAAGGTTTGGATCAAGAAAATCAAGAAGTGTTTCGCGAATACAAAAAACAACGTTTGGATCAAGAAAATCAAGAACTGGGTCCCGAATACAAAAAACTAGTTTTTGATTAAGAAAATCAAGAATTTGGTCGCGAATACAAAAAACAAGTTTTGGATCAAGAAAATCAAGAATTTGGTCGCGAATACAAAAATCTAGTTTTGCATCCAGGAAATCAATAATTTGGTCGCGAATACAAAAATCTAGTTTTGGATAAAGAAAATCAAGAATTTGGTCGCGAATACAAAAATCTAGTTTTGGATCAAGAAAATCAAGAACTGGGTCACGAATATAAAAATCTAGTTTTGGATCAAGAAAATCAAGAGTTGTGTCGCGAATACAAAAAATAAGTTTTGGATCAAGAAAATCTAGAACTGGGTCGCCAATACAAAAATCTAGTTTTGGATCAAGAAAATCAAGAAGCGTGTCGCGAATACAAAAAACAAGTTTTGGATCAAGAAAATCAAGAATTTGGTCGCGAATACAAAAATCTAGTTTTGGATGAAGATAATGAAGAATTTGATCGCGAATACAAAAATCTAGTTTTGGATGAAGAAAATCAAGAATTTGGTCGCGAATACAAAAATCTAGTTTTGGATCAAGAAAATCAAGAAGTGTGTCGCGAATATAAAAAACAAGGTTTGGATCAAGAAAATCAAGAAGTGTGTCGCGAATACAAAAAAAAAGGTTTGGATCAAGAAAATCAAGAACTGTGTCGCGAATACAAAAAAACAAGGTTTGGATCACGAAAATCAAGAAGTGTGTCGCGAATACAAAAAACAAGTTTTGGATCAAGAAAATCAAGAATTTGGTCGCGAATACAAAAATCTAGTTTTGCATCCAGGAAATCAATAATTTGGTCGCGAATACAAAAAGCTAGTTTTGGATAAAGAAAATCAAGAATTTGGTCGCGAATACAAAAATCTAGTTTTGGATGAAGATAATCAAGAATTTGGTCGCGAATACAAAAATCTAGTTTTGGATGAAGATAATCAAGAATTTGGTCGCGAATACAAAAATCTAGTTTTGCATCAAGAAAATCAAGAAGTGTGTCGCGAATACAAAAAAAAAGGTTTGGATCAAGAAAATCAAGAAGTGGGTCACGAATATAAAAATCTAGTTTTGGATCAAGAAAATCAAGAAGTGTGTCGCGAATACAAAAAACAAGTTTTGGATCAAGAAAATCAAGAATTTGCTCGCGAATACAAAAATCTAGTTTTGGATCAAGAAAATCAAGAATTTGGTCGCGAATACAAAAATCTAGTTTTGCATCCAGAAAATCAATAATTTGGTCGCGAATACAAAAATCTAGTTTTGGATGAAGATAATCAAGAATTTGGTCGCGAATACAAAAATCTAGTTTTGGATGAAGAAAATCAAGAATTTGGTCGCGAATACAAAAATCTATTTTTGCATCAAGAAAATCAAGAAGTGTGTCGCGAATACAAAAAAAAAGGTTTGGATCAAGAAAATCAAGAAATGTGTCTCGAATACAAAAAAAAAGGTTTGGATCAAGAAAATCAAGAAATGTGTCGCGAATACAAAAAAACAAGGTTTGGATCAAGAAAATCAAGAAGTGTGTCGCGAATACAAAAAACAACGTTTGGATCAAGAAAATCAAGAACTGGGTCCCGAATACAAAAAACTAGTTTTGGATTAAGAAAATCAAGAATTTGGTCGCGAATACAAAAAACAAGTTTTGGATCAAGAAAATCAAGAATTTGGTCGCGAATACAAAAATCTAGCTTTGCATCCAGAAAATCAATAATTTGGTCGCGAATACAAAAATCTAGTTTTGGATCAAGAAAATCAAGAATTTGGTCGCGAATACAAAAATCTAGTTTTGCATCCAGAAAATCAATAATTTGGTCGCGAATACAAAAATCTAGTTTTTGATCAAGAAAATCAAGAATTTGGTCGCGAATACAAAAATCTAGTTTTGCATCAAGAAAATTAATAATTTGGTCGCGAATACAAAAATCTAGTTTTGGATCAAGAAAATCAATAATTTGGTCGCGAATACAAAAATCTAGTTTTGGATCAAGAAAATCAAGAATTTGGTCGCGAATACAAAAATCTAGTTTTGCATCCAGAAAATCAATAATTTGGTCGCGAATACAAAAATCTAGTTTTGGATCAAGAAAATCAATAATTTGGTCGCGAATACAAAAATCTAGTTTTGGATGAAGATAATCAAGAATTTGGTCGCGAATACAAAAATCTAGTTTTGGATGAAGAAAATCAAGAATTTGGTCGCGAATACAAAAACCTAGTTTTGGATCAAGAAAATCAAGAAGTGTGTCGCGAATATAAAAAACATAGTTTGGATCAAGAAAATCAAGAAGTGTGTCGCGAATACAAAAAAAAAGGTTTGGATCAAGAAAATCAAGAAATGTGTCGCGAATACAAAAAAACAAGGTTTGGATCAAGAAAAAATCAAGAAGTGTGTCTCGAATACAAAAAAAAAGGTTTGGATCAAGAAAATCAAGAAATGTGTCGCGAATACAAAAAAACAAGGTTTGGATCAAGAAAATCAAGAAGTGTGTCGCGAATACAAAAAACAACGTTTGGATCAAGAAAATCAAGAACTGGGTCCCGAATACAAAAAACTAGTTTTGGATCAAGAAAATCAAGAATTTGGTCGCGAATACAAAAAACAAGTTTTGGATCAAGAAAATCAAGAATTTGGTCGCGAATACAAAAATCTAGTTTTGCATCCAGAAAATCAATAATTTGGTCGCGAATACAAAAATCTAGTTTTGGATCAAGAAAATCAAGAATTTGGTCGCGAATACAAAAATCTAGTTTTGCATCCAGAAAATCAATAATTTGGTCGCGAATACAAAAATCTAGTTTTGGATCAAGAAAATCAAGAATTTGGTCGCGAATACAAAAATCTAGTTTTGCATCAAGAAAATTAATAATTTGGTCGCGAATACAAAAATCTAGTTTTGGATCAAGAAAATCAATAATTTGGTCGCGAATACAAAAATCTAGTTTTGGATCAAGAAAATCAAGAATTTGGTCGCGAATACAAAAATCTAGTTTTGCATCCAGAAAATCAATAATTTGGTCGCGAATACAAAAATCTAGTTTTGGATCAAGAAAATCAATAATTTGGTCGCGAATACAAAAATCTAGTTTTGGATGAAGATAATCAAGAATTTGGTCGCGAATACAAAAATCTAGTTTTGGATGAAGAAAATCAAGAATTTGGTCGCGAATACAAAAATCTAGTTTTGGATCAAGAAAATCAAGAAGTGTGTCGCGAATATAAAAAACATAGTTTGGATCAAGAAAATCAAGAAGTGTGTCGCGAATACAAAAAAAAAGGTTTGGATCAAGAAAATCAAGAAATGTGTCGCGAATACAAAAAAACAAGGTTTGGATCAAGAAAATCAAGAAGTGTTTCGCGAATACAAAAAACAACGTTTGGATCAAGAAAATCAAGAACTGGGTCCCGAATACAAAAAACTAGTTTTTGATTAAGAAAATCAAGAATTTGGTCGCGAATACAAAAAACAAGTTTTGGATCAAGAAAATCAAGAATTTGGTCGCGAATACAAAAATGTAGTTTTGCATCCAGGAAATCAATAATTTGGTCGCGAATACAAAAATCTATTTTTGCATCAAGAAAATCAAGAAGTGTGTCGCGAATACAAAAAAAAAGGTTTGGATCAAGAAAATCAAGAAGTGTGTCTCGAATACAAAAAAAAAGGTTTGGATCAAGAAAATCAAGAAATGTGTCGCGAATACAAAAAAACAAGGTTTGGATCAAGAAAATCAAGAAGTGTGTCGCGAATACAAAAAACAACGTTTGGATCAAGAAAATCAAGAACTGGGTCCCGAATACAAAAAACTAGTTTTGGATTAAGAAAATCAAGAATTTGGTCGCGAGTACAAAAAACAAGTTTTGGATCAAGAAAATCAAGAATTTGGTCGCGAATACAAAAATCTAGTTTTGCATCCAGGAAATCAATAATTTGGTCGCGAATACAAAAATCTAGTTTTGGATAAAGAAAATCAAGAATTTGGTCGCGAATACAAAAATCTAGTTTTGGATCAAGAAAATCAATAATTTGGTCGCAAATACAAAAATCTATTTGTGGATCAAGAAAATGAAGAAGTTGGTCGCGAATACAAAAAACTAGTTTTGGATCAAGAAAATCAAGAACTGGATCACGAATATAAAAATCTAGTTTTGGATCAAGAAAATCAAGAAGTGTGTCGCGAATATAAAAAACATAGTTTGGATCAAGAAAATCAAGAAGTGTGTCGCGAATACAAAAAAAAAGGTTTGGATCAAGAAAATCAAGAAATGTGTCGCGAATACAAAAAAACAAGGTTTGGATCAAGAAAATCAAGAAGTGTTTCGCGAATACAAAAAACAACGTTTGGATCAAGAAAATCAAGAACTGGGTCCCGAATACAAAAAACTAGTTTTTGATTAAGAAAATCAAGAATTTGGTCGCGAATACAAAAAACAAGTTTTGGATCAAGAAAATCAAGAATTTGGTCGCGAATACAAAAATGTAGTTTTGCATCCAGGAAATCAATAATTTGGTCGCGAATACAAAAATCTATTTTTGCATCAAGAAAATCAAGAAGTGTGTCGCGAATACAAAAAAAAAGGTTTGGATCAAGAAAATCAAGAAGTGTGTCTCGAATACAAAAAAAAAGGTTTGGATCAAGAAAATCAAGAAATGTGTCGCGAATACAAAAAAACAAGGTTTGGATCAAGAAAATCAAGAAGTGTGTCGCGAATACAAAAAACAACGTTTGGATCAAGAAAATCAAGAACTGGGTCCCGAATACAAAAAACTAGTTTTGGATTAAGAAAATCAAGAATTTGGTCGCGAGTACAAAAAACAAGTTTTGGATCAAGAAAATCAAGAATTTGGTCGCGAATACAAAAATCTAGTTTTGCATCCAGGAAATCAATAATTTGGTCGCGAATACAAAAATCTAGTTTTGGATAAAGAAAATCAAGAATTTGGTCGCGAATACAAAAATCTAGTTTTGGATCAAGAAAATCAATAATTTGGTCGCAAATACAAAAATCTATTTGTGGATCAAGAAAATGAAGAAGTTGGTCGCGAATACAAAAAACTAGTTTTGGATCAAGAAAATCAAGAACTGGATCACGAATATAAAAATCTAGTTTTGGATCAAGAAAATCAAGAAGTGTGTCGCGAATACAAAAAACAAGTTTTGGATCAAGAAAATCAAGAATTTGGTCGCGAATACAAAAATCTAGTTTTGGATCAAGAAAATCAAGAATTTGGTCGCGAATACAAAAATCTAGTTTTACATCCAGAAAATCAATAATTTGGTCGCGAATACAAAAATCTAGTTTTGGATGAAGATAATCAAGAATTTGGTCGCGAATACAAAAATCTAGTTTTGGATGAAGAAAATCAAGAATTTGGTCGCGAATACAAAAATCTAGTTTTGCATCAAGAAAATCAAGAAGTGTGTCGCGAATACAAAAAAAAAGGTTTGGATCAAGAAAATCAAGAAGTGTGTCTCGAATACAAAAAAAAAGGTTTGGATCAAGAAAATCAAGAAATGTGTCGCGAATACAAAAAAACAAGGTTTGGATCAAGAAAATCAAGAAGTGTTTCGCGAATACAAAAAACAACGTTTGGATCAAGAAAATCAAGAACTGGGTCCCGAATACAAAAAACTAGTTTTTGATTAAGAAAATCAAGAATTTGGTCGCGAATACAAAAAACAAGTTTTGGATCAAGAAAATCAAGAATTTGGTCGCGAATACAAAAATCTAGTTTTGCATCCAGGAAATCAATAATTTGGTCGCGAATACAAAAATCTAGTTTTGGATAAAGAAAATCAAGAATTTGGTCGCGAATACAAAAATCTAGTTTTGGATCAAGAAAATCAAGAACTGGGTCACGAATATAAAAATCTAGTTTTGGATCAAGAAAATCAAGAGTTGTGTCGCGAATACAAAAAATAAGTTTTGGATCAAGAAAATCTAGAACTGGGTCGCCAATACAAAAATCTAGTTTTGGATCAAGAAAATCAAGAAGCGTGTCGCGAATACAAAAAACAAGTTTTGGATCAAGAAAATCAAGAATTTGGTCGCGAATACAAAAATCTAGTTTTGGATGAAGATAATGAAGAATTTGATCGCGAATACAAAAATCTAGTTTTGGATGAAGAAAATCAAGAATTTGGTCGCGAATACAAAAATCTAGTTTTGGATCAAGAAAATCAAGAAGTGTGTCGCGAATATAAAAAACAAGGTTTGGATCAAGAAAATCAAGAAGTGTGTCGCGAATACAAAAAAAAAGGTTTGGATCAAGAAAATCAAGAACTGTGTCGCGAATACAAAAAAACAAGGTTTGGATCACGAAAATCAAGAAGTGTGTCGCGAATACAAAAAACAAGTTTTGGATCAAGAAAATCAAGAATTTGGTCGCGAATACAAAAATCTAGTTTTGCATCCAGGAAATCAATAATTTGGTCGCGAATACAAAAAGCTAGTTTTGGATAAAGAAAATCAAGAATTTGGTCGCGAATACAAAAATCTAGTTTTGGATGAAGATAATCAAGAATTTGGTCGCGAATACAAAAATCTAGTTTTGGATGAAGATAATCAAGAATTTGGTCGCGAATACAAAAATCTAGTTTTGCATCAAGAAAATCAAGAAGTGTGTCGCGAATACAAAAAAAAAGGTTTGGATCAAGAAAATCAAGAAGTGGGTCACGAATATAAAAATCTAGTTTTGGATCAAGAAAATCAAGAAGTGTGTCGCGAATACAAAAAACAAGTTTTGGATCAAGAAAATCAAGAATTTGGTCGCGAATACAAAAATCTAGTTTTGCATCCAGGAAATCAATAATTTGGTCGCGAATACAAAAATCTAGTTTTGGATAAAGAAAATCAAGAATTTGGTCGCGAATACAAAAATCTAGTTTTGGATCAAGAAAATCAATAATTTGGTCGCAAATACAAAAATCTATTTGTGGATCAAGAAAATGAAGAAGTTGGTCGCGAATACAAAAAACTAGTTTTGGATCAAGAAAATCAAGAACTGGATCACGAATATAAAAATCTAGTTTTGGATCAAGAAAATCAAGAAGTGTGTCGCGAATACAAAAAACAAGTTTTGGATCAAGAAAATCAAGAATTTGGTCGCGAATACAAAAATCTAGTTTTGGATCAAGAAAATCAAGAATTTGGTCGCGAATACAAAAATCTAGTTTTACATCCAGAAAATCAATAATTTGGTCGCGAATACAAAAATCTAGTTTTGGATGAAGATAATCAAGAATTTGGTCGCGAATACAAAAATCTAGTTTTGGATGAAGAAAATCAAGAATTTGGTCGCGAATACAAAAATCTAGTTTTGCATCAAGAAAATCAAGAAGTGTGTCGCGAATACAAAAAAAAAGGTTTGGAT